>CM077808.1:37992471-39226638 GCA_039764185.1 Tamarix austromongolica | reverse complement strand
AGGGTCGGTTCTGGGGTGGTTTGGCCGGCGGCGGAGTGCTCGTTTGAAGGGGCGGTGGCGAGAAGGGGGAAAATTCTGGGTTTCACAATATAAAAAAAAGAATTAAGGCATCTTATGGGGTATTTATAGGTCAATTGGGTGGGAAATGACAAGGGAAAGAAGACAAGGAAGGCGCAGATGCCAGGCATGCTGCCCGGTGGTGGCAGTTAAGGCAGTTTTTGCCATGGTAGGGGCTGTAGGTCGAGGGAAGAGGGAAAGGGAAAGGGGCAGGGTGCTGGGGAGAGGGGAATAGGTCGGTTGGGGTAAAAGAAATGAAAGAAATCGATGAGAGAGGGAAGGAAGGACGGTGGGCAGCGATGGTGGCCGGCAGATGGCTGGGTTGCAGCTCCTCAATCGCTGCCCACGCCTCGGGGAAGAAGAAGGGTTGAGACCGGGTGGTTCATGGAAGAAAAAGAAGAAAAGAAAAAGAAACCAGACCATCTAAGAAGGAAAGAAAAAAAGAAGGAGGGGTACGGCGCGGGCGTGGGCTGGCCTAGGTCGGGGGGAAGAGAAGGGAAAAAGAAAAGGAAAGAGAGGAAGAAAAGAAAAAAGGAAAAAGAGGGAGAAAAAAAAAGAAAAAAAAATTGGGTTGGGTGTTTTTATGTTTTTAGGTTAATTAAAATAATAATATTTAGAAAATAATAATTAATCCCTTTTTAGATTAATTTAGGCTATTTTGGATAATTTTTCTTTTAATCCCTTTTAAATTAGCAATACTCCCTAATTTTTCCTAATTAACTTATTTATTATTCTTCCCTTGATTGTCCCTAAATAAATCCCCTATATTTTCATAAATAATTTATTTAATTAATTTTCCTAATAAGTCCTCATTTAGCCATAATTTTCTAAAATTAAAAATTTGGGGTATTTCATCACTACCCCCTTAAAGAAAGACTTCGTCACCGAAGCCACTTGCAATTTCCTAGGGTTAGAGCCATAATGGCCTATGCGGATAGGGACATAACCATCATCAACAATTACACGAACTAACCCCTTAAAGAAAAAGGTTTACTATAGAGTCTACCCCGCTTAAGGCTAAGGCCACAACTAAGGGAAATTGGGTATACAATGATCACTTTCTGTCTCATTTTTTTGGGAATACTCCTAGTCTACCCTTTCTTTCCTCACGGCGGCCCGGACTCAAGAAATGTAAAAATAGGAGAGTTTCCTTAAAGTATGAAAACACTTCAAAATCTAGTGAAATCTTTATAAATCAAATTTTACTTTGAAAACTAGGCGTGGCTACAAGGACCAACGCACTGATACTAATTTGCGGTATCAGTTAAATATTTGGAATGGGAAAAAGTTTTTGAAATCAACTCTATGCATAAATGTTTTTAAAACAAGAAAAAACTTTGTTAACTAAAAACTTTCGAACTAAAGCATGGTTATTGGAGCCAATGCTCTGATACCAACTTGTAACACCCCCAAAATTTACTACTGAAAAATTTTATTTTAGTAAAAAGGTTTAACAGAAATGAAATAACAAAACTGTAAACCCTGGAGGTATTACTGCCACATTTAGTATCAGACCGGCTCACTCCTATCGTTCCACTACTAAGTGCTAAGGCTAAATAGAATTAACGTCAAACATAAGTCGATAATTGAAACAAGATTTCATAAAAGAAATAATAATGTTCACCAAAAAGAAATTAGAGTGCGGATAAAGATGGTTACAACCCAAAGAGTGAGCAACTTGAGTTTTCGAAAAACATAAACTATCGTACGACATGACATAACTAAAACAAAGCGATACATGGTCAAGTCAAAAGAAAAACAGAGTACGACTAAGTCGCTCTCGGCCCCCAGGTCAGGTCTAGGCTCAACGTTCAGTCCCACCTGATGCCTCGTAGGTGTCGTAGGCATTGAAAACGTTGTCCCTTACCTGTATAAACTCAGTTAGGTCTTTTGCTCATGGGAATGAGTAGCACCGATGAAACGGGTGATCAGTATGCTACGTACTAAGTAAGGAAACCATGTGCTAAGGCCAAACATACAAAACATACAATATAGCATACATGACATAATTATATAAGTAGCATGTGGTAATACATGGAATGAAGACCATGCTCCTGGTCACTATTATTTGCTGGTGGACTGGTCATGTAGGGAAAAATGTTCCTGGCCACTATTAATCACCGGTGGACCGGTCTAGCCTCAACTCACATAATGTTTCATTGTAATTACTTCATATCTTTCCCATGTCTTATCATCATTACATTTGGTTTGTTGATCATGGAAACCCCCACTATTATAGCCGATGGAACGGTCATGCAAGGAAAAATGCGCCTGACCACTATTATTCGCCGATGGACTGGTCATGCAGGGCACCCTGGCTCTTGGCCACTATTATTCGCCGGTGGACCGGTCTTGGCTCGGCTCAACAATATTTCTCTTTAAATGGATAGTATCTTATTCGATAAGTATTTCACCCTTGACATGCATGTTACCAACTTTCTACTTCTATCCTCTCAAGGGGGCCTATCCCATATCTTGAGACTCCTACACCCCATATCACGCCCCGACATCCATTTCCCCTTACACTTATACATAATGAAAACCAACTCTTAAGGGTGTGGGTTAAGGACTAACACCTCATGACATCAAACTCTACCTACTATCAGCCTCTAGGGTTTTCCCTTGAAAACCCTAATTGGACCTATGCGGCCCAACTTTGTCTCACTTACACTACCATTACTTCATTTATGCCCCACACCTTATCTCATTTAGATCCAATCCCAAATCATATCGCTTTACCCCCTCAATTCCACATGTGACCGAGAACCCTAGTTGGCCACTTCAACTCTAGTACCTTTCTTCTCCCACAAGTAACCTCTCTCTTTTTCACCCCAAAGCCTCTTCTCTCCCATGGAACCCATACTCATCCCATATAAAATAATTCCCCACTCTAACCCCTACTCCACCCTCCCTTAATTGTTTTTAGTTCCACATTTTTTTTTCCAAATTAGTGCTTCCTCTCAAAACCCTAATCGGGTCCCTTATACACCCTTACACCAACCTATGTACTATTTTTCTTCCCAAGTCTCCAATCACTCCACAACTCTCCCCTTTGCTTATTTACACCCTATAAAAACTTTACTCAGGTAGGGATCATCCCCATGCATGTTTCATCCACCCCATGCAACTCCTAAACTTCCCATGCAAATTTTAGAATTCCCATGCATGGTTTCCATCTCTTTTTCATTTTGGTCATCTCTCCCTCTTTATTTTCTGCTCTTGGATCATGGGGTATTTTTGTCAACCTCATATCCCCCTTAGTAAACTCACTTCCCATCTCCTTTCTCTTTATCTTTTCATTCCCATATCACATTATCACTCATCCTAGCATGCATGTCCTAGAGGGTCATATCATATCACATCATAATCACCATATATATATATATATATATATCATACTTACGCCATAAGGAACACATAAACATACATCAACTCCAAGTTGCGCTACACATAAGATAAGTTAATGACAATCATACGATAGACGACATGACATGATGCATAACATCCAAGGCATACAAGTCACACAACACACATGGGTCTTAGCTACATCCTTACCTAAAACGACGCTGGGCTTGGAGAACGCTCCTACGCCTCCTTAGGGTTTTGGCTTGATTCACCTATAAGAGGGAAAAACTAAGGATTAGTTCCCTCCTACTAAAAATACTATGATTTCTTATTTTAGTATAAGATTAGGGTTGCTATTATTAAAGGGAGCTTATAAGTGAATAACTAGGGTTTTTACTATCAAGTTAGCCTACTAGATATTACTAGTTAAAACATGTTTATGTTAATATTTATAGCTATATTTATATTATTAAATCAAATAGCTTTATTTCTTCTAATGATAGTACTAATACTTGTTATAATAAAATAGTGATAATAATAATAATAGTAACACTAACACTCCAAGAAATAGAAGCCCTATTATTTTTAGGGCTACGGCTAATAATGGCTTTAGGGATAAAATGATAACATAATATTAGTAATACTAACAAAGTACTAATATTACTAAAGATAATAATGATAATAGTTATATTTGAGATAATGATAATATGAGAGTTCGAATGTTTTTATCACAATAATATTAACAAAATAATAACAATAATAATAGTAATAACTAATAATGATACCATAGTAATAATATTTGTAACAATGGAATTAAGAATTATATTAGAAATATTTGAATAATAATAAAAATACTAAGGTTGGGTATTCTTCTTCTATAGAAACAAAATGGTAACATACCAATTTCAGTTTCAATAACATTAATAATAATAAAAATAATAGTAATAACAACAACAACAAAAACAATAATAGTAGTAGTAATAATAAAAATAAAAATAATGATAATAATAATAATGTTAAGCATAATAATAATAACAATAACAATAATAATAGTAACTGAAATGGTAATAATAATGTAAGGGTCAAAATATTTATATTAATAATAAAAAGTGATAATGGACAAAGTTATTATTAATAATATTAGCAAGAAAATAATGGTAATGATAATAACAATAACAACAACAAGGATAAACATAAAAATACTAATATTGTAAATCTCCATTACTAATAGCACTAGTTAGAAATATTTTCAAAGTTAGGTTAAGCAACAACAACAATAACAACAACAACTACAATAATAATAATAATAATGGCATTAAAAATAATAATGGTAATAATAATAATGTTAAAAATAATACTAATAGTAATGATAATAAAAATGGTAATAGTAATATAAGGGTTCAAATATTTACCATAATAATAAAGATAATAATAATAATAGGCCAAATATAGCATTAATAATAATGGTAGGAATAATAGTGAGGGTAATAGTAGTAGTAGTAGTAGTAGTAGTAACAACGAGGGAAAATCTTAATCATAACAACACTAAAGTTGTAGACTATTAATAATGATAATAATAATAATAATAATATTACTGGTTAGGAAAATCATAAAGTAAGGTAAAGTAGCAATAATAATAATAATAATAATAATAATAATAATAATAATAATAATAATGATGATGATGATGATGATGATGATGATAATAAAAATAATAACAATGATGATAATAGTAGTAGTAGTAGTAGTAGTAATAGTAGTAGTAACAATAATATTATTAATAATAATAATGATACTATATTAATACTAAAGTTGTAGCATTTTAATTGATAATACCATAGTTATAAACATTTTCGAAGTTAGGTTAGATTGTACGAGTAGTATCATAATAATAATAATAATAATAAGGGTAATATTATTAATATTACTAAAAATTATTAACACTTATATATGAAAGGTTTAAGGGTTGGGGAAATTAGAGTACCACCTAGGGTTGGTGGCGGGAATGGCTGCGGCGCGTGGCGGCAACAACGATGATGGTAGAGGAGGAAGAGAGTTGGAAAGATTGAGTTTATAGGATAGAAGAGAGGGAATGAGGGGGTGTTTGAGGTAGTGGAATGGAGGTGGCGGTGTAGCCTGAAGTAGTGGCGCACGACGGTCGGAGCGATGGCCGAATAGTGGTGGAAGGTGGAGAACGGAGAAGGAGAGGGAGGTAGGGAAAGATGGGGGTATGAGGAGGTAGAGAAGGCTCCCCTAGTTATTTTGGAGGGTAGGGGTGGCGTTGGTTGCAGCAGAATCGGTGGCGGACGACATTACGAGAGGCGGCGAGGGGTCAAAGTGGGTTGATTGGATTGGCAGTTTTGCATGGCCGGGGTTGCTCGTGCAGGGTAAATCAAGGGGTAAGGAAGGTCTAGTTAGGTAGATGGTGGTGCAAGGGTCAGTTATGGGGGTGGTTTGGCTAGCAGTGATAGGTGGAGGCGGCGAAGTGCTAGTTTGAAGGGGCAGCGGCGAGAAGGTGGCAAATTCTAGGTTTCAAAATCAAAAACTAAATTATGGCATCTTATGGGGTATTTATAGGTTGATTAGGTGGGCAATGACAAGGGAAAGAAGACAAGAGAGGCACAGATGCCAGGCATACAACCCAGTGGTGGTAGTCGAGGCGGTTCTGCCATGGCAGGGGCTACAGGGTCGAGGAAAGAGAGAAAGGGAAAGGGGCAGGGTGCTCGGGAGAGGGGAATAGGTCAGCTGGGGTGGAAAAAATGAAAGAAAGTGATAGGAGAGGGAGGGAAGGATGGTGCGCAACGATGGTGGCCAACGGATGGCTAGGTTATAGCTCCTCGGTCATCGCCCACGCCTTGGGGAAGAAGAAGGGTCAGGACCAGGCGGTTCAGGGAGGAAAAAGAAGAAAAGAAAAAAAAAACTGGACCGGCCGAGAAGGAAAGAAATAAGGAAGGAGGGGTGGGGCACGGGCCTAGGCTGCGCAGGGGGGGAGAGGAAGTTGGGCTGCAAGGCAGGCTGGTCCAAATCAGGGGGAAGAGAAGGGAAGAAGAAAAGAAAAGAGAGGAAGAAAAGAAAAAAGGAAAAAGAGGGAGAAAAAGAAAAAAAAAAAATAGGTGGGTTGGGTATTTTGGTGTTTTTGGGTTATTTAAAATAATAATATTTAGACAATAATAATTAATTCCTTTTTAGATTATTTTAGGCTATTTTGGATGAATTTTCTTTTAATCCCTTTTAAATTAGCAATACTCCCTAATTTTTCCTAATTAACATATTTATCATTTTTCCCTTGATTGTCCCTAAATAAATCCCATATATTTTAATAAATAATTTATTTAATTAATTTCCCTAATAAGTCCTTATTTGGCTATAATTTTCTAAAATTAAAATTTTTGGGTATTTCATGCATTGCCCATGAACAGGTCCTAGCATTTTTATCTCATAAACTAAATAAATAGTTAGTTGTACTATAATTTCAAATAATGAGGATAGAAAATACATTTCAAGCTGGCACAAAGTAATTATAATCCCTCTTTGGAAGACATCCAAACTATCAGGATGTATGACTTTAGAGCAGACGGCATTAAAGAACCAACAAAGCCTCGTGATAGTAATTCGAACACACTTTGGAAAAATTCCACATATAGCTATCGACAACAATTGCTACATCAAAATATGACAATCATGAGAATTCATATTAATTAATTTCAACTCTTTCATTGACACAAGCCTTCTAACATTTGAAGAATACCCTTCCAGAACTTTGACACTGTGAAAGAATTCGTAAAATAAAATTTTCTCTTTTCTAGAAAGAGTATGACACGCCGATGGTAAATATGTTCTTCTTCCATTATCTTGCAGGGATAGCTCCTGTCTAATACCCATTTCTTCTATATCCATTAGAGCACTGATGCTATCTTTAGTCTTGCGTGGAACATTAAGTAATATACTAACAAGACTATCATATATATTTTTTTCAATATGCATCACATCAAGGGAGGTCGAAGAATGTTGAAATTTTCTTCCACCCAATTGATGGAAGCTTATCTTTATTCTTCTTCCCAAACTTGATACTCAAATGTTTCATCTTCAGCCACACTTGTTGACCCGTCAACTGGATTAGTGCTTGCACTTCTTCTTGGAAGCCATTGAACACTTTATTTACCTACGATAATGATAATTCTTCGCTAAAAACCTATGATTCCCAAGGAAGATAGTATTTCAGCCATGTGTTAGCTGAATAAATGAAGTATTCTCCTCACATATCGGACATGCATAATGGCCTTTCACAATATAACTTGACAACTATTCTCCTCACAGTCCAACAGATGATAGATTAATTGTCTATATAGAAGGTTAAGGTCCTTGGGTTACACATACTTCACCCTATTAGATTCCCATCAATCAATAGAGACTGATGAGCATATACCTGATTCAAAAGATCGTAGTACTGACCTTATGTCAAATCCATCGGTCATTCTTACGTTATGAATTCATGTATGTTTCTACATTATATTATATATAAATCTTGATGAATTAGTATTCAATATTATCAGATATGTGGATTGTATTAATCTATGAAGGCCATTCTATATTTGAGGTTTATCCTTGAAAATATATGTCAATAATTTAAATTAGTATAAAACGTATATGATAAACATAATGTACAATTAACTCTCCAAATTTCTAATTATAACTACATCATTATCTTTCTAATCTTCACATGTCATAATAAAAACTAATTAACTTATATGTCAAGATGCCTAGACCGAAGTAGGTTACCATATCCCATTTGGTAATGGTATAAACTAGGAAAAAGAGACTACTTGTACAATTTATGAACCCTTTATGGAAGATGAGAAAAATGACGTAATATCTTATCATCTTAATTTTTTTAATTTATTATTTTGTTAATTATTGTTTACATTTTTATTAAATTGTAATGGCTTATATTTGTAATTAAAAATATTTAATATTTATATTAATTTTATTATTTTAATGTTAAGGAAAAACTTTTGTTTTATTTTTAGAAGTTTAAAAAGAATATTATTTTTAGAATACTTTTAGTGACTAAAAAATTACTATTTTTAGAAAATAGTTATTTTCATGTAATAATATGTTGAAAATATTTGAAGGATTATTATATTAGTGGCTGGATTTTTCTATAATTTAAAAATCTATTTTAAATCCTTATTTTATATAGAATAGTAAAAGGAAAAAATGAGAATTTCATAAACAAATATTTTTTATATAGAAAAAAGAGATTATTTTGAATAGATATACATTTTTCTTGTTATATATGAATTTTTTTTATCTTTTTATTTCTTCCTTAGTCTATTTAATTATTATCTACTAATTATCTTACATTATATTATACGACTTTTCTTTCTTTATCTCATTTATGCAAATTCATAGATAAACATACCAATATTTGGTAATTTAGCTATAAATTTCTCTTCCAATAATGAAATTGGATGATTCTTTTTGCTATAGAAAGATAACTTCAATATCTAAAACTTTTATCTTTTACTTGTTTTCAATATATAATAGAAAAATATAGAAAAATATCAATCAATGTATGTGATAATTTACTTATGTAATTTTATTATATCGTTCTATTTTAAAAGCCTATATAAACCCATATAAAACTTTAATAGCCAAACCTACATTTTTCTTTTTCCTCCAGTGTTGTCGCTTATTTTCTATACCCGCCATTAATATTCTTCAAGATCTTCAGCCAATTCATTAATACCTCCAATTAATTCATCAAAATATTAAACTATCTTTAAGATTACATACTCAAGATCAAAGTTTTTTGTCGTTGTTGTTCTCCTTCTTCTTCGTTTGAGTTAAAGGAATAATTATTCTTTTAAGATCATCAACTCTTGGAGTTATTTTAGTGTCATAGGATCGTTCTTCATGGTTAAAGGCCTTATATTCTACATATAATGATTTTACAATCATTAACATTATTTTATTTAACTTACTAGTTTTTATTTATTATATAATTTTACAACTTCTCATGAATATATTTTATGAATCATGATATGTGATATAATTAGCCTAAGAATATATGAATTTAGGTTAAATTCATATTAAACTTAATTTGGCCGCAACCATGCACTGGCTTATAAAAATCACGTAGAATTTAATAGTGAGCATTAAACCTTCATATTATATATCAAATAGAAGTCACAAAAGTCTAGTTTTCATAAAAATATTTGTTTTAAAATTTTATGTTTTGTGCAAGGAAAAACTTGGGTTATAATAAGGATTGGTCAAATCTAAAAAGATTAGTATAACTTACAAAACGGATTTTTTGGTGTGTTATGTTGGTTTTGATTAATGCTTGAGTTTTGGTGGCTATGTTAATACTAAATATTAATGTTTGACCTCGATTGACCAAAAATAATATTTTAATATATATATATACACAGACACATATGGTTTTAATATTTTCGTTAAAGATTTGAGTTGAATTTGGAAAGCCAATTATTCTAGTTGGGCTTGTCTATTTTTGAAAAGTTGCGTTTTGTAGAGAATTTCCTATTTAGAAAAGTTTCTATTTCTAGAGAGTAGATAGTAAAAGAAAGATATTTAAGGAAGAAAATTTACTTGTATGCATTATGTGTTCACCTTAATAAGACATTAATACTTTAAGTGGAAAAAGTGGGATTTTAGATTCTTCAGGGTTGGCCTCTTGAAGTTGGGGATTAGCAATATCCTTTCTCTTTTCTCTTATTGATACTTATTTATTTTCCAGTTATGTATGGTTAAGACTCCTCGTTTATTCTATATTCTTTTTCGAACCTTATTAGAGGATGTGCACACTTAAGGGTAAGATAATTGAGGTGGTAGGTATTCGATCTTTTATTATCCCTTTTGGATATTGTCCTTTAGAATGACTCGGGTGTGATTTTTTATCTTCCTGCGGTTAATAGTGGGTCTTTGGACTTTATTCTTTGAGGTGACCCACTCACTTAAATAAATGGCGGTTGTGATCACTTAAACTAAATATTAATAATTAGATGTTTTATTCATTATCATTTGGTTTTCTTATATGATTCAATGTGTTTATATACATGTCTATATTATATTCCATTGTACTAATGTGTTACTCAGTTGTTTTCCGAGCTAACTTATTGTGTGTTTTAAATGAGGCTACGATATGATGTACATAGTGAGTAGATGACTTAGTGTAGACTAAGTGTGGACCTATTCAAATTGTTGATGATATGTGTAGTGGGAAAAAGCGAGAGTGATAGCTTTTTAGGGATTTACATTTCATCATTTATTTTAATAGCTACTTTCATACTTTTTAGTTGTAATTGATATTTTTATTTTTATCTTTTTATTTGGTTTTTATTTTTATTAAGTTTACTAAAAATTTATATTTTATATTATCTTGAATTAAAAATAAAGATTTATTATTTTTATTATTATAATTAGCCTTAGGACACTAGCATTTACTTACATTAGTTGTGGAAATAATACCCTAATTGTATTTAGCTTCCACATATAATTAGCTTTTCTAGTCAATTTATTTAGAAAACTAAGGGTGTTATAGATAGTATGCTATGATATTTGGATAACAAATATTCTTTTTTCATTAATACAATATAGAAGAAATACAAAATGATTCTTTAATGGATTTAAAGTTGTTCCAAACACAAGATACAAGCAAATGCATACAGACTTTATAAAAAACAGTCTGCCTAACTTCAATCTTTTCTTGCCTAAATTTTTGCGAATGCAAGTGTGATTCTATTACAACTATATGGCTCATAGATTGAGGGTGTCTATAACAATGTATTAATATCATATATATTAAGGAGTTTCTACAATGTTTACCAACCATGTGTGATTTTATAGCTTGTAAAAGAATCACCCACACTCTTCTAATTAGAAATACCTTGACTAACTCCACTACAAAATATATAGTCGAATAGGATAATTTTATAATTTTAAATAGGCAGCTATAGAATTACTGTATTATAGATATTTTAATAAAGCAACTGAAATTTCTCCTAATTGATTTTAACAAATGGGGAAATATAAAACATCCCCTTTTTGATTCATTCTAATAAGACAATGAATAAAAATTCTCTTATTTGATTATAATAAATAGTATAATAATAAAATTCATCTATTTATTCTTAATAAATTAAAAAAATATTTTTTCCTATTTAATACTACATAGTAGAACAATATATTGATATACCCTTATTTAATATTATAAGTTATGTTTAATATTATCTTAATAATACATTATAATTATTTAGTGCATATATTTTTTTAATAAAAATTATCTATTCAATTAAATGATATTTGAATATTCATCACTAAATATATATAATCAAATTTTAATCATAGAAATATCTAAATCTTTGATCGGGGAAAATATTTGCTCCTTTTCTCTCTCCCATTCTCTCTATGTCTTTTGTTTTTAATTTTTCAAATCTCTCAACACCGGCCTCCTTTCCTTGCCTTTTGCCCTTCAACCCAGGCCAATACTACACCACCATACCACCAGCTGTCGGCCACTATCACCACGACAAGTTGCACCAAGCCGAGATGCACAAAAGGAGGACTGTATGGCGGAGGATAACAACAAGCAATTGCACGATCCATTCTCCATATCAGGTGAGTAATAATCTAACTTTGTCAATCTGTGAGAAATATTTGAATTATTATTATTATTATTATTATTATTATGATTATTATTATTATTATTATTATTGTTATTGTTATAGTGGAAGTACTAGGCTTCTAATTCTATAATAATAATAATAATAATAATAATTTTATATTTTATTAACTATAATTAATAATTAAAATACTTAAAATAAAAAAAATATACCAATCATTTTAACTCAATAATTTTTTTATTTTGAGTTATGAATTTTATAATTAAAAATATTAAGTTAAATTTATCTAAATATCTCACCCTAACACCAATTATTTATTCATTAATCGCACACTTATTTGAGTAATAGTAAAAGAAGTTAATTAAACAAACAAGAAAAAAAAACCTATAGCTAGGCTTATTTTCAAGGTAAATAAGTAGAAAAATTATCACTAGCCATGCACCTATTAAGGCTCAAACCCACTTCCTCTATGGTATTTTCATGTTGTCCCATCTATTGTGCCATGTTTACCATATGATATTAAAATGTACAAAACTATATTTAACTGAATTTTCATGGTGTCCATGACACTAAGTATCGCAATGGGTCAAATTTGAGTTTGGTCTAACTAGATCCAGATTTAGATCTATTTATGTTACCAAGACCCAGACTTGATCCGAACCCGCCAAGTCTCAAAAGCTCAAAGTCACACCTAGATTCATATCTATCGAGTCTAGCGAGTAAATAGGTCCAATTATTTTTGGAAGAAATAATTAATAATCTATGTAAGTACAAATATATTTATGTATTATTTAGCTTAATATATATTTTTTGATGAAAAATAATCCACCAAATGAAAAAAAATAAATATTTTAAAATGGTTATGTTAAATTTTCAAATGGTGTTTTAATACTTTTCGAATACAATATTATACATATTTCTTATAAAGTAAATATATAAAAATAAAATTAAAAAAATTAATAAGGAGCTCAAATAACATTACGACAATAATAATAAACATAATATTGGTATGTATTTATGTGTGTGTGTGTGTAATACCCCAAAAATTTGCTTAGCCTAATACCATATCATTAATGCCCTAATTTAATTATAATCTTAAGAAAATCTTATTTTAGCCTTAATCCAATTTCTTAATACTGAAATTTATATATATATATATATATTACTAATGTGCGCATTATAAGGATGTATATTGAATTTAGTAATCATATCAATCTTATTGGGTGAACTATGGCTGATATGTGAGATTAAGGTTTTGGGTATTTTCATGAGTAGTACCTTATGCTAAGATTATTATTAAATGTGTGAGACATGAGAGTTAAATTGTGAATTATGGGTATACTAATGATGATGATATTTGAAAATGATATATGGGAGAATGAATGCTAAGGAGTGTGTAATTAGGGTTTGAAGAGACTTACTTTAACATGTGTTATGTGTCTACTACTTTAATGTATTTAATGCTTGATAATTTATCATGCATAAGATACTAATCACTTAAAGTGAAAGAGTATGTGAGTAGGGTCAAGGTAATGTTTCTATATCCATTCCACCAGATAGAATAGTGGCTCAAGAGTGTTCTGCCCTAAGAAGGCGATGTTTTTAATCTCCATTCCAGCGGAAAAAATAGTGGCTCATGAGCATTTTTCCCAATAAGGTGTTTCAGTCTATTTCACTAGATTAAGAATAGTCGTCCCCCTACTCAATTTGAAATGAATATATGTATAACCTATAAAAAAGACAGTAACGATTTAAAGTGGAAGAGTAGGTGAGTCAAACCCATTCCACTAAGGAGAATAATGGCTCGAAAGCATTCTGCCCTAAGAAAGTGATATTTTCCGACCCCTTCCACCAGATGATAATAATGACTCACGTGTATTGCCCCTAAGAAGGTGTTTTAAACCGTTCCATCAGTTTAAGAAAATTTAGGTTCCTAAACTTAATTCAGGTTCCTAAACTTAATGTACATAAAAGAATGATAATAAGTTATATCTAATAAAAAGATCTAGATCAATATTTATCTTATGAGATGTTTCATTTATTTTTTGGTATACTTATTATCTATTGTGAAAGCATGTGCTAATTATACTGATGTGTTGTTACTATTGTTTCCTTGTTCAGTACGTAGTGTACAAACCACCTATATTATAGGTGTTCCTCCTTCCCATGAGTAGGATACCATGATTCTTATTTGTAGGTCTAAGAAGATCCCCTAGATGATTATGCTACCTATGATGCCTTATATGGATATAAGTGACCTAATCTGTACTAGGTATTTGGGTGAAGAATAATTTTATCCGATAGTTGTATTTACTCATATACCTTTTTGGACTATTGATCCATGGTATCGCTTCTTTAGTATTTTATATTATAACTCAGAGTTAAACTCCAAACTCATTATTATATTATAAAATTTTCTTTCATTTCTAATTTTCTTGTGTTACTTTAAATATTTTAGCCTTATAATTGATGCAATGATGGTTGAATAAAATACATTTATGTCATTTATGGTGGTAACCCCCAATATTTTACTTATATACTTCAGCTATAAAAAAAATTGAGTAGTAAAAATCAGGGTATTATAAGTTAGTATTAGAGCCTTTGGTTTTAATTACCATGTTTTGATTTTCAAAATTTTGTTTTCAATGATCCCTTGTCTAATTTTTTATAGTCTATTTCACTTTTTAGAAAAACCCATTTTCTTTTCAAAATCCCAAATTAACTTATGAGGAATTGAGGACAGATAGCCTAAGTGGCCTTAAAATGTGATTATGTACATTATGTGTTAGTAAGATAGAAACGCTTTGTCCTAACTTATTTTCTCTATTACAGCTAGTTAGTCATCAAGGCACTTAATGGCCATGTTGGTCATTTGGAGTAGACTTTTGAGGCATTCATTGAGTTTGTCTGATGTCCGCCTCAACAACCGCCACCTCCGTATCACTCATAGGAGGGCATCAGAGAAGGCTGGCTTTGGAGGGTTATGGAACATCACCAAGTAATCTACACTAGATATGAGGACTTAGATATCTTGAAGGGGTGGATTTCAGATTTGGATAGGATGTTTGAGTCAGTTGATTTCCCACCTACTCAAAAGGTATGTATTATAGCGTTCTTCTTCCATTGAGTTGTCGACACCTAGTGGGTAGGTTGTCGTGTACAGGACATGCTACAAATGTCCTAGGAGGACTTCAAGGTGGCAATTCATATTAAGTTCTACCATTAGAATCTTAAGAGGGATAAGTTGAAGGAGTTCATGTAGTTGACTTAGGGGAGCATCACGATGAGGTAATACCACACCCAATTTTTAGAGTTACTAATGTTTGCATTAGGGATTATAGCTAGTGAGTTGACTGTGATCCACAAATTTCAATAAGAACTCCAATTTAGCATCCAAAGGATGATGGGTGTTGTGACTTTTTGGAACTTAGCCATGTTGTATGAGAAGGCATATATTGCCACCACTCTGGTTCAAAAGTAAGCTTCCATTCTAGGTAAAAGAAAGCTAGTATCGCAGGGTTGTAGATGCAGGTACCAAGAAGGAGGAACTCCAGGATTTCATCAAAGAGGTTAGAATCAATCTTAGAGAGGTCATTATCGGCACCAAGGTTAATCAGGAGGGAAACATAGATCTTGGTGTTAGACAAGGTGTATCACATGCCATTTTGTGGTCATGATCATCCAAGGAGGAGTTACCCGGTTGCTTCGATTCTATATAGGATGTGTGGTCTGTTGAGATACCATCCTTTTAAGTGTCATAGTCAGTAGGATCAGTATTAGTAGTAGGAACCACTAATTCTATAGCAGTAGGCTTTTCATCAGCAAACCAATTAGCAGCCTCTGTAGCAGTTTCAGTAGAGAGAACCTACCCTACCAAGTGGATAGTCTAGAGAGAGTCAAGGAAGACCACAAGGGCATCAACCTTTCTCTTATAAGGGAGGAGGTTAGTATTAAGGTTATAGATGGTATCATGGAGGATACCAGGGAAGACAGTCAGGTGGACGTCTAAATATCATCAGCTAGGAAAGGCAAATTGGTAGTTGGATGTGGTTACTGGTACGTTCTCAATCCTCTTACTACTAGTTTATGTGTTGTTTGATTCAAGAGCATATCTACCATTTGTGTCTTCTTCATTTGTTGCTAAAACTATGTTGACTTCATCCTCTTCTATATCTATATCTATGTTGTTGCCTTTTAGGGATAGATTGGACTTTACTAGGATCTACTTGGATGTGACCTTAGAGATAGGTGGGGTAAACTTCCTAGTATATTTGTTTGAGGTGGACCTTTAGAATTTTGACATTATCCTTGGGATGGATATGTTAGGGAGGTAGAAGGTAGTGATAGATTGTTCGCAAAAGTGAGTTGTGTCGTGAGGACCTTAGGGTGCTATGGTCTCTTACCGAAAATGCAAGCCTAGGCCTATGACAAAGGTTATATCTGCTTATGGTTGTATTCTCTAGTGCAGAGTGATTTCTCTATGTTTTTTTGTGGAGTTTAGGAGCTAAAGAAGGGCGTGTCAGCCTTGGAGGCTATTTTGGTTGTTTAGGAGTTTCTAGATGTGTTTCCTGAGTAGATTTTAGGTATTCCATGTGTGTGGGAGATAGATTTTACCATTGAGTTGGTACTAGGGGTCGAACCTATTATTAAGGCTCCCTCCTAAATGATACCGATAGAGTTGAGAGAGTTGAAGAGTCAGGAAGAAGATTTGTTGGCTCATGGGTATATTCAGCCAAGTATGTCTCCATGGGGAGCACTAGTGTTGTTTGTGAAGAAGAAGGATGGGATCCTTCGCTAGAGCTGGCAAAATTTGACCCGACCCAAAAAATCTGACGAATACCGACTCAATCCGTCCAAAATTTGATTTGATTTTATCTGAATAATTAAAATTCCAAAACCTATCCGACCTGATCCGATACATATATGATATAACCTGAGAAATCGTAAGTTCGAAATAAACCTACCCGATATGCTACTCACCCGAAACCCGATATAACCCGAAAAACTATATATCTGAAACGACCCGACCCGATCCATTATTTATCCAAAATCCGATATTATTTGAAAAATTATAAATATATAAAGATTCAACCTGGTACTACCCAAAAGTTAACATTAACCTATAACTCAAATTTTCCAAAACTTCATAAAATATGAAATAATATAGATGTGCAACTAATCCATCCTAGTACTTACATCAAAATCTAGAAACAATATACTTTCTTAAAATTTATATCACTTATGAATATACAAATACAATATCCAATGATACCAATATTAAAGTATAGAAATAAAAGTAGAGAACAAAGAAAAAACTCCACTATATCATCTAAATATTAGTTCACTTCAATGATTCCATATAGTGCCATAAGATAATAATAGTGCAACCTTGAACACTATATGTTAGTATCTATATAGTCATACCTTACAATATAGCACCTACAATATCATAGAAAAGTAGGGAAAATCTAGAGTGAGAATGTTAGTTATTCATTATGAAAATTGAAGATTAATATTTTTTATTACATCAACAATGTTAAATAAGAAGAAGTCAATATTAGTTGGTCTTTTGTCAATAATAGTCATTATTACTTATTTTATCTAATTTTTATCTTATTTAGATTGATATGATCTAATCAAAATATATATAAAAAAACTAATGTGTTATTATTATTTTTACCATAATTGATATTCATTAATTACTATTATTATTGTTATCATTATTTTTGTATGATTATTGTTATTATTATTATTATTATTATTATTATTATTATTATTATTATTATTATTATTATTATTATTATTATTATTATTATTATTATTATTATTATTATATTTATTAAAAGTTATGTAGATGTGATCTGATCAATCTCATATAAAAACAATATGAGAAGTACAACCTTAGAAGCCTTCATTTGTTATCAATTATCAATGATTATTGTAAGTTAATATTATGTAAGGAGTGTATAAGATATAAATATAATATAAACTTAAAATAATACTTGAACTTAATATGACCAAGCTAATAATAGAGTTGAATTATAAGCTATACTGTAACATAAAAATGAAAAGTGACACAATTTGAAAACTTTTAAATTTGAAACGTTAAATACATCTCGAAAGATAGAATAATGACAAAAAATTCTAAGGCCCCAAAATAATTAATATAATAATTTGCTAAGATAAATTAAAATAAATGATCTCAAAATAATTAGCTTTTAATAACATATTGGAATAAAAAAAAGAAAGAAAATGACACAAGCATGACTCAAATATAAAATGACCTAAATCCAATCCAAATTCGAATCGAAAATATAATAATTTAAACTCACTCGAACCCCAACCGAAATTAGAACAACCAAAATTTACCTGAATCCGAGTCCATTTGATCTCAACCAGACCCGATCCGAGAGCTTCGAACAACCCGAGATTCTCCAATACTGAATTGATCTAATTCAAACCTGACCTAGCCCAACTTGATAAAATGATCTGAGATTATCTGAAATCGATATGACCCGATTATCATGTAACTCGATTCGATAATGACCCGACCCGCCCGATTTCCTACTCTATCCTTCACTTGTGCATAGATTACCGAGGGTTGAACCAATTGATGGTGAGGAACCAATATTCGCTTCTAAGAATCAATGAATTGTTTAACCAGCTTTAGGGTGCTTTGACCTTATCGAAGATTAACTTTAGGTCAGGTTATCATCAGCTGTGCATGACTAAGGCAGACATCATAAGGATGGCCTTTAGGATACGGTATGGGCAGTATAATTTTACAATGATGCATTTTGGGCTCACTAATGTGCTCACAATCTTTATGGACTTAATGCTGAGGATTTTTTGACCGTTCCTTGATCAATTTGTTGTAGTTTTCATAGACAACATTTTGGTTTACTCTCAAAGTACAGAGGAGTATGAGCAGCATCTATGAAAATTTTTCTCACTCCCTTAGAGAGCATCAGTTGTATCCTAGTCTATCTAAGTGTGAGTTATGCCTTCAGGGGGTTATATTTTTAAGATACATGGTGTCGGCAAGAGGATTTGTCGTGGACAACACAAACATTCTAGTAGTGACTTAGTGGAAGGCACTAACTAACGTCCCTAAGGTACGTTGTTTCCTGGGTTTGGTAGGGTACTACAGACACTTTGTTTAAGATTTCTTAAAGGTATCTCATCCCTTGATGAACCTTTTAAAGAAGATGACTAAATCATAGTAGGATGATGCTTGTGAGAGAGTATTTTAGGAGTTAAAGTAGTGATTGACTACATCACCGATTTTGACTTTACCTTCGAGTCCTAATGGATTTGAGGTCTACAGCGACACTTAGAAGCATGGATTGGGTTGTTTTTTTGATGCAATATGGTAATATAATGGATTAAACTTCTCGTTATTTGAAGTAACATGAGCGGAACTATATGACGCCTGATCTACAGCTAGCGGCAGTTGTTTTTGCATTGAAAATTTGGAGGCATTACCTGTATGAGACTAAGTGCATATTCTACACCAACCATAAGAGCCTCAAGTATATAATCACTCAAAAGGAGTTCAATAAGAGGTTGAGGAGATAGCCAGAGTTAGTGAAGGACTATGATATCAAGTTGACCTACCACAAAAGTAAGGTCAACATTGTTGTAGACACCTTGAGTAGGAAGACATCACATTCTTTGGGTTATGTTGTAGTGTCTAGTCATTTATTAGAGGAATTTGATGAAATGAGGATAGAGATTATCCAACAGGGTGGATTAGCGATTTGGATGTGTGCTTTGATGATTTTGCCGATGGTTTTTTATGAGATTTGAGCAAGACATCCTGGGGATGTTAAGCTTAAAAGGATTTGGAAGAAGATTCAGGATGATAGAGCTGAGGGTTTCTAGATTCATGAGGATGGTAGCATTCGCTACAAAGGTCATTGGTGTGTACCTCATAGTTGCACTAATCTGAAGTGTTGAGTTTTGGAGGAAGATCACTATACTCCATATTTCATCCACCCAGGAAGGGATAAGTTGTATATGAACCCTAAGAGGAACTACTGGTAGCCCCGCATAAAGTGAGAGACAACAGAGTTTATGCTAAGGTATTTGACTTGTCAGAAAGTTAAGAACAGAAACCTCCAAGGTTAGTTCATCTTTTAGATTTTCTGAGGTAGAAGTGGGACTCCATCTCGATGGTTTTTGTGAGTAAATTACCAAGGACTTATAGCGGTTGTGACTAGATTTAGGTTATCATCGATCGGTTGACTAAGTATGCTATTTTTATGCTAATAAGGTTGAGTTGGAGTGAGGATCAACTAGCGGATGTATATTTGAGGTTTGAAGCTAGTAAGCATGGCACACCTACCGACATAGTATCCGATTAGTATTTGAAATTCCTGATGCAAATTTGAGGAAAGTTGTAGGAGGCTATAGGCATGAGATTGAGGATAAGTATCATCTTTCACCTAGCTATAGAATGACAGACTAATAGGATGATTCTAACTTTATATGATATGCTTCATGCTTGTGTTTTGGATTTCTAAGATTGTTGGGAAGATCATCTTCATTTCTTTGAGTTCTGGTACAACAAAAATTATCATGCTAGTATAGGGATGGCACCCTTTGAGGCGTTGTATGGACATAAATGTCAAACACCTTTGTGATGGAGCGACATTAGTGACATTGTTGTACTTGGACCAGATTTGATTGAGGAGATGTTTCAATAGGTTCGATTGATTCAAGATAGAATGAGAGCAACTCTGTAACACTCCTAAAAAAATTCAGTTTAAAAGAACTATGTAAAAGCTAAACTAGAAATTGGACAATGTTACCACCACACCTAATACAAGATAAATGTCCACTATCTATCTCATTCTAGATGTAAGGCTAAAATCTATCTAACAAAAATTTAAACAACATTTATGCCATGAGGATAAGCTCCCACAAAGAAATATCCACAGGTATGTAGTAAGTGAATGATTTCACTAAGCAAAATTATCACTAAAGAAATAAGCAAAAACCTATAAAATAACTCTGGATTTTAAAAGCTTATCAAAATAATGGAAAATTAAAATGTAAATTTTGAATATAATACTTGAAAACTTCCAAAAATAAATACAGATAAATAAAGACAAATCCTAAGATATATGAATCTAGGTTGCCTACTCTCTCAAAGCTAAACCTTCAACCTTATAGTAACATCTAATCGTCATATGACCTATTCAATCAAGGCAATATTAGTATGGGTCTATTACTAAGTAAATCACGAATACCTAAATTATAGTAGGAAACATGATACGCATAAGATATGGTAATCTCTAGCTTACAATACTAATGCTTAATTATACATATGATATATACATCATTTCACTCATATAATAACTCATGTTCAATTTTATTTGTGGTACATACACCATTCCACTCATAAAATAACTCATGCTCAATTATATATGTGATGCATATGATAAAACATGTGGTCACGGATTCATTCTTATGAATACATAACAACACATATGGTACATGCGTATAAGAAATCACAATCGCATGTTGAGTAACACACACTACCTTAGAAGTTGACATTCTTTATATAAGGTCCACATGTTATTTAAATAATAGATCATGTGAGTATGAACATGCATCATTTGGTAGCACTATTGTAAGGGAAACAACCAAAAGACATGCATAGAAAAATGAACTATGAAGTCCTTGAGTTAATGAAATAATTCATTATCATATTTCATTATCATGATCACAGCTATTTGACTATATTTGTAATATCCCAAAATCCTAATTTCCAAAATTATGGCCAAATAAGGAATTATTAGGAAAATTAATTATATAAATTCATTTATTAAAATGTATAGAGTTAATTAAGGTAGATAAAGAGGAAAATAATAAAGAATTTAATTGGAAGAAAATTTGGGTATTTTTCCTAATTAGCATGGAGGTTAAGGGAATTTATCTAAAATAGTCTAAAATAAGCAAAAAGGAATTTATTCAATATTTTATAAATATTAATATTCTAAATAACCCAAAAATACCCCAATTTCCCCATAAGTTATTTTAATTATTTTCCCATCCTATTTATTTTCTTATTTTCCCTTTTCTTCCTTTTTCTCCCTCCTCTTTCTTTTTTTTCTTTTCTTTCTCTCCCCCCCCCCCGGGACTGGGCCGGCCTACGCAGCCCAGACCCCTCGCCTCCCCTCTCCCTACGCGCGCGGCCCGAAACCCTGCCTCACCTTCCTTCTTCTCGCCCGCGGCCCAGCGAGCCCAGCCGCCCGTGAAACCAAACGCTGCGTTTCGTCTCTATATTCGTCGAAACGCCGCGTCACAATAAGGAAAAAAGGTGACCATTGCCAGACCGTCTAGGACGTTGCGTTTTGCACAAAACTTTCCGCAAAACGCCGCGTTTCATTGATGCGGGAAATAACCGCCGCCGAACCTGCCGGTTCCCCTTCTTTTTCTTTTTCCCCTGGACCACCGGTCCACCCTGCCTGTCTTCTTCTTCCCCGACCGGCACCGCGTCCTCCAAGTCGACGCCTGCAGCGCGATCTTCGCCGGCAGCCACTAGCGCCGACCATCCTTCCCTGCCTCTCTCCCGTCGTTTTCTTTCTCTTTTCGACCCCGACCAAGTCCCTCTCTCCCTTTCTCGCGTGCCACCTCCTTCCCTTTTCCTCTCCCCTTCCCCGACCTAACCTGCCATGGCAGGACCTGCACCGCCTGCCACCGGCCGGCTACCTGCACCCTTGCCCCGCACGCCTCTTTCTTCCCTTGTCGTCTTCCACCTCCCAATCGCCTATAAATACCCTCTTTCGGTAGCCATAATCAGCCCTTCCTTCGATTTTGCCCCGAAACCCTGCCT
The DNA here is from genome assembly GCA_039764185.1 of Tamarix austromongolica. Lineage (NCBI taxonomy): Eukaryota > Viridiplantae > Streptophyta > Magnoliopsida > Caryophyllales > Tamaricaceae > Tamarix > Tamarix austromongolica. The sequence goes on along the minus strand of CM077808.1, from coordinate 39,203,748 downwards.
CTCCGCCGCCCCAAAAAGATGAGCCTTCCGCCACCACTGGTGGCCGCCACCGCCACCGCTCCACACCGGGATCTTCCCTGCAACTCCCTCGACAAAACCAAGCCACCACCACCCTCTGCTTTGCCCTGCACGTGCCGCCCTAGCCGTGCAAAATTCCTATCCCGAAACCACCATCTCCAGCCTTCGCCGCCCTTGCGCCGCCTCCCACCGCCAGCCCAGCCGCCACCAGAGCCTCTTTCACCCCCCAAAATGCCCAGCAGACCTCCCTCTACCTTTCCCTGCCTTCAACTTCCCCTGCCTCCCTCTCCTCCTTCCTCCCTCATCTTCCACCTTTCTCCACCACCCTCGGCTGCCGCCGTCGCCGCCACGCGCCGCCACCCCTTGCCACGCCACCACCCTCATTCCACTCCCCTTCACCTGCTGTTTCTTCCCCCACCTCAAACTTCTTCTTTTCTCCTCCCATCTAACCACCACCTCCATCTTTTCCCCTCTTCTCCACCTCCACCACCGCTCCCATCGCCGCCACGCGCCACCGCCAGACCACCACCGACCCTAGGTGGTTATCCACTCATCCAAACCCCAACACCCCTTTTTTTATAACTGCTTTCTACTAATATTAATACTAATATACTTATTATTATTATTATTATCATTATTATTACTTTTGCTATTATTATTATTGTTATTATTATTATTATTGTTATTATTATCATTATTAACATTATTATTGCCTCTATTATTAATGTTCTTATTTTCTTACTAATACTAACATCCCTTTTAAACCCTAACTTCTATTATACTTAACTTTGGTCTTATTTTTATAATTATAGGTATTAACATTTTTATCATTATTATTTCTATTATCCTCACTATGGTCATTATTATTATTGCTTACCCTTACTTGGTTGTATTACTATTATTATTACTATTATTATTATTATTATTATTGTTATTATTATTATTATACTTAACACATTTATCACCATTGTTAATAATAATACTACTTTTGTCCTTATCCATGTTACTTAACTCAAGCTAGTAAATATCATGTGGTTGTTAACTAAGAAGAGTACTTGAACCTTATTACCATACCATTTAACATTAACCCTAACCTCATTACTATGACACTATTATTAGCTATTACTATTATTACTACTATCACTACCTTATTGTTGTAATCAAAAGCATTTGAACCCTTTTATTATTCAAGAATATACAACAATTATCATTATCACCCTTAGGAATAGTTACTTGTAATATTGTGACCTTATAATAATATTATTTCAAATATGACACCATTAATAAACTTAGCCTTAAAAATTCTAGGGTTTCTCTCACTATAAACATTAGTGTCACTAGTATTAGTTTTATTATTATTATTATCACTATTTTTCTATAGTTAGCATGAACATTATTATTATAAGAATAGAGCTAACGGGTCTAATAATATTAGTGTAACAATAGGTATTAAAAATAAACATATTTTGACTACTAATATTTAGTATACTAATTCTAAGGTAAAAACCCTAGTTTTTGTATAAAACCCTTTTTAGTAATATAAACCCTAACCTTAAACTAGAATGAGGATTGATAGTAATTATAAGGGAAACTAATACTTAGCATTTTCCCTTTTTATAGGCAACCCCGACCAAAGCCCTAAGGAGTTAGAGGAGCGTGCTCCAAGCCCTGCGTCGCCTTAGGTAAGGACGAAGCTATGGCCTTGTGTTATGTGTGATGTAATGTGTTGATGAATGATGAGCATGTGTTGTGAATAACCTGCTTTGTGTAGCGCAGCGTGGATCATGAGGTATGTTGTGTGTGCCTTACGTTATACATGTATGCCATGTTCCATGTTTATTGTTGATGTTGATGATGTGACTTGTTATGGCCCTCTAGGACATGCATGATAGGGTTTTGGGTAGCATGAAATGATAATAAAAGAACAACGGGGAGGTGGACGTTTGGAAAGTTTGCATGGGGGAACTAGGTCTTGCATGGGCGTGATCCTTACGTGTGAAAAGTTGATTTGGGTTGTAAGTAAGAGCTTGGGAGAGTCTTGGAATGTTTGGAGACTTAGTATGAAAAATAGTACGTAAGTTGCTGCATAAGAGGCCTTATTAGGGTTTTGTGTGTAAGTGGGTGTTGGAGAGTCTGCATGGAGTGTTTAAATTATGCGTAGGGATGAATATTACTGGAGGAAAGTTTATTTTGGAAGTAAATAAGATAATGTCAAAGTTACAGGTCCATTGGAGACTTGGGTGCAAAATTTTACGTGGGTTGATGTAAAGGTGTCTAAGGGACCCAATTAGGGTTTTGGGAGAAAATGAGGAAATTGAGGAGTACAAGGGTAAAAAAAATGATCAAGGAAGGAGGGAGTATGGGGTTGAGAGTGAGAATTCACTTATATAGAGGATGAGTATGGGTTTTCTAAAGGAGAGGAGAGATTTGGGGTGAAAGAGGGAGATTACTTATTGAGGAAGTAAAGTGCTAGGGTTTGGGTGGCCAACTAGGGTTTTGTCGGTTACACGAGAACTTGGGAGATAAAGTAGTACATTTGGGGAGTTTCCTAACAAAAATGAGGTGCGAGATAAAGAACAAAGTAACATTAGGAAGTAAGAAAGAGTTGGGCCACATAGGTCCGACTAGGGTCTCCGAGGAGGAACCCTAGAGGGATGAGGACATACGGAGTCGATATCATATGTGTTGGGGTAGCCTATGTTCTTGGAGATCGCGCCTTACTATATGCCACTATGCCTAAGTCTACGGGGGATGGATGTCGGGTGTGAGAAGAGGTACGGGCTTCAAAATATGGGACGAACCCTTGGAGGGGAAAGTAGTAGAGTATTAACCGCATGCATGTCAAGGGTGATGTGTGATTTAATAAGACACTGATTTGACATTAATCATGTAAAGCGAAAGATGTTGAGCCGAGCTTGTGATCCGGTCCACCGGCTATAATAGTGGATCAGAGGCATTTTGCCCTGTGCATTTATTTTCCGGTCCACCGGCTATAATAGTGGATCAGAGGCATTCTACCCTGTGCGATATCTTCCGGTCCACCGGCTATAATAGTGGGGGATCTCGTGCTCGAAAAACCAAACGTATAAGTTAATCCACGGGAAAGATACTAAGTACTTAAAGCGAAACACCATGTGAGTCGAGGCTGTGATCCTGTCCACCGGCTATAATAGTGGATCAGAGGCGTTTTGCCCTGTGCGATTATTTTCCGGTCCACCGGCTATAATAGTGGATCAGAGGCGTTCTGCCCTGTGCGTATATCTTCCAGTCCACCGGCTATAATAGTGGGGCTCCCGCGCTCACATGGGTTATTGAAGAAATGTGTGGAAAAGGACTTATTATTATTAATGAGGATAAAGAATAAGTCACCAGAAAAGTATTCAGACCTTATCTTGCGGGTTATCGCATGTTGTCTGCATGATTGTGTTATGTGTGCTATGTGGTATGACTATATGCTTGGCCTTAGCGCACCAGCGCCCTTACTCAGTATTGGACCCATACTAATACTACCTTGATTGAATGGGTCCTGTGATGATCCACCAATGGTGGGGAGCAGACCTCCTATGCAGGTTTGATCGATTACTAATTTGGGGTGGAAGGCTTGGCTTGAGTGAGTAGGCGGTTCGGATATTGGTCCCTTGGGATCTGTTTTATTTAGCTATATTTTGTACTACGCTTCTTGTTTTGAAACCGTACTCTTAAGTTGTATTCTTAAACGATACTCTAACCGTTGTTGGCTCGTGTTTTCGTGAATGATCTATGTTAACTACGTACCTATGTTTTAATGATTCTTACTTAATTATTATTTAGTTTAGCCTTAGCACTTAGTATTGGAACAGTAGGAGTGAATCGGTCTGGTACTAAGTGTGGCGGTAATACCCCCAAGTTTACGGTTTTAATTCTTTCGCTTCCGCCTAACCCTTGGATTTAAACGAAATTTTTCAGTAGTAAATTTGGGGGTGTTACAATATTATCTTGAGGATGGAGACTCAAAAAAATTGTAACTACTAATCTAATAATAGCTTACCTAAATCCGAAGCTAGCTAAGAAAATTGAGAAAGAGAGAGCAATTAAGAGCTTGATAATCCATCAAAAAGTAGGTTAGAAGCTACCTTATTGATTGATAATTCAAATATTATAATCAATAAACACAAGGAGACACAAATAATATTTCTTGGAAAGCATGTCCAAAACCCTAGTGAGTGTAGCTCTATTAAGATTTAAGATTAGATATGAACCAAATTAGGTTTAACACATATCACTTGGGGCATTTTAAATTGATTTGGAAAGGCAAGGAAAGGATAATAGATTATAAATTAATTTTATCAAAATTGATTTACTAACTAGGTTTTATGACAAAAGAGACAATCTAATCATTTTTAGAGAACCAATCCAGCTCGATAACATAAAAATATAATTCAAACGATTTTAAATCAAAACAAATAACCTAATAGGGACAAGAAGCATAGGCAAATTATTTTTATAAAATCATCTCCAAAGATTAAGGTTTTAAAGCCCGAATGCAACCGAACTAATTAATTTTTATCATCTCAAATTGATAGCTTAATAGTACAATTAAACTAATTTTAAATAAATCTAGATAATCAATCTAAACAAAATAATATTACAAGTAGCAAATTTAAAACAATCATTTCCTAAAATTATGGTTTTAAATTTGAAGATACCAACTCAAATAATTCAAATAAATTAATTACAATTGAAGGTGTTAGAATGCAATTAGAATCATTTCAACAATTTTTATAATTTAATTTTAGAAAAATGACTGTATAAATAACCAATTTCATAATTTTATTTTAAATGTAGGGTTTTAGGCCAAAAAATGTAATTTGATTAAATTTTAATAAATTATTTAAATTGAATGTTTAGAAATACAATTAGACATATTTTATAATATTTTATATAATCCATTGAAAAAAAACCAATAAAAAAATACCAAGTTTAGCACCATCAGGTTTTTTGAGTCTAAAATACAAATCTGGTCAATATTTGCTAAAATATATAAATTGATGGTTTAGAATTGCAATTAGATCTATCCTAATATAAATTATATAATGTTGAACAAAATAACTTGATTATCCAATCTAATTTAGATCCGTAAGAGTTTTGATCTAAAAATCTAATTCCAATCAATTTTGCACAATTTTTCCAAATTGACACATCTAAAATAAAATTAAATATTTTTGAAAGCATATTCTAAAATCAATTAAGTAAAACAACTCAATTATGCAATGCAATTTCATCACACATGGATTTTTACCTAGAAATCCAATTTCAATTAATTCCACATAAATATCTCAAATTGACAATTCCTATATGAAATGAGATACATTTTACTGCATATTGTATAATCAATTTATCAAAAATTACTTAATCATATGAATTTGCAAAATCTAAACTAATTAGGTCAAAATTTTGATTTTCACAAATCAACCATATATGCTACAATTAACCATTCTAAATGAATCAGACAAGACATATATATACACATAATTAAATAAACAATTTAGATTATCATAAGCTAACTCATATCAAATTAATCAAAACAAAAGTTAGGATTTCGGGTAATTTGTATCAAACAGAATACAAGAGGGCAAGGAGTGTTCGCCACTGGTCAGGCAACATTAGTGGTGGCTAGACGTCACTATTTCACCACTGCTCACTACTACTGCTGCATGCTACTACTCGTCGGTGATTGCTGCTTGCTTGCAAAGGGTGGTGGTGTAGAGAAGATAAAGAAGGCTAACAGAGAGTGGCGATGGTTGTGGAGGTTAGTCGGCCAGGTGGTGGCTGAATTCGGCGGAGGAGTAGGGAGAAGGAGGTCAAGGGATAGGGTTTCATGTGGTAGGGGAACATGAAGAAAGAGAGGGAAAAAAGAAAAGAGGGCGATAAGAGAGAAAAGAAAGATAGGGGATCGCAAGTCATTTTTTTGTTTTGTTTTGAAAATTCAAATACATAATGAAATACTAAATATCTAAAAATATTATTGGATGATTTTATCTAAAACTCATTTAATGAAAATCATTCTGTAAGGATCTGAAGGTATAAAATTAATATAAGTGCTATATAAATAATTTCATAAAAGTTTTGGAAGATGATAGCAACAACATAAAGATTTATGTTATTTATGAAAATACATTATAAGGCTTCAAAAAATATTTGAAACCATATAAAAAATTATTTAAATCTTTTGTAAATATTCTATTTATATATTGTGGATATATAATTTATGAATGTATATTATATTAAATCATAGATTTAATACTCTCATTAGTACTATAAGTTGTAGCAGCTTCTCCATTATAATTTCACCCCTAACTCTATGTATCCTCCACCTCCTTTTATATTCTCTAACTCTTTTTCATGATGGATTCAATAAGTGTGGGTATTGTGAATTGTAAATGTAAGAAGGAATCCATACGTATGAATGAGAATACGAAGTTTCATTCTCCCTTTCTCTCTATATTGTTCTATATCTCTCTTTGAGTTTATCAATATTATAACACATTATCAGCACGATTATGCTCTAGATGAAATATATATATATATATATATATATATATATATATATGCTTATGTGTTGATTTTGTTTAGGGTGTAGGCAAATAACCATAGAGTTGAAGTCAATCTAGATCTATGCTTGATAAAAGAGAGTATTCTATATTTATTAGTCATCATATTATATGAATATGATTATCATATGTCATATAAGGCTAATCTACTCTTTTTGTTTCTTATGTGAGATTTATATTTTTGCAAGCATATGAAAGGTCACATATGTGACATATCTTGCAATCAAGTAAATTTCAAATACATCAATCCCCTGCTTAATTTAAATTGATTAAGAGTTGCTTAATTTAAATTGATTAAGAGTTTTAGAGGGGATATAGTATGATCCTAAAATTGGCTCAAGATAAAGAAATTTAGTTGTATCTACCTTTTGCTTTATTTTTATGTTAATTGATATTATTATTAGTTTTGATTATATATATTGGATATATGAAATTTAATTTGATTATATATGTGATGATCTCCCTTTCAATTATGAAATGATGGTAGAAGGCTAAAAATCTCCCATTCAATAAATGAAAATTGGATCTAATATGATTTATTGAAAGATCCAAAGTGATGGATTGGTGGCCACACTACCCATCACCATATGTAGATCTCCATTATTTGAAGATAATGGATAGCCATCTAAAGCGACAATGTTAAAAAAATTTAAACATGATAGATTGACATTTCCATCACCCATCACCTTATATGTAAAAGTGATGGATTGGTGGTCCCATAGCCCATCACTACATATATATCTCAACTCTTGAAGTTGATTGGAGAATAGAGTACAAATCTCCATTATCCTAAGTTAAATGGAAGGCCACCAAAATGGATAATTTTTTTCTCACATACCCAAAGTATGGATGGGTGATTGCCTAAGTGTTGGTATAAGCATGAAGCTCCCACCCAATTGTATTATTTACAAATATGTACATGAGGTACAAAAGGAAATGATTCGGTTGAGGTGAAAGCCAACAGTTTCACTTAATGATTAAATGGTCTTGAAGACTTTATGCACAGTTTGATCCTGAAGATCAAATGATTGAAAGGTGATAAATACATTATGTGAAATTTGATCAAGAAGATCAAATAGTTGAAAATCTTTTACGACAAATGTAATAATGGTATAGAAAATCATATGGTATTAAATATCCCAAGTGTTTTTTGATCCAACAGATTTAACTATTTGGTGGTCTATATACCCCCACACTAATTTTTTTTTTTTCGTTTTCTAGTTATACAATTTTAGTTCCTACAATTTAGTTTTTTTACTTTTAAGTTTCACAATATTTAAAGCATTTATTATAATCAAGAAGTAGTGATGATGGTTTTGTGCATAATTTTTTAGTCAATTTATCATGAGATTATACACCTACTTTGCAATTGGTAGTGGTCAAAACCTACCATTGTCAAGTCTCCTCCACCACCACAGTGGTTGGAATATTTATAACACATTTTAAATTTACCATGGTATATATCAATGTAAGACCACATGTTATATTTTGCAGCAAATATTATTGCATTGGCATAAAAGTGAATAGCCATCTAATTAGGGTAAAAATGCAATCAATTCTTCAAGATGGAAGTAAAATGACTTGGTAGAATCATTGATTATGCATTTGATTTGTAGACCATTGTTGGTAAGATTTGCAAGTGATATGCCAATATACATGCAATGATTTTTGGTATGTACCAATCGCATATCACATTAACCCTTAATCCTAGTTAATTGAGATTATTAGATGAGTCTTATGTGTACTTATAATCCCCCATGAATATGAAATTAAGACACAAAGAGGGCTAGAAATGTTTGTTTCTTGAGACTTAGGGGGTAAGAAGAAGAGCTTGAGATTATAAAGCAAGAAAGAACTTAGAAGATTTCTTCCATGAGATATGGACCTAAAGAAAAATCACAGCACACTTGATTATGCTTATGCTTGCTAGATGTATCCTATCTATAATTTGCATTTGTTATGGCCAAGAAATTAGAAAATTAATATGTATTTTGACTAAAGTTCCAACTAACATAGAAGTCCTTGTGGTGACTTCAAATAAGTTAATGTTAAGTATGGTACAAATACAATAGAAGTATATGATAAGGGTCCAAAGAGTTAAACCCTCAATAAAGGAGTTATAATCCTTTAAAAGGATTGAAAACTTGTCATATTGAGTTGACATGTCTATATAGATAGAATATGATAATAGATTCTACCTGTAAATGAAATATACATTAATTATCCTTACACAAGTATAAGGTGATATGAGGTGAACATTAGTAATGTCTTTACCTATGTAGTTACAATTGATAAAGGATAAAAGTGATAATTATTTTTGATTCATTGTGGAATGTCATTAGATAAATTATTATCAAATTCGAATGATCAAATGTATCTACTTAATGAGCATAATTTGTATTGACAAGAAGTCCAAAATTTGAAGGTATTATACCAATTAACTATCAATGGGTTTTTTTAAAGAAATAATTTAAAATTCCATTTGGTGACACATGTTTTTGTTCAAAATCTTAGATTTTGTCTCTGATAGGGTTTTTATTGGTGAAGCTTTCAAATGTAAATGCTATTAAAGTGTGCTTGTACATGTAAACATAACCATATGTAATATAGCATACGAAGGAGATATACTAAGTTGAAGAAATAAAACCGTACTCTTTTCCTTAGCCATGGTTTTATCCCACGGGATTTTTCTAACAAGGCTTTTAATGAGGCAACATTATATATATATATATATATATATATATATATATATATATATATATATATATTCTGAAGAGGGACTATTGTAAATATCAAAAGATATACATTCCAGGGGTTGTTGTAAATATCAGAAGATGTAAATCCAAGGGGTAATGTTGTAAATATTATATTTACATTTTGTATATGTAAAATTTATGCATGTATATTGTATTAAATTATTGGTTTAATACAATCATTAGTATCATAAGTTATAGCAATTTCTCTATTATGATTCCACCCCCAACTCTACATATCTTCCATCTCCTTTTATATTCTAAAACTCTTTCTCAAAATGGATGTAATAAGTGTGGGTATTATACATATGAGATATTGTAATTTATAAATGTAAGAAGGAATCCATACATGTGAATGATAATAAGAAGTTTCAATCTCTCTTCCTCTCTATATTTTCTATATCTCTCTTTAATTTGATCAATATTACAACAAAATCAAAATAATTTTTAAATGATCCTTCACAAACCAAAAAATGAAGTTTCATACATGTGAATGATAATAAGAGACTAAGAATAATTTAAATAATTTTTGAAAATGATCCTTCACAAACCAAAAAATGAAAAAATGGAAGAAAATTAATTTTAAAAAGAAATCCATAAATACATTACAAAAATCTCTTTTAATTTAAATTTTTTCAAAGATCTTAATGACATTAGAAAAATGGATAAATTCAAAGTTGGAAATAATTTCTATGGATAAAATGATTAAAATAATTTTACTATTTTAAAAAATAATTTTTATCATCTATATAATATATTTTGTTAATGAAATATAACTCCAAAACAAAGGCATAATCGTACGATAAAGTTATAATCGAATATGAATCTAAAATATTAAAAATTCAAAATATGAGAAAGAACGAAAATAAATATTTTTAAACAAAAATTGAAATCATATGAATATACTAAAATTATGGTTGTGAACAAATTTATCTAGAAAGATCCGTAATAATAACGATTAATTAAATTCAAATATAAAGTCAAAATGATTGATAAATCCATAAAACAAATCAAAATTAAAATAATTATATATATTTTTTTTATCAAATTAAGCTTAGTAAAATAGAATTTTAAAAGTATGGGATATTACAAGCTTAGAGTCGTCAGAAAAGCTACACAGATCAAAGGCGTCATAGTGATGGTTTTGAACTGGGAGATAGAGTTATGTCGAGGGTTTCATCTACTAAGGGAGTATAGAGATTTGGTTTGAAGGGTAAACTAAGCCCAAGGTTTATTGTTTTATATGACGCCAAAGTTAGCTCGAGTTCATAACATCTTCCACATTTCTCAACTAAGGAAGTACGTCGCAGATCTGTTGCACATGATTAGACCATATGAGATCGAGCTTGACGATTCATTATCTTACGAAGAGAGACCTTTGAGAATTCTCGACACCAAGATTTGACGGATCTGAATGAAATCAGTTCTGCTTAATAAATAATTTTTGGAGCCATCATGGAATAGAAGAATAACTTGGGAGACTGAGAAGGATATTTGTGAGACGTATCCCGAGCTTTTTAGCTCAGGTGTGTTAGAGTTTGGGTTTTTTTTACTTTCAAGCGGGTAGTGCCCAGTAGTATAGTAGTAACTTTGATAAGATTAAGCACCGAGATCACCTTCTTACAACCTTTTTCCTCTTCTTCCCTAACCTAGACTTGTTGAGTTCAGGGATGATGTATCGTTTAAGGGGCTAGTGATATAATACCCCAAAAAATTGCCTAACCTAATATTGTATCATTAACACCCTAATTTGATTCTAATCCCAAAAAAAAACTTAATTTAGCCTTAAATAAATTTCTTAATCTCAAAAATTTAACCAAATCCTAATCCTTGATTTGGATAAACCGTATTTTGTAATCCAATCTCAAACCTATTAAAATTACCACTAATTCTATCTATTTTAGTGAATCCAAAACTTCCTAAACTAATCCCCAATATTTTTCCTTTTTTATTTTCTTTCTTCTCCTTCCATCAACTTAAGCTGAATATTTGATTTTATTGCAACTTACATCCCTCTCCACTTGAACCATCTTCCATCATCTTCTCTACACCATCCTTCATCCATCACTCTTCTTCTTTTCTTACCTATGTTGCCCGACATGCATACACACAAACCACCCTATCTCCTTGCCTTCTTCCTTTTTCTTCATCATCCTTATGCAATATACACTCACACTCTCCATCACCATCATTTACTACCCCCTTTGCTATTTTGCCAAAACTCAACCATCATTTTCCTATCATCCCCCATGCAAACACACCTTCTCCTTTTTCTTTCCTTTTTCCCCCTATCGCACCACACACACACATGTATACACACACCCACACCCACACCCACACCCACACACACACACAACCCCACACACACCTGCCACACTCTCCTTTCTTTCTTTTTGTTTGGCCTACACTCTACCATTTTTATGTCAAAGAACCACTCCCCGAGCCCCTCTATTTCCAATCTTCTTCTTTCTCTTTTCTTCTTCTTCTTCTTCTTCTTCTTCTTCCTCCTGTATCATGCCATGTTTTTCTTCTGCACATCTTCCATCTCTACCGTGCACTAGCACCAGCATCACACACCACCCATCAACTGGTAGACCAAACACCAAGATTACTCCAACCTTCGCCAACACTGTTTACACCCATCACCACCAACCATTGCCTCTTTTTCTTTCTTATTTCCCTCATCTGTCACGTTTTTAAGAAATGCACGGCCTATGCACAACCTCAAGCATGTTCATGCAACACTAAAATTTCCTACTACATGCCCGTGCAACCCAACACCACCTACCCATGCACCCTCACACTCTTATGCATAACCCTAACGCCCACTCATGGCATTTGTTTGACTTGTGACCTATTTGCTAGTGATTGAGCATAATCGTGCCACTTCGCACTACCTACCGTGCATGTTCTTATCTCTCGACCAAGGTGTGCACTGCACATAGGATGCTCGTGCAACCCCCATTTTTGACCGTGCAATCCTATTTTTACCCCCAAACCTTATCCAAACACCACTAAATTTTTATCATAGCTCCACCACACATTCCACTACACATCCACACATCTCAAGGTTCCATTTGACTATGGTTATTTTCATTTTTATTATCTTTATCTTTATTTCTACCTAGGTTATACTCTTCGAGCATAATCGTGGATTTTTCATTTTTGGTAGGTGGTATTCTGGTAATCTCGAAGGAGGAAGTATAGGATTTACGTACTTAGAACTTGGTGCTCTAGTTGGTAAAGATAATAATCAATAATTAGGGTTTTGTGTTAATTACTTGTATGGTTATGTGTGCTTTTCATGATGTTGTTGCTATATGATTTAATATATGATGATCATGTTATTTGATGATGATATGGAAATTACGTTTCAAAGAAAGTAAGAATAGGTACGAGGTATAGTTATGACTTTGTTGTGATAATGACATAATTGTGGGAATATACTTGATGGCATAAAATATGGGCTAAATAAGCTATAATAAATACACATAATCATATTTATGAGGTATGATGATGATCGGTAAATTTGGAAAATAATGTGTGTGGAAGGTACGAGATTTTATAAAATAAAGGTTATTGTTTATCCTTAAGAATATTTGGGTCATTATGAGATAATTAGAAAATTGTGGTATTTTATGTGCTAAGTGAATTAAAATATGATATCTTGAGAAATGTTCGGGAATATTATTGTTTGATTTGGGATCCTTTAAAATAAAATAATGGTATGATTAGAGCATAATAACTTAAAACAATAAGGTTATCATTCCATGTATAAATTTAGAGGTTATTTGGATTGTGAATATATATTATTAATGTGGGCATTATATGGATGTATATTGAATTTGGTAACCATATAAGTCTTACGGGGTGAATTATGGCTAATATGTGATATTAGGATTTTAGGTATTTCTTTGAGTAAGACCTTAGGATAAGATTATTATTGAATGTGTGAAACATGAGAATTAGATCGTGAATTATGGGTATAATAATGATGATGATATATGAGAATGATATATGAGAGAATGAATAATAAATATGGGAGAATGGATGCTAAGGAGTGTATAATTACGGTTTGAAGATACTTATTTTAATCTGTATTATGTGTCTGCCTACTTTAATGTGTTCAATACTTGAGAATTTATCATAAATAAAATATTAATCACTTAAGTAAAAGAACACGTGAGTAAGGCCAAGGTGATGTTTTTATATCCGTTTTACCAAAAAGAATAGTGACTCGGAAGCATTCTACTATAAGAAAGTGATGTTTTCATACTCAATCCACCATATGATAATATGGCTTAGGTATGTTGTTCTCTCGAAAGTATTTCAAAATGAATAGTGGAATTCCCACACTTAACATATATAAAAGAATGATAGTGGATTATATCTAATAAAAAGACCTGGATCTTTATCTGTCTTGTGAGATGTTTCATTTATTTGCCTGTATACTTATTATCTATTATGAAAGCATGTGCTAATTTTATATTAGTGTTGATATTATTATTTCCTTTCTCAATATATAGCGTACTGACCATCCGTTTTATAGGCGTTATTTATTTTTATTAGTAGGAGACCCTAATTCTTGGATGCAGATCTTAGAAGGTCTCTTAGATGATTATGATTCTTATGATGTCTTAGGATTAATAAATTAGACTTATGTCAATTACAATGGTAATCCATAATATTTTACTTCTTTTCTTCGGTTGTAAAACAAAATTTTTCGATAGTAAAAATCGGATTATTACAATATATATTTACATATACATACATACATACATACATATAGACACACACATATATTAAACAAATCTGGCTAAGTCGAATTTGGATCTGAAATGAGTGAACTCAAATTTAGATCTATTTAAATAGAGATTGGCTAAAAAATAAAACGTATCTAACATATTTGAGTTGAATCTGGAAACCAATGTCATCCATGTGAAAACCCCTAGCTCCGCCCCCGATACGTTATGAACCATATACCTCTAATTGCTCTGCGCTACTACTTCCCTGACTTGGGATGGAAATAGAGCCAAGGGAGACTGTTATGTTATGAACTAAAAGCTTCAGGGCTACAGAGGTGTCGGAAGGACAAACTAACTCCAAGCGGATATCAAGTGAGGAAGGTTCTCGTTTGAGGAAGACGATGTTAAATAGATTGTAATATATATATATATATATATATATATATATATATATATATATATATATATATATATATATATAAGAGGGTTTCATTTGAATTAATTTAAAAAGTCATGATTGTTGACTTGGTGTCTTTTCATTTGAATTAATTTGAAAAGTCATGATTGTTGACTTGGTGTCTTTTCAAAGGGACTTCATTAACTCTATAAATAACCCCCACCATCATCCGGAAAAATCAATTCAAAAATTCATATTTTCCAAAAATTCCAATAGTTCTCTCTCTTCTCTCTCTCTCTCTCTCTACTTTTTCGATTCCTATATTCCTAGTTGAGTACAAGCATAACGTTGTGTTCGCTGGAATCCTATTAGATTAAAGTGCTACATCTGATAGGAACGAAAATCCGTTCTATCCTGGAAGATGATTGTTCACAACCTTGAGCACCGTGTGAGGGAGTAAAATCGTCTTAAGGACACATCGTGAATTCGGTGGGCTCGAATAAATTATTTCTGGTATTATATTATATTTCTATACTATACACCCAACAATCTTAAGACAATTTTGTTTATTTATTTATTTATTTTATATTTCCTTTATTCGTTATAGTATAGAAAGTGATATTTCTTTGATAAATAATTATACTAGTTTTCTTCTACTCCTTTGTTATTTGTCGAACTTATGTTTTTGTAATAGAAATGGCTTCATCTACAAACATTGTTGCAAGTTCTACAAATCATGTGGGTGTTGGTGAAAAGCCACCAAAGTTTAATGGGTTGGATTTTAAGCGTTGGCAACAGAAGATGCTTTTCTATCTAACTACATTAAATTTGGCAAAGTATCTCAATGAGATTCCTCTAAAGGTTGATGAAAAAGAGACTCATGTAATCAAAGTGGCTGCAATAGATGCATGGAATCATTCCAACTTTCTTTGCAAGAATTATATTCTAAATGGTTTGGATGACACATTATATAATTTGTATTCTGGTACTAAAACGGCAAAGGAACTGTGGGATTCTTTAGATACCAAGTATAAGACAGAGGACGCCGGAATAAAGAAATTTATTGTTGGTCGTTTTCTCGATTATAAAATGGTGGATAACAAGTCGGTAATATCCTAAGTGGAAGAGATTCAGGTTATTATTCATGACATTCATGCCGAGGGTATGTCCCTGAGTGAGTCCTTTCAGGTAGTAGCGGTAATTGAAAAATTACCACCATATTGGAAAGATTTTAAGAACTACCTCAAGCATAAGCGTAAGGAAATGAAACTTGAGGATCTCATAGTCCGTCTAAGAATTGAGGAAGACAACCGCAAGTCTGAAGGCTCAAATCTAATGGCATCAAGAGCTAATGTGGTGGAAAACGGATCAAAGAAGAGTAAGAAAAGGAAGCACAATGGAGATAGTTATAATACAGGATCTAATGTCTCCAAGAAATTCAAGGGAAAGTGCTATGAATGTGGCAAGCAAGGGCACCGTGCAAAGGATTGTCGCAATCCGAAAAAGTCTAAGAAAAGCAATGCTCAAGCAAATGTCACAGAGATAGACAAGTTATCTGAAGATCTTGATGTTATCAATCTATCCGCAGTAGTGTCACAATGCAACCTTATAGGCAATGCTAAGGAATGGTGGGTAGACACCGGAGCCACTTGTCACATATGTGGTAACAAGTGGATTTTTTCTGAGTATCAACCTATAGAAGATGATGAAGAACAACTCTTCATGGGAAATGCGTCATCTTCTAAGGTCATAGGTCATGGAAAGGTGATACTGAAGTTGACAAGCGAAAAAAATCTTACTTTGAATGATGTGCTCCATGTACCAGATACCCGAAAGAATTTAATTTTAGGATCCCTACTAAGTAGGAATGGGTTTAAGTTGAACTTTGTATCCGATCAATTTATACTTATTAAGAATGAGATGTTTGTAGGAAAGGGCTATCTTAGTGATGGGCTCTTTAAGATGAATGTAATGACTATTGTACCCAAAGATAATAATAATAAGATTGTTTCTTCTTCTTATATGCCTGAGTCATTTAATATTTGGCACGAATGATTAGAACATGTTAATTATGATACCATTCAAAGGTTAATTAATTTAGAGTGTTTGCCTAAATGTGAGTTTAATCCTAATCATAAATGTGAAATATGTGTTGAGGCCAAGATGGCAAGGAAACCCTTTCATTCTATTGAAAGGAACACCGAACCTCTAGATTTAATTCACACTGATGTGTGTGATTTAAAATTTGTGCAAACTAGAGGTGGTAAAAAGTATTTTATTACTTTCATAGATGATAGCACCCGTTATTGCTATGTGTATTTGCTACGAAGCAAAGATGAAACAATTGATATGTTTAAACACTTCAAAGTAGAAGTTGAGAATCAACTTGGTAGAAAGATTAAGGCTACAAGAAGCGATAGAGGAGGTGAATACGAATACCCTTTTGAACAAGTTTGTTTAGAAAATGGTATTATTCACCAAACTACTACTCCTTATACGCCTCAATCGAATGGAATTGCAGAACGCAAGAATAGAACATTGAAGGACATGATGAATGCCATGTTGATTAGTTCTGGTTTACCGTAGAACTTGTGGGGGGAAGCCTTATTAACTACAAATTATATTCTCAATAAGATACCTCATAAGAAAACCCATAATATTCCATATGAGTTATGGAAAGGTCACAAGCCTAACTATAAATACTTAAAGGTGTGGGGGTGCTTAACAAAAGTAGCAGTTCCTAAACCTAAGAGGACTAAGTTAGGACCGAAAACCATTGATTGTGTATTCATTGGTTATGCACATAACAGTAGTGCATATCATTTCCTTGTCTAGAAATTAGAGGTTCCTAATATTGATGCCAAAACTATTATAGAATCAAGGGATGCTATATGCTTTGAAAATGTTTTTCCCTACAAAATGAAAAATGAATCAGTTTCACTAAAGAGGCTAAGATAGTCTATTAGTGATGGGAATAAAGAAATAAATTCAGATGAACCTAGACGAAGTAAGAGAGCTAGGATCTCTAAATCATTTGGACCTGATTATCTAACATATTTGTTAGAAAATGAGCCTCAAACATTTAAAGAAGTTATATCCTATCCTGAATCTTCTTATTGGAAAGAAGCAATAAATAGTGAAATTGAATCCATCATGCAAAATCACACGTGGGAAGTAGTGGACTTGCCTCCTGCGAATAAACCCCTAGGATGTAAGTGGATCTTTAAGATGAAATTGAAGGCCGATGGTTCAATTGACAAATACAAGGCAAGGCTTGTAGTTAAAGGATACAAGCAAAAGGAAGATGTTGATTTTTTCGACACATATTCACCAGTTACAAGAATTACGTCTATACGTATGCTATTGGTAATAGCAGCTGTAAAGGGTCTTGAAGTACATCAAATGGATGTAAAAACGGCATTCTTGAATGGTGAATTAGAGGAAGAGATCTATATGGAACAACCCGAGTGGTTCATTGCTCCCGGTCAAGAGAAAAAGGTTTGTCGGCTTATTAAATCTCTCTATGGATTAAAACAAGCACCTAAGCAATAGCATGAGAAATTTGACAGTGTAATGTTGTCAAATGGATTCAGGATAAATGAGTCTAACAAATGTGTTTATGTCAAAGACACTCATAAAGGCTACGTTATAGTGTGTCTATACGTAGATGATATGCTCATAATGGGTAATAATAACGATATTATTAATACTACCAAATGGATGCTCACCCGAAGTTTTGATATGAAAGACATGGGTCTTGCAGATGTTATATTAGGAATTAAGATTTCTAGAACATCTGATGGATTAATATTATCTCAATCTCATTATGTTGAAAAAATACTTGATCGATTCAAGGAGTACAATATTAACGTAGCTAAGACACCATTGGAGGTGAATATTCATTTGACGAAAAATAAGGGTGCCAGTTTTTCACAATTAGAATATTCATGTATAATAGGCAGTATCATGTTTCTCATAAACTGCATGCGACCAGATATTACTAATGCAGTTAACAGGCTTAGTCGTTATACCAGTAATTCTAATAGGGAACATTGGAAAGCAATCATTCGAGTTCTAGGATATCTAAAGCACACCTAAAACTTTGGATTACACTACAAGAGATATCCAGCAGTGGTAGAAAGCTACATTGATGCAAATTGGATATCGGATTCCAGGAACTCTAAGTCTACTAGTGGATATGTGTTCACTCTTGGAAGTGGTGCAATATCTTGTAAATCATCTAAACAAACATGTATCGCGAGGTCAACAATGGAGTCTGAATTTATTGCTTTAGATAAAGCCAGGGAAGAAGCTGAATGGCTTAGAGACTTCCTAAAAGATATCCCATGTTGGGAAAAACCTGTGCCACCCATATGTATCCATTGTGATAGCCAGTCTGCAATTAGTAGGGCACGGAGTAAGATGTATAATTTTAAGTCTAGACATATTCGTCGTAGACATAATACCATTAGAAGGTTGCTTTCTAGTGGAATTATCTCAATTGATTATGTGAGGTCAAAGGATAATATTGCGGATCGGATCCGCTTACTAAGGCATTAACTAGAAAGCAAGTAGAAAGTTCATCAAGGGGAATGGGCCTAAAGCCTATGGATATATAGAGTCGTCATGGTGGCAACCCAACCTAGTTGACTGGAGATCCCAAGATCTAGGTTCAATGGGAAAACTGAACTATGGATGACTCGGTGCTGCACTGAAGAATCTAATTTTTATCTACCCATTCCTATGATGAAACAGTGCAAAGAAAGGATAAGGTTAAGCTATGCTTTTAATGATCCCTAAACCTTAACATGTTTAAGTAAAATATCTAAAGGATATAATAATTAGGAGATCACCTATGTGAGTGGGAAGGGGCTGCTTCTGTGAGAATTTTGAAGGCTGAATTCTCTTACACACTCACAGAACTAGGAGGTGTTCATGGCTGAAACGAACACAAACCTGAGAACCAACTATGCTTGAAGGAAACTATGTGTTTTCTATTGTCTCGGTTTACACTAGACGGCTGACTGTTCAAGGCAGACCTGTCCACTGATTGGCCAGTAAACCCGATAGAAATTCACTATGGAAAGTTCAAAGTCTCAAACTACTTATCCAGATGTAGTTTTCTTCACTTGTGCTCAGTTAGAGTAATTAAGGAATGAAAGTTAATTTTATCTTTCATACAGGGAATGGACGCATTCCACGAAAAGATATTATTACTTTATGGTACGGTGATGTGAGAGATACTAATTTAAGCATAATATGGTCATGCTTGTGATATATTACAATCTAGTGGGGGATTGTTAAATAGATTGTAATATATATATATATAAGGGGGTTTCATTTGAATTAATTTGAAAAGTTATAATTGTTGACTTGGTGTCTTTTCAAAGGGACTTCATTAACTCTATAAATAACCCCCACCATCAACCGGAAAAATCAATTCGGAAATTCAGATTTTCCGAAAATTCTAATAGTTCTCTCTCTTCTCTCTCTCTCTACTTTTTTGATTCCTATATTCCTAGTTGAGTACAAGCATAACGTTGTGTTCGCTGGAATCCTATTAGATTAAAGTGCTACATCTGATAGGAACGAAAATCCGTTCTATCCTGAAAGACGATTGTTCACAACCTTGAGCACCGTGTGAGCGAGCAAAATCATCTTAAGGACACATCGTGAATTCGGTGGGCTCGAATAAATTATTTCTGGTATTATATTATATTTCTATACTATATACCCAACAGACGAAACAATCATTTAGTTGCACGGTATTCTTGGAAACAAGTAATTCTTCACTCGTGTTGGTCTCCTTTTTCCCCAAACTTCCTTTGATAACATGATTGAAATGTTTTGACTCTTATTATTATTATTATACGCCATGAATCAACGGGAAGCTACCCAATCGTTTCTCGTCAGAAATTCTATGTATCATGTTCGGGTATATTAAAAGTGTATCCTACAGGAACGCATCATTTTTATAGATCAAATGGCTATGAAATAACTCTCTGCTTAATTAGAACCAGCTACTTTATACGGTGACCCAATAAATTTCACACCGCTCACCATGTTTTCGATGGTATGACTGAAAGTTATGTAGTAGCTTGTAACAGCAGGGCCTCTCAACCTACATTCCTAATCCTAGCCAGTGAACATGTTAATTAATGCTCATCATCTTTATTCCAGTGAGCATGGAGTTCATTAACATTTGTGAAGGATCTTAAATTAATTGAAGAAGTAAAATCTATACGCATATGTTTAAGACAATGGAGTTTTCTGCCATCGTTCTTAAGGGTGTTCTTAAGTGCCTGTGTTTTTGTAGTAATAGGTGCTTCGGGTGTGCAATAGGGTGTTATTAATTCAGTATGTTTTCACCGTAGGGTTGCATTTAGATAGCTGTCATGGCTAGTGGGTTTGGCTACTGCTGCTATCATTTGCATCGCGTTGTCTGAAAAACCTTCTATGTAAATGAAAACAAACCAACCAGTAAAAATATAACAGAGCTTGCCTATGACTTGCAAGGAAGGTATACCGTGATATAGTTGGCAGTGCTTACTATGTTGCTCCTGAGGTATTACGAAATAAATATGGGAAGGAAGTTGACATTTGGAGTGCTGGAGTTATATTGTATATTTTGCTGAGTGGAGTTCCTCCATTTTGGGCGGGTAAAGATCATCTCCCTTTTGGATATATGTGAATCAATATCTTATTCTGCTTCATTAATTCCCGAAAGATTTCTTTTGTTGACACTCTTATGTAACTGACCAGCTTCGTGTTTAATGCAGAAACTGAGAAGGGAATATTTGATGCTATATTGCAAGGACTTATCAATTTTGAAAGCAGACCCTGGCCCTCGGTCTCAAATGGTGCCAATGACTTGGTTCGTAAGATGTTGACACAGGACCCGAAAATACGGATAAATGCACCTCAAGTCTTTGGTATGTCTGCATTGCATAAACTGCTATACATACTTTAGTTCTTCACAGGGGTTACAAGTATGTTGGTAATCCTCACCACTGTATCAACCTCAGCCTTGCCTCGATTCACCCTCACCCTCACCCTCACCCACCCTCTGCAAAAGACATTAGTACCTATTAAAAGAACATCCTCTCTGCACTGTGCTACTGCCCGAATAACAGCCGCAGTAGGACCGTAGGATTTCAAACCATGAATTTTCATGATGCTCTAAACAATTTAAGAAGTTGTGTCACCATGGTAAAACCTCTTTCAAGTTGGGATGGCCATTTTTTGTTTATTCCTAAGCTTTTTGTCTCATGCTGAGACAGTACTATCCATCTTAATATATCCATATTTTTCAAAGCTTAATGGAAAGTGACAACAATGACTTTATCATCTTCTGAGCTTGATTTTGTGGTTAATCTATAGCGTCATTGGTCGAGACTTGAGAGAAGGTGTAGATGCATTAGACAAGCCAATTGACAGTGCAGTGTTCTCCAGGTTGAAGCAGTTCAGAGCTATGAACAAATTCAAGAAGCTTGCCCTAAAGATGTGGTGTCTGTATTGGCTTCATGATCTCCTAAATATTTTTGTTGTGTACGTGGATAATGTCTTTTACAAAAGGGCCTTCGACTTTCTAGATCAAGAAAGTACATAATATCGGGATTGGGAATCTAGATGAGTAGAAGCTGCAGATCTTCATAACAATGAAATTTCAGAAGTCAAAATAGGAGTGGTTGTGAGAAGGCATCAGCTTATTATTTTCCTCTCTTTCTCATTTCATTTTGCATGGTGTGGTTATATGGTTGCGTACTTTCATTTCATGTCTTTGCTTTAAATGGACCTAGGCCTCCGGAAAGCCTTGATATAACTGATTTTCTAAGCACACATAATTTGCAAAAATTGGTTTTACATAATTTCTTTTTTTAAGATGTACTGAAGCCTCTATGAAATAAGTGGCTCGTTGGCTCAAATAATTTTATTTGATTTCAGCGTTGCACCTCTGGTATCTTTTTTTTTATTTTTTTTATTATGCTTATTACAAAATTGAACTCAAACTGGTATGTTGGGAAGCGGAAACTATAGGTCATTGCTGAAAATTTGTTTGGAGATAAAATCCAAGGGCTAAAGCTTATGTTTGCAAACATATAAACTGATGGAAGCGGATCGATCACGTATGATGAACTCTAGGAAGGTTTGGCTTGACTTGGATCAAAAATCTCTGAAGAAGCTGCAAATATACCGTCAGGATCTCCTCTGGATTTTATTCCCACTGGTATATGATGGCAGAGGATACTGTTATTTGCTAATATGTCATGCATTTTTCAGGCTGATGGTGTTGATGGGAATGGAAGCGTTGACTACATTGAGTTCATTACTGACCCAGTGCATAAATACAAGCTAGAAAGGGATGAAGATCTTTATAAGCATGCCAGTTCTTTGATGAAGATGGCATTGGGTGAGTAGTCATCTACTTTGTTTTTCCTCTTGGGACAAGTCTGCATCTGAGAATAGCTAATTATGAGTAAAGGTGCTCTAGATCCTTGGAGATAGAAAGGATTCATTTATAGGGCCAAGTATCAAAGCTGGTAGAGAATAGTTGTGAGCCATTGCTGAAAAGAAAGAGGAAGAAGGTTTGGAAAGGGAAGCAAAAAGAAAGGAAGAAGTCCGAGAAAGAAGGAAAAGATTTGTGCTGAATTCAAAGCAGAAATGGCTAAGGTTCAGGATTTTATGAAACATTTTTTCTCTTAAGTTTAGTTTATTTTTTAAGTTGTCTATTTTTTATGTATTAAAATTCAATTAAATAATGAGTATTTGGATCTATAAATATATTCCAAAGGTTTCAAAATATTTTTCCATAGGCTCGAATGTTCTCAACAATAGCTAATCTTTCTTGCGGATTATTTATATCTTTCATTTTCTTTGTTTCACTTAAATCTAGGTATTTTTGGCTTTTGAGCTAACTATTTGTATTTTTTTTAAGATAAAAAGTATTGTGTGAAATCTTGTGCACTTGATTGACACAACTAATGGTTTGTAAGTATAGATACAATTACGGTGGAATACATCAAAATAGCTTGACTGGAATATTACCGATGTCCTTCTATGTTGTATTTGTTTACTTTCTACCATGATAGTTGTTGATTGCTTAATTGATTAATATTTCATCATCCATTTGTCTTTTATTTTCATAGGTAGGACAATAATATATTAATATTATGTCAATAGCTACTATTTTTTTTTTTGTAATAGGACAACATTTAAGTGAAAAATAAGTATTATGCCAAAGTGATAGCTGAAATTTATGAGGTTGCTATAGCATTATACATGCTTTGATTGATGTGGATAATTTGCAACACGTTCTCTTTTTAGAATGTCAAACTAATATCATAGATAAGAAATTTGCCAAATTATTTTGTTCTATTATAATTTTGTAGTCAATTTTTTTAGTTTGATCTTATGTGATTGGACATTACTATATGAAAACCATTGAGGCATATATATTGTTGATATTCAATATCAAATCTTATTTCTTATGTTAAATTGATTATGTAAAAATTTATTAATCTAGTTTATATGCATATAAATTATCATAACAAAATAGAAAAAAATATTTAAGGAATCAAATAGGGTGATATTGTTACTCTAATAAATGTGTTAGATAGGGCAATGACATAAAAATTGTCATAACTACTTTAACCAATGTTATCAAAATTACAATCTGGATTGCAGGATTGTATGATCCTACGATCCCAAAATATAAAATCGATCCGGATCGGTTGTGAAATCGGAATGATAGCAGGATCATTCTAGGATTGTGTGGGATCATTTAGAATTGGTGGGATTGGTAGGATCGTGATCCCATAGCCGATTCTACCAATCCCATTATGCATACTTTTTTCACTCGTTTTGTTGTTCATATTACACAAGTCATGCTCCCGTCCCTCTCATTTTATTTTCTACTACATATCTCCACTTCTTCTCCCTCATTGTGCCCTAACCCCTAAGCCTCACCTTCATCTACTTCATTACTTCACTAGCACAAGCAAGTGGCATCAACGGTGAGACCAACTAAAGTCACCGAATGGCTCTAGTGTGGCCATAGAAGTCAAGTTCTCCTTGAAAGGATGGTGTCTTAGGTGAGTCGAACGGTTCTCCAACAATGGTGGTGTGATGCATTCAGCGAGTTCTCCTAATCTCTGGTCTAGTATTGTCAATTAGTTAATAAGTTCAATTTTTAGGCTATTTCTCTAAATCTCCATCCTGTCCATCTTCTAGAATTGCTAATCAGTTAATATTTTTTTTTTCATTTCTCAAATCAGAATAAGCTATTTTTCATGTTTTTGTTTTGGATTGTTCATTGGATATGGATTTGAATTAGAATTAGGCCTATATAATTTAGAATCAATTAAGTGTTAGATTGCTTATTGCTCATTGCTCTAATTGTAATAATCGACTAATTTCTAGATTTGTAAGTGTTCTCCAATTTTTTATGTTGAATGGCTCGACTAATTTTGAATGAAATTTTTATTTCACGGGTTATTATTCTATTATATGTCATTTTTAGATACAATATTGCTGACTGCTTAACTCTGAAATTTATAGATGTTTATTGCTCTGTGAACTGAATGGCTATCCATTTCATTTCACATATTATATACTATTATTTTCCTTGTTTAGATATAATTTTGTTTTGAAATTTGTAAGTATGGTATAGGGATGGCAATCGGACAGGTTTTACCCAAAATCCGACGGGTTTTATCTGTCGGATATGTAAACGGATATGGATAAATGGATATGGATACGGGTATGGAGGAAGGGGAGAAATATCCGCCGGGTTTGGAAATGGATATGGGTAAGGGATCCTTAAATCCGTACCCGTACCCGCATCCGTTTACTCGATATAAAATTACATTTTTACCTTTATTTATGTAACCTTAAGTATATTTTCTAAGGCTAAAAGTGAAGATATAATTAAATTTTAACAATATAAGTATATAATTCTAACATTAAATAATTTTTACTTTATAATTAATGGGTTTTACCCGATGGATATTTAAACGGATATGGTTAAACGGATATGGATATGGATATGGATGAGGAAAAAAAATATCCGCCGGATTTGGATACGGAAATGGGTATAGGTTTTCTTATCGGGTTTGGGTAACGGATAGGGGGTACCTGATCCATACCCGATCTGTTGCCATCCCTAGTATGGTACCTCATAATTTGTTATGTACCAATTTTTGATTCAATTATTTCCTATTTGAGAACTATCAAGCTATATATTAAATGGTGCTTAATTCAGAAAATAATGATGTTGTTTGATGTTAAATGTCTTGCTACTTATTATATGAATATTTGATTTGTATGTTCTTTTATAGATATGTGATGATGCTGTTTTCATTGAAATGTTTGCGGCTATTAAGGCTCATTGTATTGATTTGATTTTAGAGGATTTTGATAAAAAAAAATATTAAGGTTCATAGTGCTACAAAGGCTAAAAGGTTAACAACATTCATATACTCTAGCACATTTCTCCATTACTAGCCATGTTTGCATATACCAAGTGGAGATCTAGTAGGTTTGCTGCATTAGTTGAAGGAAAACAAGTTCAAAGGATCATTTCAAATAGTAATAGGTTTTGGTGTGGGGTTGTCACGTGCTTAAAAGCATACTTACCACTTTTCAAAAGTGCTTTGTATGGTGGATTCGGACGAGAGGCCTACTATGGGATTTATATAGGAAGATATGGATCAAGCAAAAAATCAAATCAAAGAAAATTTCAATAATGTTCAAAGGAAGTAAGTTTTTAGTTACATTTTTATTACAACTAAATCTACTTTATTAGTTTTTGTCATTTTTATTAATATTATATGTTTATGTCTTTCATATACCCATGTACCTATTCTAGAAATTATAGATGAGAGATGGGACTCTCAACTCCATAGGTCATTACATGCCACTACATATTATCTCAATCCATAATTTCAGTATAAGCTAGATTTCAAAGCGACTACAGATATCAAGATTAGCTTATACAATTGTTTAGAGAGGATGGTTGTGGATTCTCAAGAAATACCTAATATTAATTTGCAATTGGGTGCATTCAAAAATGTAAGAGGAATTTTTGGTTTGCCTACTACTGTGATGAAAAGAACAAAAAATCTCTAGGTTAGCTGATTTTTATTTTTTTGTAGTATCTTTTCAAAATATTTAATTCTTACTCCTAGTTAAATTAATATTAAACTATAAACTTGTATGAAACTGATTGGTAGGACTCATATGGAGATGAATGTCCCAAGCTAAAAAAAATTTTCCACGAGAATTTTAAGTCTAGCATGTAGCTCCTTTGGTTGTGAATGAAACTAGAGTGCTTTTGAAATGGTAAATTGCTCACTTTTTGTTTTGTTAATTGGATTTAATTGATAGCTAATCATTCTACTAAACATTTTACATTTTTTTTAATAAATTCTTACAAAGAAGAGAAACCGTTTACACCAAAAATAGATGAATGACCTGGTTTTTGTAATGTAAAACCGAAAATTAAATCGAAGACAAGAAAAGCAAGCGATTAGACTAGAGGGCCCAATTATCCTAGAAGAGCTACCTTCAGATGATGAATGGATTACAAAGAGAGAGGAACCTTCTCTTCCACTAAATGAAATATGGTTAAATGTTTTTAATAGAGCAAGTAGGAGACATGCAAAGAAGAAAAGAGGATTAAAGATGAAAACACTAATGAAGAAGGTAATTTTATTTATTCTTTTTACATTTTCTACTAAAATAATTGAATGATTTGATCTTATATAGTTACGTTTTTCTTTGTTTCTTCTATTTCATTTTATAGATGACAATACTGAAGTCCATGAACTAAGCGATAACAAAGTTGCTGCAACATGTATTGCTTCCAATAAGGTGATAATTTGGATTATTTTGATACAAGTATTCGTGATGATGATGACACTATAGGGGCAACCAGTACTAGTATAAACACTGATATTGGAAGTGAAGTCATAGATGATGTAGAGGATTATGATTCTTATAAATGATTATGCCTTTATCATGTTAATGTAATTTAAACTTCCTTATGTGTTTTTATTGTCTATGTTTTTGACTTGTGATAAACTTGTTAATTTGTAAGACTATTTTGGTAATTTGGGAAGCTTATATGTTGTTAGAACTAAATTTTAGACTATTTTAGACCTTAAATAGTAGTGTTTAGTGTCATTTAGCTTCAAATATGCATAATTTATAACATATAGATATTGTACGATGATATTTTTGCAATTTACGTAGGATCATACAATTTGATATTACGGCCTCAAATCGATCTTATATAGAATCTTGATCCTAACAACATTGGTTTTAACTCAAATACGATAATATTTTAATCTTAATAGGTAGACTAAATAGGGTAAATTTTACCCTAATAGGTAGGCCGAATACAACAATGTTTTTACCCTAATATGTAGGTTTTAAAAAAATTCCTAGTAGCTTCAACTCAGATAGAGTAATAATACTGCCCTTATTGACAACAATCAAATGAGATAATTACAATTGTCTTATTAGAGTGAAAACAAATAGGAAAATCTAAAATTTTACCCTTGTAACCCTAATAGGGAACAAATAATAGGATAATTTGTTCTTCCCTCATTAGACTAATAGAGTAATATTTTCATCTAATAAGGTAAACAATATTTTCCTATTTGACTATATATCTTATAGTGTCCAAAAATATGACAATAAAAAAACATGGTTTTTCTGATTTAGGGATCATTGATATATAGAAATAAATAAGAACATACCATGGTAATTACGAGTTATGTTCACTATGTACTTCTTTGTTTTTTTCTTTAATTGGATGTAATCAGGTTTACTATTATTTTGTGTCTGTGGAACAAAGCTTAATGAAATTGCTTCTATGCTCTTGATCTGGCCACCTAAGAAAATAACATTAACAATAGATGAGTTTCTTCGTTCTATACTACAATTAGAATCAGTGTTTCGAAGCTTCTTACTATCTCATAGATGTTACATGTAGTAGACTTTGCTCCACAACCAGAGTGGATCTTCATCGGCATGGAATTAGTTAGACTCGATTCTTTTCACTTCTTTCATGTAGTTCGCAGGAGACGAATAAGCAAGGTAACCATTATAAGTAGTAGATTTACCTTTTGTTTATGATGATTCCAATAATTGACCAGCCACTTCCATTGGTCAATGTTAATCCTAGATAAGTATGTACGCTACATCTCTAATATTTCTACTACTTGTAAAATATTTTTTCTTGAGCCCTTCTTTCCATTTTCTATATAGTTTATTACATTCTATCTTTATAGCTCTTTAAACATGCTGTCCACTAGGCAAATCATATTTTCCCTATATTTGTATGACCATATTATAATCCAACATATGAACTTCATGATATAATTACTCAAAATAATAGAAAATACCTTAATCTTTTTATATAGATGCTCAAGTACATCTTCAAGCATGTCCTTCCATTTTGTGACATTAAAGGGACATATTTCTTTTATCCAATCAGAACATTCACTAATAAATTCTAATGCTCTTTCCCCCACAACATAATAAAACTCTCCTTGAATGTTAACCTCAATTTGTGGTGCTTGTGTATGCTGCAACTTCTTGTAATTAAGAGCTCTACTTAGACCACGATAAGATCCTATATAATAATATGAATAAGAATATTACTAATCATGATGATGATATTTTTAAACATAATTCATACCATCCCTTTTTTTTCTTGTGGTCAATGGGAGGGTGGAAAGGACCCCTCTAGCTGCACATAGGATGATAAAGCTTGACCCTTTTAAATCAAATATCTATCCATCTATCTAATAATACATGGTATTATTTCTATCAAATAAATATACATAATACATCAAAATTCAAAATGATCACTCTCTTCATCTCCTTTGACAGCAACTCCATTTTTTTGTGTCTTTCTTCTCCTTTGATGCTTCTTCATGTGAAATTGATATCTATTAACAAATTATCCTAAATAGCTTCTAAGACTTTTACTAATCCCTCATGATAAAGATAATAACTTTGTTGTCACTTTTTGATCATCTTTAACATATCTAAAAAATTAAATGGCATAATTGAAAACCAAAAAGTCAAAAAGGATTAATTTAATAAAAACATATCCTAATCATTTGTTATATGTTACATCACTTAAATGTGATCTAGACTAATCAACTAAGTTTGGTTGTGACTTATATAACCTTGCAGAAACTCTGTTGCTCACCATATGAGCATTATATTCATAAGAATTAATATAACGAAGAAAAAAAAAGAAATACTTGAAAGGTTATATCTTAATCAAGAAAGGGTTGCACTTTCGAACAATTCTAAGAACATATAATTAACCTTGATTCCAATTGTCATGACTCAATTTCTTAAATGTTCTTTTTCCTAAAGAGCTCCCCCTTTTCTTTTTCTTTTTTTAGAAAGATGGAATTCTCAAATGGAAAGAGTTAATGTTCATCCATATTCATACAATTTAATTTGTCTCTACTTCAGTGAAATACCATGAGAAAAATGTTAGGCATTCTTCGATGATATAAGATTATGCAATAAAGCCTTGTGGGCATGCCTTGTTGTACACAAAAGACTCATGTATTCCCGTAAAATGATGGTTTTTATACTATCATTGTTTTATTAAGTATAAATAGAGTGATAATAAATTTATATGAATATGTTATTATTGTTAATGTTCAAACATCTAGCGACCATACACAAAACTAGCAAGTCTTGCCTCACTTGCTGAGTGGATGATGAGGTGAACCATGACGCTAAAGAAAGATGTAACAATGATCTTTTCGAGTTTACAAAGAGTTACTGCAATACTATTTTCCATACTTTCTAATACATCCCCATGTAGGATATTTTAGCATAATTAGTTAAAGAATGAGATAAGCTCTACCAAGGGTTCTAGCACCTGGTTTGGCAGGATACCACGAAATGTCAGTGTAAGTAAGTCTTGCATGTACACATGACAATAATTACTCTCAATGTCCATAATTTTATCACCATCCAAAATTGCACATCAAGATATATTAGAAGAATAAGCATGTAATACTTTGAAATTGGATAAAAAGTGGCGTGGATCTCTCACTCAAACACCCATAATCATGATCATTATAACCCACTCTCATAAAATTACTCCAAGGAATTGAATGAAGATGGAAGAAATAGCGTATGTATCGAATGGAAGAGAAGATGGATGATGATAAAATTTTGAATTATAAATCTTAGGAACCTCACAAACATAGCCCCTAAAAGGATTTTCAAAGAAAACTCACTTAGAAAACCTTTTGAATAAAATCAAGAGAAGAACATATACTAATAATCCTCTCATGATCACTCTCAACTCCACAAAGTAATTGAAAAGCTTGATGCTCAACAAAAGACTTGATTTCTCTCTTCACAACATATTACTTACAATAGTTGAAGTCAGGCCTTATTTATAGGCTATAACCCATGGAAAATTCAAGACAAATCAGTTAAAAAGAGGAATTTGGGTGTAGGGGAATTAGTTAAGATTTGATCTTAACTAACTTTACATAATTAAAGGAAATAACTCCCTAAACTAGCCATTTGTAACAACCTAGATACACACACATATCTAGCAATCATGCTAAATTTTCCATCCTTATCCAACTATTATTTACATGCCATCAATTCTTGTAAAAATCCCCAACACAATTATTAGTTAAGATTACACGTTTTTTACATAAAAATCTTAACTAACATGAAAACCTAGCTAGCTAATGTAGAACCTAATTGACTTGATCTCCACGTTGAAATGCTGATTTTCCACATCCAAAACTCTCTATTTTTCATCTTGACATAACCCAAATCCTTGTATATCACTTGAGGTTGTGTTTGGAACACTATATTGTAAAAAATCTTAATTTACGGCCTATTCTTAGAGAAAGTGTTGTGGGACTTCAAAAGACTTTCAAGAATGCCACAAACCATTGAAACCATATCCAAAAAAATATGTTTGGAGGAATAAATAAAGATGCACCTGCATCAAAAGGTCTGATACAAATTTCCTTTTAGATAATTTTAGCTAATATGGTGCTCTAGGAATGACATATGAATCGCCAATCTCTATTAGGTGCAAATCCCTATGCATGTTCAATTCCTTTCGATCTAAGTGAGAACTAAGGTTATCCTTTATCTTTATAGGAATTCCAAGATCTATTCCTAATATATTATCACATATATTCTTCTCAATATGCATTACATCCAAGGTGTAGTGGATCAAAAGCTTACTCCAATAAGGGAACCTAGAGAAAATAATTCTCTTCTTCCATTGATCAACCAATTAACTCTCACCCTATTTTCTTTTGAGTGCTTCAATGTTTCCAAACTTTAGATTAGGGATTCCATTTAATGTTGCTAGTATCTCATCTTATGAAAGAAGAACAAAAGGTGGCCTTCTCTCCACTCTCTATTTAAAGATTTCTTATCATTTTTCCACCTATGTCTAGGATCTAAAAATATATTATGGTCTAAAAAGAATTTCTTTCATCCATATTTTATTCCCACATATTAAGTCTCCTTATGGCGTGAATGGCTAGCAAGTTTTTAGCTAGTCTCTAATCAGACAAACTAGTATAAGCATGAAAATAATTAATTGTCCACATCAACTCCATCCTCATGTTGAAGTTTTAGCAACTATAAAAATCATAACTTTGTATCCTAACTTCCCACAACTCTTTGATTTCATCAATAAGTGGCTCCAAGAACACATCTATATCATTAACATACTATTTTGTCCTCGGAATCAAGAGTGAGATATATATGGAATTTGCATGGACAACCATGAAGGGAGATTATATAACACTGGAAATATAGGTCATATGCTATACCTCTTCCCAAAACCAATACCGGGATGAAACCCGTTAGTGGTAAGATCTAATCTAACATTTCGTGGGTTTATCACAAAATCTTGATACATCTCATCTACCTTCTTCCATGCCATAAAATCATTTGAATGCATTAACATGTCACCATCTCAATGTTTCTCATAGTTTCATTGCATGTGTTGCAATTTTTGGTGTGATATAAAGCCTTTTTGAGTCTTGGTGTTAAAGTAATGAAGAACCAATCGAAGAATTCTAGTCTTTGTGAAACATCTTGTGATTATAAAAATTTTGCATTATCATTAACATCTTTAATTCCCTCTTGCTACCTAGGCTCATCAAAAAAAGGGCACATGACGACATCTGCATACTCTTTCCAATAGAGGATGCAATAGTTGAAACAAGCATGGATCTTGACATAATTTAACCTTTTTTTCTTCATGATAAGTCTTGGAGAAATAGGAGTTATAATTGAAGGCCTTATGCAATGCACTAAGCATCCAGATAAATGACTTGTTGCTCCAATGACCTTTAACCTTAAGATGTAAGAGTGTTACAATGAATAATAGCTTTAAGTATGTCTTACACTCAAGATACATGTGCTCTTCTACTTCTTTTTCTCAATTTATCAAAATCATGTGGTATCTCCTTAGAATCCTCGTCCTCGGACAATTAAATAGTAAAATGCTAAATCGGAACCGGCCACTAACTCATAGATTTTAGGGGTACCACAACGTGAAAACACTTGTTAGAGATGGGTTAATGAATTCACATAGTTAGCACCGATAATTCAGTTATCGGTATTTATTGGAGACAAATACCCTATTTATCATCAAGAACAAATGTATTGTCCTACTAAGCCAGTCGAGATTCCCACTACTAGCCTACCCTACCCTACACCCATCCCTTCTGTTATGCACCGTCACTGAAAGCACTAAAAACACAGAAAGCAAACGTAAAAGAAAGAGGATGGGGAAAGTAAATTTCACATTTGAATCAACAGAAACAACAACAATAGAGGTGAATTTACATATAAATATCAATAAATAAATCGCTAGAAATATAGAAGAAAAAATGTTAAGTAACCTACCAAAAAAACCTAGCTTTGGTTGTCTTTGGAGCTCACAGTAGATCACTATCTTCTTTGCTCTGCATTTTGCTCTGTGCTACTCTTCCAGCTTCATTGTTGTGTGGTCACATCCAAAAAGAGCGCTTTGTCTTTTCTCTTCACTGGTGGCTCGTCATTTCTCAGTGTATACTCGTATCTGTTTGAATGGTGGTTGGTGTTTGGTTGGTGGCTCGCTCTTTGACTAGTGGCTTGTCCCTGGTGCTTATTGGTAGATCATCATTTGATTGGTGGCTTGCCGGTGTGGTTACTGTGGACAAGGAGAGTGTGGTTGTGTGGGTTATTAGGGAAGAAGCAAGAGTGATTTTGTGAATTGTGGAAGACAGGAGGTTAAATAGTGAAGACTGAAGAACGATAAAAAAAAAAATTTAAGCCATGAGGGGCAGGCAAGTCAGTGAGTGCTGTGAGGCGTGGTTGTGAAGTGTGAACTTGTAAGCCTGCAACGCTATATGAGTGGAGTGCGGAACTTTGGATTCTGGACTTAGATTTAAGGCCCAATTTTACTATCTAATCTATATATTAACAAGGTTAGTTAGTATTTTTTAATTATTTTTCCAATATTATTTAACTGTAATTAATAGATTACTCACATACTTTTGTTTGATTAAATTAAACTTTAGCTTAGTCTCTTTCTTTTAATTAAATACTCATACTTTTCTTAAATAAATAACATTAGTTAATATTTAAGTGTTGTTAATATTAATTTATTGTGCATATATATATATATATATAATTAAGACTAATAGATAACATGTGTTATAATTTTGACTTTTCATAAATTTGCATAAATATAATATAATAGTAATATATTATCAATAACTTAATACAATTAGTCAAGTAGTGTTAATTTTAATTTATTTAGTACATAACTAGGACTAATGAATAACAATTGTTATAGTTTTAATTTATTATATTTATAAATCTATATTAATATAATATAATAATAATATTTTATTGTTAATAATTTAATATCATTAATAGAGTAATGTTAAACTTAAAATAATAATATTAATTTATTTAGTACATAACCTAGACTAATAGATATCAATTGTTATAGTTTTAATTTTCTATGTATCAGTATAAATATAACATAATAATAATTTATTATCCATAATTTAATATCATCACTTAAGTAATGTCAATTATAATTTATTTAATGCATGATTCATGACTATGACTAATGGATAATAGTTATCATGGTTTTATTTATTATATATTTATATTAATATAAACATAACAATAATTTATTATTAAGATTTTAATACCATTAGTTAAATAATGTTAATATTAATTTATTGAGTACATCACTACATGACTAGGACAAATAGATAGCAATTATTTTAGTTTTAATTTATTATAAATCTATATAAATATAACACAATAATTTTTTATCAATAATTTAATACAATTAATCAAGCAATGTTAATTTTAATTTATTTAGAACATGACTAAGACTAATGAATTATAATTGGGATAGTTTTAGTATATTATGAATTTATATCTATATAAAATAGTAATAATTTATTATCAATTATTTAATACAATTAGTTGAATAATGCTAATATTAATTTATTTATGACATAACTAAGACTAATGGATAATAAATATTTTAGTTGTAATTTATTATAAATCTATATAAATAAATAATATTAATAATTACTTTGCTTTCAGATAATAATTGTTCTTTTTAAATAATTACTTTAATACTAATTGCACTTGTCATATATGTATTTTATTTTTAGTTTAATTAAATATGTCTTATAGAAAAAGTAGTGATTCTACTAGTGGTAATGATAATCAGGGTAGAGATGTTGCATGGAATTTTGGGGAGTTTGCTGACAGTAGTGAGACAAAAATCAAGTGTGGTTTTTGTGGAAAAGTTATTAATGAAAGAATAACATGACTAAAAGAACATTCAAGTCATGTTAAGAATAATGTTGTAAAATGTAATAATGTGACAACCGATGTTAGAATAAATATAGAAAATTATTGCAACAAATGGAAAATAATAAGATGGAAAAAAGAAGAAGAGATCTTATTGTTGAAGAAGAAATTAAAACAATAACACTTTACAATGAAGATGAAGATAAAGACAAAGAATATGAGCATGTTCAAGCAAATTTAAGGAGTATGTTAGAAGCAAATTTAGAGTATGAACAAAACATATATATGATGGATCATCGTGAACATTATCATGAAATTTGAAATAGTCATCAACAATCTCTTCAACCAATGGGTTAATCATCTAGGTTAAGTGTAAGAGGAAGTCATGGCTCATATGGATATGCACACTCATCAACTCCTGCCGAAAGGTTAGCAACTATAGATGCTTTTCTAGAACAAGAGCATCAAAAGATGAAACAAACCAAAATCAATCTGGGTACAAAGGCATTTAAAATGCTCAAAGAAAGGTTAAGAAAGGCATAGGAACAATGGATTACACATAATAAGGTGCAATTTAGTGCAGTAGAATCCTCATTTACAAAGCCCTTAATGATAACTATCTGTGAAGTTGGAGAACATGTGTCAGTACCTAGTGTTTATGAGCTTATAGAGAAGTATATCTTAAAGAAGAATATCAGTCACTAAAAAAATGGATTGATTCTTTATTGCCACAATGGAAGCAATGGGGAGTAACCATCATGTGTGAAGGATAGACGGGACTAACTAAAATGTACCTTATTAGCTTTTTGATTTATTCAAAAATTGGGATAGTTTTTCACAATTCTATTGATGCCACCAATATTCTATCAAAGGACGTAGACTATTACTTTAGGTTAATAAAAAAAGGTGGTTGAGGGGTTGATCCTGAGATAGTTGTACAAGTGGTAACAGATAATGAAGCTGCAATCAAGGCTAGAAGCAAGAAGTTGATGCAGAGTTTCCACATCTTTATTGGATCGGTTGTACTTCTCATTGCATAGATATCATATTGGCTAATATTTTGAAGAAAAGCAATATTCATAAAGTACTTCAGATGGCTCAAAGCATCAGCCAATTCATATACAGATATGATAAGGTGGTGGTGATCATGTTACAATTTATAAATGATCGACAACTTCTTTGACCTAGCATAACAAGATTTACCACCAATTTCATCGCACTAGAGAGTATTATCAAGCATAAGAGGAACCTCAGAAACATGTGGGAGTCAGAACAGTGGAAGCATAACAAATATGGTCAAATAAATGATGATCATGCAATCTAAGTCTGAGACATTATTCTCCAACTCACAAATGAAGGAAGAAAGTTTTGGACTAAGGTTAATGATGTTATTAAGGTGCAAGAGCCTCTCGTGAAGGATTTAAGACTAGTAGATGGAGATCAGAAACCAACAATGGGATTTATCTATGAAGCATTCGAGAGAGAAAATTGGATCATCCAAAAGAATTGTCAATATTGAAAACATTATTGGCTTATCATTGACCATAGATGGGACTTCCAACTTCATCATGACTTGCATGCAGCAGGTAAATTTTATTTCTATTTTATTTAATAATGTTAATGCAAATATATATTACTAAATTGTCATTTCATTTACATGTGAATTTAAAAAGGATATTTCCTCAACCCTTAATTCACATACAAAAGACATGATTATAATATTAGAGAGGATGAAGAAATGATGAGAGGGGTGAAGAAAGTTATACAAAGGCTGGAGCCAAACATTGATAATCATATTCGAGCTCTTAATGAGCTAAACATGCAATACATTTCCTTATACAAAATAATTATGATAAATTTTTTTTACTTTAATATATAGTTGGAGATATACAGTTTAAAACAAGAAGAATTTATTGATATTGTCACACAAAGAGCTGTTAAATTCACCAATCTAGGTATGCACTTATCTTATGTTATTTAAGTATTTTATGATCGGTTATTTATTGATTATCATATAATTTATAACTTTATAGTTTATACTAATTACAAAACTTTATGATACCAACTAAATGGTTGAATTTATATGGAGGCTCTACTCCACATCTCAAGAAGATTGCCATAAAAGTCTTAAGCGCTACATCAAATTGTGAAACAAACTAGAGTAATTTTAGTTCGATGTACACCAAATCTAGAAATATGTTGAAATATAGGAAATTGAACCTTATTGTCTATGTCCATTATAATATGAGGCTAAAAGTAAGAGGTTTCACAAGAAAGACCCAAGCAGAGTTGGAAAAATCATATAATCCAATTAATTTGGATTATATATTACATGAAGACGATCATGTGGATCCTTGGCTAGAAGAAAGGGAGGATCATTTGCTTGATGTTAGACAT
The DNA here is from genome assembly GCA_039764185.1 of Tamarix austromongolica. Taxonomy (NCBI): domain Eukaryota; kingdom Viridiplantae; phylum Streptophyta; class Magnoliopsida; order Caryophyllales; family Tamaricaceae; genus Tamarix; species Tamarix austromongolica. The sequence continues at coordinate 39,165,986 of CM077808.1, read as the reverse complement.
GAAAATAATCAAACATCTTTGTGGAATGATGATGATGATGATGACAATGATGGTAATATATACGAAGGAGGTAGTAGCTTTCAAGCACCAGAACTAGGAGAAGATCCTCCAGTCTAATATGATATTGATCTTAACTCACTTGTTATAGATGAACTGGATTTCTTATCTCATCATTCCCATTTGAGTGCAAGTGACAATGATGATGAAGATGATGATAATGGTGGTGGTGGTAGAGGAGTAGGGGGAGGAGGCACTTGTGGATAAGACAACATTTGATCATATGGATAAAACAACTCTATTTTTCATGGAGATGCTAATAATCAACTAACTCATGGACGTGATAGAAGAGGTTGTGGAAGCACTAGTGGCCGCTACTCGGCTCGCTCTAGCCATAGATTTCATCAATTTATCAAAGTGCCCATCAACCTTTTGAATCTATGTTTCCTACAACTATGCATGGCGAATATGGTTATTTTTCTAACTTGAAAGATTACCAAAACACATCTAGATCTCGTGGGTTAGAGAGAGAGAGAGAGAGAGAGAGATCAAAGAAAAAAATTCATATTACCATTATCAATATTCCTCCAACTATGATATCCAAATTACTACTTCCATAATCTAAAACAAAATATATATCCACAAAATATAGTAATATTAGGATACCATTAGGACATCCACAAAATATATATCCAAATTACTACTTCCATAATCTAAACCAAAATCAAAACTCATCTCAAGATTCTCAACATGCTACATTGCCATCAATAGACGAGAGTTCTTTTTCAACACAACATCCATAATTTTAAGGTAGAATTTACAATTTTGGAACACTAAACATAGGATATGTTCATAATGAGTACAATACTTACAATAGATCAAGCCAACAAGATGAATATTATGAAGATCCTTCATGACATTCTTTTTTGTGGTAATTGTTGTAGAATATTTTATTTAACATTTTAGTTTGTAATAATTTTTTTTATTCACTCTCTATTGGATTTATAATAAATTATTGTTATTTTTTTAATCGATTAAAATCACTATTATTTTTTATGAATGATTATTAAACAATACAACTAAGATGATAGAATTATAGAACTTATCTATATAATCCAAGTAACCAATAAACCAACATTATTTCCCCCCTATTTGGATAGGATCAACTAGAAGAAATAATTGTAGCAATAAGCCAATAACCTCAATGAATCTATGTCAGTTCATGCTCATATTTGAATACAATAAGGCATTCCTTTCTCTCCAGACATCATATAAACTTGCAGCTAATAAAGCTCTCAAAACTCAAATCATTAATAGTAAAGTCCAACTTGTCCTAACCACTAATGCAATCCCATAGTTCTAGCTACATCTAAGTCGTACAACCACCATAGCCATCTTTACCACCTTCCAAACCCAGCTCATGATAGGACATGCAAGAAAAGATGATGGAAACTCTACATGGTCACAAAAATAACAAGCATAAAGTTTTTTTATTCATTCATTTCATATCTACCACTAAATAATATATCATGTTCTCATTCTAACGCAAATGTAGTGTTATTAGAACAATTTAACATCTAATAAGTCTTTTAAATGCTTCTAATATAATATAAAACACTATTTTATTAAATAATTATATTTAGATGAACAATAAATAAGAATTCAAGTATGATGTGGAATAAAAATAAAAATTCACGCTACGACGACCGCAACACGTAATTTATCATTCGTGGCACTCCAATACTACAACATCGCTACCGTAACCACGATTTAATTACATTCTCATCCATATCCTCTACATTATTAGCATTCATCATATCATCCACCAAGGAAGTCATCTCATCAGATATTGAAGGATCTTCTCCATCATAATCATCACTTTCCTCCTCCTTATAAATTTGTCCATCCATAGGATCAACAGGCTCTTCTTCATTAAAGAAGATCCATTGATTATAGTCGGGTTTTATCCCTTTTTGGAAAATATGGAACCACATAATTTGATGATTTATACATAGTAATTTTGAGAATGTTGATAAGGACACATCAACTTTATGCCTAAGGTAGGATTAACATTATTGAAATTAAAATCTAAAATTTTCTAACACCTTTTCGATAAGCCTCTTGTTCTCTCACATGAGCCCTTTGAATATGCACCTAACTCCTATCATATTCCATCCTAATGTAAAAGGAAAACAAACTTAAATGTCATCCAATAAACCATTATGAACCATAAAATAGATTCAATCAAACTCCAATTCCTATATATCCATAAAATTAAAAACATGCATTATGATTTCATTTCTAAACAACAATAGACTATGGCCTAAAAATCATTAGAAATGTTTGAAACCTTAACTTGTCTTGTATTGATATTTTGAGCTAGACATTCACACTACTTGAAAAAATAATCATCCACTATGTAATTGATAATAAAATAATTTACACTATATCAAGTACCCATTGTTAAATAAAGGGTACAAAGGTAATATTATTTTACTAAATTCACAACATGTAACCATATAACAAATAATAAAGCTGAAATGAGAAGTGCAATTGCTAGATAGCTATGATTCATTAACATTCTTAGCCAATAGAACAATGACTTGAAATTGAAAGTGAACTGGTTTTCATAGAAGTCTTAAGTAGACAAGGAAACTAGCTAGGAATTTATTTCTAGAAGTATAAGTTATCCTAAGGACAATTTGAGCATTATGCTCGTGGTATAAATGTTATCGTTGTCTTTGACTTTCATTTTTTTTATGACTATTTGTCTTACAAATTGTTTTTTGAATGTTTTGTGCTTGTAAAAATTAATGCAACTTTAGCACAAATCATGTACCAAAGCCATATATTTATATTGTTGTGGTTTATAAAGATGGATCTATTCTCCTAATCTTTGATTATTATTAGTATTAGTACGTGATCATATCCATAGGTAAAGTTATGTGCTTCTCTAAGGTAGGTTGTTGATGGAGCTTTAATTTAGTTGTATTATTATTCATACCATTGTAGGAAATATAGTTTGTAGGGTAATGCATGGAGGTTATTTGGCCTTTTTCTATAGATATGAAGAATTCATCCCTATACAATTAGAAGAAGATATTGTAGGATCATTATACCAACCTACTCTTATCCACATATTTTTGTTGTGCGTCCAATAAGTTTTGTTAGAAAAGCATTCAAAATCTTAACATGGGCCCATTAACTTATGCTAAACAAATATTTAGGGATTTAACATAGACCATTATGGCTATGAAATCCAATTTCATTTAGATCTACTAATTAGAGTCCATCAACAACAACAAAACACCCTTCATTTTTTTGGCATACACCATGTTATACTTGAAAATTAATTAATCCTCAACTCATCCACCCACTCCAAATTACAAGTTGGTTGAACCATTTTTTTAATGAACAAAAAAAAATATAACCTATTAATGCCTAATGTAAAAAAAATTATAAGGTAATGTAACAAAAATAAAATTTGAGATGATACAAACCAAATTGTTGATGCATAGAAGCTCGAATACCACAACTCCACTCTTCAAGCACTATAGCTCAGTCTAGAGCTTTGTAGCCCTACTGGAAGTGCTAAATGTTAGAGAGAAAGGAGAAAGGAAAATACATAGAAGTTATTCAAGATTACTACAAGTTGTTAGTACCTCAATGATGGGGAATAATGGAATCAAAAAGTAGGAACACCGGAGATGAATGGTGTCGCACAATTGAAACGACGATGCCAACCTCACCTTTTTCTCTCCAACCCTCTAGTTCAACCAGTAATGAGAAAGTAAAAAAAATGGGAGGAAGTGGTAGGAGAAGCAGTAACGGGATTTTAGAGTTGAGGTCAACTTGAATGAAGAAGATAGAGATTTTTTAGTAGATATTTATGGTGATTAACTTTAGTGAAGTTGAATTAGTACGTACCTAAGATGGAGAATGGCCCGACCATCTATGACTAGGGCTATTGACAAACCAAGCTGGCTCGTAAGCCTTTTGAGCTCGGCTCATTAACGGCTCGGCTCGAGCTCGGCTTGATTATTAAACAAGCCAAGCTTGAACATAATAAATTTGGGCTTGAGCTCATTTACAATGCAAAGGTTCATGAGCTCGGCTTGTTTACCACCAAATCTTGGGAGTTGGATTATTAAAAGTTTAGCTCGACTTGTTAAAATCTCAGCTAGTTTATAAACAAGCCAAGTTCAAGCTTTATTTTTAGGCTCGTTTAGCAAATGAGCAGAGCCCAAGCCTACCCCATCTCAGCTCAACTTGGCTCATTAACAACCGTACCTATGACGAACATAGATACTAAGCCTGATGTTGATTGCTCTAGAATTGTGTGACCTTGATGTTGATTGCTCTAGACTCACATGACCTTCCTGTTGGAGATTAGATGACAACCAACGACAACGACCAAAGAATATGCATATACAAAGAAGATACTAGGGAAAGGAACCACTGGAGAAAGATAATTATGACAATGAGCAAGTGAAGATGATGGAGCAAAGCAATAGATGTGGCTTCCTTGCATATAAATGTGGCTGGGAGGTGGGATGTGGGTACGTTAGATTATGGAAGATTTTTGTTTTGAGTGGCTATCACAAGGGCTATTAGTAATGGGAACACTTCACAGAAGAGCAAATCATCTAACTTAAATAGTGAAATACATATTTGATAATTAAAATAATGATAATAAATACTAGGAAGTGGCATTAAATAGTGAAATATATATTAGGAACTTATGATTGATTATATATAGAGACTAATGGGGGGATCTTTATGATGGCCCCATTAGTTATATATACTAACAGAGGGCTCTTTATAACGAACCCATTATATAATAATTGATAGGATTATTTTAATATATTGTCCTATGAGGTAATATTAAATAGAATTTTTTCTCATTGTACTATTTATTAAAAATGAAAGAGGGTTTTTATTATTATACTATTTATTTTGATCACACTAAAATATTTTTGTTCATTATCTCATTAGATTAGATCAAATAGGAAGATATTTTATATTACCCTATCTGTTAGAATAACATTTCACACGAGATCAAATCATCTAACTTGAATAGTGAAATATATATTTGGTAATTCACTACCAAGGAAAGGGCTTTTAATAACGGTTGTCATCAGCATGGATGTCTAAGAAGCCCGTCATCTATCTTGTCATCAACATGCCATCTTAGGTTCTTGGCATCTTCAATATCATTAAACATCTGCCTTAATCTTGGTACTATAGGAAAATACCATAACACCTTAGCGGGCACCTTGTTCTTCTTGTATCGTGGTGCTTTGCATTCAGGATTAGGACAACTATCCAAAGATGCATTGTCATTGCGATATAAAATACAATCATTAGGGCATGCATGTATCTTCTCATAACTCATGCCCATAGAGGATAGAATCTTCTTCGCTTCATACGTACGATCGGGTAGAACGTTATCATCAGGAAGCATATCCTTCACAAGTGACAATAATTCTGTGAAACTCTTATCACTCCATCCGTTACATGCCTTTAAGTTGTACAACCTTAAAGTAGCGGATAATTGCGTAAACGTCTTACAATCACCGTGCAAAGGTTTCTCCGAGTCATTTAATAACTTCTCAAACATTTTTGGACAATCCCGAACACTTTCCTCAACCTTTTGAGTCATCTCCTCTAACGAATGTCCCTTATAGTTATCAAATGATGATCCACTATTATCCCTCCCAACATCGTCATTTTCATATTTAGACTCTGTTTCCCCATGCCATATCCAACAAGTGTAACTTATATCAATTCCATACACAAATAAATGATCTCTCAAATTATTAGCATTGACACGCTGAATATAAGCACACTTCAAACAAGGACAGACTATTCTACTAGAGTCCCGAGCATGTTCAACTGCAAACTTGATGAAAAACTCCACTCCTTCGTTATATTCTCTAGACAGACGATTTGCAGACAACCATTTCCAATCCATATTATTTGAATCTAGATATATCCCACATGAAAGTAATTATTAAAAATCAATTGAATTATAAGTATAATAATTTTCAAATCACTCTTGCTTAGAAAGAATTAATCTCAAATGTATCATGCTATTCTCTCTCTCTCTCTCTCTCTCTCTATATATATATATATATATATATATATATATATATATATATATATATATACGAATCATGCTAACAAGTTTCCAAAATTATATTAATGCCGATCAATGAAACTCCTCATACTTACAAAGAGTTCATTATATATATATATATATATATGCATACATACAAACGTAGCAAAATATTATACAATTAATAGTTCAATTTACAAAAGATATGCATACTACATGATTTAAGCAATAGCAGCACTATATACATCAAAATGTTGCTACAACTCGAATACCTAAAAAACGAAAACTCATATCTAAAACTAAATCCCCCGATAGCCTCGTCGAGCCCGACTAAAAACTATAACTCTAAAAGTCTACTCATCACGATATATCATTTGATCCCTGACATCATCAAATGAGAGTCTACTCACGGATACTCTAGGGTAACCGAGGTGGATACTCCAAGGCAAGCTATGACGATACCTCCACTCGTCATCGATGACCATTAGTTCTCTCGATATCCTATCATACTCTCTAGCAAACAGCTCACCCTCAATAAATCTCGGGTGTGGTGCATCAGTGTGGTAGTCAAACCACTGCAAAAATGTAGACATAGCTGATGCCCATGGCTCTATCTGAGGCAGGGTCAACAGAAGGTGATAAGATCTGAAATGGAAGGGGTGATAGGATGAGCCACTCGCGTACAAATGACATAGCTCGTGATATAACCATATCACATGAGTCCGTACATCTCTATATGGCGCCATATGAAAATATAGTGGAGGGTATGTCATCTGATCACTACCTACAAATGAGAACCACTAAATCTTATCATCAAGGTTGTTCTCTAAATTAAAAGGATCTAAATTACAGAATATGTAAACTGATCTTCAACTAGCTAGACAAATCATAAATATATTCTACCAGATCATAACCAACTATGTAAACCTAAAAACATCAAACTATTTAAAATAAGGACATAATCTTTAGTTATATATTTAGCAAACTGGCTAAACATCAAACTATCATCAAATCATTCAAGCTACGCATAGTAAAATCAAGTAGATATTAATAAGATAATATATATATATATAGTACAATCTAATAAATCCTATATGATTATTATTATTATTATTATTATTATTATTATTATTATTATTATTATTATACACAATTATTCATCTCTATTTAATTTTTATCGATCACAACACCGATGCCCAACCAACCTCCTCAACTTTTCCCCATGCACAACACCCTTATCCTTAGGATTTTTCCTTATAGCCCTAGTTTATATTTAGTATAATAAACGATAAACCCTAACCCTAACCCTAACCCTAACCCTCCCCCTCCCCTCCCCCTAACCCTAACAATAATTAACCCTAATAAATTATAATAAAAAATAACACTAAACCTCATAAGATAATGATCCTAAACCTATAGCTAACCCTAACCCTAACCCTAACCCTAACACTAACCCTCTCCCTAACCCCAACCCTAACCCTAACCACAATTATTTAAGATTATATATACACATCTTATATATAAATATATTATAAATATATATACATATAATAGAACACATATAAACACACATTTTACGGAAAAGCAAACATACACGTCTTACAAAATATATATTAAAAAAAGCATATAAATACACATGATCATCTGCATATATAATAATGTGAGTGCTAAAAAAATATATACACCTTAATTTTATACTTAGAACATACATATCTTATGATAATAATATATATTTTAGGCTTGTGGATTCTCTTAAAATAATATTACACATTTTTATGAAATAGATTATAAACACATTTATATAAATATATATACATATATATTAAGGTCTCGGCCGACCACAATCAAAAAAGGCCACAACAAAATTTTTCACCAACACATCAAACGACAGATTTTCGAACAACACATCAAACACAACCTCTTCGGTGCAACATGCATGCATTTATATATATATATATATATATATATATATACATACATATCAGTAGAGACAAATTAAGTAATGAAGGAAGAACAACACATACGTAAAGGGATCGACGGCGTACAAGTTGAGAACGGCAACGACGAAGGTACAAATGCTGGCTACGTTCGCAAGAATGGAAAATGGGTGGTGGAGAGATGGCGGTGTGACGGTTTCCCTTAATTCAGAGGAGCCAAAGCGGTGGTGCAAGGGTTCGCAAGAGAAAGAGAGTACGAGAGGGAAGCGGCAGAGTTTGAAATTTTTGGCACGAAACAGAAGAGAACGAAATAAAAGGAGATTTTAATAACGGTTTTTAGAGGAACCGTTATTAAAACCTTGCCAATTTTGACAACGGTTCTTGTTTGAACCGTTATTAAATCATGTTTTAATAACTGTTCTTACAGGAACCGTTATTAAAATTCCCGTGCAAAATTTTACCTCGCACTTGTAATAACGGTTATTACGTAAAACCGTTATTAAAACTTCTCGCGCATTAATTTTCACGGATTTGACGACGGTTTTCGAACCACCGTTATTAATGTCCCGTTATTATTTCCTGTTTCCATAGTAGTGATTAAAATAATAATAATAAATAGTAGGAATTGGTATTGAGTAGCGAAATATGTGTTTGAAACTTTTAATCTATTACATATAGAGAATTGGCACAAGAAGTATTTGAGTGGCTAACTCGCTACGAATTGTAACACACCCAAATATACTACTAAAAAATTTCGTTTAATTTAAAAGAGTTTAGCGAGAACGAACAGATAAAACTGTAAATTTGAGGGCATTACCGCCACACTTAATACCAAATCGGTTAACTCCTACCGACCCGATACTAAGTGCTAAGGCTAAACAAGATTGATCGTCAAGTACAAATCGTTAATAAAACACTGGTCATTAGCAAAACACAAGTCATACAGAATCAGAGTGCGAAGGTCAAAAGGGTACAACCCAAAGTACGGTTTTAAAGTACCAAATGTCAGAAGAAATAATACAGCGGAATAAAACAAAATACAATAATACAGGGAAACAAAATGGAGGATGAATTCTGGCCACATCACTCTCGACCCCAAGCTAGGTCCAGGCTCAACTCTCAGCCTGGCCCGATTCCTCGTAAGCATCGTAGGCATTGAAGACATCACCCCCTACCTACACAAACTCAAATGGGTCTTCTACTCGTGGGAATGAGTAGCACCCATGAAACGGATGATCAATTCGCTACGTACTGAGTAAGGTAACAGACACACTAAGGCCAACATACACAGAGATACAAGACATAGCAGATATGGCATATTACATAGCTAGCATGCAATAACATAGATAAACAATACCGGTTATGAACTAGATAACTTCTTCATTAGATCTCCAATAATTATAATCAATTCACATCATAGTCTTTATCAATTCATGTGAGTGCGGGAACCCCACTATTATAGCCGGTGGAACGGTCACGAGGTTCATGCCCTGCCACTATTTTAGCCAGTGGACCGGTCACGAGGGTAACATACCCTGCCACTATTATTTGCCGGTGGACCGGTCTGGCCCCGACTCATAAGGTGTTCCACTGTAAATATTCGTATCTTTCCCATATCTTATCATTATTATGATTGTTTTGTTGAGCATGGAATCCCCCACTATTATAGCCGGTAAAACGGTCACGAGGGTAACATACCCTGCCACTATTATTCGCTGGTGGACTTGTAACACCCCAAAATTCACTACTAAATATTTTAATTAAAACATTATTAATAATACTCTTATTAGTAGAATATTAATATTAATAATACCATAAATTATAAAATTACAAGGTGGCTTCCAAAACCACCCCATTTAATAATAATACTATTCGAAAATGTAATAATGATATTAACATTGTATATATACTTGTAATATAAAAGTTAATAAAGATAATAATAATAATAATAATAATAATATAATTAGTAATAATGTTAAAAATGTGAATAATAGTTGTAAAAAGCAAATGTGTGAGACTTAGTTAAAATTTTAGGTTTCTAACCCTCCTGAAATAATTAAAATATTAAATAAATAATTACACTAATAATATTATTATTAATAATAATAGTAAACATGAAATAATTCCATTAAATAACCAAAATTTGAGAATAATATTTTATCTAACTCAAGAATACTCCCAAACTAGTCAAAAAAATTTATCGATTAGGATTCAGTTGATAATAATAATAATAATAATAATAATAATAATAATAATAATTAAAAGTGAATTAACATTAAAAATTAGGATAAAAGCAGAAAAATTATCAATAAATCGAAAGGAAGTGTTGAAAAGGTCTAGGGTTTCACCTTGAATTGGAGGGGATGGGTGGCACCAGCGGTGGTGCCCAGAGGTAGCCGGAAAAGTGATCTAAGAGGGGTGAAAATGAAGAAAAAGAGGTAAGGGGAAAGGAGAAAAATAAAATAAGTTTATGGGTCGGTGGAGGACACTTAGAAGGAGATATTGGTTGGTTTAGAGGGTGGCAGAAGTGGCAGATGTGGTGGCGGACGGTGGTTTAAGGTTTCAAAGTAGAAATTTCTAGCAGAGAATTAGCAAATTTTGCACGGTTATAGAGGCCCGTGCAAGGAGAATCGAAGGGTTTAGATTGTTTAGTTAATTAGAGGGTGTTGTAGGGAAGAGTTTAGGAGGAAGAAGAGGCGGCGAGGTTGGCTAACGGTGGATAACGGGGCGTCTAAAATGGCGGTGGCGCACCGATTGCACTTAGGGTTTTCGGGAAAAGAAAGCTCGATTTCGAGCCATAAAAGGGGTATTTATAGTAGTGGAGGGTAGTGAAATGCCCTGAAAATTTCTAATTTTATAAACTACATTAAATGATATTTATTATAAAAGTTATTTAAATAAATTATTTTTAAATTGAATTAATTAGGAAAAATAAAGAAGACATTTATAAGTATTTTTATTAGAAGAGAATTTGGGTATTTTAGCTAATTAAGCATTTTATTTTGAAAATTTATTAAATAAATTATTTTATTTAAAATAAGAAGGAGAAAATAGTTTCAAATTAATATTAATTTTATAACTAATTTAATTGGAGAAAATTAGAGTGTTTTGCTAATTAAAAAGGAATTTATGAAAAATCTTTTAAAAATCCTAATTTAGCCTAAAAAGGGGTTTAAATATTATTTTATTTAAATATTATTTTTTTAAATATCCCAAATATTTTAATTAATTTAAATATCCAACCTAATTATTTTTCTCTTTTCTCTTTTCTCTTTTTCCTTTTCTTTCTTCCTTTTTCCTTTCTTTTTCTTTCTTTTCTTCTTTTTCTTTTTCCTATCCATTTTTTCGTCTGGGCCAGCCGTAGCCCAGTTTCCTCCCCTCCCTCCTTCCTTCGGCGTGGCCCAGTCCAGCCCGCACGGCGTCCCCTTCCTTCTCCCACGCCGCGCCGCGTTTTCTTTCTAATCCCACCTGGACGTTGCGTTTAACTGCCCCATTTTAATCACAGCGCCCGGACCGCCCGGTCTCCTTCTTTTTCTTTCTTTTCTTTCTTTTCCTTCGCTGACCGCTTGGCCCAACCTTGTCTTCTTCCTCCTTCGCGCCTGGCAGCCCCGACGTTGACCAGCACCTGCACCACCACTCACCCCCTGGTTTTTCGCCGCCGGTTACGGTCGTTTTGACCGGCGATTTTTATTCCTATCTCTTCCCCCTGAATCGCCGACCCTCTTGACCCAACCAAATCTCCCTCTTCTTGCGCCATCCTCTCTCTCTCTCTCCTAAGCACACCAATGCCCGTTTTGCTGCCGTCGGCCAACCCTCGCCTCCGGTAAGCCCGAACCCTACTTCCTTATCCCCTTACCGACCTAAAAAACCCTAACCTCTCCTCTAACTCTATAAATACCCTCACAATATACCCTAGTTCGAGTTTGGATTTCCTAACCCAGAAATCCTTCCTTGTCGTCGCCACTCCTTTAGACGCCTCGTCCTCCGCCTACGGCCAACTTCGCCGTCCGTTCTGGCCACCCGTGTCATCCTTGCACCGCTCTCTATCTAACCAAATCTATCTCGGCCTTCGATTCTTCCTGCACAAGCCGCCCCAGCTGTGCGAAGTTCTCTTCCCGATCAACCCTGTTTTCTGCCTCCGCCACCTTGGCGCCGCCCTTAGCCACCTTCTCCACCTATAAGGCCGCTTCTTTCACCTCCCAAACTGTGCTGCAGACCCTTCCCTACCTTCCCCTACCTTTAGTTTCCTTTTTCTCCCTCTCCTCCTCTCTCTTCCTTCTTCTCCTCCATTCGGCCACCGCCGCCGCCGTGCGCCACCACCTTTGGCTGTGCCGCCACCTTCATTCCATTCCTCTCCTTGTGGGCAACGCAAAACAGCCCAACTTCCACCACCATTCTCTCTATTTTATTCCCCGCATGCAACTTTTCCCTCTTTCTTCTCTTTTTCCGGCCGCCGCTGCCGCCGCCGTGCGCCACCGCCGGTGCCGCCTATCCCCACCAACATTTGGTTGAACCCTAGATCCTCTCAGCTATTTTCCCTATTTTTATAACCCTTAAATTATTTTATTTCAATTATTTACATATAAATACTATTATTATTATTCTTAATATTTATATTTAATATGCATTATTATTATTATTATTAGTATTAATATTTTTATTATTATTTATGTAGAGGGTTGAAGCCTAATATATTTTAATTCGATTTTATTATTATTCTTCTTATTAATTCTATATTTACTATTATTAATATTAAAATGTTATAAGCATAATAACTATTGTTATTTTCTATTTCGAATTTCCCTTATTCTTATTCCATCATTATTAATACAAACATTTTAACATTAGTGTTTTTATTAATTTTACTATTATTATCATTATTATTATCACTATCATTATTATTATTATTATTATTATTATTATTATTATTATTATTATTATTATTATTATTATTATTATTATTATTATTATTATTATTATTATTATTATTATTATTATTTCTAAATTTGGTTATGTAATTTACAAATAATCTTTTTAGTATTATTTTGGTAAAGGGTCTGAAGCCCTTATTTCACTTTATTTTTGAGTAATGCCTTTTTATTATTATTTCTACTATTTTTATTAATCTTATTAATATTAATATTAATATTATTTTTGTACTTTTCTTATTATTAGTTTATCAAAAACCTAGTCTTATATTAATTTAGTGTTTAATATTATTCTGATAGGAGGGAGTCTAATTTTAGCTTTTCTCTTATAATAGGTAAAACCAGTCAAATCCTTAAGGAGGTATAGGAGCGTGCTCCAAGACCGGTGTCATTGTAGGTAAGGAGTGCTAAGGCCTTTTATGTGCTTATGTGCATTATGTGCTTCGCATGTTATGTACCCTGTGTTTATTATTATTAATTATTTTATATGTGGTATGACTTGGAGTTGAAGTATGTTTTTATATGGCATGTGTGCTATATGCATGTAACAATATGTGTTGTGACCTTGTAAGACATGCATGAGAGGACGTCGGTGTGGTTTGTGTGGGAGAAAAGATGAAAAGTAGGATGGGGAAAGAAATTGACTAAGGGAAGTAAGTTGGCCTAAATTTTATGGTTTTATAAGGAATAATCTAGTTTATGATGCTATTTGGGAGAATTTAATTTATGATATTATATGGGAGAATTTAATTTATGATTGATTGGGAGAATTAATTTATAAGTTGTTTGGGAGAATCTAATTCATGATGTTATTTGGGAGAATGTAATTTATGATATTATATGGAAGAATCTAATTTATGATTTGATTGGGAGAATCTAATTTATGATTTGTTTGGGGGAATCCAATTTATGGTTTTGCTTGAGAGATTATAATTTATGATTTTATGTGGGAGAATCTAACTTATGGTCTTGTATAGGAGAATCTAATTTGTGGTTATGAAAGGGGAGAATCTAATCAATTGTATTATGTGGACAAATCTTTGGGTTTTAAATGATTTGAATCTTTGGGTTGGTATGGTTTGAATTTAGGGTTTGGCATGGAAGAATCTTTATGGTTTGAATTTAGGGTTCGTATGGACAAATATTTGGGATTTACATGGTTTAAATCTAGGGTTTGGTGTGGATGAATCCTTAGTTTTGTGAGGAATGAATTTAGGGTTTTGTATGACGGAATCATGGTTTGTATGGTGGTATTTATGAATGATGGTGGTATTAGGATTTGCATGGTGGTATTTATGGTTTGTATGATGTTATTAAGGTTGTATGGTGGTATTTATAGTTGTATGATGGTATTAGGGTTTACATGGTGGCATTGATGGTTAAATGGCACTATTAGGGTTTGCATGGTTGAATTTAGGGTTTCACGTGGAATTTTAGGGTTTGCAGGAAAACGGTTCAAAGGTTTGCATGGGGAGATTAATGTCTGCATGGGTATGAAAATTACGTGTGGAAAGTTAATTTGGGATGTAAGGAAGGTAATGTAAGTGTTGTTTGGGTGTTTGAACTCTTGGGATGAAAGATAGCATGTGGAGCAAATTAAGGGTACGGAGGAGACTGAATTATGGTTTGTTGTGGTTAATTAAGGTTTATGGTGGTTGATTAGGGTTTTTTTGTGTTATCATATGTATGTGGTGATTAAAGTGTAAGTATGATGATGAATATGAAAATTATGATTTATGATTCGTGCATGTCTATGGTGAAAGCCTTTGAATAAGATACTTAAGACACTAATCATTTAAAGTGGAAGATTATTGAGCCGGGTCCAGCCGATCCACCGGTTAGGAATAGTGGTTAGGGTTTAACCCTATGTGTGACCGATCCACCGGTAATAATAGTGGTCAGGACTATGTCCCGCAAGTGTCCGGCCCACCGGCAATAATAGTAGGGTGACTCGAGCTCAATAAACACAAACAAGAGTTTGCTAAAGATACTTAAAAGGTACTAATTACTTACAGTGAAACACCATGTGAGCAGGAACCCGCCGATCCACCGATAAGGAATAGTGGTGTGGACTTTGTCCCGCAAGTGACTGGCCCACCAGCAATAATAGTGGGGTGTTCCTGTGCTCACATGGACTTGATAAAAAGGCATAGTGTGAATCAAATTCTGATAAGAGATCAATTAAATGATTAATCCAGTCTACAATTGGGCCTTGTACTCTTACTTGGATGGTCGTAAGCACCTTATGTCATTATGTTGGTAATTATGCCCTTTTATGTTCTGCATGATTTATGTGTTTGTGTGTTGCCTTAGTGATCAAGTCACCTTACTCAGTACTGGACCCGTACTGATACTACCTTGGTTGATGGGTCCTGTGATGATCCACCGATGGTGGGGAGCAGACCTCTTGTGCTGGTTTAAGATCAAATACTGTTTTGGGGTGGCAAGCCTGACTTGAGTGAGTAGGCAATCCGGAATTTGACCCATCGAGTTTTATCTTGTTTAAATGTAATTCTATTTGGAAGTTACAAGTGTTAATAAACGTTTATGCGTACTTTGATTTTGTTGTATGATCTTTCGAATTCTTTTATGAATTGTTAATTTGAATTTAATGTAAATCTTTTCTTTAGCCTTAGCACTTGGTACTAGAACGGTCGGAGAGAACCGGTCTGGTACGAAGTGTGGTGGTAACATTCCCAGAATTCACAGGTTTTAAGTGTTTCTATCTTAATTGCTTCCGTTTTAAAAAAAATTAGTGAATTTTGGGGTGTTACAGGTAGGCTCGAGTTGTGGAGGTTACCAGAAGATCAATTTCGGTGGGAAAATGGGTTGGTTATGCCGTTGATCGGGCGGCACAAATTCAAAATGTTTTCCAACCTTTACGAGGGAAATGGGGGCAAACGTGGGGAAGAAATGGAGAGTGGGGAATTTCAAATCGAAGTGTGCGTCTAGAGGAAGAGAAAGGGCGGGAGAAAGGGCGGTCACGCCATGTGTGGACAGCGGCGCCATTTTCGGGGAAGGACGAAGGTTGCGGTTATGGCGTCGGGCTGGAGGAGGAAGAAGAAGATGGGGGAGGTTAGACCGGGCGGTTCGGGGAGAGAAAAGAAAGAAAAAGGAAGGGAAATCGGGCGGTTCAGCGGGAGGGTTATGTCCGTTAAATAGAACGACGAGTTTTGGGGAAGGAAGAGGCAAACCTCGGCGCACTGGCTGCCGAGGAAAAAAAAGAAAGGAGTAGAGGGGTATGGGGCGCGGTAGGAGAAGAAAAGGAAAGGACGAGAGTGGGCCGCGCCAGGCCCAAACTGGGGAGGTAAGAAAAAAAGAAAGATAAAAAAAAGATAAAGGAAGAAAGAAAAAGGAAAAAGGGAAAAAGGAAAAGAGGAATAATTAGGTTACGGCCAATTAAATTAATCTGAATATTTAGGATATTTAAAAATAATAATATTTAAATAAAATAATATTTAAATCCCTTTTTAGGCTAAAATAGGATTTTTAAAGGATTTTTCATAAATTCCATTTTAATTATCAAAGTACTCTATTTTTCTCAAATTAAATTATTTATATAATTAACATTAATTTAAAACTATTTTCTCTTTATTAATTTAAATAAATTATTTTATTTAAATAAATTCCCAAATTAAAATCTTTAATTAGATAATATACCCAAATTTCCATTACTTAACCTATTTATAAAATTTCTTATTAATTTTCCCTAATAAATTTCCTTTTATTTTATTAAAAATAATTTATTAAATTAAATTTTCAAATAAAACCTTATTTAAATATAATCTTTAAAATTATAAAATTTTGGAGCATTTCAAAACTACCCCCCCTTAAAAACAGACTTCGCCCCCGAAGTCTCCGGGAGCGCCAAGGGTTAGGGAAGGAAAGCTCTAAGTGACTAAGGAGACCATAGTAATGCTAATGCCTATATAAACTACCTCCTTAGGAATAAACTTATTAGAGAAATTCAAATCAACAAAATCGGTATCCGTAAGAGGATCAAGTACATTCCCGAAAAGACATCTAATTGGTGGTCCGCTTACATCTGGTTGATCACATGCAGGTGTTCACCTGAATGGCTTCCTTTTTTAGAGAAATATCTAGATCACTGAGGTCTTCCCTTGACATCTCGATCTGCCTCCTCGACTGGAACAAGTGCTTGTTGCTGGAACTACTAATGCTTAGATCACTAAGAGGGAAAAGGTCCTCAACACTCGAAAGTTATGCGGCCCCACCTGCCACAGTTTAGACAGGTCATTAGTTTGCCTCTACAATTTCTGTCTTGGTGACTACGGTCACATCATTTGCATGCAATTCTTCTCGAAGATCCTTGGCCTCTACTTCGATTTCGCAGCGGATGTCTATTACTTTCCGTTTGTAGCTAAATTTTACTCCTCAAACTCTGGTCTTTGTGCTTCCGC
Organism: Tamarix austromongolica; assembly: GCA_039764185.1. NCBI lineage: Eukaryota > Viridiplantae > Streptophyta > Magnoliopsida > Caryophyllales > Tamaricaceae > Tamarix > Tamarix austromongolica. Next base: position 39,148,585 of record CM077808.1, on the reverse strand, counting down.
TTCCTGAGAATGGCAACCTGCTCCTGGATCAAGGTGGCGGCAATGTAGGCGTGCTCGTACAACATCGCTAAATCGGTGGAGGGCACTGCACCTAGCAGTCGACAAATACTAGAGTTCAATACCGTTTCAAACCGGAACACCACTGTTGACTCGCTGGCGGCGATACCTGGGGAAATTCTGAGTGGCTCAGTGAAACGATCATGATATTGCCGAACCGTCATCGATCCTTGCATAAGCTGCATGAACTCCTGAATTTTGTCCCTCTTCAAATTCTCGGGATAGAATCTGGAATGAAGAACGGTCTTGAATGCATCCCATGTAGCCGGGGTCTATTTTGGGTACGATGCTCCACCCACCAGGCATCTGCTACGCCCCTGAAGAAATTTGCTGCAATGTTGGGCTGGCGAACCGGTGGACAATTCACCACTTCTAGGGTGCGGTCCATGTCTCAGATCTATTCTTTGAGGATTACCGGGTCCTTGTCGCCGAAGTAGGTAGGAGAGTGATGTTTGATGACCCTTCGAAGCCAATCTTCACCAGTGCCCTCGGCTAGATGAGGGGGCTCGTAACGCTGATTAAACTCTAGAAAGTCTGTGATGGCCTCCTCCAATCATCCAAGGCGTTTGTTCGTTGTCATCGGAAGTTATAACAGAAACAAACGAGGTTAGAAACGAACCTACTTGTTTGAAGCACACACAATTTCTATTTGTCTCCTTTTTGAGAAACCCTAATCTACCCATATGTTCTTCACTGTGGCCTGATTCTGAAATTTTTAACATTAGGATTAAAGCGGAAAACACTTTAAGTTGTGAACAAACTTGGTAAATCAAATTCATTTGAGAATGATACTAACACATAGTATCAGCTTAAAAGGATTAGAAACCGAAGAGCTTTTGAAACACACTTCAAAATCTAATAAAAATTTCGTAAAAAGATTTTATTTTTTAATAAATGAGCATGGTCAAAAGGACCAACCAGGCTCTAATACCAACTTGTAACACCCCAAAATTTACATTTTTTTAAAAAGCAATACTCATAAATTAAAACTGTAAATTCTAGGGATGTTACGGCCACACTTAGTACCAGACCAGTTCACTTCTACCGCTCTGGTACCAAGTGCTAAGGCTAAGAAAACATTATTAGTAATACCATACCAATTCAAATTTATAAAAACGGGAATCAGAGTACGTGCAAGTCTTACATAATTCGAAATACCAACTATTGTTTTTCAAATAATAATTAAACAACATTAATAAAGTTGATTCTACAACTTAAACATAATAAAAATAACATGAGTCATAAATTAAAAAGAAAATGACCATGTCTCTTTAGAAATCGATCCAGCCCAGCTATCACTCTGCCCTTCCTGATGTCCCGTAGACATCGATAGCATCAAAGTAGGTGTCTCCTACCTGCAATAGGTTAGACGGGCCTTCTGCTCATGGGAATGAGCAGCACCCATGAAATGGGTGGTCAGTATGCTACGTACTAAGTAAGGTAACCGAGTACTAAGACTAGCATATAACACATTAATGCATGCAGGATAATGATCAACATACATTTAAAAACCCACACATATGATACATAGAAGCATAAAATGAAATCCATAATTTATAATCAATAAATCCACACATGAGGCCCAAAAAGATCCAGATTAATCATTTAATCTTTCTTTCATCAAAAGTTGATACACACCATGCCTTTTATCAAATCCATGTAGAAACAGGAACACCCCACTATTATAACCGGTGGGCCGGTCACACATAGGACCTCATGTCTTAACCACTATTATTACTTGTGGATCGGTCACATATAGGGTAAAACCCTAACCACTATTCCTGACCGGTGGATCGGTCTGGTTCCTACTCACATGGTGTTTTACTGTAATTAATTAATGTCTTTTAAGAGCTTTAACAATTCTAATTTATGTTTATTGAGCTCGAGTCACCCCACTATTATTGCCGGTGGGCTGGTCACATATAGGACCTTATGTCCTAACTACTATTATTACCGGTGGATCGGTCACACATAGGGTAAAAACCCTAACCACTATTCCTGACCGGTGGATCCGTTTGGACCCGGCTCAATAACCTTCCACTTTAAAAGATTAATGTCTTAAGTATTTTAATCACAACATTTTCCATTCACAAACATTTTCCCAGACATGCATAACTAACTCCATGCAACCCTAGTTCCCATGCAAACCCTAACTCCACGTACCACACTTCCATGCAAACCCTAGCTCCCATGCAAACCCTAACTCCACGTAGACATATTTCCATACAAACCCTAATCCACGTGCAAACCCTAGCTTCACGTAGACCACACTTCCATGCAAACCCAATTCATATGCAAACCCTAACTCCGCGTATACCACATTTCCATGCACACCCTAATTCATATGCAAACCCTAACTCCACATATACCACACTTCCATGCAACCCCAATTCATATGCAAACCCTAGCTCCACATATACCCCACTTCCATGCAAACCCTAATTCGTATGCAAACCCTAACTCCATGTATGCCACACTTCCATGCAACTCCAATTCATATGCAAACTCTAGCTCCACATATACCACACTTCCATGCAAACCCTCAATCATAAGCAACCCTAACTCCACGTAGACATGCTTCCATGCAAACCCTAACATCATGCCCTTTCATGCAAACCCTAGCATCATGTCATTTCATGCAAACCCTAACACCACATTGTTACACTCTCCATCATTATTTTACAACTCTAATATGCATGTCTTAAGGCCTTATCATACAATAATAATAACATAAACATACATATAATCTTCATGCCATGATTTATTCATACTAACATACTTCAACTCTACCATCATGCCACATACGAAATAATTAATAATAATAAACATAGAATACATGGCATATGAAGCACATAATGCATGTAAACACACAAATGGCCTTAGAAAACCCTTACCTAAAACGACACCGGTCTTGGTGCATGCTCCTATTCCACTTGAGGGGTTTGACTGGGTTCACCTATTATATAAAACTATACTATAATTACGCTCCCTTATAAAATTTTATTATTCTCTAACTTATTCTAAGATTTGGGTTTTAATCAAAACAATACTACACAATAATTAACTATACAAAATATTACTTAAAAATACAAATAAATTATTATTTTCATTCGAAAAGGGTGGTGATATAAGGGTTTCTACCCTTCACCGAAATAGTATTAGTAATAGTAATGATAATAATCATAATAATAATAATAATAACAACAACAATACCAACAACAACAACAACAACAACAACAATAATAATAATAATAATAATAATAATAATAATAATAATAATAATAATAACATTATTAATAATACTCTTATTAGTAGAATATTAATATTAATATTACCATAAATCTTAAAATTACAAGGTGGCTTCCAAAACCACCCTATTTAATAATAATACTATTCAAAAATGTAATAATGATATTAATATTGTATATATACTTATAATATAAAATTTAATAAAGATAATAATAACAATAATACTACTACTACTACTACTACTACTACTACTACTACTACTAATAATAATAATAATAATAATAATAATAATAATATAATTAGTAATAATGTCAAAAATGTTAATAATAGTTGTAAAAAGCAAATGTGCGAGACTTAGTTAAAATTTTAGGTTTCTAACCCTCCTGAAATAATAACAATATTAAATAAACAATTACACTAATAATAATAATATTAATAATAATAGTAAACATGTAATAATTCAATTAAATAACCAAAATTTGAGAATAATAATTTATCTAACTCAAGAATACTCCCAAACTAGTCAAAAAAATTTACCAATTAGGATTCAGTTGATAAAAATAATAATAATTATTAAAATCGAATTAACATTAAAAATTAGGATAAAAGCAAAAAAATTATCAATAAATCGAAAGGAAGTGTTGGAAAGGTCTAGGGTTTCACCTTGAATTGGAGGGGATGGGTGGCACCGGCGGTGGTGCCCGGAAGTGGCCAGAAAAGTGATGTAAGAGGGGTGAAAATGAAGAAAAAGAGGTTAGGGGAAAGGAGAAAAATAAAATAAGTTTATGGGTCGGTGGAGGAGACTTAGCAGGAGATATTGGGTGGTTTAGAGGGTGGTAGAAGTGGCGGATGTGGTGGTGGATAGTGGTTTAAGGTTTCGAAGTAGAAATTTCTAGCAGAGAATTAGCAAATTTTGCATGGTTATGGAGGCCCGTGCAAGGAGAATCAAAGGGTGTAGATGGTTTTGTTAATTAGAGGGTGTTGCAAGGAAGATTTTAGGAGGAAGAAGAGGCGGCGAGGTTGGCTAACGGTGGATAATGGGGCGTCTAAAATAGCGGTGGAGCACTGATTGCACTTAGGGTTTTCGGGAAAAGAAAGCTCGATTTCGAGCCATACGAGGGGTATTTATAGTAGTGGAGGGTAGGATCGAGTTGTGGAGGTTACCAGAAGATCAATTTCGGTGGAAAAATGGGTTGGTTATGCCATTGATCAGGCGGCACAAACTCAAAATTTTTTCCGACCTTCGCAAGGGAAATGGGGGCAAACGTGGGGAAGAAATGGAGAGTGGGGCATTTCAAATTGAAGTGTGCATCTAGAGGAAGAGAAAGGGCGGGAGAAAGGCCGGTCATGCCACGTGTGGCCGGCGGCGCCATTTTCGAGGGAAGGAGGAAGGTTGCGGTTATGGCGTCGGGCTGGAGGAGGAAGAAGAAGATGGGGGAGGTTGGACCGGGCGGTTCAGGGAGAGAAAAGAAAGAAAAAGGAAGGGAAATCGGGCGGTTCGGCGCGAGGGTTATGTCCGTTAAATAGAACAACGAGTTTTGGGGAAGGAAGAGGCAAAACTCAGCGCGCTGGCTGCCAAGGAAAAAAAAGAAAGGACCAGATGGGTGTGGGCCGCGGTAGGAGAAGAAAAGGAAAGGAGGAGAGTAGGCCGCACCAGGCCCAAATCGTGGAGGTAAGAAAAAAAAAGGAAGAAAAAGGAAGAAAGAAAAAGGAAAAAGAAAAAAGAAAAAGAGAAATAATTAGGTTAGGTCCAATTAAATTAATCTGAATATTTAGAATATTTAAAAATAATAATATTTAAATCCCTTTTTAGGATAAAATAGGACTTTTAAAGGATTTTTCATAAATTCAATTTTAATTATCAAAGTACTCTATTTTTCTCAAATTAAATTATTTATAAAATTAACATTAATTTGAAACTATTTTCTCTTTCTTAATTTAAATAAATTCCCAAATTAAAATCTTTAGATAGATAATATACCTAAATTTCCTTTACTTAACCTATTTATAAAATTTCTTATTAATTTGCCCTAATAAATTTTCTTCTACTTTATTAAAAATAATTTATTAAATTAAATTTTCAAATAAAATCTTATTTAAATATAATCTTTAAAATTAGAAAATTTTGGGGTATTTCAACACTACCCCCCTTAAAAACAGACTTTGCCCCCGAAATCTCTGGTAGTGCCTAGGGTTAGGGAAGGAAAGCTCTATGTGACTAAGGAGACCATAGTAATGCTAGTGCCTATATAAACTACCCCCTTAGGAATAAACTTATTAGAGAAATTCAAATCAACAAAATCGGTATCTGTAAGAGGATCAAGTACGTTCCCGAAAAGACATCTAATTGGTGGTCCGCTTCCATCTAGTTGATCACATGCAGGTGTTCGTCTAAATGGCTTCCATTTTTAGAGAAATATCTAGATAACTGAGGTCTTCCCTTGACATCTTGATCTGCCTCCTTGACTGGAACAAGTGCTTGTTGCTGGAACTGCTGATGCTTAGATTGCTAAGAGGAAAAAGGTCCTTGACACTCGAAAGTTATGCGGCCCCACCTGCCACAGTTTAGATAGATCATGAGTTTGTCTCTATAATTTATGTCTATAAATTATATCTTCTACACACAATTCTTCTCGAAGATCCTTGGCCTCTACTTTGATTTCGCGGTGGATGATCCAAGGCGTTCGTTCGTTGTCATCGGTAGTTATAACAGAAACAAATTAGGTTAGAAACAAACCTACTTGTTCGAAGCACACACAACTTCTATTTGTCTCCTTTTTGAGAAACCCTAATCTACCCATACGTTCTTCACTGTGGCCTGATTCTGAAATTTTTAACATTAGGATTAAAGCAGAAAACACTTTAAGTTGTGATCAAACTTGGTAAATCAAATTCATTTGAGAATGATACTAACACATAGTATCAGCTTACAAGGATTAGAAACCGAAGAGCTTTTGAAACACACTTCAAAATCTAAACAAAAATTTTGTAAATAGATTTTATTTTTTTAAAAACGAGCGTGGTCAAAAGGACCAACCGCTCTGATACCAACTGTTGAGGCCATGGACTGCCCACTGGATCGATGGCCTAACTTTGCAGCCTTTTTCCTCCTGGGTGTAGCAGACGCCTGGTGGGAGGAGTTCCGTACCAGAGAAGGTCCTCCAGCTACTTGGAAGGCATTCAAGACTGCCCTCCATACTCTATTCTATCCTGAAAGCCTAAGGAGGGACAAGCTTCAGGAGTTCATGCATCTTACGCAGGGGTCCATGATGATCCGCCAGTATTATGCCCACTTCACAGAGTTGATTCGATTCGCCCTAGGGATCATCGCTAACGAGTCCACAGTAGTATTCAAGTTTGAACAAGGATTAAATTTCAGCATCCGCCACATGATGGGTGTCGTTCCGTTTACAAACTTAACATCCTTTTATGAGCGTCCTTGCATAGCATACACACTAATCCATGAACAGGCTGCCATCTTTGGGAAGAGGAAGCCAGAAGCTCAGAGTTCCAAGAGCAGGACCCGACCTAGGGTCAGAGAGTTCAGGAGGCTACCATTGAGAGATCACTATAGAGACCAAGGACCCCCAAGAGGAATTGTTTGCAGGAGGTGCACCCGTAATCACCCAGGCAGAGACTACAAAGGCAAGTTAGTGACTTGCCAGAACTGTGGGAGGCAAGGACACAGAGCAATAGAATGTTGGAGGCCCCCTCATTTTCAGCAGAGTTAGCCCCGATTATCTCAGCACGAAGGAACACTAATACCTCAATGGCATGATTATCAGCAGCATCGTCAGGACGCATCTCAGTGGTACTATTAGAGAGAACCTACTCCATCTGGTGCCCCAACTCGAGAGACAGGAGGAAGACCACAAGGATCAAGACCTTATCCTCAGAAGGGAGGCCACCTAGGAGGGTGCCTGAATGTTATCAGTCAGGCCGAGGCAAACTGACAGCTGAATGTCGTCACCGGTATGTTCACCATTTATTCATTGCCAACATATGTGCTATTTGATTATGGTGCTACGTTGTCTTCCGTATCTTCTGTTTTTGCTGCTAAAGCTGGATTGTCATCATCTTCTAGAATATAATTATCTGTTATGTTTCCATCGAGAGATAAGATGGAGAGTACTCGGATATTTTTCCGACATATCCTTAGATATAGGAGAGGTAGACTTCCTAGTAGATCTTTTTGGAATGGAATTGAGGAAGCTATGTGGGAGACAAAGAAAGGTATGCGAGGAGCATATCCGGAGCTTTTCACTGCAGGCTAGAATCCGTCCTCCTAGTTTGTCCCTAAGGGGGTAGTTGTTTTAAGTATAGTTAGTGATGTATTATTCTAGATGCTTAGAGCTTTCCTTCCCTAAACCTAGGCGCTCCCAAAGACTTCGGGGGCGAAGTCTATTTTTAAGGGGGTAGTGTTGAAATGCCCTGAAATTTTCTAATTTTAAAGATTATATTTAAATAAGGTTTTATATAAAAATTTAATTTAATAAATCATTTTTACTAAAATAAAAGGAAATTTATTAGGGCAAATTAATAAGAAATTTTATAAATATGTTAAGTAAAGGAAATTTGGGTATATTATCTAATTAAAATTTTTAATTTGGGAATTTATTTAAATAAATTATTTTATTCAAATTAAGAAAGATAAAATAGTTTCAAATTAATTATAATTTTATAAATAATTAAATTAAATAAAATTTGAGGGATTTATTAATTTAAAATGGAAATTTTGGAAAATCTTTTAAAAATCCTAATTTAGCTTAAAAAGGGTATTTAAATATTATTGTATGTAAATATTATTATTTTTAAACACCTCAAATATTTTAATTAAATTATCTAACCCAACCATCCTATTTCTATTTTTATTTTTTTCCTCTTTCCTTCTCTTTATTTCTTTTTCTTCCTTTTTCTTTCTTTTTCTTTCTTCCTCTTTTCTTTTTCTTTTTCTCCTCACTAAACTTGGCCTGGCTCGCGGCCCAGTCTTCCTTCCTCTTTCTCCTTTCCTTCAGCGCGGCCCGACCCCCGCGATTGTCCTCCTTCCCCCTCCCTCTCTACGCTGCGTTTTGATTCTTTCTCCCACTCAAATGCGGCGTTTTGATCATTACATCTTTTACCGTTGCGCGACAGCCCCAGAACGCCGTTCTTTATCCCTTTTTACACCCAAAACTTGTCGTTCTATTTAACGAACATAACCCTCACGCCGAACCTCCCGGTTTCCCTTCCTTTTTCTTTCTTTTCTCTCCCCAGAACCGCCCGGTCCAACCTCCCCCATCTTCATCTTCCTCCTCCAGCCCGACGCCATAACTGCACCATCCTCCTTCCCCCGAAAATGGCGTCGCCGGCCACACGTGTCATGACCGGCATTTCTCCTGCCCATTCTCTTCCTCTCGATGCACACTTCGATTTGAAATGCCCCACTCTCCATTTCTTCCCCACGTTTGCCCCCATTTCCCTCACGAAGGTCGGCCCAAATTTTGAAATTGTTCCGCCCAATCAACGGCATAACCAACCCATTTTTCCACTAAAATTGATCTTCTGGTAACCTCCACAACTCGAGCCTAACCTCCAACACTATAACTAACCCTCGTATGGCCTAGGTTCGAGATTTCTTTCCCCAAAACCCTAAGCACCCGTCTGTGCACCACCGCCCCTTTAGACGCCAAGTTCTCCACCATTAGCCAACCTCACCGCCTCTTCCTCCTCCCAAACTCTTCCCTGAAACACTCTCTAATTAACTAAACCATCTACACCCTTCGATTCTCCTTGCACGGGCCTCCATAACCGTCCAAAGTTTGCTAGTTCTCTCACCAGAAATTTCTACCACGAAACCTTAAACCACCGTCCACCACCACATCCGCCACTTCTGCCACCCTCTAAACCACCCAATATCTCCTGCTAAGTCTCCTCCACCAACCCATAATCTTATTTCATTTTTCTCCTTCCCCATTACCTCTTTTTCTACATTTTCACCCCTCTTAGATCACTTTTCCGGCCACCTACGGGCACCACCGCCGGTGCCGCCCATCCCCTCCAACTCAAGGTGAAACCCTAGACCTTTTCAACACTTCCTTTCAATTTATTGATAATTATTCTACTTTTATCCTAATTTTTAATGTTAATTTGATTTTTATTATTATTATTATTATTATTATTATTATTATTGTTATCAACTGTATCCTAATTGCTAAATTTTCTTGATAGGTTTGGGAGTATTCTTGAGTTAGATAAGTTATTATTATCGAAGTTTGGTTATTTAATGGAATTATTATATGTTTACTATTATTATTAATAATATTATTAATATTATTATTATTAGTGTAATTATTTATTTAATATTGTAATTATTTCAGGAAGGGTAGAAACCTAAAATTTTAATTGAGCCTCACACCTTTGCTTTTTATTACTATTATTAAAAATTTTAACATTATTACTAATTATATTATTATTATTATCTTTATTAACTTTTATATTATAAGTATATATATAATATTAATGTCATTATTACATTTTCGAATAGTATTATTATTAAATGGGGTGGTTTTGAAAGCCACCTTGTAATTTAAGATTTATGGTATTATTAATATTAATATTCTACTAATAAGAGTATTATTAATAATGTTTTACTTTTATTTTATTATTATTATTATTATTATTATTATTATTATTATTATTATTATTATTATTATTTGGTGAAGGGTAGAAACACTTATATCACCACCCTTTTCGAATGGAAATAGTAATTTATTTGTATTTTTAATTAATATTTTGTGTAGTTAATTATTGTGTAATATTGATTTAATTAAAAACCAAATCTTAGAATAAGTTAGAGAATAATAAAATTTTATAAGGGGGCCTAATTCTAGTATACTTTTATATAATAGGTGAACCCAGTCAAACCCCTTAAGTGGAATAGGAACGTGCACCAAGACCGTTGACAATTTAGGTAAGGGTTTACTAAGGCCATTTGTGTGTTTATATGTATTATATGCTTCATATGCCATGTATTCTATGTTCATTATTATTTATTATTTTGTATGTGGCATGATGATACAGTTGAAGTTTGTTAGTATGAATAAATCATGGCATGAAGATTATGTGTATGTTTATGTTATCATTATTGTATGATGTGGCCTTAAGACATGCATATTAGGGTTGTAAAATAATGATGGGGAGTGTAACAATGTGGTGTTAGGGTTTTGCATGAAATGGCATGGAGTTAGGGTTTGCATGGGAGCTAGGGTTTGCATGGCATAATAGGTCACATGGAGTTAGGGTTTGCATGGGAGCTAGGGTTTGCATGGAATAATGGGTCACTTGGAGATAGGGTTTGCATGGAAGAATGGGTCGGTTTACATGGGAGCCAAGGTTTGCATGGAAGAATGGGTCACATGGTGTTAGGGTTTACATGGATGCGTGAGTCACGTGTAGTTAGGGTTGCATAGGAGCTAAGGTTTGCATGGAAGTGTGGTTTACTTGGAGTTAGGGTTTGCATGGGAGCTAAGGTTTGCATGGAAGTGTGGTTTACTTGGAGTTAGGGTTTGCATGGGAACTATGGTTTGTATGGAAGTGTGGTTTACGTAGAGTTAAGGTTTGGATGGAGTAGGATTTGCATGGGAGTTGGGGTTTGCATGGATTTAGTCATGCATGTATGGGTAAATGTTTACGAATGGCAAATGTTTTTGAATAAAATATTTAAGACACTAATATCGTAAAGTGGAAGATGTTGAGTTGGGCCCAGACTGATAAACCGGCTAAAATAGTGGCAGGGTATGTTACTCTCGCGACCAATCCACCGGCTATAATAGTAGCAGGGCATGTACCCTCGCGACCGATCCACCGACTATAATAGTGGGGGATCCCGAGCTCAACAGACCAAACTATATATGTTGTTAAGATGTGGGAAGACACTAATTACTTATAGTGGAACACCGTATGAGAAAGGGGTCAGACCGATCCACCGGCATATAATAGTGGCAGGGTATGTTACCCTCGCGACCGATCCACCGGCTAAAATATTAGCAGGGCATGTGCCCTTGCGACCGATCCATCGACTAAAATAGTGGGGTTCCCGTACTCGTATGGACCTAATAAAGAACATGGTGTGTATCAACTTTTGATAAAAAGATATGGTGTGTATCAACTCCTGATAAAAGAAAAAATTAATAATTTAACCAGATCTTCTTGGGCCTCATGTGTGGACTTGTTGATTTTGGACTATGGTTTTCACCTTATGCTTTTTATGTACCAGATGTATGAGTTGTAATTGTATGTGATCCGTATCCTGCATAATTTAATGTGTTATATGTTGGCCTTAGTATTCGGTTACCTTACTCAGTACGTAGCGTACTGATCACCTGTTTCATGGGTGCTGCTCATTCCCACGAGCAGAAGACCCGTCTAATCTGTTGCAGGTAGGAGATACCTACTTTGATGCTATCAATGTCTATGGGATATCAGGAGGGGCAAAGTGATAGCTGGGCTGGATCGATTTCTAGAGAGATGTGGCCATTGTCCTTTTTTAAATTTATGACTCATGTTATCTTTTATTATGTTTAAATTGGCGAGACAATTTTACTAATGTTGTTTAGTTATTGTCTGGACAAACAATAGCTGGTATTTCGACTTATGTAAGACTGGCGCGTACTCTGATTTTTGCTTTTATAAATTTTAATTTTTATGGTGTTATTAATAGTATTTTCTTAGCCTTAGTACTTGGTACCGGAACGGTAGGAGTGAACCGGTCTGGTACTAAGTGTGGCGGTAGCATCCTCAGAATTTATGGGTTTTTAAATTAAATATTTTAATTATTTCCATTTTAAAAAAAAAATAGTAGTGAATTTTGGGGTGTTACAGGACCGGTCATGTAGGGCACCCCGGCCCTAGCCACTATTATTTGTCGGTGGACTAGTCTGGGTCCGGCTCAACATCTTCCTCTATAAGTGATTAGTGTCTTAACGTATCTTATTCGAAAGATTTTCACCCTTGACATGCATGGCTAACCATATCCGCACTTAGCCTCCTAGGAGGGCCGGTCCCATATCTTGAGACTTCTGCACCTCTTAACTCGCCTCGACATCTTTCCCTTAACCCATTTTCTCACACCGGAAACCCGACTTCTAAGTGAGTGGGTCAGGGCCCACCACCTTATACCCCGAGGTCTACTCACCACCTTACCCTAGGGTTTTCACCAGAAACCCTAATCTAGGCCTATGTGGCCCTTCCGTTCCTGTTTCCCAAAACCCACACCAATTTAACGCCCCACGTGTCATGTCCTTCAGACTCAACTCTCCCCTCATACCTCGCTCCTCCTCGTTTATTTTTATTATTTTCTTTTTCTTTTTCCACCTTATCAAATTAGGGTTTCCTCCCCAAACCCTAGTTGATCCCTAGGTACCCTTATATTATCCTACGTACTATTTTTCACCTCGAGCCTCTAGACTCCCAAACAAACCTTCCATTTCCTTCCCCACATCCCAAAGTAACCTTCCATAAGTAAGGTTCGCCCCCATGCAGACCTTAACCTCCCCATGCAAACCCCTTGATCTATACCATGCCAAACCCTAAGATTTCCATGCAAACCCTAGTTCTTCCATGTAACCTTAGTTTCTCCCACTCTTCCATTTTATTTAATTCCCCTTTTTCTCGTCCATTCATGGATTACAGATTACCTAGGTCATCCTTACCTACGTTAGCCAACTTACTTCCCCTTGGTTATCTTAATTTCTCGTTTTTCTCTTTCATGCCCCCATTCCACAACACCTTATCAAATAACCTAGCATGCATGTCCTAAGGGTCACATCACATCATATCATATTTGCAGCATATCCATATTAGTACATACCAGATAAGAGCACGAGAACATACCTTGGTTCCAAGCTGCGCTACACAATAAAAACAGATAACATATAGAACATGACATATAAATCGTACAAGGCATCCAAGGCAAGTAAAACACGTAACACACAGGCGGCCTTAGTTACGTCCTTACCTAAATTGGTGTCGGGCTTGGAGCATGCTCCTACGCCTCCTGGGGGTTTTGACCCGGTTCACCTATAAGAGGGAAATACTAAGGGTTAATCTCCCTCTACCAGAATTACCATAATTTTCCTATCTTACCCCTGGCATGGCCTAATACTAAGGCTAATATTAATAATAGTAGTTTATAAATAAAAGGTAGGGTTATTATTATTCTCAAGATAGTTAAACGAATCACCACTGATACCATATACACCAAGGATCTCGGGATGCAAAGAGGCAACCTGAAGAATATGAACAAGAAAGCAAGGGAGGATAGATAGATAGTTAGGAAAACATTGGAAATAAAAATAAGAAAGGGAAATGGATAGATAGGATTAAAGTTTGAAATTTTATTTGATAATCATCAATTGAGTACAGAGGATTTTTCAAAGGGTGGATCTGCCTCTCCAAATGCAACCCCTAACAAATGAGTCCTAAGGCCCCTTATATAGAAGAGGGGGTCAGACTAGGACAATTTTGAAAGTGGATTCGGGAATCCACTAAAAAGTAAATAGTAAAAAGTAAACATTAAAAAGTGTACTGTCTATAGTACTATCTACAGGAAAAGTTTGAATAGTACAGGGTAAAAGTACAAACAGTAAAAGGTAACCTAGAAAAACTACAGTAATCTGGGTGATCGTCCTTTGCTGCAGATTCTTTTGTTGTCTTTTTTTTTTGCTTTTACTTTATTCTTTTACCATGGTAAAAACGTCAATTGCCGAAAGTAGCCGAAAGTAGATTCCTACTTCTTTTGAGGACGGCACTTTTGACTCTGACACGAGCTTTTGTCTGGCAGGAATATTCTTTGTCTGCCACGATCTTTGACGCATGTCTATGCGTAGTCCTCCTTTGATAATACCTGTATTTGTACTGTCTACTGGATAGGAGGTTGTATCCCGTAACAGTCGTCTTTGTTCTCGTCACCGAAATCTATCTCCGGAATGGCGGACGAGGCTTCAGACTCACCTTTTTTGCTTTGTGAAAATACTTCACCTAGAATGGCTAAGTATTCATCTTCATTTTTGCGGCTGCAAGTTTGGCGGCCGTAACGGACTTTTGAGCCAGAAATTTTGAGTCTTCAGATCTGGCTAAGACCTTGTTTGTCGAGGAAGAGGCCGGTTGAGTGCTGATGAGTTTGCGGACGGCCTGCTCGGAAACTTTCTCGAACGTTTGATACTTTGACCACCATTTTACCTTGAATCGGCGGACCAAAGTTGGGATTCCTTCAATCTCGTGGGTTTCTGCTGTCCAGGCAAACACCCATGGGTAGAATAGTTTGGAGCAGAAGGCAAAGATAAGGGGCAACACCCTATCGTCTTTTGTGGGTTTGTAAAGGCTTTTGAACAGGTCGAGTGATTTTGATACCTGTTCCGGTAGGATGTCTGGGATGGCGCCGAAGTCTCTCCACCATCGGATAAACCAGACCAGGTAATGTGTATGGCTAAAGTTTTTGAAAAACAATAACCAGGAATGTGACTTTCTGGAATTTTCCGTAAAGAAAGTATTCCACCAAGCCTGTTGGTAATCCAAGTAATTGAAATTCAGTTTGGCATTTGGGCTGAATTTGTACGAATCTGGGAGCCTGCGAGGCAGTTCGAGGCTTTGTCCCCAATCCGCGAGAAGAATAACCATGTGTTGTTGACAGGTTGAGTAAGCGGCTTCGTCTTTGGTTCGGGGAAGTTTGAAGGTTCTAAACAAAGC
This sequence comes from Tamarix austromongolica, assembly GCA_039764185.1. Lineage (NCBI taxonomy): Eukaryota > Viridiplantae > Streptophyta > Magnoliopsida > Caryophyllales > Tamaricaceae > Tamarix > Tamarix austromongolica. Next base: position 39,133,555 of record CM077808.1, on the reverse strand, counting down.
TGATCTTGTATACTCAAGGATTGACTTATAGTACGCATGGGGTGCAGTCACGTCCCATGGTTTGAAATCCCAACCAGAAAGCATTTTCCGAAGGGCAACGAAGGGATCCTGGTGATGGAATCCATCTTCGAGGTTTGAAATAATTTGCAAATTCTGTTTTGTAAAGTACTCAGCTTTTTGTTGGAAAGCTGGTTTTATTTCCAAAACGTTTTCGAGTCTTGAAATCCTTGATCTCAAGGCTGGAATTTTGCAAATTGGTTTGTCAGAAACTGATTTTGAAATTTCTTTTGAAGGAGCAAGAGGAATTAAAACACCTCCTTCAATTTTGTAAATAGGATTTGAGGAACACGTACCTTTGCGTTCAGGTTGGGAACTCTGAACTTGTTCCGTAATTTGCTGAAGTGCTTTGAATACTTCAGGAGATTGGGAAAGATTTTCTACCCACTTTTAAACTTCTGAGTTTAAAGAAACCTAGGCTTGTGTTTCTTGGTTTGTGGAAGCAGCTGCTACCGCTTCATCTTCCATGGTAGCTTCGTACCATGATTTGATCTTTGCTGGCTTTGCTGCCAGAATTTCCTGGACGTTCTCTTTTCCTTTCTTTCGTGGAGGCATGATCTGTAAGAGAGCTTCCTTGAAGGAATTCACGTGTGAGGAAGTCCGGTAATGAATTGTCTTTACACCTAATATATTCGATGTTAAAGTCGAACACCGAAAGTAAGGCTTGCCACCTGGCAAAGATCTATTGGCTTGCAACGTTCTGCACGTCTTTTTTAAGATTTTGCTTTGCTGATTTGCAATCAACCCGTAATAGGAATTTTTGATTGAGCAGATCGGACTGAAATTTGGTAATGGACTAGACGATCGCGAATATTTCTTTTTTGACCTTCGAATAGTTTTGTTGCGTTTGGGTCCAGTGTCTGGATGTGTACTGGATCACTGTTTCAGGTTTGGGTTGAGACTGTTTGATTTGGACCAAGTACTGTTCGAGTGTCTGGGCCTGTGACTGTTTGAGTATACCACCGTATCCAATTTCAGAGGCATCTGTCTCAACTATTTTAAAAAGATTTGGGTTGGCCAAGGTCAGACATGGAATAGACTGGACTTGGGCTTTGATATGTTTGACGACATCAGTATGGGCCTGAGTCCAAGGTTTTGGGCTTTTCCTTAGTCTGTCGTGCAAAGGTTTGGAAATCTGGTTTAGGTTTGGGCAGAAGTCTAAAACGTAGTTTAGGCTTCCTAGGAACCTTTGGAGTTGGGTTTTGTCAAGGATTTGGTCTGGAAATTTGGACGCAAATTCTATGGACCTCTCAATGGGCCTAATTCTACCTGACTCTATATAGTGTCCTAAAAACCTAATCCTAGTTTGGGCTAGATCTATTTTGGGCTTAGAGACAACAAGTCCACTATGCCTGGCGACACTAAGGAAGGTCCTAAGGTGTCTAAAATGCTGATCTAGACTATTTGAAAATACTAACACATCGTCAATATACACAATGCAGAAATTTGAATATGGATTAAAAATATCATTCATAATCCTTTGAAATTCTGAAGGTGCATTTTTTAACCAGAAAGGCATTACGTTCCACTCGTATTGGCCAAACGGTACTATGAAAGCTGTTTTGTATCGGTCAGATGGTTTAATTTGTATTTGCCAAAATCCCGATTTCAAATCAAATTTTGAAAAGATAATTGCTGAATATGATCTTTGAAGCAAGTCTTTTTTATTTGGGATTGGATATCTGATCCATTTGAGAGCATCGTTTAAAGGTTTGTAATTGATAACTAACCTAGGAGATCCTCTTTCTATTTCAGAATTTTTGTTAACATAGAAGGCTGCACACGACCAGGGAGACCTAGATTTTGAAATTAATCCTTTTGATTCCAAGTCTTTAATTTCCTGTTTGCAAAATTCTATTAATTCCAAATTCATTTGTATGGGTCTAGCTTTTGTCGGTATGTTTCTCTCATTAAATTTGTCTTCATATGGGAGATCTACCATGTGATGTTTTCTAGACCAAAAAGCATTTGGGAGATTGGAGCAGATCTCTTTTTCGATATGGTTCCTAATCTGGTCAATTTTGTCCTTAATAGGTTTTGAATTTAACTGTTGTTGGATCCGAGATAAATTGACATTTTGTTTTAGGAAATCTAAATCATTTTGTTTTGTTTTTATTAGGTGATTAATTTGATCCTCATAGATTAAATTTGCCTTTAGTAAGTTCAGGTTTCGAGTCCTGGGGATTTCTAGAAAGGATAAACTATGTTTTTTCCCTTTTGTTTTAAAAGAAATGCCAGACAAACCTACTTTGTAAGGAGTGATCAAATTAATAAATGGTGTACCTAAAATAACCGATTGACTAATATCTGGGTTTTTTTTTCGAGAAGTAGAAATAGTATTAATAAGTGAACATGAAATTACAATCTTGCATTATACGCAATGACATCTAACAAACCTAGCCATTGCCCAAAGTCAACAGAAAGAGAAGAGGTAATAAAAATACTAGAAACTTGCAAAAGAATACATTTCAAAAGGGTGCCTAGCTGTCTAGATTTGTGCTGAAAAATTCTGAGATTGCATTATTAGATAGGTTGTTTTGATTTGTACATTGTCACAGATTAATTTTGCATCACACTTATGTTTGATTTTGAGTCTGGAGCTGTTGGCTGTAGACAGTCTTTCTTTTAACTTTGAGAGGTACTTTTTTGGAATTATTCCCTCTTTGATACAGTTTAAGTCAGCACCGGTATCAAATAGTGCGACTGTGTTTATCAAGAAGCCATCATCTAACCTAAGGGTTATTCGGATGATGTATTTGCAGGAGGTTATTTCTTTTAAGACATTAAGAAATTCTCCTGAAATCAATTCATTTGAAACATTATCTATATTTTGATCATCTTCAGATTTTTCGGATTCACTCGGTTCTGGAGATGAGTTCTGGGTTTGTTTGGTTAACATTGTTTGAATGGTTTGAATATCATATTCTTGTTTTAATTTCAACATTTTTAATTCCTTCTTAACTTCTTTAATTTCTTGTTGAAGTTCGGAAGTTGTTGGAGTTGAAATTTTTGTCTTCCTTTGATGATTAAGAATCTTGGTTAAATCATAAGCGTTTGTTAGTTTTGAAGGAATGTTCTGTTGTAATGGTTTAATTGGTTCATCCTTTTCAATTGAATCCATTAGTTTTTCTAGGTATTCGGCCTGTTTTAGTGGATCTGGAATTAAATGAACTATATCTAAAACCATTTTTTGTTGTTTGGTTAGAACATTCATTTGGTTTTGTTCAAGTTCTCCTTCTGGGTCAGAAGAACTGCTGGTGGAGGAGGATGACTCTGTTTGGAGTTCATCTAGCTCTGGAATTGTGTGTTCATCCTCAGAAGATACTAGGAGATTTTGAATTTTTTCCCTAGTTTCCTCATCCAAGTCTAACTCACGAATTGTTTTGCTAGTCTTGCAGTAGTTTGAAGTATGTCCCATGTTACCACATTTGTAACACCTATAGTTTTTGAATCTTTTCTCCTTAACCGGGCTTTTATAGACTGTTTTCTTTTCCCCCTTCTTGGTTGTTTGATAGTAGGGAATTTGTCTCTGTGGCTGAGGAGCTGGCAAATATTTTCTTTTTGATTTTTTGCTAGGTCTGCAATTTCCTGTACATTGTTTGTTTGTTGGTCCTACAATGTCGAATTGTCTACAGAAAGATCCTAGTTCTTGTTTGGTTTGTTTCATTTCAGATTTGAGTTTTTTCTGAAGCTTCAAATCCTGACAAATTTTTAAACCTTTGTTTTGGGTAAGACTAATTAGTTCACCGTAGGTAAATTTGTTGTAAGGGATCTAGTTATTATTAGCTTCTTTGATTTTGTTGCGGACTTTTTCTCCTAACAATGGAGGTAGACCATCTAAGAATTTTTCTTTCCAAAATGGTTGGTTTGAATCTTCCCTAAGCATGACTCTAGTCAGGAAAGTGTTTTTGTACCATTGGAAATCATTAAGTCTTTTACACCTAAGGTTGGATAATAATTCTCCATTTTTGTCTTTAAGGTGCGAAGGGTCTCCTACAAAATGTAAGGATATAGCCAAAATAAGTGATGCTACAGCATCAGATATGGGTTCACCATTATCTAGAATTATTTTTTCGTTTTCATCGACTTTAATGGCTTCTAAAATGTCAGTTTGTTCATTTGTAGTTAAATGAAAGTCCCACCATCCTTTAAGTTGTCCTGAGAACCCTGCTATAAGGAGTTCTGCTATGGTTTTGTCGGATGTGTTCATTTGGGCTTTGTATGCGTTTGCTGCCATAGTCATTTGTTGTAGTAGGCCTAAAGTTTGATATTCGGACAGTCCATCTATGTTCCATTCATATAATGAATTGGCTTTGTAATTGGGCTGAACTAGTTTGTTGGGCCTAACTTCTAGACTAAGATCAGGAGCAGTTTGTTTTGGTATGATTGATCTAGAGGATGACGGTATATCCAAACGGGCTACTACAGGAACCTGTTTTTGGTCTCCTTCTGACTCTGTTTGGCTTCGGTCAGTGAGGTCATCTTCATTGATCACTAGGATATGTGTTGTTTGATCAGGCATATCGGGACCTGATTTTGGTTTTGACTGGACGAGGCTGACTGGGCAATTAAATTAAATTTTTCCCTTATTGACGAAATAAATTCGTCCTTTTTGGTTTTTATTTCCGTTTTACTAGATTTTGATAATTCAAAGGGTTTAAATACTGGCATCTTTTTAGACTCAGATTGCTTATTATTTGAAACAGTTTGAATTGCTGGCAGTATTGTTTTTTGAGTTTGTTTGTCCAATTTTGTCAGTTGGTTGCCTATTGTATTAAGATGAACATTTGTAAAATTGTTTTGTAACACAATATTTTTTGTGTTTTCCAATTCATCTTCTTTAGGCAATCTCAATGGTTTGAGTTCTATAGTGTTTTCTCCTGCAGACATTTGGATATTTTGTAGAGGCGGATGTTCTATTTCTATAGTTCCTCTATCAGTTTTCCACGTTTTGGTTTTTGATCGAGTGGTTATGGGTCTTGCTGATTTGAATGGTGAATTTATTAATTTTTTTCGGGTTTACACCATCTTGTCTTAGTTTTATCTCTAACCAGTCGAAAAACATTATTTTGCATTTGTGATCAGCAATAAATTTGTAGAATTCTTCTTGTAGTTTGCGACTTTCACTAGCTAAGGTTTTTATGAACCAATTACGTTTTGCGGTGTTCTTTTCAGAATTAAAGTCAGCTCTATAGAACTCTTTATCTATCACAAATTCCTTTTCTAGGACGTTTAGTTGGTTTTCTGTTATGTCAGAAAGGCCAGGAGAATGCGAAGGTGATTCTATGTCTTCATCACTATTTTGTTCCGATTCTTTTTCTTTCTGTGTTTTGTAGTTTGCCTTAGGAATTCTATTTTGGTAGTTTGCTATCCTAAACGAATGTCTAGGAGTTTCATCTACAGAATTCCTATTATTTTGAATTTTTTCTTCCAAGTTTATGTTTTTAGGAAGGTTTGAAACATTTATTAAACTGATAGTGGAAGAGCTAGAGGCATCGTCCCTAATTCTAAGGCCTTTATTCCTCCTAAAGCTAAGTTTGACAGTTCCGTCGTCGAACTGGACTATCTTGTTGAGATTTGTGTTTGGTTTTGGAATCTCTGGTTCTTTGATTTCTTCCTAGGCTGGTTGTGCCTTATCTAAGGTCCATTCCTCAGGGAGTTATATTTCATTCCATTTGATGGTTTTGGGGATAACAGTATTAGACCTAGTTAAGTCGGTTTGTAAAACTAAGGTCTCACCGTTTTCAATTTTTCTAATTGCTTCAGTGCCAAAGGATGTTTTTGCTACCTTATAATGAATCCTATAGATTATAGCTACAGGAACAGATCAGGGTAACATATGATATCCATGCATTTTAATTTTTAAAGTCAAAGCATGCAGGATATTAGGATCAGTTAATGAAGGTGCAAAATTTGGAAAGCAATTAAAAAATATCAGACCAGAGCACAAGCTAGACTCTACAGTTCCTATTAATGAATCCGTAAAATCTAACATCCTAGCGTCTCTAAGTACTGCTAAGATTGATGTGTTTAAGCCTTCTCTTGTCAGAGATTTAAATGCTACTTGGACTAATCCTAAGTGGATGTAATTAAAACCTTTTTTTATATGTTTTGTTAAAGACTTACTGCTTAAGAGTTGAATAGTCTCTAGAGGTTTGCAGATTTGAAGGTCTCTTTCTTCGGTTTTGATGACATAATTTGTTGGTAACAATGACCAATTTGATGTCCTATATACCATTTCCTTTTGAAGTTTGGGAAGTCTCCACGTATCTATGGATCCTTCAAAGTTTTCAAATTCATATTTTTCCGTTTTTCTGTTTGAGGCTCTAGGTCCTATGTCATTTCTGGAACTAGAACTAGAAGAACTAGAAGATCGAGAAAATAAATGCATGTCTATTATCTAATTTTGCATAAACGGCTTTCACTCACCTATTAAAATTAGCCTAACTGCCTGCCCCTCCTTGGGTCTTATGGACTTACCCCGCTAACACAGGTGCTTACCTCACGGCCTATGCAAAATAAGAAGTTTGACCAGATACACTTACCCCTCTCACAAGCTAATCCCGCTAGGCTTTGATACCATATACGCCAAGGATCTCGGGATGCAAACAGGCAACCTAAAGAATATGAACAAGAAAGCAAGGGAGGATAGATAGATAGTTAGGAAAACAACAAAAATAAAAATAAGAAAGGGAAATGGATAGATAGGTCATGAATTTACAATAGAAATATATTTTTGTGGCTTCCTTGTCATATAAAAAAATATTATCATAGGTAAAGCCAATACCAATATAGCTAAAGTTATAAAAAAAAATATGATGATATTCTGAATTGATTTAATAAAGTTTTGTTTACATTACATTTTCATCCTTATATTTTGATTATTTTGAACAAAAAATAAAATTAACTAATTATTAATTTAAATCATACTTTAATGTATATAATAATTAGTGACATATATATAATTTAAATATTAATGTGCCAAAGTAAACACCATATTAAGAATTAACTAGGTCATTTTATTATAATTGTATAGTATTATTAATACATTTTCTATCCTTGATTTATTTACTAATTTGAATAGAAAATAATACAAATAATTATTAGTTTGTATTCTGAATCAAATGCATATATAAATTATAGAAAAATAAATAATATATACACATACAAACATACATGTCAGTTATTTTAACTATAGATCAAATGTATAACCATATAAAATAATGCATGGCCATTTGAAAACCATATATATAATATTGGAATAGTGTGTAATACCTAATATATATAATGTATCATTGAGATAGATAAAAATATTTGATACAACTATTTATATATAAAAATTGCACCTTCATTAAGGGAAACTAATTATTGAGGAACTTCACAATTAAGTTTGTTTAGCCTAGAGTATTTTAAAGATGGGTGACCTTATGAAAATTTTATTAGGAAGCATGATATAACTACCTACGATTGGTATAGGGATGAATTCGACCCATGATCAATGTCGGGATAAGGTATCATCATCATCATCATTATCATTATTACTACTACTACTACTACTACTACTATTATGTAAGCAATGCAAATGGTTGTGGCTAATCAAGATATTGGTAATGTGGCTAATTGAGATGTTGGTCATGAGACAACTCGTAACTATTGAAATGTGTATTATGGGGCTACTCATGACTATCAAGATGTGCATCACAAGACTACATGTAGCTAGGGTTGTAAATAAGTTGAGTAAGCTCTATATTTGTCTTGGTCATTAAAAGTTCGGTTCAGCTAATTCATTTAATTAATTGAGTCAAGTTGGAGCCAAAAAAACATGAGCTTGACTCAACTTGACTAGTTAAAAGCTCAGCTCATTTCATTCATTTAATTAAATAAGTCAAACCCGAACCTAGGGATGTGTGGTTCAACTCATCTTATTTACACCCCTATATATGTCTATTTAAATTTTCTTCACAATACTACTTGTGCCTATCAAGATGTGTGCTATGGAAATAATCATGGATATCAAGATACGCACTATAAGATAACTTGTGGTTATTAATATATGTGTTATGGGGTTACTCGTGGGCATGGAAATGTGTGTCACAAGACTACTCTTGGCTATTAATTTCTGAGCCATGAAACTACTCGTGTCGATTAAGTTATGGGCCACACAACTACTCATGAATATTATAAAAATATGCCATGAGACTACTTGTGACTATTGAGATATGAGTTATGATGGGTTTGATTTATGTTGGCTAATTAGATCTTTAATGAAAATATTTAATGTAATTTTTTATGCATTTTGCATACTTGAATCCAATTATTCTTTTTTTAATACTCTTAGTTGTGTTTTATAGTTATTTGAAGAGATTGGGATCAAAAAGAACTAAAACACAATAATTGGAATAAATGAAGAATAAGAATGATTATTCAAAGTGTGTAAGGGTGGAAAGATAAACTTATCCGATCCTGAAACAATCCGAATTTAGAAACATGCTAAAAATAGAATTTAAATATCTTCCTATTAGCTTTCCAACGAGTAAAAAAATCAGTCCAAATAAAAGTCTAATAAATAAGTTACAACTAAAACACTAAAAATTAACAAACCTATAAAGAGCCACTGAGTTCGAGAATGACTAGGCCTATGTTGATCTACTGTTAGGCCTATTTTGTTTTTATTTGAGCACATTTTTTATATAGATTTATAGTTAGAGGAGACAGAAGGGTTCTTTCTCATCCATCTTGAGAGAATAGAGCCAATGGGGCTATTTTAGGAGCACAAAAGAGAGATATAGGATTCTTTACTTGGCATCATCCTATCTAATCCCACCCTAATGCATCCACAATCTTATCTCTTGAGCTCTATTTCTTATTCTGAGTTGGATGGATTGAATAGTAATTTTCTCATCTTGAATAAAAAGGGTATTATATTTTATTTTTTAGATTTTATTTCTGTAAGACCCCCAAAATTTTTCATTGAAATTTTTTGTTTGTTTAAAGAAATTCATAAACCAAAAAATAGGTGCTACAGCTATGATCTGTATAAGCCTAGTCATGCCCCTACCCAGACTCATACTAACCATAAGTCTAAAAGATCAATACAATTGCGTTACCATAACATAAAATGATTAAAACAGAAAGGGCCTAACATTGAAATACAGAAAGTGCTAGAACAAGCGAGACTCAAATGTTAGTACATAAGAGAAGTGGAAATGGATGATAGGGTCCCATGATTGGGGAAGAAAACATAAGGTACTAAGGGAAAAACATTCTAGGATACACTCTCTCCGGTCTCGGCCTAGAACACCAAGGCATCACTCTACCCCAACCAGGTCATCATATATAGCATAGTTCTCTAAAGCCTCATCACCTACCTGCACAGACAAAGGAAGGGTCGTTGCTCATGGGAATGAGCACCACCCATAATAGAGGTAATTAATACGCTATGTACTAAGTAAGGTAACAACATAGAATAAAAACATAATGCACATAGTAGATTTTGTTAGATCACTTACCCCTATTGGAGTTTAAAACCATTAGTACCATATTTACACATTCCTCGAATTATATCCACATAGGTTCAAGAACCCCTATTATTATGACCCGTAGACCGAGAACATATACCCTAGGACAAAACACACCTGACTGCTATTATAACCGATAGACCCATCTTCCCATGTACCAAAACTCTTCCAAGTACACTAACCATCCCAAACAAACTTTCCTCCCCATAGTCAACCTCCAAACAAGGCCCCACCACATAAATATTACCCCCATGCAAAGCTTATTCTCCCCATGCAAGTTTTTTCCATAACCTCTTACATTATCATTTCTCTTTTTCATTATTGTTCATTATTTCATGAGATAACTAGGAAACTTTCCACCTAACACTTTACTCACTCTACCTCCTTATTTGATTTCATTTTCCTTGGCCACTCAAGTCCCACCTAAGGCATCTAGACATAAATACATTATTAGCCAACCGTACACAAGACTTATACCACCCATATCAAGACTTAACTATAAATACAAACAAGTAATGAGAATCATCCATACCTTTTACCTTAGAACCTTGAAAGGTAAGCTATGCCACACAGACATAGTTCATATATATATATATATATATATATGTTTGCACGTAACACACAAATACACTCATTTCATGTTGAATGCGGGAATGAAGCAAGGTGGCCAAAAGTATGTTAGCTTAATGGAGTATTTTTCATATCTTTTTCATGAAAGGAATTTGAAGTTATAGGTTATATTATTTTCCATGAGACTACTTCAACAATTTATTGTTAACGTATATACTATGGTTGAGTCTTTAAGATTAACTTACATTAACTTATATCAAAAACATTTAAGGTGTGAATTATATAGTGAGCTATCAGATGCAATTTTAAAGGGTGAGACCAATCCATTAGCTCAAGGAAAACAAGTTATATTATCGTCATCATTCATCGGTGGTGCTCGATATATGATTCAAAACTATCAAGACGCCATGGCAATTTGTAGATGGGTTGGTTATCCTAACTTTTTTATTAGTATATTTACTTGCAATCCAAAATGACCAGAAATTCTTCATTTTCTCAAAAAGAGAGGCATCAAAGCTGATGATCATCTAGATATTGTTTGTCATGTTTTTAAAATGAAGTTAGATTTTCTCATTAAAGATCTTCGTAGCAACCAGATATTTGGAACGGTGAAATCAAGTAAGATTTAATAGTTTATATATGAGTTATATTTTCCATATAGTATATTTTCGTAATTTATAAATGGTTATGTTATTTCATCTATCGTTATATCTACTAGTGAGTTCCAAAAATTTGGGTTGCCACATGCACATATATTATTATTTCTTGTAGCAAAATATATGTATCCAACTTGAAACGATATAGAAAAAATTATTTTAGCTAAAATTCTAGATAAAAACATCGATCATGTCTATTATATAATAGCTTAGATTATATGGTATATGGACTATGTGGTGTTGCTGCAAAGAACTCCCCTTACATGTCTAATAGTCAATGTACGAAGCATTTTCCTAAAAAGTTTGTTAAATCAACAAATATTGATGATGACAGATATTTTGTGTATAGAAGATGAGATAATGGGACAATAGTGGAGACGAATAGAGTTCCTCTTGATAATTGATTTATTGTTCCTCACAATCGTTATTTGTTGCCAAATTATGGGTCATATTTGAATGTTTATTTAATTGTATCATCAAAGAATACGATTGTGTTACCGTCTCTTTTTATGAAAGTACAACAAATGATAAAATAGTAAAAAAGGCAGAAAAAGTTCAAATGTACTATGTTGTAGATATACATCATCATGTGAAGCATCATGGAGGTTATTTAGATTTGATATTCAATTCAAAGATCCTCCAGTTGAATGGTTTGGCTTTCATCTTCCAAATCAACAAAGTGTTATATTTTGTGACTATGATTCAATTGATGATGTGGCTGATGGTTTATCTATTAAGCAAAGTATGTTCTTAGCTTAAATGAAGGAAAATAAAGACTATCCCAAGGCAATGAATTTAACTTATTCTAATTTTCCTACAAAACTTATTTGGGATAAGAATAATAGAGAGTGGCAACAAAACCAAAAAAAAAAAAGAAAAAAAATGAGGTTCTATATTGGTTATATTTTCTATGACTCTCCTAGCATAATAATCAAATGAATTACAAAGAAGTATATATTAAAAATACAAATTAAAAATAGAGAAATAAATAATCAGAATTAAATATGGATGAAAGATTAAAAATTTATTCAGATGAAAAAAATAATTAATTTCATGAAAAATAATTTTTTTCAAGTAAACTTTTCTCTACTCTTTGTTCTTTCTCTGACTACCTTGATTTCAATGCAGTTTTTTTTCCTTTTTTTCCCTTTTTTTCCCTCTGCTCACTGCCCTCTCTACCCTAACTTTTACTGCTATGCTTCACCCTATGCTAGCCTTCTCTCCACTTTACTAGATCTCTTCTTTTTGCCTCACACCTACGCGTCATCTCTCCTTACTTTTTATTCCTTCTTCTTCTTCTTCTTCTTCTTCTTCTTCTTCTTCTTCTTCTTCTTCTTTTTCATGATGCCATCCTCTCTTCTTTTTTCTACTTCATTCCTCATGCCTTCTCCTTTTACCGTTTCATTGATACTCCTCTAATGACCCTTGTTTGCTGCTACTCTCCTTTAATTTTTGTCCCCCCACCTCCTTTGACTTCTCCTACACCCTTATGTTTTCATTGATTTTCTTTTTTCTTCACTGACAGGCCTTTGGGCCTTCAGTCCTTGAGCCATTGGTCCAAAGGCCTAACCTTTTTTTTATACTTTACTTGCAATATAATATTAAAAAAATTAATAAATAATATTATATTTTAAATTTATTTAATTAATGTCATTTTAGCTCAAATAATAAAATTTATATAATTATTATTAATTAAGCATAAAATTATAGTTATTCATATATATTACTCAAATAAAGTACTAAAAAATAATATTATAAGGATATAAAATATGTCAAAATATTAACTCATCAAAACCAAATTCAAGAAGAAGAAAATGTTGAGAAATATGTGCCTCCCACTCCTTACAAGCCTCTTCTACCCTTTCCCCAAAGGTTAGCCAAGGTTAAATTAAAAAAGCAATTTGAAAATTTGAAAACATTAGACATTAATATCCCATTCATTGAGGTTATTTCTCAAATGTCTTCTTATGCCAAGTCATTATAAGAGATCCTCTTTATTAAAAGAAAATTGGAAGAATATAAGACAATGGCCCTTATTGAGGAGTGTATTATTATAATTTAAAATAAGTTGCCTCCTAAACTTAAGGATTCTAGTTCATTTTCTATTCCTTGTGTTATTGGTAATGTCTCTATTGACCATGCTTTATGTGATTTGGGCAAGCATAAGTTTGATGCCAATGTCTATTTGCAAGAAACTTAATATAGGTTATTTGAAGCCAACCACAATATCACTTCAATTAGCAGATCGATAGGTAAAATATCCATTAAGCATACTTGAAGATATGCCAATCTAGGTTGGTGAGTTCTTTATCTTGGTTTATTTTGTTATTTTAGAAATAGAATAGGACCCTAAAATTCTAGTTATATTATGAAGACCTTTCCTTGCTACTATAGGTACTATAGTTGATGTTAAAAATTGAATGCTCTCCCAAAATATTAGAAGAGAGATGGAAGAATTTGATTTAAGCAAAGTTATGAAACTCCCATTGACTTATAAAGTTTGTTATAGGATCGACATGATTGATAAGCATACACATGAGCAATTTGAAAGCCATTACTCAATTGATCCTCTTGAAAACTAAAATGTGCTTTGTAAATGATGGCTCAAGAAATGATGAAGACCTCGGGGTAGCCACATGTGCTTAAGATTTGGAATCAACCTCAAATGCTCCACTTCAAAATGCAAAGCTTGAAAGTCTAAAGTTATAGATAAAAAAGTTCTGCTTGTAAAGAGGATAAATCATCAAAGATAGAACTAAAACCCCTCTCATCCTCTTTAAGTCTTTTCATAATAGGTAGCTCCCCCAGGATGGGCCCTCTACACCTCCTTCTGATTAGTTAGTTGGTATATTCCATTCACACTTGCACTCGTTTATATCATACTATATTTGGGATGGTGTAGATCTTAAGCTTGGGGTGCGGGTTTATTATTCATTCATGATTGTCTATGATTTTTTCTTCTTCTCTTTAAAAAAAATAAAAACAATATAAGAAAATTATTTCCTAACGATGATATGAATCATTAGCTTTTATCAATCATTGAACTAGATAAATGCTCATTAGTCAAGGCTAGAAAAACTTTTTAACCCACGTTTTAACTAATGCTCAAATGCTTTTGCTTGTAAGTTAGCAATAAGGGAGAACCAGACTTGAATGTCTTTTTTTTGTCTTATAGGAGTCACCATTTATGTTGTTAATATCATAACCTTTATAATATTGAAACAAAAAAAATTAAATTTGGTAGACATTTAAAGTTGGTGAGAACTTGAGCCCAAAATTGAATCCCTTGTGTGATATTCTTTCCCTATGTGTCAAATAGTGTAGGAGACTATAAATTGCATTGAATCCCTTTGAGACTACATATAACTTTTGCATGCATAAAAAGTGATTAATGCACATGTACTTTTTTTATAGTCTACATTAGCCAAATATCCTACCATATGCTATTTTTCTTTTTGATTAGCCTTTTTGATCCTATGAGCCTAATTCTTGTTAATTCAACCCACATATGTAACCTCCAATTTGGAATATAATCCTTACCCATGCCTAATCTAGGGGAGCATCATTTCTGATACAATGGGTTATGTGAGTAATGTGGTATAAGTGTGGGGTGTGAAAGGTAGTGTTTGATTTCCTCATTCTTTCTTCCTACTCTCTAAAAGTTAAAATATATATATAAATGAAAGGAGAATAAAGAGAGAGAAGAAGAAATATTGTAAATCAGGTATTATATTCATAGTGCATGTAATTGTAGATGGTAAAAACAATTTATTATGACTTATCAAAGGGAATAGTTGGAAGAAGTTCTTTGATAGAAGATGGAGCTCGTGTGGATGTTAATGATCTTGCTTTGAGATCTTGTGTTTTGCATTTATTACTCCACTAGTTATATGCTTTTAGTTACATTTATAAATATTTATCCAACCCTCACTATAAGAAAATGTGTGTATAGTGATGATAATTATCATCCCTGAAAGCTAGATTATCGCTGCTATGGAACTATAACGATGATGTGTTGTTGCTAATAAATCGCAGCAACAAATTTGTCCCTATAAATGTTTTGAGTGAAGATATATCTGCCACAACTACAAGAGATGTTGCTAAAACTGTATATTGCACAACTTAATTCAAAATTATGTTGATTTTTTTCAAAATTTTAAATTGTATAGCCATGACGTGTCATCACAATGTATGTTTTCTACGTCGACATATTTCAAAATTTTAAGTCTTGCAGCGATAACATGTCGTTGCCATAAACATTTCTAAAATTGACATATATAATATTTTTCAACAAAAAATAAAAATATGAAATATTTTTTTGCCACATAGCCTCTTAGAGCGACGATATTATTTTTATAAATGCAACATTTATAATGAGTAAAATACAAATACACATAGGCATATATTATTTAAAATATATATCAAAATATAACTATAATAAAAATAAATAAATATATCACATGTTTTACATAATATAAAAATATTATTTTGTTTATAACTATACCCAAGTGTACTTAAGAAAAAAGATAATATGATATGACGAAGATATCATCCTCATAATTATCTTCGTTAGAGATCCACTTCCCATTTCTTGTTTACAAATCTTTATGAGCTTAATCTCTAATGGCAGTCGTTGGGTTTATGGATTAGCCTTTTATTTTAGTAAAGACAAGAAGTTAGTAATATTATAAAAAAATTATAACAAAAAATATCATTAAAATATGATACTTTATACCTTCTCATGTCGATATATAGAAATTTATCTTGAACCATGGAGACTAGGACTAACAAAAGTTTTCATATTAATCTTGTTCTTATCTAATTGCAAACCTTGGAGACTGGACGTAGTGGTGGTGGCAAAAAGTTAACCTTAAAAAGCCTAACAAGAAAATTAACTAAATACTAACAGCACTTTATATAAGCAATTAATTCACAAAAAAAAAAATAACAAGAATGAGATGAATTTTGAGAAGGAATGGTGGAGGGGAATAGAGTCCAATCTGACTTTCTAATAGGGTTTATATAGACGAAAATTGTCATCGCCATAAAGGATTTCAGCTACAGTAGAAATTTTTTACATGCACGCCACGTGACGCACGTCGCCACCATAAAGCTTTATAGCAACAACATATGTCATCGCTATAAATTCCATTGATTGAATTAAGTTTTCTAAGAAAATAAAAGGCTAATTTTTTAGCAAAACTTGTCACAACAATAGAGAGATAAAAACCTTTTTGGGAAAAATATTTAGTTGAATTTATTTTGGGGGAAAATTTTTTCCGGTCAAATTTATAGCCATGATAATTTCGTCGCAAAAAAATTATAACAACAACAACTTCCTTCTAATTGTTCAATGCCGCTACTGTATTTGTAGCTACAATTTGTCATCACTATATTTATTTTATAGGGAGGACAGGTTGTCATCTCTATAGATATCGTCACTATATGCCCAATTTCTTATAGTGCCTTTTGACCCTAGCCCCATTATAACTAAATAAAATACCTCATGATATTTTGCATGCATTAATTTTCAAAGTGGCACAAAATTGAGATGAGAAGCAATCCTATGGATTGAATACATCCATTTGGAATAATTTTGAGTGACATAATCCTACCCTTAAACACATTCGAGATTGAGAGTCCATAAACCCTAAAGCGAGGCCTACCAATTTAACTACCTAAATTTCTCAATTTTACTACTTCTAAATTGAAGGTAGTTACATGGATTGATTTCTCTTACTTTAGCTTGAGGATTTTATGGAAAGGTTATCATTGACTTGTTGTGACACTTATGATCACAAAAAAAAAATGTGATTTTATTAAAAGCTATAGAAATTACTTTGTTAGAATTGATGAGGGGGTGATCCTTACTCCATTAACTTTACCTCCTTCTATGGATCTTATTGATTATTTACTTGAGGAAAAAAAAGTATAAGCTTGTAGCAATTGATAAACACATAAAATATGTGTTATCTTAGTGTATTTCAAGTATACTTTATGGGTGTTTGATGTATATTTTGTATTGAGATTAAGGATACTACTTTATTTTATATCCTTATTTGTAGGCACTGACTCAATATCAAAAAGAGTTAATCAATGTTGGAAGTCAAACAAGCATTTAGAGCCAAAATAAGGTTTAGAATGCATCGTTCAAGAAGAAAATGGATGCATACGTATAACGAACTGACATTTGAACTATGATATAATCTTAATACAAACAAACTCATAAGACCAAATTTGTAGATCTATTCAAAATATTTCTAACAAAACTTGAATCACATCAATCTAAGGTCAAATTAAAAAGTTACATCCAGAATACCAAAGACTATCAAACAAGCACGAAGTAAGCAAGATGGCACATGCCACATATGTGGATTAATTACGACATTTAGGAAAATTATTTATTTCTTTCCCTATTTTTAAGACATACATACATATATATATATATGTATGTATGTATGTATGTATGTATGTATGTATGTATGTATGTATGTATGTATGTAGGTGTGTAGGTGTGTAGGTGTGTATGTGTGTATGTATTTTAGCTTAGGATTTTGGGGAACTTTATTGGAGCTTTCTCTTAGCAGCCGAATCTAGAACTCAAGTATTTAAGGAAAACAAAGGATTTTTTATACAATTTTGGATTACAATTCTCTACCTTGAAGATTTTAATCAAAATATTTGTTATTTCTTTCTTCTCTTTAATTAATTTATTCCTATGATTGAATTGCATGTTTATTTTATAAATTATTTATTCCTAATCATGTGTGAGTAAATTCTTTATCTGAGAAGAACCTAACTATTTGGTAATTAATGATGAATTAGTATATGCTCCTAGTGAACGTTTGAATCTTTAAACTTAATTTTTTGTGATTCAACTTTTTTGATTCACTTGATTGTCGAATTATCAATCATAGGTAATTAATTGAATGACCAAAAGGTGAAAATTAATATCAAACCTCTAAAAATTAAGTAGGGAGTTTGAACCACTATATTGGATTAGCAAGAATCATAATAGGTTTAAGTTAATGATAATTCCATGAAATTAGGTGATTGATCTTAATTAAGCACAATCTTGAGACCTTGAAAAAGGATTTAAGTTATTTTAGGCTAATTCACCCTTTTTAGTTTAAACCAACATCGAGAGTTGAAATAATTCATCATTGAGTACTGAAGTTATGATAAAAATCCAATCCTGCCCTTTCATTATATTATAGTACACCTGATTATTTATTTATTTTTATTTTTATTATTTAATCTTACACTTTCATTCTCTTTTGACTTAATCATTTATTTAGCTAGTTAAAAACATAAATTTTGGTAATTAACCCATAATTCCTATGGGATTGACCTTGATAGCTACACTGAATCCGTGTGCTTGCAAATTTTCCAATTAGTGGCTAGTCAACAGAATATCAAGATGAGCTAGCAAAAGTTGTCACTAATTGCACCACAAATCATCATCTTCTTTTTAGGGGAAGATGGTGGGAGAATTTTAAATTTTCAAGTCCATTATTCATCCCTAGTTAGTTTGTATGGTTGTGTAGTTTGCTAGAGTACGTTATTAGTAGTGATGTGTGTGGATCCTGAAATAATATAAGATGTTGTTTCAACATTTATTGGTATAGGATCATATGTGGAGTAAAAATTAAAAGCTACTAGTATCCTTAATTATTGATGTGAATTCGCTCCTTCATTTATATGTTAATAATAATTAGGTATTTATATATAAATTCCATGCATCAAAAACTATACATACATACATATGTGTGTGAGTGTGTGTGTCTATATATATAATTAGAAAAATAACTAGCTGTATAAAATTAAAAGCATACATATAATACATTGATCATGCAAATTGACAAGTACTGGTTGAAGATTTTTTAGCCAACCCTATTAATTTCTTGCTTTGTCCTGCATGCTAACTTTCTTGCATGGGTGACTCGTGAATGAAGCAATTATATATGTAAACATTGATGCTTGGAAGAAATGATCCTCAATTTGTGACCTTTGCATGTTTGAAAATAATAATAAGAATTAAGCAAATACTTAGTATTAGTTTTTTTTCTTATATACATCCCCCTCCTTTTGTAATGCTGGATCTTAGTATATTTATATGATATAATGATTATTAGTTTTAATTACTTGGAAAAACATCTTATCATAATACTATTTTTTGTTAATAAATCCACCCTTGCATGTATAAACATTTTATTTTACCTTTATTTCTATTTTATTTTTATTATTATTATTTACTTCAACATCCCCATTTTTTAAAATATTTATCAATATGTTTCAAATTTTATAAACTTAGTCCTATTTTTTAGTTCCCATATGGCTATGATATTTGCTACTACAATATCCAAAAAGCACTTGCTCACACAAAGATGGAAGGAAGCAAATGGTACTATAATTCAAAGGATCACATGGCACTGGTCCTATTTTTTATCTAAATAATGTGAAAAGAAAAATTAGAACAACAAGATCAAGGTCCAGAGTAAAGAAAACCCACCACCAACACCCAAAAGGTTGAAGATAGCAAAACAGAACATAATAGTGTAGTATTAGTCCACAATCTAAAACAAAAACTAATTCCCTAGTGAGCAATTGTTACGTGAGGAGACCTGATCTTCTATGTCTTCTCTTGATATTGTTGTAAGATTTCACGATATTCCTTCACAGTAGCAAACTATAATGGTGGTTGACGATGGCGGTGGAAAAAGGTATCGACGAAAGAAGGCGGTTTTGAACTGTAATAGGGAGTATCGTCTATTTCTAGGCGATGAAGGGGACTACAAGAGAGATAAAAAGAAAATAAAAGTTTAGCCTTTTGATTTCCAAAGAGTCTTTTTGTGTAAGGTCTTCAAATTAATTTAGTTTACTTTTGATTTTATTTAAACTTTATTTGGATTGTACTATTGGATATTCATGGGAATTTAAGTAATTTGTAAAAGCTTTTTGAAACTTCTCAAAAAATTTCTCTAACTAATTATAATTAGTATTTTACTTTATTGAAAAGCTGAATATTTTATGAGGCCACTTTTATGACAAATCATATTTAATTTTGTTTTGGGTTTTTCACCTTGTTTTGTAGCATTACTAGGGAATACATATGTCATGTCGATTCCCCCTCATGCATCGATATGACACAATTATATTAAATAAATTTTTATCCTAACCTAATGAAAATATCCCTCCAATTACACCAATGGTATCTGCAAAGCAAATTGGTATAGGGACTGAACTTTACATGGCTACTACAAATAAGTATTTAGATTGATGGCTCGATTCGAGTGCATTTGTTCATGTGTGCAACAATAGAGTGTTATTCAACTCATATGAAGAAAAACCAAACCAAGATGAGGTCCTAATGGAAAACAATAAATATGTGATAGTTTTAGGCAAATTAATAGTTGTCTTGGAATTTACTTTAGAACAAAAATTAAAGTTGATCAATGTGTTTCATGCTCCCAATATTAGAAAATATCCCGTGTCTACTAATTTGTTATATAAGATGGGCTTCAAAATAGTTTTGGAGTATTATAAGGTCATTATTACTAGGAATAATTCAATCATAGGAAAATTATATTCATGTGATCGAAAGCTCAAACTCATTATTAATATTAAATTAATTGTTCTTTTGTTTATTTTGTTGAGAGTACTTCTTTAAAGCATGATATATTAGGACATGTTTATTTTCCTTATTTATATCACATGAAAAAATATGAATATATATATTCTAGGCAATTCCATAGTGATGAATGTGAAATACACATTCAAGCAAAGATGGCCAAGAATCCATTTCCTAAGGCTGATTGAAATACACAAATCACAAATGTTGTGCATACAAATATATGTGAATTAAATGGCATATTGGCAAGAGATGGAAAATAATATTTTATAACTTTTATTTATTATAGTTCACGTTATACTTATGTGTATTTGATGAGAACTAAAGATGAAGCCTTTAGAAAGTTCAAAGAATATAAATTTTCTCTTGAAAACCAACAGCGGAGACTTAATAAGATTATTAATAGTAATAGAGGAAATGAATAGTTTTCTATGGAATTCTCTACATTTTGTTTGGAAAATGGCGTAATACATCAGTCTTCATCTCCTCAAAAAAATGAGTCGGCTGGATGGAAAAATAGAACCTTAGTGGATATGGTTAATGATATGTTCTTGAATGTTAATTTACCTTTTAAATTGTGGGGTGAAGCCCTTGAAATTATATACTATATTCATAATATAATTCCATTTAAAAAAATTAATATTAGTCATATGAAATTTGAAATAGTAGAAGGCCTAACTTGAATTATTTTAAAGTGTGGGGGTGTACTAATTTTCATCAAAATTTTGATCCTCATAAAAGTAAATTAGGTCCAAGATGAATTAAAAGTGTCTTTATTTTTATGCATAGAATTAAAAAGCATATATAGAATTTTATATTTAAGTTCAATTTATTGAAAAATTATTTATCAATGACTATGTGACGAATGAAAATGATGTTTTGAATCTTCTTACTATTGGAAATACAAGGAAGCAAGCTGAGGATTTAAGTGAACCACGAAGAAGTCAAAGGGAGAGGAATAAGAAGTCCTAGACACCAACTTTGTTTCAACCAAGTCTATAGTTTTCTTGGTTAAAGGAACTAGAATGAAAGAACCGAATAAAATACCCATGGCATTTATCATTGAAGATGATCCCAATTTTTTTAGTGAAGTGATGTCATCAAGAGATGTTGTTTTTTAGAAAGATGTGATAAATGATGAAATGGTCTCAATATTTTCTAATAATACTCAGGCCTTAGCAGATTTACCTCCAAAATTGAAACCTTTTGGTTGTAAATAACTATTCAGAAGAGAGTATAATACTTATGGTTCTATACAAACCTTTAAAGGATTCAAGTATAAAGGAATGTGTAGATTATTTTGACACTTATACACCGATAGCAAGAATAAATTCTATTAGAGTTCTTTTGGTGTTAGCATCCATTTATATGTTTCATGTGCATCAAATGGATGCCAAAACTATGTTTTTAAATGGAGACATCAATGAAAAATTTTATATGGAGCAACCAAAAGGGTTTGTTCTTCTTAGTAATGAAAAGAAAGCTTGTAGACTGGTGAAATAATTAAATGCTTTGAAACAAGCTCCAAAACATTGACATGATAAGGTTGATGCCACAATACTAGCTATCAAATGGATTCAAACATAATAATGTAGATAGATGCATATATTCCAAAATCATCAAAGATGCATATAATAGTTCCTTGAGATTATTGCACCACGAAAGATTCAATGTATCTAAATTATGCAACCTCGTGAACGGTCTTGGTAGCATTTCAAAATCGTTGCCCATTAAGTCCAAATATCTCAAATGGATCAAAATTCCCATAGAATCAAGTAGTTGTTTGATTTTCAACCCATTCAAATCCAACACCCTTATACATCGAAAGCTGGAGCCTTCATCACTAACCTTCCACAATGGTGTTTCTCCAAAATAAATGTGAGGTTGAAGAAAAGTACTTAATCAGTTTCCTTCTTCATGTAAATAGGAGGGTAAATTCGATGTAAAGGATGATCTACAAATAAACAAGTGTCTTTCTACCATACTAGTTTTCTAATCACCACTACCATCCATATGGAGGATCAACTTTCCAACAACAACTTCTCGAGCAAGATCATGTAAATAATCATGCATATTAAAACTTTCTATCTCTCTCCAGTCATCCTAATATATGTCATAGAAGAAACATCTATTTAATAACTTAGTGAAACATTGATTAGCTTCTTTCAAACTCACTTTCGAATTCGGCTAGGAGCATGTGATGAAACGTTATGCCATCCAAAGATGGCATATTTTTATCATGTCTATCTCAGAGTCCTTGGGAAACAAGGAAAAATAAAGGAAACAGTGTTCTAGTTGCAGGCTAAGGAGAGAGTAGCTCAGCTTTAGGAAAGGCAAGATGGTATCAACAGCATCGTCTATGCTTGCTAGATCATTATCTTTGAAGTACCACTAATATGTTTCATCTTTTATCCTGTAGGAGACTTGCGATGGCTTTAATAATGAGAGGCAAATTCTTACACTTATTTTCTATCTCCTTCCCCGTCTACACCAAGGATGGATTATTTTGTTGCATCAAATGCCGCTCCGCTCTGAATGCCACCTTGGCAAAGAGTAGCATGCATATAATATGTCGATGGATTAAATGGGTCTCCTTAATAAGACATAAGTAATATTTAATATTACGATAAAGGTATTTAATAAATAGGTGGGTATCACAAGTGAGTATCATAAGAACATGACATAACTTAGGGTTGGATGGATAATTAAGGGGGTGATATGGTGTTTATATCATAATCATGCAAGAGGTGTCTGGTTGGTAAGTATGCATGAAAATGTGTGTTAGATATGTTCGAAGTACGTGTTAGAATTTTATGTATGCCATGATCCTTGATATAGAATGCTTGATTCTATGCCTAGTATATCTTTGTGTCTCTGAATTCGTAACCTTTTTCCTTCCCTTGAATTAATTAAATGGACCTATTGAATAAGATATGAATAAAGTACTAATTACATAAAATGAAATATTATTGAGCCGGGCCCAGAATGGTCCACCGATGAATAATAGTGACCAGGTGTGGGGTGCCTTAGAGACCGATCCACCAGTAAATAATAATGGTCAAGTGTGTTATGCCCTTAAGTGTTTTCCGGTCCACCGACTATAATAGTAAGGTTACCCCACTCACATAGATATAAATTGAGAGATGATGATTAAATAACGATTAATTAATGGCTTAAGACTACAAATAATGATTTTACCTTTATGATCTATTGATATGGTATAAGTTTGGCTTCAGTCCTTGTCCCTACTTGGGTATGCAATGGAATTGCGAAGTATACAGATTTTGTGTTACGCATTTCCTATTATGTGTGGTGTTGAATGGTGTGTTATTCCTTATGTCGATTGTGATTTCCCTAAGCCCATATATATTATTGTTTTTATATCATTTAAGTATGATGTGTTACATGTGGGCCCTATCTTTTAGTTTGGTATAAAGGGGTTATTCAGTACTTGTTTCAGTTTGGTATAAAGGGGTTATTCAGTACTTGTAACACGCCAAAATTCACTATTTTTTTTAAAGCGGAAGTAATTAAAATACTTAATTTAAAACCCGTGAATTCTGAGGATATTACCGCCACACTTAGTATCAAACTGGTTCTCTCCGACCGTTTCAGTACCAAGTGCTAAGGCTAAAAAGATTAATATAAAACTTAAACCAAGATTTCACAAAATGAACTAACGAGATAATAACTTAGAAATCAGAGTGTGAAATCAAAATTCCTCGAAGGAAATAATCTTATAATTTAGAAAAGGTTTAATCAAAACACTTAACACAAGATAATAAATCGAAAAGAATAAATGTGAATTAGAAGAATAACATAATGAAATGAAATCACATGAATAGAAAAAGACGGCCATGACACTCTCGATCTTTGAGCCAAAATATGTTCAACACTCAACCCCAACTGATGTCTTGCCCACCTGCACAAAGTCAGAAGGGCATACTACTCGTGGGAATGAGCAGCACCCATGAAAAGGGTGATCAGTACGCTACATACTGAGTAAGATAATCGAGTACTAAGGCCAACACATAACAGCACATAAATAATGCAGAATAATAATAGAGCATAAGACAAACATGATAACATAAAAGGCAACTGAATGATCAGGTGAAAATTTAGATTAATTTCTTCATTAATCTTTTATCGAAATATTTTCACACCATGCTCTTCATTAAGTCCATACGAGTATGGGAACCCCACTATTTTTGTCAGTGGATCGGTCTCCAGGGCACTTTTGGCTCCTGGCCACTATTATAGCCGGTGGATCGGTCACTTAGGGTACATGCCCTACCACTATTATATGCCAGTGGATCATTTTAGCCCCTTCTCGCACAGTGTTCCACTGTAAGTCATTAGTGTCTTCCCATATCTTAACAACATATATGATTTAGTTTGTTGAGCTCGGGATCCCCCACTATTTTAGTCGGTGGATCAGTCACTAGGGTAACATACCCTACCACTATTAAGCCAGTGGATCGATCTCCAGGCTACTGCAGTACTTGGCCACTATTATGCCGGTGGATCGGTATGGGCCCGACTCAACATCTTCCACTTTACGTAATTAATATCTTAAGTATCTTATTCAAAAGCTTCCACCATGGACATGCACAAATCATACACATCACAAATCATAAAATTCCACCATCATAATTATACTTTAATTACTAAACACACACGATAATAAAAAAAAATTAAGCAACCACAACAAACCCTAATTGTCCATACAACCCTAGTTCGGTCTCCTACGGACCCTTATATAATCTCCACATACTATTTTTCATCCAAAATATTCAACCACCCAAATAATACTTACATTACCTTCCTTAAATCCCAAATCAACATTTCATACGTAAATTTCACTCCCACGTAAACTTTACACATCCCATGCAACCTCTCGAACTTTTCATACAAACCCTAAATCTCATGCAATCATTAACTCCCATACAAACCCTAACTCCACCATGCAAACCCTAATACCACCATACAACCATTAATACCACCATACAAACCCTAATACCACCTTACAACCATTAATACAACCATGCCACCATTAATACCACCATGCAAACCCTAATACCACCATACGAACCATAATACCATTATACAACCATTAATACTACCATACAACCATTAATACCATTATGAAAACCCTAATACCACCTTACAACCATTAATACCACCATGCAACTCTTAATACCACCATGCAAATCCTAATACCACCATACAACCATTAATACCACCATGCAAACCCTAATACCACCATACAAACCATATATTAGATCCTCCCATATAAAACCATAATTTAGATTCTCCCATACAAAACTATAAATTAAATTTCTCACTCAAAACCATACAAAACTATAAATTAGATTCTCCCATACAAGACCATAAATTAGATTCTCCCTCACGAAATCATAAATTAGATTTTCCCATAAGAAACTGTAAATTGTATTCTCCCACACAAAACCATAAATTAGATTCTCTCTTATAAAACAATAAATTATATTTTACTCTTCCACTCATGGGTCATTAAATAAAAACATAGGTCAACTCACATCACTTGGTCAACTTATTTCCCCATCCTCCTTTTTCATCCTTTCTCCCGTACAAACCACATCAACACTCTCACATGCATGTCTTACATGGTCACAACACATATCATCACATACCACAATATTTCATCACATATAGTACACATGCCATACAAAAATATACTTCAACTCCACATTATACCACATACGAAATAATTACAATAATAACATAGGATGCATAACATATAAGGCATTTAATGCACATCAACACACAATAAGCCTTAGTAACACCCTTACCTAAAATGACACCGGTCTTGGAGCACGCTCCTACGCCTCCTTAGGGATTTGACTGGTTTTACCTATTATGAGGGAAAAGCTAAAATTAGACTCCCTCTTATCAAAAATACTACTAATCACTAACTTAATATAATGCTAGACTTTTGATAAAATATTAATATAATAATGGCAGAAACACCAAAAATAATATTAATATTACTATTAACAAGAATAATAAAAATAGTAACAATAATAATAAAAAGGACATTACTCAAAAACATAGTGAAATAAGGGCTTCAGTCCCTTTACTAAAATAATACCAGTAATAATAATATTAGTAAAATAATTAATCAAATTTAGTAGTAATAATAGTGATGAAATAATAATAATAATAATAATAATACTGATAATGATAAAAACCAAAATAATATTGTAATAATAATAATCATCATAATGATAATAATAGTAAGGATAATATTTGAAGATAAAAAGGAGTAGGGTTTCCACCCTACATTGAGTAATAATAACTTAATAAATAATAATAATATTAATAAGTATAAATATTAATAATAATAAAAATACTAATAACCCTAATAATAATAAGACATGATATTTATAATACTACCACTAAAATTTAAAATAAGCACAATAGGATTTCAGCCCTATATAAAATAATAATTAATTAGACATTAAAGAAACAGTATCATTTATTGGTAACAGACAAAAGAAATTGATTCCATGCAGACATTTCTCATAATATGAGTTCTTAAAATTTAAGCAATCACGATTACTCTAATAAAGTTTATTGGACGGTAGAATAATACAATATACTCTAATATGGTTTACATAACAAACATTAATTATCAGTAAAGAGCGTCTTATTCAATTGACGGAAAAAAAAAAAAAAAAGGTGACATTGTTCGCATATTTGCTTGCATGTGAAAATAGCAGCGATAGATGATCCAATCCTTCCTGTGCCGACATCTTTGTTCGCATGTTTAGTCCATAATTATGAATCTCTCTCCTATACGCCAGCCTGCACACCGCACACGGTGTAAAGAAAGATGCAAAACATGAAATGAATAATTGACCACTTGCAAAACATGACATGCACCGCTTCACAATTCATTTTATTAACAACTGATGGACTCTAGTTAAGCGGTAGGAACACATTATCTGCCAGCAATAGCGCGTACAGTTCCTTATATATCTAACTGACTAGTGACTAGAAGAAGGCTGCGAGCTATAAATTATATTAAAGAAAGGACCTTATATTAATTAATTAATTATTGGTCCATTATCTGTCGTGTACTTGATTGTATTTAGAAATAAATAAATAGAGAGAGAGAGAGAGAGAAAAGATAAGCTTCTACAAAAAGGAGGGGAAAAAAGTGCATACAATGAATGATTAACCCTATATTTAAAGTTACTTACTAAAATTAATTATTTATGATAACTATTTATTTTTAAAAAAAAAATTAAATAATTATTTTTTAATAAATAAACCCAAACAACCTAAATCAAAATAGTATATGCAGGGGCGTAGAACAAGAACGCAGACAACATACATAACCTCCATTGATTTAGGAACCTCAAACCTGAAACACATTTCCCGCCTGAACTAACTCATAAAAGGAGCGCCCATATCAATTTATTATCAATCACAAAAAGAATATTTTTATGTGACAGGGATCTATGCATGCATGTGATATTATTGTTACGGAATATAAGCTTTGCTTACAACATTACCCGGCCAACGACATTTTTACCCGCCCGCTCTCATACGCAATTATCCTCCATGTACTACTAGTTCGCCATCTGCAATTATCACAAACATACATATGTATAAAGGACTTTTAATTTGTTCTCTAGGAAATGCCATTATTCTCGTGTAATTGGAATGCGAATGAGATAGATACTTGTTATGTTACGCACGCCTCTTTCCACCCATATTATAAGGCAAATTTACCTGGTAATTCAATATTGGGGACGTGCATAATTTTCGGCCAATCCTCTCCGTTGGGCTTACGGCATCTTTCAACTAGGCCGTCACACTTGAATAAAGAAAGGTACTCTAGGGAGGTTAAGTCACCGATTCCTTGCGGCAGTGCTTTCAATTCTCCACAGCCATAAATTTTCAGGCGTCGAACAGAAGAAGACAGCCGGCTTATCCATTCCGGCAATTCCACCAAATCATTACAGAAAAAAATTACCAATTCTTGAAGGTTGGTCAGGTATTCAATCCATTTCGGCAGTGTCCTCAAATTTTGAACCCCATAAAATCCCAAATGACGGAGTCTTCCAAGAGATCTCCATGACATTTCTTCCGTCTCTTCCTCAACTTCCTCCTGGCTGGGAGCTTTGCACCCATTACTAAATGACAAAACCTCAAGCCCAGTAAGATGCTGCAAGAAGCTCCCAGAAAAGAGGTTCGCTTCTTCACTCCGGTGAATAATTAGTCTAGTAAGGCTCTGGAGGCACGGCGTCGGCAGATGACTTAGATATTCGATATTATCGACTGTCAGCTGCCTCAAAGGAGATGGAGTTGAGGCGGTAGGCAATGTTTCTGACGGCGACGACGACGGTGGATTTAACAAGTATCCTGCTAAGTTCCACTCTCCTGTCTCCATAACACGCAGTTCCTTGTTGAATTTACCGAGTTCTAGTTCTTTAAGAGAAGGACAAAGAGGCATGCTTGTCATATTGGGACAATACTTTATACTCAATACTGATAGACGATGAAAGGAGGGTGGCGCTAATGGTTGTGCTCCATGTTGCTCATCATAGCCACCGAGCTCTATTGTTTCAATAGCCATAGGTTTCCTCCACCCTTTCACATTCCGTAAGTCCTCTAGAACCAATGATTCAAGGGATGGGAAGAATGTTGCTGATCTTGATGCTGTACTCTCATCAATGTACTCCACGTTACTTACATGCGATAATCGGAGAATTTTCAGAGAGGGAAGTTGACAGAGTATGGGCAGATGTTGACATCTTTTACAATACGATAATACAATCCGAACAAGATTGGGAAGGCGTAAGCAAAGATCATTCATCGTCATCCAGCTTGGAAACTTCCGCCCTCTGTAACATACTATATATAAGGATCTGATGTTACTATGGGGTTGTAGGCATTCAAGCAGTTTTTCCTCATCTTCACCTCCATCGCTGAATAAACTTTCTGCGTCCCACATGTTTATATTCAATTCTGTGAGATTACTCTTGTTGAGTAAACAATCGGCCTCGGTTCTAATATTTGCCACGCGATTGTTATTTTCATTTCTTTTAATCATAATACGAAGGTGCCCTCTCAAATTTTTAAGACGGATCAAGTCATCAAATCCGCTAGCATCATTAATGGTTGGCAGCTTGGAACGAAAACTAGTACCGAAAGCCGCCACAAATGTAGTTAGCCGCTGCAGACGAGTCATATTACCCATTCCTGGAGGCATGTATGCTAACTCATCGCAGTAATTTAAATCCAAATTTTGAAGGTTGACTAACTTACCGAAATTCCTAGGGAGTTCCTTGAGATTACTGCACCAAGAAAGGTTCAATGTTTCCAAATTATGCAACGTCGTGAACGATCTCGGGAGCATTTCAAAATGGTTGCCAGACAAATTCAGATATCTCAAATGGATCAACCTTCCTATAGAATCCGGCAGCTGTTTCATGTCCATCGAAGGCAGATCCAACGCCCTTATACATTGAAAGTTGGAGACTAAGTCACTAACCTTCCATGGTAAATAGTTTTTTGGAGAATTATCAACAACTTGAAGAAAAGTCCTTAGTCGGTTTCCCCCTTCATGCACAGATGAAGGTAAATTCGATGTTAAGGACCTTCTATCGATACACAGGTGTCTTCTTTCTGCAATAGCCACACTAGTCGTCTGATCACCACCACCATCTACACGGAGGATCACCGTTCCAGCAACTTCTCGAGCAATATCATGTAAATAATCATGCATCTTGACACTTTGTATCTCTCCCCATTCATTCCAAACTATGTCTTGGAAGAAGCTTCTATTTAATAACTTCTTGAAACATTGATTAGCTTTATCTTCCAAAAACATTCTTGAATCCTGCGAGGAGGATGTGATGAAACCTTGTGCTATCCAAAGATGACATATTGTTAACCTGTCTATCACGAAGTCCTTGGGCAACAACGAGCAATAAAGGAAACATTGCTTCAGTTGCGGGCTAAGGCGAGAGTAGCTCAGCTTTAGCAAAGGCAAGATGGTCTCAGCAGCATCGTCTATGCCAGCTAGATCATTATCTTTGAAGTACCGCCAATATGTTTCATCTTCACCTTGCAGGAGACTTGCGATGACTTTAATAACGAGAGGCAAATTCTTACATTTCTTTGCTACCTCCTTCCCCGTCTGAACCAAGGATGGATTCTTTTGCTGCTCCGAATGCCCCTCCGCTCCGAATGCCATGTTGGCAAAGAGTTTCCAGGAGTCTTCGTCCGAAAGCCCTTGTAAGCGTAAAGGAGATATTGTTCCGATGTGATGAGCTGTGAGCATGGACTGGGTAGTGACAAGAACCCTAGAACCTTTTGCTCCAACTGAAAGTAACGATTTCAGTCGTGACAATTGATGAGGATCCTCCTCCCAAACATCATCCAAAACGAACAAATAATTTTTTCCTCCCATTTCCATACGAAATTCGTTGTGTATCTGTTCCAAACTTGAGCCATCAGTTTTGGGCCCAACGAGGCTTTTGATAATGTCTATTTCATTGAACTTGTCTCCGACGCAGACCCACTTTATAGGCTTAAAATGACTCTTAACATCTTCATCATTAAAAGCGAGTTGGGCTAGTGTCGTCTTTCCGATGCCGCCAGTTCCAACTATTGGAAGGAATACAACATGCCTATCTTCATAGTGAGCAAACAAAACATCGAGAACCTTCTGCTTATCTTCATCTCTTCCGATCACATCTTCGATTACGACAGAGGAATATGTCTCCCTTCGTGGTTGGACCTGCTCTTTCTGAGGCAAAGGAAAACTCTCGCGGTCCCCGACAATATCATCCAGAGTCTTCCGAATCCTCTTGATTTCTCTAGAAACAGAGAAGGCGTTAGTAATCTGGTTGTCACGAGAAAAGAAAATTCGGACCTCCTCTGTGAATGCGCCATGGGAGGGGGACACCATGAGGCTCTTTCGCTCCGCTAAGGTGTTGAGCTTATCGAGCAAATCATTGGCGTCGTAAACCGCATCTTTGAGCCTCTCGATCAGACCCTCAAAGTCGTGGAGCTGACCATTCTCGTGAGCAAGAAGCACTTGTTTGACGCGTGTCATGGTGGCCTTGAGCCTCTGGAGTTCGGATTTGAAGTGCCAGGCGGAGGCCAATTCTTGGAAAGCTTTGGAGCCTAAGTGGCTTATGGCAGTTGAAGCGACGGCAGAAATCACATCAGCCATATTTCTATGAACCAGTAGCAAGTAACAGGGAGGAAAGGGGGCGGAGAGGATGAATATTGATGATTTTTTCGAGCAAGGGCTCTAGAGGAAAGAAAGGAGTATTAATATACGCAGAGCGCTTCTCATAATAATAAAGATACGTGGGTCCCTCACGGGGGTAGTAGAATTTTCAAAAGCTGAAGGTGAATAATAATTGAATTCAAATGAGCCGCCGCTGCTTTAAAGCCGGTCGCACATGCATGGGGGCACACATGTCTATTGTCTGCATGCACCGACGGTCGAGAATTGAGTAGTTGGTAGGTAGTACAGGCTAAAGTACTTGTTAATTGTCAGTTGCTACTGAGAGCATCTAAACGGGGATTTTTAATTTTAAATTTGAGATAAACGTAAAAAAATATTTTAAATTTAAAGTTATTTTAAAATTTTAAGGTGTTTAGAATTTAAAAATTAAGACACATTCGAGATATATTTTAAATAAATGTTTACAGTTAAAAAATATATGTATAAATTATTTTTTAATATATTTTTTTAAAATTAGTTTTTATTAATTAAATTATTTATAAAACTATATTTACAATAATTTAATTATATAAATTATTAATTAACATTTTTAAATTAATATAAATTTAAATTTAAAAATTATAAAATATAAATAATTAGTAACGTGATTAATAAAAATAATTAGATAGTATAAATTAAAAGTAAAAAAAATATAAAATATTAAATTAAATTTAAAATAAAATAAAAAAATAATTAAATAGTACTATTGAAATTTTAAATTTAAGACGCTGTGAAAGCGAGCTCTGGGTTTCACATGTGAAGTAGTACTTGTTCATCGATTTGTATGCATATATTGACGTCTTATGTAGTATTATTATTTTATACCTAATGATATGACCCTCCGGATTTAATAACAAACAATGGACTTCGTTTTACAATTAAAATTTTCGTTAATTACAAAAAATTATATATTATAAAATGGGAGTGTGTTTATTAGACGATTAAGCTAAGGATAGTGAATTTGATGTGTCTTTGTCTTTATTATTACGGACGTTGCAATCGAAGACGAATTAGGACGAAGAGGATTGTAAATTTTTCAAGGTCTTGCTTGCAATAATAAATATGCTAAGGTGAATAATAATAATAAAAATATAAATACTATAAGAATAGTGAATTTTAGGAGGTTTTTACAGAGAAAGACGTTGTATTTGTATCATAATGTCGATAATAAATAATTATCATTTTTTTAATTTTGCTCCGTGCTCCAAGAAAATATATTTTGTAACTCAAATCTATCTCATAGCTAATACTTTGTTATGTTTGCTCTAGTAATTAGGAATCATATTTAGAAAAACATAATTTTGATAGATCGGCCCGGACTCGAATTAAAGAAAAAGGAAAATAGTCTTTGAACGTTCTTGATTCCCACACGCAAACACACACACAATGTCCAACCCACCGATTAAATTGTATCTGAAGCTAAAACCAAGCCTACACATATTAACTTAATAAATTTAACCTACCAAAACAATACCCACATACATACTTCTCGATTCAAGGGAGTTTATTCTTCAAATCCAGCTATATATATATATATATGAAAATCATCATCAACCCAGATCTTCCTTTCAAAAATACATAAAAGTGGATATGAAATGAATATTTGATTAATTATATAGAGAAATAAATATGAGAAAGAAAGATAAAATAGATGATATAAAAATATAGAAAAAATAATATATTTATATGCAATAGAAAATATTTTTATCATTATTATTAGCTATTATATATTTTTCATATATATTTTAATAGTAAACTTTAAGCTAAAAAAGTACAAAAAAGTATAAAAAATTAGCTCCTACGGTCCGCGTAGAACAGCAAAACCTCATTTCCAGACGCATTAGCGCCACGCATGGACCAACACGCTTGGCAGCGACAGCTTTTCACTACAGTAAAAATATTAAATAGCGATAGTTAATTCAACATTAGAGACGGTTAAAAACTATTGCTAAAGCTTTACTGATGGTTAGGGACGATTAATTCAATATTAGAGACAGTTAAAAAATATCGCTAAAGCTTTACTGACGGTTAGGGAAACCATCGCTAATTACAGTGTCGCTAAACAATTAGCGAGAGTTTATGTAACTGTCGGTAAAATAATTTACTGACGGTTTTTAACCGTCCCTGAAATATTTTACCGATGATTTTTAACCATCACTGAAATATTTTAATGATAGTTAATTAACCGTCCCTAAACTATTTTACCGACGGTTAAAAACCGTTTGTAAATATACTCTCTCAATATAATATCGACAATTTATAATCGTCCCTAAATCTGATATGTACCATAACCTAAATTTATCTTATAACTCCCACATTAACAATCCATGAGATATACATTAATATTAACCTGTAATAATTTACACCAGACTTTTTTCTAATAGCACGCATTTGGTAACTCATAAACCTGCATCAACAATATTTCATTGAAAGTTATATATACTAATATAAGTTCAACAACGTTTAAGATGACAACGTAACTGCATCAATTTCTAGACCATTTTTGTCTGAAATGTATATATACATCATTTTAATACCTATGATCATCCATTACAAAATATCCAATACAAAATATAGTATCTAGATCTAAAAAAAGTCAGCATTTGCCTCCATTGTATATATACACCTAGCTTGATCTGTATATATCTTGATATCCCATATATATAGTTGAACTACATTATAAATAAATATAATCTAAATTTTCGAGTGGTTAAGACTTAATTGAAAAAATTAAAGCACAAACAAATTTACATGGTTAATACATACTCATGTCACTTCTGAAACAACTAACCGATGTAAGAGACATATATACCTGGAATAAAAAATGAAGGATAATCTACTCAAGAAGCATCTACTTATATATATGGACAAATGGAGAAATTATATAGGGATGGGCACTAAGCTAAGAAACAACGCTGCACCTTGAAAAATGGAGGAATTATCTCATTTGAGTTCTTAACTTTTCTCTCTACATTCCTCCAATTCAAGTTCTTTAAATAAAATGTTGAATGGAATTAGTGATTTTCCAAAATAAAATAAAAAATACCACTAAAATCTATAAACATTAATGCATAAATGCCTGATTAAACCTTATGCTTCTCAAACTTTTCAACATGCTTCTATATGGAACTTAATGATAACCTTCTACAAATGCCTGATCAAAACCTTATGCATCTTTGACTTTTCAGCATTTCACATGCTCTTGAGAACATCACACTAACTCTAGTCCCTGATGAGTTTATCAATATATTGTAGTTTGGTAGCTTTCTTCATTGATTCAACTATTACTTTTAGATTTTGTTCTCCAATGAGTTCTGCCAACTTATTCCTATCAAGGACTCAAAAATGTATAGGCATAATTTAATTCATTTCTTTTTCTAATCTTGATTACTTACATGAGTATAGGTGCGTATATGATTATATTTTTAGGGATTACTGTGATGTTAACCTGTTAGAGATAGAAACCAGAACCTTTTAGCTAGTACAAACTTTCAATTCTTACCCTAATATATACCTTCCTT
Source organism: Tamarix austromongolica (assembly GCA_039764185.1). Taxonomy (NCBI): domain Eukaryota; kingdom Viridiplantae; phylum Streptophyta; class Magnoliopsida; order Caryophyllales; family Tamaricaceae; genus Tamarix; species Tamarix austromongolica. The sequence goes on along the minus strand of CM077808.1, from coordinate 39,098,309 downwards.
TTCTATTTTTGCTCCTTACAACTAAGAGATTGGCAAGAACTGCTCCTTCTCGCGCAACTAGAATGAAGTTTCAAAATAATTCACAAGATGGTGGAAGAAGAATGTTCTGTTACTCCAACCGAAAATGATGGTCAGATATTGCACTGTTTTATTCATTAAAAATTCTATTACATGCACATTGTATCGATAATGCCATTGTCATATTCCAATGTTTCATTTGCATTTTGTAGGTTGCGTAGCTTTGCTAATGTCTACTTTTAGGAGTAAAATGATCTAGTCTCAACACAAAGCTCTAAACTGCTGAACGAAAAAAATTTCATGGAATGGATTATTTGTTTCATTTGTAAATTTAGAAGCTCTTATGCAAATACTATATCATGACTTTTCTTGCCTTTATGATTTAATAGAATTATGTCATTTTGACTCCACAAAAGTTCATCAATTTGCATGCTAAAGTCTTAAGTATTATTATATATGTGCTTTCAATACCTAAAGCTAATGTAACACTATATTATGGTTATCAAGCATGCATTACTTCGTTTTATGTGGATAATGCCCTAGTAGGCAAGATTAATCATTCTTAACCACTCAATGTATGGATAATTTTATGTAGGGATGTCACTACAATTCTACTTTTCAACCTAATAATGTATGAAAAGGAACTAATCAATAGCTTAATTAAACACACTTGTATATTGCTTGTTCTTCTCATCCACTCATTAACTATTTCCATAAAAGCTACTTGAACTTGTTTCATAGAAGTCATTTTCTTCTCTAGTGTTAGACGTCTCTTCTTTGCTTTTTTGCAACTTTCCTTTAGTTTTATGCAACTTTTCAGTAGTAACAGCTAATTTCTTACTTACCCTTTCAATTTGTTGATTGGATTTTTCTACATGTTGATTATACATAACTAACTTTGAAGGTGTAGCACCATGCCCATAACCAAATGCCCTACCACTATGATTTTTTCCATTTAGGGCTAGGATGACTTCCTTTTCTGCATCAACGATAGACCCTGACAACTCAAAAATACCAGTTTTATCATTGACATAAGAAATGGCATCATCATATATTAAAATAGCAAAAATAAAATACACATAATCAAAATCAAATATATCAAAAAATAAGGATATCAGTGAGTAAATGTGTGAATATATCACTTCATACCACAAACTCTTTCAATGTTGAATTCTTCGATTAGCTCCCATCACATCTTTTATGATTTTGTATAAACATTTTTAGGTCACCAGGCTCTCTTCCTTCCAGTCTCCTCTAAAGTATCAAATAAAAATAAATCAAACAAAAAGTCTTAAATGTACTTAACTATCAATATTTTGATTTGTCATGAATTACTCACAAATTCATCTCTAGCAATAGCAAAACTTTTTGTTCCATGAGTATGAAAATGAGATGCTTCGTTTCTCACAGTTTCTCCTAGCTTAGCAGCACTGTAGATCAAATAAATAATTAGGTAAGTTTATATTCAATTTATATTATAACTATACACATACTAAAATATTGTACCCTTCCTTTATCAAAGAACCAATATTCAATAAATTTGATCCAATGAGCCTCAGTAAGTCCTATCTTATCCCATTTATCAAGCACTTGATCTTTAGTCTCACCTGGAAGGTAATAAAGAGCTTTAAACTCATACTTCCTTTGTCTTACTTTCACTCCAATATTACTCAAGAAATATTTTTCCATCACACTTCTTGAAGGAAAAAGAAATTTTCCTTATATAATCAACAGAATAAGATTAATAAATAATAAGAAAAATACTACTCAAGAATAATAATAAAAAAAAACAAAGAAATACCCAAACTAATTTCTTCAAATCATCTTTGAATCTTTTATGGATACAGTGCCAATCATATTCTTCATAAGGACACCATTTTTGTTTTTTTGCTAAGTCCCCCAGCCAATGATGGAAGTAATTCCCTACCTTTCTAATTGGTTGAAACATTTCATTAACATCCACTATCATCCTCTCACCGTTCCTAATATTCCAAATATCTTTCAGCTCAATTTTTTGTTGTCTTCAAATAATCCTTCCGTCACCATCTAAATGATAAATTAGTTAAACACAGAAATAAGAATTGCATCAAAGAAATACAACACTAAATAATATAATGAATCAACCTTACCAATAAATTTCATGAAGTCATTATCAACTATGGTTGTGCTATTTTCACTTCTACTACTACCATTACCACTTCCACTTCGACTACCACTACCACTGATATTTAGTGTATCATGCTCATCAGAGTTATGTTCATTATGGATGTGCATTTGGTGATCTCTCACCTGATGATCTTGTATCAAAAAAAGCTTGAACAAGTGCGTTTAGTGAATTAGGTGAGCTACTATCATTTGTGACATGTTTTAAAGGAGAAGTGACATCAGATGGTGTGCAAGGATTAGATGAAGATGTACACAAATGAGACATTAATCTTTTTCTTGCATTCTTTGAACGATACATGAATACAAAACATATGATTTAAACACAATAAAGATAGTAAGATATATGTATGGTAATAATAAAACTTTTGCCAAAAAAATAATAACATACTATAATCACTAAGTATTATCAAACCAATATAACAAGTATGGTCCACAGGAATACATAGCAATGAAAACTAAATACAAACACCAAAAAAAAAAAACTACTCATCCATGTCCATCCTATCTAAATATGTTACATCATCATAAGTGTTAATAGAAGTAGAAGGAACAGATTGAGGATAGAAAAGATCAAATTCATCATCATTTTCTCCTTGGACACATGCTCCTCACTAATAGTTGTCTCTTGGCTTTTATTTCAACAATATGAAACCAATCTTCTTGCTTCCCATCTTTAACATAAAGTACTTGGGTTGCTTGAGATGCAAAAATGAATGGATCATCTTTCAATGTTTTACACGTATAAATCAAATGGTTGAAATTTACTAATGTAAATCCATTGTTATCTTGCTTCAAGCCTCTACTAGAATTAATATTTACCTAGTCACAATAAAATAATACAACTTGGCAACTCCCATAGTATTTTATTCCATCAATGAATACCATCACCCCATTATTAATCGATCTAACTAATTTATTAGGTCCTCATTCCAAAGCCTTTCAAATTTGTCCACCCTCTATGGTGTCATCAAAGTGTCATCCTTAAAATTATATTTAAAAAAATTACACCATTTATACAAAATAAAATATTATTGTTATATATGTTACTAAAATTATCTTTGATTGAAGCTATCGAGAGAATTCTTCAATCACCCATTTTTTCTCAATATTCTCATTAGGTTGCAAATTCCTATTAGCCTAATGCTTTTCGCATATGAATTCACTAAAACCATATAAGAGAATTAGATTCAATAAGAAAAAACTTCCACTAATAAAGTTACACAACTATTATACTACATATGATATTACATATGATGTGCATTGTAATAGTCATGTTGGATATGCACATAACGATGAGCTTGCTTGAGACTTAAATCATCTAAATTAAGATGATGGATCCTGCCTAACGATCGTCCACCTATGTTGAAAAAATTCATCATTCCTTGGTCCTCGATTAAATACAGTTTCAACATCGCCAAAATAATGTGAACAAAATGTCAAACATTCGTGGATATTGTATCCTTTAGCTATCAAACCCTCAGGATGAGCTTTGTTACAAACAGTTGATTTTAATCGTACTAAGGCCCTGCCAAATAAAACAATCAAGCCATATGGTTCAACCATAGAAATATTGAAAACACTAAGCATGTGGATATGGAATATTAAAAATATCCTTACCATTCAATAGAATACATCCAAGTATAGTGAACAAGACCAATAAATTTCACTTGCTCTAGAAGATGCACAATTAGATGAACAATGCTTGCAAAAAAGCTTGGTGGAAATACTTTTTTCATATGACACAATGTCAAAATAACGTGTTGTTATAAAGTATCAAGCTCTTTTAAGTCAAGTCATTTGCCACATATAGATTTGAAAAAAAAAAAGATAACTCTCAGATAAGTCTAACAACTTTAGTACTTATAGATGCTCTTAATGCAATTGGAAGAAAATATTACATTAAGATATGATCATCATGGCTTTCAAGGTTGAATAACCTTTTGTCTTTAAACTAACACATCTTGATATGTTACATGCATATCTATTAGGAACTTTTATCTTCTAGAAAACTAACAAGAAACGAACCTTATCAATGGCATTCATGGTATAAAAAGCATTAAGTAAAATATACTTGTTGTTGGGATGTTCAATCGGGTGTAAATCTTGTCATATCCTAATATCCTTAAGATCCATGCATGGTTGATAATTGTCTTTTGATTTCCTATCAATACCTAAAAACGTTCCTAACAAATTATCACATATGTTTTTCTCTATGTGCATTACATCCAAATTGTGATGGATGAGGTAATGTTGCCAATATAGAAGATAAAAAAATACTTCTTTTCTTCCAATTATGTTGCACAATGCTATCATAAAAAATATCCTCCTCCTCCTACTCTTCATCATGATCATCTACGTCCTCATTAATCTCAAAGACTGGTGGATGCCTAACATTAGATTGAGCGAATCTTATAGGTCGATCTGATGATTTGCTATAAATATAATTGATGACATCCATTTGCCTACTAAAAGCAACTCCTGAAGGTGTAGATGGATCCCTATCAACCTCTATTGTTCCATCAAATTATGAAGGCTGAAACCAAAATAAGTGATCGTAACACCCATAAAATTCACTACTGAAAATTATTATTTTATTAGAAGTTCCACGGAAGCAAGTAAATCAAAACTTGTGAATTTTGGAGATAGTACCGCCGTAATTAGTACAAGCTCAGCTCCCGGCCAATCTCGTACTCACTACAAGGCTAAAGAATAATTAACAACATTATAACTCAAAATCAAAACAAGGCTTCATAAAAGCATTGAGACATTTATCAGATAAAAATCAGAGTACGCAATAAGATTTTACAATCCAGAGTACATAATTAAAATTTCTCAAAAGCAATAAAGGCTACAATACGATAAAAATTAAGTCTGAATGATCCGGTACAAAATAAAAGAACGTAGGAAGTAAATTCGATCGCGTCGCTCTTGATCCTAGACCAATGCATGCTCAATACTCAGCCCCACCCGATGCCTCATAAGCATCGAAGGCAATGAAAATAATATCACCAACCTGCACAAACTTAGAAGAGCCTCCTGCTCATGGGAATGAGCAACACCCATAAAATGGGTGGTCAGTACACTATGTACTAAGTAAGTTAACCATGCAACTAAGACCAAGTAAACAAAAACACGTAACACATGCATGATCACATAAACAACATATAATCATTATAGATAAATAAAGGTTAAGCTATATTCTAGATCAACTGATTCTTTTAATCTCTGATCAATATTCATTTCACACCATGCTTATTATCATTCCATGCAAGTTTGGCAGCCCCACTATTATAGCCGGTGAACCAAAAATATACAGGGCATAACGCTCCTGACCACTATTATCGCCGGTGGATCGGTCTCCAGAGTAAGGTTCTCCTGGCCACTATTATTGGCCAGTGGACTAGTCTGGCCCCAACTCTCATGGTATTTCATTGTAAGTATTTTGTATCTTTCCCATGCCTTATCATAATTATTTTTGGTTTGTTGAGCATAGAATCCCCCACTATTATAGCAGGTGGACCAAAAACATATAAGGCAAAATACTCCTAACCACTATTATTGCCAGTGGATTCGTCTCTAGGGAACTTCAGCACCTGGCCACTATTATTCACCAATGGACAGGTTTGGGCCCTACTCAATAATATTCCTCTTTAAATGGTTAGTATCTTATTCGTATTTTATTCGACAAGTTCCACCCTAGTATCTTATTCGTATTTTATTCGACAAGTTTCACCCTAGACATGCATGTCACACTCTATCTACTTGTATCCTCCCAAGAGGGTCCATCCCTTATCTTGAGACTTCTACCCTCCTAGCACACCCTAACATCATTTCCTTATTCCACTTACTCGCACTAGAGGCCCAACTCCTAAATGTGGATCAAGGCCCACTACCTTACGCCTCCAAGTCTACTCATTGCCTTACCCTAGGGTTTCCTCCTAAAACCTTAATTTGAGCCTGTGTGCCCCCATCCTTCTTTGCCTCACACCACTAAGGTTGTCTTAACACCCCACTCATCACCTCCCTCATATTCAACCCTCATCATTTCACTTTACTCCTCAAATACACTTGTGACCATAAAACCCTAAGTGGCTACACTAAACCTTACCTGGCTACACCAAACCCTAGTATCTTTCTTTTCCGTATGTCACCTCCCATTTTTCACCTTCTACTCTTACTTTCCCATGATACCCATACTCACCCTACACATGACATTCCTCCATCCTCATCTCATACTCCACTCACCCTCAATTATTTTTACTTTCACAACCATCTCAAATTAGGGTTTTCCTCCTAACCCTAGCCAAGTCTCCTGTACACCCTTATACTAACCCACGTACTATTTTTCACCCTAAGCCTCCAGTTACCCAAACAACTCTGCCCTTACCTTACTTACATCTCAAAATAACTTTTCACATGTAAAGTTCATCCCCATACAGACTCCATCTACTCCATGTAAACCCTCGAAGTTTCCATGCAAAATCCTAGAATTCCCATGCAAACCCTAGAACCTCCCATGAAAATTCACCCACTCTTTTATTTTATTCAAAGTCCCCTTTTATTTTCCCTTGTATTGATCATGAGATATTTAGGTCAATTCTATATCCCTTGGTCAACTCAGTTTCCCATTTTCCTTTATCACCCTTTCACCCTATATCATTACATTAAATATCTTAGCATGTATGTCCTGAAGGGCCACAACACATAATATCATAATCACAACATATATTATACACATGCTATAAGAAAACACAGGAGCATACCTCAACTCTAAGCTGCGCTACACATAAAATAGTTATAATGATAATCATCAGATATATAACATGGTACATGGCATACAAGGCACATAACACACATAGGGCCTTAGCTACATCCTTACCTAAAATGACACAGGTCTTGGAGCATGCTCCTACGCCTCCTTAAGATTTTAACTAAGTTCACCTATAAGAGGAAAAAACTAAGGATTAATTTTCCTCCTACCAAAAATACCATTATTTCCTACTTTATTCTAATATTAGGATTGCTATTATTAAAAGAAACTTTACAAGTAAAAATAGGGTTTTTATTCTCAAATTAGCCTACTAGGTTATTACTAGTCAAAATAGGTTCATAATAAGTATTTATAGCCATATTTATATTATTAAAGTTAATAGCTTTATTTCTTCTAATAATAGCACTAATATTAGTTGTAGCAAAAATAGTGATATTAATAGTAATAATAATAATAATACTCATAGAAATAGAAATCCTAGTATTATTAAGGTTAAGGCTAATAATAGGGTTAGTAATAAAAATAATAATATAATAATAGTAATATGAACAAAATAATAATATTGCTAAGGATAATAATAATAATAATAATGATGATGATGATGATGATGATGATGATGATACTAACAACAACAACAACAATAATAATAATATTTGAAATAGTGTTATTTATAGGGGTAGGGTTTCGAATTTTCACAAAACTAATAATAGTAATATACTAAGGCTAGCACTTATAATAATAATAATAATAATAATATAAATAAAGATAATTATAATAATAGTTAAAATTAGGGTTTTGATTCCTTAATAATAATGGGATAAATATCCTGAGCTACATTTAATAATAATAATAATAGTCATATTAGAATAATAATAATAATAATAATAATAATAATAATAATAATAATAATAATAATAATAATAATAATAATAATAATAATAATAATAAGGATAATAACATAAAATAAGTAAAAAAAAGGGCTAAAGACATCATAGCTAGAGTTTTAAGGGTTAGGGTACCACCTAGAATTGGTGGTGACCGGCGGCACAGGCGGTGGAGCACTACAGAGAGGGCGGCGGTGGGGAAAGAGGGAAGAAGGTGGAAAGTTGGGTGTTTAGGGTAGAATAGGGGAATTTGAGGTGTTGGAGGATGCCTAGGTGGAGAGGGTTGGCGTGATGGTGGCGTAGCCAAAGGCGGTGGCACAAACAGCGATGGTGTGGTGGCCAAGAGTGGTGGAGAGGGAGGAAGAGAGGAGGAGAGGGAGGTAGGGGAAAATGAAGGTAGGGAAAAGTAGGGAAGGGTCTCCTAGTGATTTTGGAGGGTGAAGGGAGTGGTGGTTGCGGCAGGAGTGGTGGTGGACTGCGGTGCAAAGGGCAGCGGTGCAAAGGGCAGCAGTAGCTAGATTATGGTTGGTCGAATGGCCAACTTTACACGGCCAAGGTGGCTTGTGCAAGGAGGATTGAGGGTGGTAAGGAGTATGGATTGGTGGAGGGTGGTATAGGGAGTAATTTGGGTGGTGGTTTGGGTGGCGGTGCTAGACAGCGGTGTCGCAACAAGTGGAGATGACAAGAGGCATGGATTTCTGGGTTGAGAGAAAAAGATTTGAATGGGGTTGGTTGAGGGGTACTTATAGCCATGGATGAGGGGGAATAATAGAGGGGAAAGAGGGAAGTTCAGCGGCATATGTGTAGGACGCCAACCCACGGTGCACGACCGAAGTAGGCCTACGAATTTGCAGGGTCTGCCATGCTCGGGAATGGAAAAAGGAAGGGGGAGAGAGGCACATATGAGGGGAGAGAGAGGCCACGATTGGGTGGAGGAAAGAGACGGAGTGATAGGGAAAGGGATAAGGGCGACAGGCCAATATACGACGGCATAAAGGCTACGTTCCTGTGCAGGGAAGTAGAAGGATTGGGCATTGGGAAGAGAGAGGGCCGGGGAGAATGAGAAGGGAAAAAGAAGGGTGGGCAGACCAGGTCATGAGGGAGAAGAAAGGGAGAAAGCCATGGGCCATGCAGAAGGAAGGGAGAGGGGAGAGGGTTTGGGCCACAGGGGTGGGCTGGCCTAGGTCAAGGAAGGAAAAAGGGAAGAAAGACAAAGAGATAGGAGAGGAAGAAAAGAAAAGAGAGGGAAAAAAAGGGAAATAGGTGGGTTGGGTATTTAAAAATATTTTGGAATTTTGGAATATTAAAAATAATAATAATTTAATAAAATAATAATTAAATTCCTATTTTAGGTTAATTTAGGATTTTTAAAATATTTTTTCTAAATTCCATTTTAATTAGTAAAACACCCTAATTCTTTTTCAATTAAATTATTTATTAATTTCCTCTTGATTTTTCTTAATTAATCCATCTTATTTTAATAAAATAATTTATTTAATTAATTTCCCTAATAAATCCTTAATTTGCCATAATTCTCAAAAATTAGGGTTTTGGGATATTTCAGTGATCATCTGGTAACCATCGATGATGCCTCATATAACAAAACTTTTTACCAAATTTTAGCCATCTTGAAGAGGTAGCACTTCCACCACAAAGGCAAGCAAGTGCACCCTTTGTACTCTACCCTAATAAATTTGCATAAGCTAGAAAATCATTTATAGTCCATATAAGAGCAGCTTGTAATTGCAAGTTTTGCTTTGAAGCTACAACAAATACATTGACACCCTCCCACAACTTCCTTAACTCATGTATGAGAGGTTGAAAATACACATCAATGTCACTACCTAGACCCTTTTGCCCCAGTATAATCATCGACAAAATAAATGATGATTGTTTCATACGCATCCATGGTGGGAGATTATAAGTAACTAGAATAGCTGGCCAAGTGCTATGATTGGTGCTCAATGTTCGAAATGGATTAAAACAATCACTAGCAAGTCCAAAAAGAATATTGTGAGGATTAAGAGCAAAATCAGGATAGAGAGCATCAATATCTTCCACGCTAAACCATCAACTAGATGTCTTAATTTCCCATCTTTTACACGATCTCTATCATGCCATCTCATATCTGTGGCCATCTTTGATGACATGTATATTATTTTTAGTCTTTGAATCAATGGGAAGTACCGTAGTACTTTCCTTAGTTTTTTCCTTCTACCAGAATCTCACTCACCCTCATCACTACAATCCACTTCAATCGGATTCTTCCAATGTGAAGTATTACACACCAAACAATTGTCTAACATTTTCCTATCATTTCTTCCATCGTCCCAATATAACATGCAATCATTTAGACATACATCAATATTTTCATATCTAAGACCCAATTCATTTATAAACTTTTGTGCTTCATACCAAGAAGATGGAAATGGACACAACATAGGAAATGAATTGGACATCAGTTCAAGTAGCATAGTAAAAGACTTCGAAGACCAACTTTTCATGCTCTTCAAATGGCATAAATACAAAATGAATGATAGTTTCAAATAATTATTGCACCTAGGATAAAATTCTTCCTCACACTACTTCAACAACCAATGATAGAGAACCTCTTCATCACTAGGAGTATTCATAGATTGGTTTGAGTAAATTATCATAACCATGGGAATCGTCATTGAATCTTGGTTGAACTGGACTCAAAGATTCAATTGTATTATTTTTAATTCCTTGATCTAATACCCCAAATGCATCCCTCACAAGTGCAAGAATTTGATCTCTATCCTCAATATTTGTCCTAATATCATCCATACTAGTAGATACATCATTAGCTAGTTCCCATATTGGTTCCCCATGAAGAACCCAATTGGTATAATTTTTTAGAAATCCTTTTTTCATAACATGACTAGTAACAACATCAATCGGATTACGATATCTATTATAACTCTTTTGGCATGGGCTACATATGTTTCCATTTATAGCCATCTTAGAAGTTGCAAGCTTTAAAAGACTATCAACTCCCACTAGGAACTCGGTATAAGCAGCTAGATATGGCAAAGGCAAACTTGACCAAGGCTGCTAAGAAGATGAAGAAGTAGCCTAATGAGAAGAGACAACCTAGGGAATTCCAAGTGGAAGACGAAGTTATGGTAAAACTTCCAACCCAACAGTTCAAGGACTACAAGAAAGTACACAAAGACCTAACCCAACGGTACGAGGGGCCATATAAAGTTGTGAAGAAGGTTGAAGAGACTTCATACCGATTAGAATTGCCAAAGAAGCTCAAGGTCCACCCAGTATTCCATGTGAATTATCTGAAGTCCTATCACAAGGATAAAGATGACCCGAGTAGAGGTGAGTCTCATCGAGTACTACCGGCAAATGTTACATCTTTTTAAGCAGGAGGTTGTAGAGATCGTGGTAGATCAAGTAAAGAAGGCCAGAGGATTTTCCAACTACATGGAGCATCTCATGCATTGGAAGGGGTTACGTAATAGCGAGGCAAGTTGGGAATGTGAGGAAAACTTGTGGTAGTTCCATGACCAGATAGAGGCTTTCAAGACCATTAATGAATTGACAAGGACGCCAAGAGTTTAGGTGGGGGAGAATGTCACTGACCACTTATTTTTAATTTTTTTACCCAGAAGATTCTAGAAATTTTAGAGTTATGTGGAGTCTAGTAGAATTGTATGGAAGAGTCAAGAAGTATTTGGATCCTTATGTAAATATTTAGAGATCTTCTAGAATGGTATGAAATTCTCTAGAATCTTAAAGAATGGAAGGATCATAAAGAGAACTAGAAGAGTCTTCTAAATTATCTTATAATTTAAAAATGTATCTAGAAATATCTAAGGATTGCGGAAGATCTATAACCTTTCACTAAAGAGGAAAAAAGGAGGAGAACCTCAACTGTAATTAGAAAACTACAGAAAACCATTCTATTTACTCCCACTATCTCTCAAGTTATAAGATCTCTCACCTTTCATTAATAAAATGGTTTCTTTTTATATATAAATAATCTCTCACTCTTTCTAAGTCTTATAAAATCTTCAAATATTCTTTCTTGTCTTTAAAAATTTAATAATAACTTTAGTGTTAGAAAAGCTAATTTAGTAGACACTAAATAAATTGTGTTTTAAATATCATACAAAAAAGACTTAATGAAAGAAGGACTAGGAATGCTACAGATTGATGCTCGAGATAATAATTTCTATAGAGCGCGTGCATAGCTTCCTAGTCAACGTTAATCACTTGTTTCTCAGTGGTGGGTCACTCACTGGCTGGGGTGGGCAGCGGGGCTAGAATTTTCAAAAGCTTTGGGGTGGGTTGGGGGCGTTCTACTATTATTGTCTGGTTTAGGCTGCTCATTGAATTTTCAGGCACATACATGTCAAGCACCTAATGCTACTATCTAGCAACGTTGCTTTAGGATAGAGAAAAATAAGATTTTTTTAAAATTTTAAAAAATAAAGACGGTAAAAAATGTAAAAAAATAATTATATATATATATATATATATTAAATCTATTAAAATTAAGAGAAAAAAATAAAAAATTATTATCTATATTAATTAATTTTAATTATTAATAATTTTTAATAAAAAATTAATTAAATATTTTTATTATAAATTCTGACACATAAATTTTTTTAAAAAAAATAATATTTTTAAATAAAGAAACATTTCGGAAACATAAGACGACACTCAACTACGGTCCCCGTACATCACTGCTATCTAGTAGTATTATTAATTTATACCTAATGATGCTCCGCAATTAATAACAACACAATGGATTTCATCTTACAATTTAATTTCAGCTTAAGTAATTTTTTAATCTCTTAATTTAATAATATAATACCTGTAAATTTTATTTATTTATTTCATAATATATATCTATTACAAAAAGTACAAAAAATTTTAATATTTTATTCCATTGTTTTTAATAATAATTACAAATTAATTTAAAGTAATGATTGCTAAGTTACTTTCACCCGCGCACTAGCTCTTATGGGATTAGTCCTGTTAATTGTCATGTGTTACCTATCTGAATGCCTTGATTTGCTTCGACCTTCGAGTATCAAAGCCTCTCCAATTGTCAATAAAGCACCGGTTGGCCGATGCAAAAGGCAACAAGATCGCTACCGTAGGAGCGAACTATTATATTGTATATTTGGTAGGGCTATTCTTATCAACTACATATATATAATTAAAAAATAATTTTTATTTAAAAGATTTTAAATTTAAAAAAATAAATAAAATTTGAAACGAGAAATAATTTAAAAATTAATCAATTTGCTTTTAAAAAAATATTAATTATTAATATCTCTTAATATATATTAACTAAAATTATATAAATATTTATCTTATGATAAAAATAATTAATATATTTTTATATTATAATTTAAGATAAATTAATAACCAGTGTTTGTCATTAAAATAAAAATAGAGTACTTGTTTATAGATTAATTGTTATATTATTACTTAATAAATGGTCTAATTTTAATATTATATACATATATCACGTGCTTCCTAGTGTTAATTAAAATTGTACTATATTGTTTTTTAAAATAATAATAATATTCTATTTATATTAAAAAATTATTTTAGTGATATGTATATTTTAAAGAAAATATTTTTTAATAAAAATTTTATTTTCATAACTTATTAAAAAAGATTATATTATATTTTGATAATAAATAAAAGTGACTTTCTTTCTAATGTAAATATTTTTGTCAAAATGATATTCCCAGAGAACTTAAGAATCCAAGTTGGCTAGGAAAGCTGAAGCGACCGTATAAACCATGTCAGGTATATTTTTATTTTTCGTGCGAGTAAAATAAAATAATGGACAGAGATAGAAAAAATATAAAAATATTATTTTCAAAAATTTTAAAAAATAATTATTATTATGTATATGTGTTATGTGTTTTTAAAAGTAGACTAAATTTAAAAAAAAATAAAATAAAACTACTATCTCTATTAATTAATATAAATTATTAGTAAATTTTTGATAAAAATTTAATTAAATATTTTTGATATTAATATTAACATTAAAAAAAATTTAGAATAAAAAATATTTCGGACATAATTTGAAAACGTTTGGCTGCTTAGCTAATAATAGATCAACAAGAAACCAATCAAGGTGAGCTAGCAGAACTAAAGGTGTCACTGATTGACTGTTAAATTTTAAGTCCAATTTCCATCACTGGTAGGCCACAATTACCAGAGTACTTGTGAGTGTGGCTTCTGAAAAGAAATGAAAAGCTAACTCTATCGAGGCTTCGCACGTGAATCCTAGCCCAATGTGTATTGGTGACTCCTTACCAAATGCTAGTACAACTCCGGCTAAATGAAGAATTCTCCCGCATCCCTAAGAGCAACCGCAGCGGGGCTTCCCAAACTCAAATTTAGAGCCCCCAAAATTTAGGTGTGCCGTTGCAGAAGAAGAAAAATTAACCTGAAATTTGGGTTGCCTCAAAATTTTGAGACTCCCTAAAATCAGTAAAAGCAACGGTAAAAATATTAGGTATGAGTCACGCGGCCGTCTGACCGTCCGACGTGCGCCCGCGTGATTCACACGCGTTATTGCTACTACTATTTATATACCGACAAAACTTATTTTTGGTAATTTTTTAGCCTAAATATTACCGTTATAATAATAAAAAAATTGTAAACATATTAAAAAAATATGACCGTTAATAATAACGGACAAAATTTTTTATATCTATAAATACATTATTTATGCCCATATTTTCATATCATCTATTTCATCTCTCTTTCTCATATTCAATTATCTACATAATTAATCTTATTCATTTCTCTAGTTATTAATATTTTATAAATTTTGCTTGTCATATTTATTTTTTTTAATTATTAATTTCTCATCTTCTAGTTATTTTTTTAATTTCTCTAGTTATATTTTTGTTATTAATTTCTCTACTTATATTTAATTTATTCATTTATCTTCAATATTTCTGAAGTTATATTTATTTGGTTAATTTTTCTAGTTATATTGATTTTATTAATTTAAGTACGTATATTTATTTTATTAGTTTCTCTATTTACTTTTATTCTAATAATTTCTATATTTATATTTTTTTTTATTAATTTCTTACGTTATATTTATTTTATTAATTTCTCTATTTATATTTAATTTTTAAAAATAATAGAAAGTATAAATGGTTGGTGATGTGATAGATAAAAGTAATTGGGTATTGTAAATTTGAGGTTGGTGATTGTAGAGTATTGAATTAAATTTGAGGTAAATTGATAAAAGTAGGAGAGATGAGAGAGAAAATGATTGGATTGTACAATTGGGACCTTAAATTTAGGTATAGCATTGTGGATGCTCTAATCCCTATTAGTTAATGCAGCTTAATTTCTAGCTTGCTACTGCCGGCTAGCTGTCCTAGCTATCTTGTGATTCGGCTAACTTCTTGCATGGGTAACTCATGAATCAAGCAGTTATATACATCTCATAGGAAATAAGTTGGTCTACTTTAAATAGAAAATTGCTAGTTATCCAAATTTCAAATCCAAATTCAAACTCAAATTTTTTTAAAAGAATACATATTAATACAGTAATTTTATTTTTTTTATCAATAATTAAGTAATATAAACTAATAATAATACAACATAAAAAATACTATAAAAAAGTGTAAATCTTTTTTTATTATAATAACAATAATAATGATAATTATAATAGAAATAATACTAATAATAAATTTATTATATTTTTATGTCATAATTTTCTTTTATATTGTATTATTATTAATTTATATTACTTAATTATTAATAAAAAATAAAATTAGTATATATATATATATATATAACTTGGGTTTGAGTTTGGGTTTGAAATTTAGGTGTATAGTGAAATACCCCAAAATCCTAATTTAGAAAATTATGATAAAATAAGAATTTATTAGGAAAATTAATTAAATAAATTATTTTTATTAAAATAAAAGGGAATTAATTAAGAAAAATCTAGGAGAAATTAATAAATAATTTAAATAGGAAAATTTGAGTGTTTTCTAATTAAAATGGGATTTAAGAAAAATCTTCTAAAATCCATATATTAACCAAAAAAGAGAATTTAATTATTATTTTAATAGTAATATTTTTAAATATCCCAAAATACCCAAAATATATTAATTAACCCCAAACCCACCTTTTTCCTTTTTCTTTTTTTTCCTTTTTCCTTTTTCCCTCTCTTCTTCCTTTTCTTTCTTTTTTTTCTTCTCTTCCTTCTTCCTTTCTTTTTCTCCTTTCCCCCGACCTAGGCCGGCCCACATGCGGCCCAGTCTCCCCTTCCCCCTGTGTGGCCCAGGCCCACATCATCGGTTCTTTTTCTTCTTCTCCCGACCAGTCCGGCTTTCTCCTTTTTTCTTTCTTTTCTCTTGGACCACCGGTCCAGCCCCTCCCCCTTTCTTCTGTGTCGTCTTCTTCCTCGTGCCGCCTGCAAATCCCTCAATTGGCACCGGGATTTCTGCCACCGATCACGCTGGTTGACCTGCCGTTCTCCTCCCCTCTTCCCAATCATCTTCCCCATCAATTCATCATGGCCGGCCATCCCATCTCCTATGCATGACATCCCCTTCTTTCCGTAAAAAATGGTCTACGAAGGTAGACATGCGCGGGCCTACCCTCGCAGGCCGGAGCCCCATAACCCTTGCCCCCCCTACTTTCTCGCTCCCCTTTGTCGTTTTCCTTTCCAATCGATCTATATATAGCCCCAAAGGCCGCCATAATTGGGTTTTGATTTTGTAGCCCTGAAATCCTACCACGCACCACCGCCCAAACACACCGTTGTTTCTCCACCGTCAGCTGTCACTACCGCCTACTCTGGCCACCAAAACCCTCCCTGCACTGCCCTCTATGCAAACTGAGCCACCCTCGTTCCTTGCCTTGCCCTGCACAAGCCACCCCGGTCGTGTAAAGTCCCCCTCCCGAACAACCCACTTCAACCCTACATCGCCCCTTGTGCCATCGTCTGCCACCGATTCCGCCACCTATAACGCCACCTCTACCCCCTAAAACAACCAGGGGACCTTAATCTACATCCCCACACCTCCATATCCCCCTATTTCCCTCTCCCCTAGTCTCTACACCCATCTATCCACCTCTCTTCCTCCTCCACCGCCGCCGGCTCTACCACTAAGCCTAAGTGGTATTCCAATTTCTTAAACCTTAAACCTTTTTTTATAAAAGTGTTAATGATTTTAATAATAATAATAATAATAATAATAATAATAATATTATTATTATTATTATTATTATTATTATTATTATTGTTATTACAATTATTATTATCATTATTTTACTAATAATATTAATACTAACTTTGGCCATTATAGTACTATTACCCCTTTTCATGCTTAAAATTATTATTATTATTATTATTATTATCATCATCATCATCATCATCATCATCATCATCATCATCATTATTATCATTATTTTACTAATAATATTAATACTAACTTTGGCCATTATAGTACTATTACCCCTTTTCATGCTTAAAATTATTATTATTATTATTATTATTATTATTATTATTATTATTATTATTATTATCATTACCACTATTATTATTATTATCATTTCTATTATTATTATTATTGTTTTTGTTGTTGTTGTTGTTGTTGTTGTTGTTATTATTATTATGCTATTAAACTTGGCCATATTATCACCAAGGCTACTACTATTATGATTTCTAGAGCCTTATTACTACTACTACTACTTCTACCAGCGTTATTAATATAAATATCATTATGACCATTACTTTTATATTATTTTTTATCACTATTATTATTATTATTATTACTAGAATTTGGGGTCGATATTAGTATCGTTATAAAAACCAACAATAATATTATTATTAGTAATATTGAAACCATTACTTTTAATACTATAAATAATACTAAGACTTACTTTGGTTAGTAGTGACATGATTAATTATTTTGAGAATAATAACCCTACTTTTAAGTATAAAACTACTATTATTATTATTAGCCTTAGTAGTAGGCCATAGTAGGGGTAAGATAGAAAATTAAGGTAATTCTGGTAGAAGGAGATTAACCCATAATATTTTCCTCTTATAGGTGAATCAATTCAAAACCCTAAGGAGGCGTAGGAGCGTGCTCCAAGCCCGGCGATGTTTTAAGTAAGGATGTAGCTAAGGGCGCATGTGTGCTATGTGTCTTACATGTCTTGGGTGTCTTGTATAATTATATGTCGTGTTCTATATGCTATTATCTTAACTATTTTATGCGTAGTGTGGCTTGGAATAGAGGTATGTTCATGTGCTCTCTTTTGGTATGTGCTAATCTAGATATGCTGCAAATTGTGACGTGATGTGATGTAGCCCTTAGGACATGCATGCTATGGTATTTGATGTGGTGATGTGGGATGGAGGCATGAAAAAGAAAAATGGGAAAATAAGATAACCAAGGGGAAGTAAGTTGGCTAATGTAACACCCCCAAAATTCACCGTTGAAAAATTTCGTTTAATTAAAAGAAAGTTAGCGGAAGCAATTTAATAAACCGTGAACTTTGGAAGCATTATCGCCACACTTAGTACCAGACCGGTTCACTCATACCGTTCCAGTAATAAGTGCTAAGGCTAAAGGAGTAAAATATAATTTTATGAGAACTTAAGCATTTGAAGATCAGAGTAGCATAGTAAATACTTTACAAGAGAAATATTCAACAACGGTGATTACAAAATAACAAAAGCGTTAAATTTAAAGGAGACAAATTAAAACCCTAAAAATTTCCAGACAGTACCTTATGCTCTCCCCAAGGGCCCACTTGAATAGCACCTGAATACAACCTGCAAGGGGTACTGCCCATTGAATAGGCTGGGGCCCCATGAAGGGAACCCTTCAGTACTACGGTACTGAGTAACCCTTTAAAAACGCACTTAAAATACAGGCACGCCATATTACACATGATACTACTACATTCAGATATAACCATAGGTATAAACATGGTATTCGGCTCCAATCATTTGTACATCCAATAATTCAATCATACATTAATAGCGTCTACGTAAAATTCACTTTCATATATTCATTAACCAATCAACCAATATCAATAGGCCATGATGAGTAATCGAGATATTTTTCGGGCCTTGAGGCCATTAATCAACCGTCTCAATGACTAGTATTTTTCCATAACTCATTCGCATCCAAAATAAATTTTATTGAGCTCGGGACCTCCACTATTCTGGCCGGTGGGTTGGAATACGTGTATATATATGTATCATCCAGGGTAAAAACATCCTGGGCCACCATTATATCTGGTGGATCAATACTCATGAACATCAATCAGGGCAAAACATCCTGGCCACTATTATTTCCAGTGGATCGGTACTCATCATATAAATCGACTGGTCCCGGCTCGTTAATCTTTCACTTTAACAATTAGTATTTTCCCTTTTTATTCAGCACAACAATTCCATTTTATTTGCCTCGATAGGGAGATCAAGAACCCAGGACACAAAGGTACACCGGTCGCACTGGTGCGTAAAAGCAACTCAGTACCCTTCAACTAGTAACCCAGGGACGCAAAGGTACCTTGGTCGTACTGGTGCATAAAGCTAACTCAGTACCATACCGACAAGGACACCTAATCCTTAAGTATGCATACCCCCTAACTAGGTCCGTAGAGCTAGATAGAGTAGATATAGGGCCTGGCTGGGGCACAAAGGCACACCAGCAAATACCATAATAATCGTGGACTAAACCACGTCCTTAGGGTAGCGACCCCTAAGGAGTCACCATTCCCGATCTCGAGGTCTTTCACTTTAAGTATTAGTGTCTTAATTAAGGGTGATCACAAAAGCACAACAATAAGATAATTATCCTCTTTTAATCGTTCAGATATCATCAAAAATTTCTTATTCAGATGGTCATCCAAAGTAACATAAGAGAATCATTAAGGCCATCCTAAACTCATCTAATTCCGAATTAAAACTCATTCTCGTGATACTTACTAATCATCAAATATTCTTACCTCGTTAATCAACACTATTAGAGCCATGTTACGAATTCCACAATCATAATGATATACTAGATACAAACTACTTATTTACCCCTTTACTTATAAAATCACTACGTCACCCCTTCCTTTTGATAAATTACCATATTACCCTCCTTGTTACAAAATCACCAAGTTATCCCTTATTCGATTTAGGTTACTAAATTATTTATCATACTTATTAGGACATTAATTTCTCCTTAATAATTATTACACTTAATATACTTTCCATTTAATTGGTTAGATTACCACTTTGCCCCTTTCTCCTTTATTATAATTAATAAATTATCCTTGAGTTGATCAAATTACCAAATTACCCTTCCTCCTTATCCTAATTACCAAATTAACCCTTTATTTAGTTAATTACCAATTTACCGTCCTTTATTCTCAATTACCAAACTACCCTTCCTCATTGTCAAAATTACCAAATTACCCTTTGGTTGGTTAAATTACCAAATTACCCATGCATATGATCATAGTTACAAATTTTGCCCTTCTCCGTCATTAAATTTACCAAATTACCCTTTAGTTATATAAGTTACCGAATTGCCCTTCTTAATTGTCATAATTACCAAACTACCCTACTCCATTATCCAAAATTACGAAAATACCCTCCAGTCGGTTAAATTACCAACTTACCCCTCACATTTATCATAATTACCATTTTACCCTTCTCTACTATTAAATTATCAAACTACCCTTTAGTTATTTAACTTATTATTTTACCCTTCTCAATAATTATTACTTCCAATTTACTCCTTTCCAATGTTCACTTTTACCCCTTTGATTTACACAATTACCGTTGTACCCCTTTACCTTCAAATTTACCATTTTACCCCCTTAACTCCCAAAAATGACCATATTGCCCTTTTACTTATAATACTTCCATTTATCCTTAATTATAAAATTACTATCTTACCTCCTTTAATTTCCAAATTACCATTCTGCCCTTCAATCGTAAAATTACCATTTCGTCCTTTAATCATAAAATTACTATTTTTCCCTTTAATTAAAAAATTACAATTTTACCCTTTTTTTTCATAACATTACCAAATTGTCCTTTTATTACAATTTACCAAATTGCCATTTTTTTTACAAGATTACCAAATTGCCCCTTTTATTACAAAATTACTATTTCATCCTTTATTCACAAAATTACAATTTTACCCCCTACTTCCAAAATTACCATTTTCTCCTTTTATTAACAAATTTACCATTTTACTCTTTAAACGCCCTTATTATTAAATTATTATTAATACTACATGAAATATTAACTTTGATGCCTCATCCATGACTCTTATAATTAGTATAATGCTTATTAGCACATATATATATGTATTAGGCCATACTCTTGTACAATACACATTAATAAAATCCCCTAATGCGGCGGTCGGAGCGGCGGCACAGGGAGAAAACAGAAAAAACAAAGGAAAGAATGAAGGAGAGAGGAGGGAGCTCGGGGGAAAGAAGATGGCTCGAAAATGGGACAAGAAAATGGGCAAATGGGAGAAGAAAAGAAGAGGAAAGGTAAGGGGGCAGGTGGCAAGGCATAGGGCGGCAGGGAGGCGGTAGGGTGGCAGGGAGAGGGTGGCGACGGGAAGGGGGGAGTTGCAGACATGGATAGTGGTGCAGGGGTAGCTCGGCTCGAAGGAGGGGAGAAGAGGACAGGGTAGAGGGAGGGAGTAGCAGGGGCAGGTGCGGCGGCAGGCGGCGGCAGTCGCAGGTGGTCGGGAGGCAGCTACAGAGGGTCGGGCTGTTGTCGCCTGAGAAGAAGAAGAAAGAAGGAAAGGGCTGTGGCGGCCGGTCGGGGGAAAGGAAAGCAGGCGGCCGACCGGTCCAGGGGAAAAAGAAAGGGAGCCGGCAGGGCTGGCTTGCTGGGCGGCACGCGAAGGAGAGAAGGGTGAGGCGGGTCGAAGGCCCAATGCGCGGGGGAATGCTGGCCTGGCAAGGCAGCCTGAGGGAAAAGGAAGAAGAAAAAAGAAAAAGGAAAGGAAGAAAGGGGAAAAAGAAAAAGGGGAATGGAAAAAAAATAGGAAAAGTAGTTTAATTAAATTTATAAAATAATAAAATATAATATTCCTGGGAAATTATTTAATTTAACAATTTAATTTATTATAACCTAATATTTTAGTTTAAAAAGGGTAAAGTTGGTAAAATATTAGTTTGGAAAAATTATTTAAATAGAACAATATGATAATTAGCAAAATATTTATTTTTAATTTATTAAATACTCTTATCCAAATATACATACTCTAAAATCCATAAAATAATTAAAATAATAATTTTACAAGCTAATTTTTATTTCAAATAAAGTTATTTATTAAAATATGGGTTTTCGAAATTTTTGGGGGATTACAGCTAACATAGGTAAGAATGACCTAAATAACCTATGAACCATGAGTGGTGAATAAAAAGGGGGGATTTAAATAAAAAGAAAGAGTGGGAGAAACTAGGGTTTGCATGGGAGGAACTAGGGTTCGCATGGAAGTTTTAGGGTTTGGCATAATAAATATCGAGGGTTTTACATGGAATGGTTAGAGTCTGCATGGGGGCAAACTTTATATATGGAAAGTTGCATCGGGGCATGAGGAAGGTAATAGAAGTGATGTTTGGGTGACTGGGGGATTCAGGTGAAAAATAGTATGTGGGATAGGATAAGGGTGTGTAGGAGACCAGGCTAGAGTTTGGGAGGAAACCCTAATTTAAGGAGGTGGAAAAAGAAAAAGGAAATAATAAAAACAAATGAGGATGAGTGAGGGATGAGGGATGAGGGGAGAGTTGAATCTAAGGGTTGTGACTCATGGGGTGTTAAAATAGTGTGGGTTGTGTGAGGTAGAGAAGGAAGGGCCACATATGCCCAAATTAGGGTTTCTAGAGGAAACAATAGGGTAAGGAGGTGAGTGGACTTTGGGTTATAAGGAAGTGGACCTTGGCTTGTGCACTTAGGAGTGGGGCTCCCGAGGTGAGTTAGTGGACTACAGAATGGATGTCGAGGTGTAACAAGGGGCGTAGGGTCTCAAGATATGGGACGCGACCCCTTGAGAGGATAGAAGTAGAGTGTTGGTAACATGCATGTGAAGGGTGAAATGCTTATCAATTAAGACACGAATAAGATACTAACCATTTAAAGAGAAAGATTGTTGTGCCGAGCCTAGACCGGTCCACTGGCAAATAATAGTGGCCAGGAGTTGGGGTGCCCTACATGATCGGTCCACCAGCAAATAATAGTGTCCACGAGTAGTTTGCCTTGCATAACCATTCCATCAGTTATAATAGTGGGGGTTTTCATGCTCAACAAACCAAACATAATGACGTCAAGACATGGACAAGATACGAAGTAATTACAGTAGAACACCATGAGAGTCAGGGCCAGACCGGTCCACCGATAAATAGTAGTGGCCAGGAGCATTTTGCCCTGCATGACCGGTCCACCGACAAATAATAGTGGCCAGGAGTGTTTTTGCCCTGCATGACCTGTCCACCGACAAATAATAGTGGGGTTCCCGCACTCGTATGGATTGATAAAGACTATGATGTGAATCGACTATATTTATCAGAGATCTAAAGAATAAGTTATCCAGACTATAGCCAATCTTCTTTATCTATGTTACTGCATGCTGTCTATGTGATTATGCCATGTATGCTATGTTGTATATTTTGTATGCTAGCCTTAGTGCATCTGTTACCTTACTCAGTACGTAGCGTACTGATCACCCATTTTATGGGTGCTGCTCATTCCCACGAGCATAAGGCCCTTCTGACTTGGTATAGGTCGGTGATTCTATGTTCAATGCCTATGACACTTATGAGGCATCGGGTGGCGCTGAGAGTTGAGCCTGGACCTAGCTTGGGGGGTCGAGAGTGACATGGCTGGAGTCTATCATCCTTTTATCTTTCCTGTATTGTTATTTTTTTATTCTGTTGTACGATGCTTTCTGTCGTTTGGTACTTTAAAGCTACACTTTTGGATTATGCCTCTTGATTACCGCACTCTGATTTCCTATATGGTTAATGACTCATTTCTTTTATGAATACTCGTTTTAATTATCGGCTCTTGTTTTATGTCTATCCCAATCAGCCTTAGCACTTGGTATTGGAATGGTAGAAGTGAACCAGTTTGGTACTAAGTGTGGCAGTAATATTCCCATAATTTATATTTTGGTTATTTTACTTCGGCTAAACCTTTTTATTAAATGAAAATTTTCAATTGTAAATTTTGGGGTATTACATAGAGCATTACTCCTTTAAATATGAGATTAGAAGCCTTTTTGTCTTTTTCCATCGTAGATGATCTGAAAATAAGAATAAAAAAGAGGAAAAGAGTGTATCTATTTGTCTAAGTCCTATGTACAGTATTGATGATTTAATTGTAATTAAGTAATCTTTAGTATTTTTTTTTATCATATACATTTCTTTAGTTTAATGCTAGATCTTAATTTGGTTCATATGATATACTAATTTTTAGTTTTAAGTTTATAAAAGAACACCTTATCAAAATACTCTTTTCGGTTAATTATATGGAAAGTTTTTTTTTTTTATCTTTTTCTACATTTCTATATAACTTTTTATTTTTATTTTAGCATCCTCGGACAATTATAATATTTGGTATGACTCGCCAAAGAGCATTGGTAGATATAAAGATGGAAGGAATGAACTAGTATAATAATTCAAAAGATTACATTGAACTAGCCCTAGATAAACATTATAGATTGGGGCCTACAAATATATTAAATTAAAATTATGTGTAGATAAAATATTTTTCTTTTAATTTTCTTAACATATAAACTTGTCTATTTAACTATATATATATGATAGACATGAGCAGATGAAAAAATGGAGATCGGAGATTAACAACTAATTTTAGAATAATTGTAGAAGTGACGGACTCCTAATATTATAGTTATAACAAAATTAGTTTCCATATAAATAAATAAAGTAAATAGTTTCGTATTATATTAGCACATGACAATATCACAATGATACAAACAAGATATTTGTCAACTAATGAATAAACATTTAGCTTTACAACAATTAAAAAAAATGTCTTTACATTTTTAATAATAAAATAAATATTTAAGATATATTCTAATTAGAAAGATTCTCTATTGTAATGATGTTAATTTCACATACATATAGTGTTATACAAATTTAAAACCTATGCATGCAATCACATCTACTAATACCTACCTAGTTTACTAATTAACTACAAGTTGATTTAATATACTGCTATCCATTATTTAATGAATATTTTAACTAAAAATAATTTAATTATTTTTCTTACATTCGTTTCATTTTTATAGATATTTAAACAAAAAGAATCATGTATGATATACCACGTTATTTATGACACCCTTATATTTTTTATTTTAGCACACACGATACCCTTTCATCATTGTGGGTGATAGTTGATTGCCAAAAATTGAATAATTTTTTTTTCTAACTTAAAAAAAATATGCCTCCAACTTTATCTTCATTTCCATTAACCTTTTGATCCCTCAATCTCAAGAGTTTTAAATAAATAAACAAATAAAACTAATTACAAAATAAATATTTGTTCATCTAATATATTTTCTTCTTTCATTTTTACTACTCACCCAATTAATCTAGAGGTTATTACATGGAGCCGATGCATCTAATTTTAGATGCACCACCTATACTTTTAGTCCATTTGTGTTAGGATGGGATGGCTATATTTTTTTATTATGCTCAGTGGTTTTTGTCCATTTATGGAAGGACGGGATGTCTATGTATGAAATTATACTTTTATGCCCTTATTATTTGTATCCTTACCTTTGTTAATTGTAGTAGGAAATATGTCCCTATATGATTTGCCTTGTATGCCTTTTTGCTATTGCTTGTGCCCTTTGGCTTTTTTTCAGCTGTGGTAGGATAGGATGTTCGTAAACAAATATTGATATGTGTTCAATGTAAACACTTAAAAATACTTTAGTGACCATGGGTCAAAAGAAAGAAATATAATATATATGATTATGATATATAAAAAGAATAATAATTAAAATTGAATTATCTTAGTGCTTTGCTTTAGTACTTGCACATATTATATACTTAGAGGTTAGCATATATCCCTATGTAATTATGTCATGTCCTTGGAAAGTTTTGATATCATTATGACGTGATACCAAATTTCGTGTGAAGCATGCTTATATATGATTATTAGGTCTTACTTAGTATGCTTGTTGTGTTGATATTTTAGTCTTGTGTAGGTTTCTCATACTTCGCTTAGGTTGGGGTGAGAGTGTTGAGTCCTTGGGTAGGCTCAATAGGTGATTTGGTTTGGATTCACGGATTTCTGTATTCTATTTCTTTTAGCTCTTTTTAAGCTCTGTTAGATCTTATTGATCTTGTATTTATTTTTTTATACAGGTTTTGTAAGTCTTATATCGGACTCGGGTTTGGTGACAGTCATACCTAACTCTTGGGACATGAGTTTACTTTTAATATAGCACCCGATGTAGACTAGGTAATGACCATACCTCTTCTTTTTTAGATACACTAATAGCACCTTTTATTTCCTATTTAGCTTCCATAAATTGTAGATTAATCTTGTAGAATTTCGTGGATTAATGTACAGTTTTCGGCCATTGAGGTTAATTTAGTTTTATTGTGAGTTTTCTTGGAAAATAAGTATGGAATTGTATTCCTTGAGGTCTTTACATCAATTTTGATATATCATATATTAGGGTTTGGATGAGTATGACCTAAATAATGAAAAATATATATAGAAGTTTAGGTGAATTAAGAAAATTTTGGTCATTTTGGATTAAATTTAAAAATTTTGTGTTGCATAAGTGTCATCTAGGATAAAATATAATAAATAAGATGTGTGATGTGTGGTAAATTATGAGTAACATAAGGTATAATTTTATGAAAAAATGAATAATTTGTGAATACTAACTAATAGGGTAGCATCAGTATTTTGTGTGAAAATTTGAAGTTAAGTTGTTATTTTTCGATACTATTTTTTAAAGAATATTTTAGATTAGTGTGTTATATTTGGCGAGTTAGAAAGCCTAATGAGTAATGTTGTGGTATACTAGTGAAATTAGGGTTTATAAGGGCGTTGTGTTCTTTTACCTTGTGAAACGTTTCTTTATATATTTAATAACTATTCTTATGTCTTGTATTTACTCTTGTAACATGTTTAATGTGATATTCGTCATAAAATCTAAGTGTTGAATGTTATCAATTGTTGAAATAAAATTATAATAACCGAAAATCATGATAAGCATTTTATTTCATAGTAGGCTAATAATAATAAAAATGGAAGTACAATGACTTAAGTAACTCGATCGAGTAATGCATTTGTTAATAAGTGTCTTTGATAAGCATTTTTCTCATGATAAGTCAATGGTAATAAGAATGGAAGTCTAATGGCATTAAGTTAATCAACTGATGCACTTTTATGCATTAAGTGTGAGTTAATGATCAAATAAAACACTACTACTTGAAGTAGAAGATTACATGAGTCATGACCAAAATGCTTCCAAGTGTTGAAACTATTTGATTATATTTCTTGGTCCTAACAAAACTAGAAGACCCTAGTCTACTCTATTTGACTAATTTATCAACTTATAAGTGTACGTATACTTAAGAATTAGAGGTTTACTAGTGGTCCAAGCATGTTTTATTCTAGATGTGTGGCTATTGATGAGGTTGACTATTTTTCCTCCCTCTATGGAGGAAAAAGGAGACGAGTATGGAGGAAATAGGAGATGAGTGGTTATGTTATAGTAGTTATTTGACCTTAATGTGATTAAGTAAATGGATTTTTGTGATCACCTAACGGTAAACTTTGAATATGGTTACTTCTTGGATCGTATCATATCTTTGAGCATATATATTTGTATAGCATGCATCTTGTAATTATTGTTGCTTGTGCCATGCATGCATTTTCTATGGATGTGTTTTTACCTTAATTAGTACGTAATGTACTAACCATTTTTTTATTAGTATTGCTCGTATAAATACGAGCATTTATTATCTTTTTTGCTAATATATGTTGATTTAATACTTTCATTGTGCTTACCGGCGAAGAGTGATTATAGGTTGGTTCAAGTGAAAGTAAGAATTTCATTCGTGAAAATTGGCATGGATTCTCTTCCCAAACATCATCCAAAAAAATATTATAATTTCCTTACTTTTTTGTTTATATTATATTTGTTTGCTTATACCTTTTTTTTTTCTTTTTTGCATTATTTATCCCTTTAAAATACTAACAATGTGAAAAGGTTTAAAGTAAAAGATACAATTTCATAAGAATACTATAATTGGGTGGAATAGGCAAAAGTTTTATGTTATACATAGTCTAGTAGAGGATTATTATAATAGATTATAATATGAAGTGTGATATACTTTGGTTCAATTATTAATGGATAATTGGTACTCCCTCTGTTTTTAAAAAAAGAATATCTTTAGCAATTTATACACTATTTTAGAAGATAATGAATATATATCTAATATGATAATTATATCCTTTATTGGAATATAATACAATAATTAATGTATAAAGAAGAAAGAGAACAGTAGGATAAAAAAAATACTAACTTTTATAAAAATAACTTTTATTTCAAAATAAAGAGAAAGACTAAAAAGACCTCGTCTTAAAAATAATATGAATATTTAATTAGACTAATAAACGATCTTTAATAATTAATTAGACATTAAAGAAATAGAGTCAGTTATTGGTACCAGACAAAAGAAATTGATTCCATGCAGACATTTCTCATAATAAGAGTTCTCTAATATAGTTTATTGGGCAGTAGAATAATACAACATACTCTAATATGGTTTACATAACAAAGATTAATCATCAGAATAATACAACATACTCTAATATGAAACTCAGGAGGTCCAACCAAAAAAAAAAGTGACATTGCACGCTTATTTGCTTGCATGTGAAAATAGCAACGATCGACGATCCATTCCTTCCCTCGTATACGCCAACCTGCACACGGTGTAGAGAAAGACGCAAAACATGAATCAAACAATTGACTAGAAACCGAATACTTGACCACTGGCTCATTTATCCATTTGCAAAACATGACATGCACCGCTTACAATTCATTTTACTAACTGACTTACTCTAGTTAGCAGTAACACCTTATCTGCCAGCAGCAGCACGTACAGTTCCTCATATATCTAATTGACTAGAAGAAGGCTACGAGCTATAAATTATATCAAAGAAAGGAACTTATATTAAGTAATTAATTATTGGCCCATTATTTGTACTGTACTTGATTGTATTTAGAAATAAATAAAGAAAGAAAGAAAGGAGAGAAAAGATCAGCTTCTAGAAAAAAGGGAAAAAAAGTGTATCAAATGATTAAATCAAAATAGTAACTTGGGCAAATTATTTAAAATTTTAAGTACGTATGCCGTAATTTTTTTCTTGAACAGTGTCATATCCCTCTCACTTTGGCGTATCAATAGCATCTAATGCTACAACCACCACGTGTTTCACTAGTGTCGGTGTGGCAATCCCAATCCGGAAGCTATTTTCCGATATTTTAAATATAAGTTTATTAAAATTAATAGCATATTTTATTGTCGTCAACGTGGAAATTTATGTAGGAAGATGATGCAACATTAAAAAATAATAAAGAATTTAATGTATAGAGTATGAAGCATAATAATAATAATAATAAAGGTAGAAAGTAGATTTTAATTTTTCTAAATTTTCATCAAGTGCTTAGAGCTGTCTTATGTCTGCATATCGTGTTGATGAAGACTCCAGATTCAGTACCAGAAAATTCTACAAATGAAAGATGGAAATAGTTTAAGGTAGAATTTAACCTTACTTTATTAATATATATTGGAATATGTAACTAGGTTTTCATATTGCTAATTAGTTATAATTTTAGTCCATCTTGAATCAATAGAACTGCCTAGGAGCATTAGATGGAACATTTATTAAAGTTAGAGTTCCGGATATGGACACGCCAAGATATCGAACAACGAAGGGAGAGTTGGCAACTAATGTTCTAGCTGCATGTTCCATCAACATGCAATTTACTTATGTCTTACCAGGGTGGGAAGGTTCGGCTACAAATGGTAGAATATTAAGAGATATTATTAGTAGAAGACATCCATTAAGAGTTCCTCATGGTAAGAAAATTAAACTTAGCGTGGTAAAATTTTTAACATTTGAAAAGTTAACTAATTTTTTTTTCGCACTTGTATATAGGATATTATTATTTGGTTGATGTGGGTTACACCAATGGTGATGGCTTCCTTGCTCTTTATAGGGGTCAACGCTATCATCTAAATGAATGGAGGGATGGGTATCAACCAAACTTTCTGCAGGAGTTCTTTAACATGAAACACTTAGTTGCTAGAAATATTATTGAGAGATGCTTTGGGTTGTTGAAAATGCTATGGGCAATTCTACAAAATTCAAGATTTTATGATGTTAGCACTCATGCAGACATTATAACTGCATGTTGTCTTCTTCATAATCTCATTCGTAGAGAAATGAGGTGGGATCCGATGGAACAATAGTTAGAGTTTGAAATAATGAGCACTTTCATAGAAAATATAAATGAAGAAGATAATCTAACTAGTATTGTTGATACATCAAATGCGTGGACTGCCTGGAGAGATGGTATAGCACGTGAGATGTTTGATAATTGGCGACTTCGAAGGGGTGTTGAGTAGGACATGAATGAGATGATGATTATTTTGTATATGTATATTTTTTTTTGTAGTATTTAGACATTTCCTTTGATGTAGTATTTTAGGAATCTTGACTTATTGTAGTTGTGTTGATCTCTTAGAGACTTTTTTAATATTTTTAATTAATGAGATTAAGATGATTGTATTGCTATATTTAAATTATTTATCAAAGTTTTAGATGATGGTTGTATTATATAGTTGATTGTTTGTACATTTTTAATATCGTGAACAATATGTAACAGTGAGTACCATGAGTTCAAACTCAACAACTACTAAAAAAAGGTCAGAGGAGGACTTAGAGACATGATGAGGATGAGAAGTTGATACAATTTTTGAAAGAGATGTGCAAAGATGGAAATTGGAAGGCTGAGGGTGGATTTAAACCTGGCTATCTACTTCATTTGGAGAAGCTTTTTGCTGAAGCAATGTCTGTTTCTGAGTTTAAATCCACGAATATTGATTCGAGATTGGGCCACTTGAAAAAACGCTTCAATGCATTACTTGAAAATAAGGAGAAAGGGAGTGGCTTTGGATGGAATGAGGAATAAAAGATGGTGATGGGTGATTGAAAACTATTTGATGAATGGGCTAAGGTAATTTCTTATTTCCTTTGTGACTTTTATATTCAAATTTTGCTTGATTTTTTTCTCTCATATTTGGATATCAATCTGTCTTTGTTTTTCTATTGTTGTATATGGATCATACAAATGTTAATTTCACTTTTCATTGTATTTGTGTAGATATATCTTATGCTTTCATTTTAATTGTTGTAGAGTCATAGGGATGCAGTAGGGTTATATATGAAGTCATTTCCTTTGTTCGATGATCTTGAATATATTTTTGCTAAAGGTAACGTTGTTAGTGCTAATGCTGCTACTGCTGCTGATAGAGTCGAGCTTGATATGTCACATAACTCTATCCTAGAATCCATTCAAGAAAATGCTCATATGATATACGAAGATGATGAAAATGATGAAGATGTTGACAATGTATCAACTCAAGCATCTGACTCTAGGGGCAAGAGAAAGAGATCAAGTGCAACTGTGGGTGGTTCAAAAATATCTAGAGCTAATAAGGAAGTGGAATCAGCATATAGTATCAAAAGAGAAACTATGAAGCAAATATCTACTGATAACAAGGAGCAAATTAAGGAGTTGATGAGTATATTGGATAGAAGCCTGGGGTCTTACAAAGACGGGTTGTATGAAGAATTATTAGCAGTACATGGCATATCTGGAATGGAAGTAATGAAATTAATGAAAAAAATGAATGAAGAAGGTGTGTGTAATTTTCGTCGATTTAAGGATGAATATGAGAAATATGATTATCTTAGGATGTTATTGGATGAATTTTAGGTTATAAAAATGATTTTATTATGTATTAGATGGATTGAAGTAATATTTTTTTTTAATTAGATGAAGTTTGTAGACTTTTATTATGTTTTAATGGATTATTATTATATTTTTAGCTATTGAATATTTATTATGTGAATTAATTTTAAATGTCTTATTTCAAATATTGTTACGATATATCTTGATTAGTCTCTTTCATAGATTTTTTTTAGTTATTTTAATATGTTGTTTTGATTTATAAAAATTAAATTAAAAAATATAATATATTAAACTTTGATTTATGTGATACATAATTATTTATATTTTATATCTAATAAAAATATTACTAATTTTTCATGCTAATGAAGGAAAAGAAAATATTATTCTAACATAAGTTCTTCCTCCCAAACCAAACATAAGGAAATTATTTTCTAGAATAATTTACCCTTACATGCCAAACAAGAAAGGTGGATAAATTTTTTTCCTTAATTATTATCCCCTTAATCATTACCCCCTAATCCATTTCCCTCATCCCAAGCACCCCCTAAACCTCATAAGACAATGATCCTAAACCTAGCTAACCCTCCCCCTAACCCTAACCCTAACACTAATACTAACCCTCCCCCTAACCCTAACACTAACCCTAACCATAAACCTAACCCTAACCACAATTATTTTAGATTATAAATACACATCTTATATATAAATATATTATAAATATACATATAATAGAACACACATAAACACACATTTTATGAAGTATAAATACACGTCTTACAAAATATATATTAAAAATAGCATATAAATACACATCTGCATAATAATGTGAGTGCTAAAAAGAATATACACCTTTTATAATTAGAACGCACATATCTTATGATAATAATATATATTTTAGGCTTGTGGATTCTCTCAAAATAATAATACACATTTTTATAAAATAGATTATAAACACATTTATAATATATATATATATGTAAAGGTCTCCGCCAAAATCTACATTTGTTAATGTATAACAGTAACGCAACAAATTTAAAAAAGGACATCAAAATTTTTCACCAACACATTCAACAACAGATTTTTGAACAACAAACCGCAATTTTGTAATAACAAACAAACGCAACCTTATAGTAACATGCATGCATGCATATATATATATATATATATATATATATATATATATATATATATATCAATAGAGACAAAGCTATGAGGGAAGAACAAACACATACGTAAAGAGAGCGGCGGCATGCAAGAAACCAGCGGCAAGCAAGTTGAGAGAGGCAACGACACGGCGGACGATGAAGGTACAAGTGCTGGCTAGGTTCGCAAGAATGACAACACGCACATGGAAAGCCAACAATGGTAGAGGGGTGGTAGAGAGATGGCGGTGCAAGGGGTTCCCTTACTTTAGAGGAGCTAAAGTGGTGGTGTAAGGGTTTGCAAGAGAAGGAGAGTACGAGAGAGAAGCTATAGAGTCTGGAATTTTTGACACGAAACAGAACTGAATGAAATAAAAGGAGGGTTTTAATAACGGTTCTTGTATGAACCGTTATTAAAATGTCCGTACAAATTTTAACATTGCACTTTTAATAAAGGTTGTTAACTATAACCATTATTATTAAAACTATCCCACGCATTAATTTTCACACATTTGACGACGGTTTTCGAACCACCTTTATTAATGTCTCGTTATTATTTCCTATTTTTGTAGTAGTGTATGAATTTATTTTTAATATATAACACCCGATGTAGACTAGGTAATGACCATACCTCTTCTTTTTTAAATACACTAATAGCACCTTGTATTTACTATTTAGATTCCATAAATTGTAGATTAATCTTGTAGAATTTCGTGGATTAATGTACAAGTTTCGACCATTGAGGTTAATTTAGTTTTATTGTGAGTTTTCTTGGAAAATAAGTATGGAGTTTTATTCCTTGAGGTCTTTACATCAATTTTGATATATTATATATTAGGGTTTGGATGAGTATGACCTAAATAATGAAAAATATATATAGAAGTTTAGGTGAATTAAGGAAATTTTGGTCATTCTGGATTAAATTTAAAAATTTTGTGTTGCATAAGTGTCATCTAGGATAAAATATAATAAATAAGATGTGTGATGTGTTTTTGGTAACTTATGAGTAACATAAGGTATGATTTTATGAGAAAATGATTAATTTGTGAATACTAACCAATAGGGTAGCATCAGTATTTTGTGTGAAAATTTGAAGTTAAGTTGTTATTTTTAGATACGATGTTTTAAAGAATATTTTATATTAGTGTGTTATATTTGGCGAGTTAGAAAGCCTAATGAGTAACGTTGTTGTATACTAGTGAAATTAGGGTTTATAAGGGCATCGTGTTCTTTTACCTTGTGAAACGTTTCTTTATATATTTAATAACTATTCTTATGTCTTGTCTTTACTCTTGTAACATGTTTAATGTGATATTCGTCATAAAATCTAAGTGTTGAATGTTATCAATTGTTGAAATAAAATTATAATAACCGAAAATCATGATAAGCATTTTATTTCATAGTAGGCTAATAATAATAAAAATGGAAGTACAATGACTTAAGTAACTCAATCGAGTAATGCATTTGTTAATAAGTGTCTTTGATAAGCATTTTTCTCATGATAAGTCAATGCTAATAAGAATGGAAGTCTAATGGAATTAAGTTAATCAACTGATGCACTTTTATGCATTAAGTGTGAGTTAATGATCAAATAAAACACTACTACTTGAAGTAGAAGATTACATGAGTCATGACCAAAATGCTTCCAAGTGTTGAAACTATTTGATTATATTTCTTGGTCCTAACAAAACTAGAAGACCCTAGTCTACTCTATTTGACTGATTTATCAACTTATAAGTGTACGTATACTTAAGAATTAGAGGTTTACTAGTGGTCCAAGCATGTTTTATTCTAGATGTGTGGCTATTGATGAGGTTGACTATCTTTTCTCCCTCTATGGAGGAAAAAGGAGACGAGTATGGAGGAAATAGGAGATGAGTGGTTATGTTATAGTAGTTATTTGATCTTAATGTGATTAAGTAAATGGATTTTTGTGATCACCTAACGGTAAACTTTGAATATGGTTACTTCTTGGATAGTCTTATATCTTCAAGCATATATATTTGAATAGCATGCATCTTGTAATTATTGTTGCTTGTGCTATGCATGCATTTTCTATGGATGTGTTTCTACCTTAATTAGTACGTAATGTACTAAGCATCTTTTTTATTAGTATTGCTCATTTATACGAGCAGTTATTATCTTGTTTGCGAATATATGTTGATTTAATACTTTCATTGTGCTTACCTACGATGAGTAATTATAGGTTGGTTCAAGTGAAAGTAAGAATTTCATTCACAAAAATAAGCATGGATTCTCTTCCCAAACATCATCCAAAAAAATATTATAATTTCCTTACTTACTTGTTTATATTATATTTGTTTGCTTATACCTTACTTTTCTTTTTTACATTATTTATCCTTTTAAAATACTAATAATTTTGCTTATAATCGGGTGGAATAGGCAAAAGTTTTATGTTATATATAGCCTAGTAGAGGATTATTATAATAGATTATAATATAAAGTGTGATATAATTTAGTTCAATTATTAATGGCTAATTGATACTCCATCTATTTTTAAAAGAAAAAATATATTTTTGACAATTTATACACTATTTTAGAAAATAATAAATATATACCTAATATGATAATTATATCCTTTATTAGAATATAATACGGCAATTAATGTATAAAGAAGAAAGAGAAAGGTAGGATAGAAAATAAAAAATAAGCAATAACTTTAATAAAATAACAGTTATTTTAAAATAAAAAATAGAGTAAAAAGACCTCATCTTAGAAAATTTAAGCAAGCACGATTACTCTAATATAGTTTATTGGGCAGTAGAATAGTACAGCATACTCTAATAGTAGCAAAGATTAATAATCAGAAAAGAGCGTCTTATTGAATTGAAACTCAAGAGACCCGACGAAAAACACTAGTGACATTGCGCGTTTATTTGGTTGCATGTGAAAATAGCAGCGATCGATCATCCATTCCTTCCTATGTCGACATCTTTGTTCGCATGTTTAGTCCATAATTATGAATCTCCCTCATGTACGCCAGCCTGCACACGGTGTAAAGAACGACGCAAAACATGAAACGAATAAGTGGCTAAAAACCGAATAATTGACCACCGGCTCATTTATCCATTTGCAAAACATGACATGCACGGCTTCACAATTCATTTTATTAACAACTGATACAAAAGTATAGTATGTGTGTGTTATAATGATTTTTATTACCGATGCCAGTAAATATAATCGTTAGTAATATTCATTAAGCCCAGCCCACCCTGGGCGTTATTGGCCTCAAAAATAAATATTTGATTACATGCTAGAAGTACTACAGGTGTGGAACAAAACAACATACAAGCGTTGCATAATTATTAAAAAGAAATTAGCAGTTGTAAGTACACTATTACTGGATCCACCGATTCGTGTCTAATCTAGAATTCACCCCCTCCCCATTAACGAAACAATAATAATAAGGCACTACCCAGCAAGTGTCACTGATTTCACTAAAAATATTATTATTATTATTATTATTATTATTTCGTTAATACCATTAAGCCATGATTATATAATATGTCATCAGTCTGTATAAAATGAACCACCAGCTTTTCCGCTAATCCACATTGCTTAAAACTATTTTTATGTGAGAGGGAT
Source organism: Tamarix austromongolica (assembly GCA_039764185.1). Lineage (NCBI taxonomy): Eukaryota > Viridiplantae > Streptophyta > Magnoliopsida > Caryophyllales > Tamaricaceae > Tamarix > Tamarix austromongolica. The sequence goes on along the minus strand of CM077808.1, from coordinate 39,061,666 downwards.
ACATGCATGCATGTGATATTATTGTTAACGAATATAAGCTTTGCTTACAACATTACCCGGCCAGCGACGTTTTTACCCGCCCGCTCTCATGCGCAATTATCCTCCACGTACAAAACTTCCATCTGCAATTATCACAAATATATGTATATAAAAAGCAATTTTAATTTGTTCTCGAGGAAATGAGATGACACCTGTAATATTACCCACGCCACTTCCCACACACATATTAATATATTATAAGGCAACTTTACCAAGTAATCGGATCTCGGGGATGTGCATAATTTTCGGCCAATCCTCGCCGTTGGGCTTCCGGCATCTTTCAACAAGGCCTTTACACCCGCTTAAAGAAAGGCACTGTAGGGAGGTTAAGTCACCGATTCCTTGTGGCAGTGCTTTCAATCCATCACAGCCTTTAATTTCCAGGCGTCGAAGAGAAGAAGACAGCTGGCTTATCCATTCCGGCAATTCCACCAAATCATCACATTCACTAATTCTCAATTCTTGAAGGTTGGTCAGGTATTCAATCCATTTCGGCAGTGTAGTCAAATTTTGAACGAATTCTAGATATTTAAGAGAAGGGCAAAGAGCTATGCTTGTCATCTTGGGACAATGTTTTATACTCAGTCTTGATAGACGATGAAAGGAGGGTGGCGCTAATGATTGTGTTCCATGATGCTCATCATAGCCACCAAGCTCTGTTGTTTCAATAGCCGTAGGTTTCCTCCACCCTTTCACTTTCCGTAAGTCAGTCAGAGACAATGATTCAAGGGATGGGAAGAATGTTACTGATGTTGATGCTGTACTCTCATCAATGTACTCCACGTTCCATAGACTCAGTAATTCGAGGCTTTTTAGAGAAGGAAGTTGACTGAGTATTGGCAGATGTCGACATCTTTCGCAACGCCTTAAAAAAAACCGAACAAGATCGGGAAGACGTAAGTAAAGCTCATTCATCATCATCCAGCTTGGAAACTCCCGCCCTCTGTAAAATAGTAGAGACAAGGATCTGATGTTACTATAGGGTTGTAGGAATTCAAGCAGTTCTTCCTCATCTTCACTTCCATCCCAAGATAAACTCATCCCGCACATGTTTATACTCAATTCTGTGAGATTACTCTTGTTGAGTAAACAATCGGCCTTGGTTCTAATATTTGCCAAGCGATTGTTTTTCTATTTCTTTTAAAATTTATTTCAAGATACCCCCTCAAAATTTTAAGACGGCTTAAGACATCCAATCCACTAGCATTATTAATGGTTTGCGGCTTTGAAGAACAACCGGTACGATTCGACTCACCGAAACCCACCACAAATGTAGTTAGCCGCTGCAAACGAGTCAAATTATCCATTCCTGGAGGCATATATGCTAACGCATTGCAGTAGATTAAATCCAAACTTTGAAGGTTGACCAACTTCCTCAGATCCCTAGGGAGCTCCTTGAGCTTACAGCACCACGAAAGCCTCAATGTCTCCAAATTATGCAACCTCGTGAACGATCTCGGGAGCATTTCAAAATCATTGCCAGACAAGTTCAAATATCTCAAATGGATCAACATTCCCATAGAATCATGTAACTGTTTGATTTTCAACGCATACAGATCCAACACTCTTATGCATCGAAAGCTGGAGACTAAGTCGCTAACCTCGCACGATAATTTTTGTCCACAATGAGCACGTGGTTGAAAAAAATTTCTTAGTCGGTTTCCTTCTTTGTGCAAATAGGAGGGCAAATTCAATGTTAAGGACAGTTTACCAACAGAAACATGCCTTGTAGCTGCAAGAAGCACACTAGTCAGTTTACCATCTGCACAGAGGATCGCATCTCCAGCAACTTTTCGAGCAAGATCGTGTAAACAATCGTGCATCTTGAAACTTTGTATCTCTCCCCACTCATTCCTATCTATGTCTTGGAAGAAACATCTATTTAATAACTTCTTGAAACATTGATCAGCATCATCTTCCAAACTCACTTTTGAATCCAGCGAGAAGGATGTGATGAAACCTTGTGCCATCCAAAGATGGCATATTTCTACCCGGTCTATCTCAGTGTCCTTGGGAAACAACGAGCAATAAAGAAAACACTGTTTCAGTTGCGGGCTAGCAGAGGCATGATGTCTTTAGCAATATCAGGTATCCTGGCTAGATCATGATCTTTGAAACGCCGCCAGTCTGCTTCATCTTTACCCTGCAGGAAACTTGCGATAACTTTAATAACGAGAGGCAAATTCTTACACTTATTTGCTATCTCCTTCCCCACCTGCACCAAGCATGGATCCATTTGCTGCTCCGAACGCCCCTTCGCTCCGAATGACACCTTGGCAAAGAGCTTCCAGGAGTCTTCGTCCGAAAGCACTTGTAAGTCTAAAGGAGGTATTGTTCCGATGCCATGAGCTGTGTCCATGGACCGGGTAGTGACAAGAACCCTAGATTCTTTAGCTCCAACTGAAAGCTTCGTTTTGAGATCCAACAATTGAATAAGATTCTCCTCCCAAACATCATCCAAAACGAACAAGTATTTTTTTTTCCTCCCATCTCCGTACGAAATTTGTTGAATATCTCTTCCAAACTTAAGCCATGAGTTTTGGGCCCAATGAGTCTTTTGATAATGTCTTTTACGTTGAACTTGTGTCCGATGCAGACCCACTTCCTAGTCTCAAAATAGCTCTCAACATTTTTATCGTTAAAAGCGAGTTGGGCTAGTGCCGTCTTTCCGAGGCCGCCAGTTCCAACTATTGGAAAGAATACAACATGCTTATCTTCATAGTGAGCAAACAAGAAATCGAGAACCTTCTGCTTATCTTCATCTCTTCCGATCACATATTCGAATTCAACAACGGAACATGTCTCCCTTTGCGGTTGGACCGGCTCTCTCCAAGGCACAGGAATTATCTGGCGGTCCCCGACAATATCTTCAAGAGTCTTTTGGATCCTCTTGATTTTTCTAGAAATAGAGAAGGAGTTAGCAATCTGGTTCTCATGAGAAAAGAAAATTCGGACCTTCTGTGTGAATCCGCCATCGGAGGGGGATGCCATAAGCCTTTTTTGCTCCGCTAAGGTGGTGAGCTTATCGAGCAGGTCATCGGTGTCATAAACCTCACATTTGAGCCTCTCGATCAGACCCTCAAAGTGGTGTGGCTAACCATTCTCGTGATCACGAAGGACTTGTTTGACGCGTATTATGGTCTCAGTAAGCTTGTGGAGGTCAAATTTGATGCGGCAGGCAGAGGCAAATTCTTGGAGAGCTTCAGAGCCCAAGTTGGTGATGACAGTTGAAGCGATAGCAGAAATCACATCAGCCATATTTCTATGAACCAGTAGCAAATAAGAGTGAGGAAAGGGGGTGAAGAGGATGAGTATCGATGATTTTTTCGCAAGGGCTCTAAAGGAGGGATAGAAAGTGTAATACTGAATGCTGGTTCAAATTATAATACATTCAGAGCACTTCTGATAAAGATGCGTGGGTCACTTACTGGGGTAAGTGGGGGGACTAGGGGAGTAGAATTTTCAAAAGTTGGGCGGGGGATATCTATACTCTTGTGAATAATATTTGAATTCCAATGATTCATTAAGGCCGGTCGTACGTCCATGCACCGACGGTCCAGAATTGAGTTGTTGGTAGTACTGGCTAAAGTAGTTGTCAGTTGAAAGACATTACTACAACTAAAAGCTCTGTGGCTTCACATGTGAATAAGGGTGTTCACGGACCAAATCGGCTCGCGAGCTTTTTAGATTTAACTCGTTAACAGCTCGGCTCGACTCGGTTCGCTTATTGAATAAGTTTAAAAATTAGATTCGAGCTCGGCTTGATTATTAAATAAATAAAGCTTGAGCCTAATAAATTTGGGCTCGAGCTCGTTTAAAATACAAAAGCTCATGAGCTCGGCTCGTTTACCACCAAAGTTCGAGAGTCGGTTCGTTAAAAGTTTGGCTCGACTCGTTAAAAGCTCGGCTCGTTTATAAACAAACTAAGCTCAAGCTTTATTTTTAAGTTTGTTTAGTAAATGAGCCAAGTCCAAGTCTACTCCGACTCAACTCAATTCGATTCGTTAACAGCCTTACATGTGAAGTAGTACTGGTTCACCAGCATGCGTGTGGGAATTAACGTCTTATGTAGTTATGTGTTATTATTAATTTATACCTAACGATGACCTCCTAATTTAATAACAGCATAATGGATTTGTTAATAATTTATTTTAATTAAAGAAGATAATAATCTATTATTTTCTATTTTTCTATTAATTTTAATAAATTTAATGTATTTTTTAAATAATATATATATATATATATATTTAAATACTTCATTCCTTTTTTCTAATTTTATTTAAAAGAAACATTTATACGTTTCTCTTCCTGCCCTTTCCACGTCCCCGTAGAAGAGAGGCTATTATTGGTTCTGGTTATCGCTTCTCTGTCTGCTAAGTGTTTATTATCTCATTGACTTGATTTAATGCTGCTCCAGTTAATGCTATTCTGACCGGTGGTCAAAAAAGCACCGACCGGCCCACACGTTGGACGGTAGGAACGCAGGAACCAACTACTATAATGTTTGAAAGTGTGGTAGGCTTTTTCTGTCACCTATTTTAATATTCTTTAAAAAGGTATTTTTTTTATTAAAAATACTATAAATTTTAAAAAAATTACTTATAAAAAATAGATTTTAAAATATAAAATATGTTATAAATTACTCGATTTATTTTTTCTCTCTATTGTTATATATTTATCATCAAATATTTTAAAAATAAATATTAATTATTAATATCCTTTAGAATATATTAATAATTTTTTTTTGAAAAATATTATTAATTTTTTAATATGAATATAATTCTTATATTTTTATATTATAATATCTTATAATTTAAAAGAAATCAATAGTTAAATTTTATCAATAAAATATATAATGATGAGTATTGAAAAATAAAGGGAGTATTTTTTAGGTAGAATATTTTATTTTTAAAAAATAAAAAATTTAATGTACATTTTTAATTTTTTTTATTCATTAATTGTTATATTATTATTATTATATCATAAATGATCTAATTTTAATATTAAAATATATATATATATATATTACTTACTCCCTAATGTTAATTTAAACTATACTATATAAATATTTTAAATAAAAATATTCTATTTTTATTAAAAAAATATTTTATTAATATGTATATTTTTTAAAAAAATAAAATAAATCTAATTTTAAAATTTTACTTGCATAATTAATTGAAAAACAAGAAAGCATTTAATGCTTACACAATAGGGGAAAACAAAAGTTAAATAAATTTCCTATTAATACAAATATTTACATAAACATAAAAAAAAATTATACAAAAACATATATTATATTTGTTTACGTATACCTTACTTCTTTTTTTCTTTTCATTATTTCTCCCTTATTCTTACTTATATAAATCTAAATTAATTTTCTTGTCAACAAGCATATAATATCCCATTTTTTAAAAAACTTTACTCATTGAAGATCTTTTGCATTTAAAAATAAAATAATATTATTTTGAATATTTTATTACATCATTTATCAAACTTAAATCCCTTGTCGAGTTTTTGAAACATTTCATTTCCATTTTGTAACCCTTTATTGCAAATTTGTTTCTATAATATCTTCTAAACTAATAATTTAGGCTACCATGCTTCATCCAGATTATATTAATTCTTTTATTTTTGGAATCCTTGACTTTTGAAGAATCTCTTAGACTTTTTTTATTTTAGCTCTATGTTAACGTTTTAAACTCTGAAATAGCCCTTTTAACTACCTAAAATTTACAAAACTTCGGGAATCACTATATTTTAATGTAATTAAGCTTCATATCATTTTAAAAATGTGATATAATTATTTTTAAAATTTTTAAATTTATCCAGATAGTTGTAGACATAATAAATCATTAAATGCAGCATTTCTTCCTCTAATTTTATGAGGAACAATCTCAACCTTCAAATATTGATTAGTTTGGAAAAGAACCCCTCATTTATGCCTAAAAATATCATGGCCTCCTTTGGCGATATCAATCTTGAATGTTACCACTTTTGTACCTAAATGACTTTTTTTTACCCTTTACTGAAATTTCCTCCTCGTTCTCCTCAATTTTATTTTCTTAACTTGGCATGACAACCAATTTTTTTGTGTGGTTTGGGCTATATCATATCCTCTCTTCATGATGGGTGCATGTGTTGATATTTTTACAAGTAAAATTACCCATATATTCTTATTTAATTGACTTAATCTCCAAGTCTTATAACCTTAGCAACTTTGGGTTATATTCTTCTCATTTCTCTCCCCAACCAATGAAACCCCTCATCTTTAATCATCCCTTAAATTTTTGCGGGTCCATGTTCCTTCTCCTCCATGGTTAAAGCATAGTTTTCTTCCAATTTGAAGATAAGATTTTTCCCCTTTTCCTTTTCAATTCTAACTTTGGGTTAAAGCATAGCTTTTATGTGTTCTTTTTTTTTTTGCAATCTTTCTTTCTTTTTTTTTAAAGTTGTTTTGAGGAGGTTGAGCTTGGATCTTTCTATTCCTCTTTGATTTAGTAGCTAAAGTTTAGCTAAAATCTTTTTACCATATATAATCATGTTTATTTTTATGAATTGTTGGATTTGTGCCATGTTTGGGTGGTTAGAGTTTTCGATCCAATTTGGAGTTTTTCAGGATATTGTTGTTTTGATTAAATTTATAATACCATCTTATAGATCATGATGATTTTGCTAATTTTTGATTAATTGGTTAATCCCATGATAATCCTTGCAATTAGTAGATAATTTTTATATATAACATGTCTTTAATTTTGATTAAAAGTTTGAATAGTCTTGGCATATTTTTCATGTTCTTAATTTTATTCAAAGTGGTATTGGCTCTAATTACTCTAAATAGTGTTTAATTTGATATTAATTATATTTATGATAATAATTTCATTAAAGTAAATAATGGACCTAAAATGATCTTTTTAGCATAATTAGGGATCAATGGTCAACCTCTGACCATTGACCAATGATTTTGACCTTGTGAATATATTGAATAGTAACCGAGCATGAATGATGATTTTAACCTTATCATGTGTACCATTAACTTTGTTTAGTTGTGGCATGACATGTGTCTCCTTTTGTGTTGGTTTGTACATCTTGTTGCTCTTATTTGTACCCTTTGAATTTTTTCTAACTATGGTAGGATGGAATGTCGTATATTGATATGGTCATACATGGAGGTGTACACAATAATGCTACAAAACCTAGATGGAAAATCCAAAACAAAAACCAAACATGAGTTGTCATAGAGGTAGCCCACAAAATATTTAACTTTTCAATAAAGTAAAGTGCTAATTATATTTAGTTGGAGAAATTTATGGAAAAGTTTCAACAAACTTTTACTAATTACTAAGGTTCCCAAGAATGCGAAACAGTATGATCCAAATAAAGTTAAAGTAAAATCAAAATTAAAATAAATTTATTGGAAGAATCTTAAGCAACAAGACTCGATATTCTTTGGAAATCAAAAGGCCAAACTACATTTTCTTTTTACCTATCTCGCTATCCCTTTCACGTCTAGAGATAGACTTCATCCCCTATTTCAGTTCAAAACAGCTTCCATTTGCCATTACCTTTATTTGTTGCTTTCGTCAGGTTTGTCATTTCTCCATTTTGTTGATGTGGAGGAAAATGTTGTTTTTTAAAGTATTTTAGGTATAAAGATTTAAAACCAGAGAAACAAATATTGAAAATGTATTTAGATTATAGTATAATCAATTAGATGTTAAAATTCTTTAGATAATACGATTAAGTTGGAAACTAACTGAAAGGAAAATTAGGATTAAGGGATTTTTGTTGGAAATTGTTGTTCGAATAAATCAATTATTGCATATTTACATATAGTTTTTTGTCCATATTCTCTCTCTCTTGTTCATTTTCTTGGTTGTATTTGTAGTGTATATTATATGTTTTTTCTTGTTAATACCCCTTTTGATTATGCAGTGATTGATGAATTGTGAATTATGATTTTAATTAGGGTTATATAGTTCAAGATAATGTCTTACCAAATGTATTTTATCTAGTCTTAAGTTTTAGCCTTGTGACTATTTAGCTAGTTTACTTATATATAGTGTTTTGATGGTGTTCTCTTGTGAATATAATTAGTTAACATTCTACGCTTTACAATCAAAAGAGTAGTGGTCTCACAAGATTAAGTCAATTTATAATCACTATGTTTACATATATATTCGTCATGCAATCTCAATACAATAGTTTATAAATTTTCACCAAATTGTGAGTTAATTAAAGGAACAACATAATATTTATTCTAATTACTTATTTAAATTGTTTTGTTTACTTCATAAAAAATTGGCTCAGATTTCAAATAAGATAACTTAGAATTAGACTTGGAAGTTGGTGAAGAACATCATAGGTTGGTTATGGTAATGGCCGAGGACGTGGGTGCTAAAATGGAAGTCCAAAGTGTGAATGAGGTGATGTCACTAATGAAACACATGAATTTTTATTCTAAAATGGAATCTCATAGTTTTTATGCTATGTATGTTGATTCTATAGGCTTTGGTGTGGCAATTGAGAATTCACAAAAGAGGGAGGGATAAAATATTGGGTACATTTCAAGCACCATAAGGATGGATTGCCTAAGAATGTTGTTAATCCTTCGATAAGTAACCCAATGACTAAATCAGATTACAAAGCATCAATTAAAATTGAAAAGCAAATTGATGACACGTGGAAGGTGATTGTAGTTAATCTAGAGCACATCCATCCTATGCAACATGGATATACTAAATACTTAAAGTGTTGTCAAAAGATCCCACTCCATGTGAAAAGAAATATTTAGTTATATTATGAGGTAGGAATTAAGGTCAATCAAACCATCAACTCATTAGAGCGGAGGATGGGGCATCATGATACAACATGGATGGAAAAATATATCTGCAGTCACAACAATAAAGTTAGGCGATATGAGTTCAAAGGAGGAGATTCCCAAGCAATGTTGCAATATTTTAAAAAGAAGCAAGCAAATAATAAGAATTGTTTCTATTCAGTTGATTTAGATGAAAAAAAATTATCTTGCAAAAGTATTTTGTGCAGATGCTAGGAATAGGGAGACATATAAGGAATTTGGAGATGTTATGACATTTAACACCATGTATCTTGTCAACATGTACACAATGCCTTTTGCACCTTTTATAGATGTCAGCCATCATAGTCATTCTACATTGTTTGGATGTGGGATAGTAGCATGAGAGGATACAAAGTCCTTTGTTTTGATATTTACGGCATGACTTACTTATATGTCCAACATTCACCTAAAGGCCATTGTAACATATTATAATAGGGCAATGTAAAATGTCATTAGTAAATCATTACCTCAAGCAAGGCATAAATTATGCTTATGGAACATTATAAAGAAAATTTTAAGTCACATATGATGTATGAAAAAATCTAGCATGAGATTAGTTATGTTGTGTATGATTTTTTGTAATACCCCCGTTTTTACTACTTAAAATTTTCATTTTACAGAAGCATTAATTACCAAATTAATAGGTGTTACCATCACACATAGCATAAGTCTGGTTCCCTCACTTTTTTTTTCCAATTGTTGAGGTTAAAACAAATCATAACTAAAGTAAATTAGAGGAAATAGAATACCATATATATATATGTTAGATACTTGCCTACAACAACTATGTGGTACAGGAAAAAAAAGACACCTAGTCACTGAATATAAAAATGTATCTTAAATTGATAATTAAATTGAACCAAACTATAGTTTTATAATTTAATTTGATTAATGATTAAGAAAATCAATTTGGTTAAAAAAGTTAAAAGAGTTTGGTTAACGGTTATGATCTCAAAATTTTGATCGATTATTAATTAACTATTTAATCATATTATTTTTTATTATATATATACTTAGTATATGCTAATCCTAATACTTTTCTAAGAATTTAATTTACATGTGACCCCCCGCCTGACCATCAAATTCCAAAAATTTCTACTTGTCCCTTGAATTCCGACTCCCTCCTTCCTCAACCTTCACCATTCAACAACCTGATACCATCCTACATATGAATTTACTATTTCTACTTAAAATTGGCACATAGAAAGTACGGGAGGTCCAAGAAGACGATGAGATATCTCCTACTTGTGAGCAGCGAAGCATAGCATCTTCCAAATGTCCAGAAATATTTTCTGTCCTGAAAATATTTGTCTTAGATTTGGTTTGGAAATCATTTTAATTATTTTAAAAAAATTATTAATTTACATCATTAGATAATAGTTTTAATTTTTTTTTTATTTTTTTCTCTTAATTTTAGTACATTAAATCTATATTTTTAATATATATATATATATATATATATATATATATATATATATATATATATAATTTTTTTATCATTTTTATCCCATTTTTTTAATTAAAAAAAATAATATTTTTACATTTTTTCCCATCCCCATTTTCACATCCTCATCCTGTATCCTCTTTTTTATTTTTTATTATTATTATTTTTTAAGTTGATAGAACAAGAAACCAAAGAGATCCAATCTCAGCATACAACAATTGCACAATCGAAGCAAACACTAGAGAGATTAAGTTGCACCTACTCTTAAAAGAGCATGAATATTATGAACTACCTCCTCAATTCTGTAGGGAAACTCTTTCTACTGTGCTTAATCCAAAAGCCAATTCTCATCTTGATCTAGTGCAAATTTTTTTATTATCAAACACAACTTTATTCCTGAACTCCCAAATGGTCCCCATAATTGCAAAAAAGGCTGCTCGCCAAATTTCCTTTCTTAGCTCCTTACTCTTGTCTATTAGCCATGCCAAGGCATTCTCATCAACTGACTTTGATAACACCCATTCACAGCCTGAAATATCCCAAAACCCTAATTTAGGAAATCATGGCCAAATAAGGAATTATTAGGAAATTAATTAAACAAACTACTTTTATTAAATAAAAGGAAATTAATTAGGGCAAATCAAGAAGAAATTTATAAGTGTTTTAAATAGGAGGAATTTTGGTATTTTAAGCTAATTAAGGATTTTATTTTGGAAATTAATTAAATAAAATATTTTATTTAAAGTAAGAAGGATAAAATAGTTTCAAATTAATATAAACTTTATAAATAATCTAATTGGAGAAAATTAGAGTGTTTTGTTAATTAAAATGGAATTTAAGAAATTTCTTTCAAAAAATCCCTAAATTAACCTAAAAAGAGAATTTAATTATTATTTTAATATTTATATTTTATTAAACATCCCAAATTACCCAAATTATACTAATTAAGCCAACCACCATTTTCCCTTCTTTTTCCTTTTTCTTTTTCTCCTTTTTCCCCTCTTTTTCCTTTTCTTTCCTTCTTTTTTTTTTCTCTTCTCTTTTCCCCCGACTTGGGACAGCCCGCTGGCCCAGCTCCCCTCCCCTTGCACAGCCCAGCCTCCCCGCGCCTCTCCTTCCCTCTCCAGCCTGGTTCAGCCTTTCTTTCCTCTCTTTTTCATTTCCCCTGGACTGCCGGTCCAGCCCTCCCGTCATCTTCAACCTCCAGCTCGAAGCTTGCAACCTAAAATTTTGCCGGAAAAAAGCTGCAACGACCACACCCACTGCACCGACCATTCCTCCCCCCTCCTCCCTGCTGACTCCCATGCAATTTTGACCAGACCATTCCTCCCTTCTTCCGCACGCCATCCCTCTCTCTCCCCGACAAGTCACGGTCTGCACATGCAAGCCTGCGCTGGCCACTCTCGCCGGAAAGGAGCCCATAACCCTGCCCCCTACTTTGCCATGCGTCCTTGTCATTTTCCTTCCCGATTGGCCTATAAATAGCCCTGAAGGCTGCCATAATCGGGTTTGGAATTTGGAGCCCAGAAAACCAAATCATGCACCACCTCTTATTCAGCCAGTCATTCCTCCGCTGTCGGTCGCCTTTGCCGCATGCTCCGACAATCAAAATTCTCCCTGCACCGCCCTCTACACAACCCAACCACCAGCCTTCCTTACCTTGCCCTACACGAGCCGCCCCGGCTATGCAAAATTGCCTCCCCGAACAGCCCCATTCGACCCGTGCCGCCCTTCGCGCCACCGGTTCCACCGCCTAAAGTGCCACCTCTACCCCCAAAACAACCAGGGAATCCTGCCCTATCATCCCACACCTCCATTATCCCCTACTTCCCTCTCCCCTAGCCTCTACATCCACCTCTCCACTTCTTCCTCCCTCCACCGCCGCCGCCGCCGGCACCACCACCCAAGCAGGTTGCCTCCCTACTCCTTGAACCCTAAACCCTAAATAATAAAAGTGTTAATGATTTTTTATATTATTAACTATTATTATTAGTATTATTATGGTTATTATTATCATTATTATGATTATTTCCACCATTATTATTATTATTATTATTACTACTACTACTACTACTATTATTACTATTAGGTCCTAACCTTAATTCCGGAGAGTTTCTAATTAATGGTATTAATTAAGACTGAAACCTGGTTGTATTATTATTATTATTATTATTATTATTATTATTATCATTATTATTATTATTATTATTATTATTATTACTATTATTATTACTATTATTATTATTATTATCATCCTTATTATTATCATCATTATCATTAATATTATTACTATTATTAGTATTATTATTATTATTAGTACTTTTATTATTATGTTTATTATTCTAACCGTTATTATCATTGTTATTACCTCTACTATTATTATTAATTTTAGTATTCTTATTATTAAGGGTGTTATTACTATCATTATTATCATTATCATTATTATTAGTATTATTATCATGGTTATGGTTGTTATTATTATTAATATTATTATTGTTATTACTCTTAGTATTATTATTATTATTATTATTATTATTATCATTATCATTATCATTATCATTATCGTTATATTTGCTATATTTATTACTCTAACTATTATTATCATCATTATTACCTTTATTATTATTATTATTATTATTATTATTACTACTACTATTTTCACTATTATTATTATTAGTATTATTATCATTATTATCGTTGTTAATATTAGTATTATTATTATTATTGTTACTACTACTAATACTATGATTTTGATTACTATTATCATCATTATTATCATTATTACTATCATTATTATTAGTATTCTTATTATTATTAGTATTATTAATAACATTATTACTAGTAATATTGGAACCCTTACCTTAATACTATGAATATACCGAGACTTACTTTGATTAGTGGGGATTCGATTAACTATCTTGAGAATAATAAGAACCCTACCTTGTTTATTTATGAACTACTAATTATTAATATTAGCCTTAGTATTAGGCCATGATAGGGTTAAGATAGGAATTTTGGTAATTCCGATAGAGCGAGATTAACCTATAGTATTTTCCTCTTATAGGTGAATCGAGTCAAAACTTCCAGGAGGTGTAGGAGCGTGCTCTAAGCCCGGCGCCGATTTAGGTAAGGGTATAGCTAAGGCCGCTTGTGTGATATGTGACCTACTTGCCTTGGATGCCTCGTATGATTATACGTTGTGTTTTACATGTTATTATCTTACCTGTTTTATGTGTAGTGCAACTTGGAATCTGAGGTACGTCCATGTGATCGCTTTTGTTATGTATTAATATGGATGTGCTACAAGTTGTAATATGATGTGGCCTTAGGACATGCATGCTAGGGTATTTGATGTGATGATGTGGTTTGGGAGCATGAAAAAGAAAATTTGAAAAGAAAGATAACCAAAGGGAAGTAAGTTGGCTAGTGGGGGGAATAGGAGGTACTAGGGTTTGCATGGGGTGGTTAAGGTCCGCATGGGGGCGAACCTTAAGTACGGAAAGATGCCTCAGGGCGTGTGGAAGGTAAGAGAAGTGTCATTTGGGTGTTTGGGGGCTTTCAGTGAAAAATAGTACGTGGACCAGAATAAGGGTGCGTAGGAGACTAAGATAGAGTTTAGAGGGAACCCTAATTTGGGGTAGGGGAAAGAAGAAAAAGAGAATAATAAAAATAAGTGAGAATGAGTGGGACATGAAGTGAGGGTTGAACCGAAGGGTCGTGATGTGTAAGGGTGCTAGAATGAGTCTGTGTTGTACAAGGCAGAAAAGGATGGGCCACATAGGCCCAAGTTAGGGTTGCTGGAGAAAACCCTAAGGGAAGGCGATGAGTGGACTTTGGGGTATAAGGTGGTGGGCCTAGACACACACTTAGGAGACGGGTTCCTAGTGTGAGCAAGCAGATTAAGGGAAGGATGTCAGGTGAGTTAGGAGGCGCAGAAGTCTCAAGATATGAGACGAGCCCTCTTGGGAGGATAAGTATAGCTGGAGTTAGCCATGCATGTCTAGGGCGGAATTTGTTGAAAAAGATACAATAAAACACTAATCACTTAAAGAGAAAGATTGTTGAGCCGGGCCCAAACCGATCCACCAGCGAATAATAGTGGCCAGGAGCCGGGGTGTCCTGGAGACCGATCCACTGACGAATAATAGTGGCTAGTAGCGTGTTGCCCTGTATGATTCCAGTCTACCAGCTATAATTGAAATGCCCCAAAATTTTCTAAATTTAAAAAATTATACTTAAATAAAGTTTTATTCAAAAATTTAATTTAATAAATTATTTTACTAGACTAAATTGAAATTAATAGGACAATTAATAAGAAAGTTTATAAATATATTAAATAGAGGAAATTTGGGTACATTTTCTAATTAAGGATTTTAATTTGGGAAATTATTTAAATAAATTATTATACACAAATTAAGAAAGATAAAATAATTTCAAATTAATTCTATTTTTTATAATTAAGTTAAATCAAATAGGAGTGGTTTATTAATTTAAAATAGAAAATTTGGAAAAACCTTTAAAAATCATATTTTAGCCTACTAAAGGGTAAAAAGATTATTTTTATTAAATATTACTATTTTTAAAATATCCTAAATATTTGGGTTAAATTAAATGGACCCAAATCAATTATTTAATTTTCCTTTTTCCTTCCCTTTTTATTTCTTTCTTTCTTTCTTTCTTTTTTCTTTTCTTTCTTTCTTTTCCTTTTCTCTTCCTCGCTGAAATTGGGCCGCTGCACGGCCCAATCCCTTCTTTTTCCTTCGGCGCGGCCCAGCCCACATCGCCGCCTGCCTCGTCCCTCCCCACGCTGCGTTTTAGGTCCTTTTTCCAACTAAACGCCGCGTTTCACTTTAAATTTTATAACCGTTACCAACTAACCCAAAACGCTGTGCTTCAGCCTTATTTTCTCCAAAATACGTCGTTTCATTAAAGGACGTTTTAAATCGCGCGAACCGCCCGGCCTGCTCTCCGTTTTTCCTTCTTTTCTTTCCCGCGAACCGGCTGCCCAACCGCCCACGTCATCTTCCTACCTAGGCCGACGCCATAACCATTTTCTCTCCCACCTTCACCCCGACAATGGCGCCGTTCACTACTACGGAAACAGGAAATAATAACGGGACATTAATAACGGTGGTTCGAAAACCATCGTCAAATCCGTGAAAATGAATGCGCGGAAATTTTTAATAACGGTTTTACGTAATAACCGTTATTACAAGTGCAAGGTAAAATTTTGCACGGGAATTTTAATAACGGTTGACGTAAAACCGTTATTAAAACATGATTTAATAACGGTTCAAACAAGAACCGTTGTCAAAATTGCCAAGGTTTTAATAACGGTTCCTCTAAAAATCGTTATTAAATCATGTTTTGATAACGGTTCTTGAAGGAACTGTTATTAAAATCTCCTTTTATTTCTTTCTCTTATGTTTCGTGCCAAAAATTTCAGACTCTGCCGCTTCCCTCTCGTACTCTCTTTCTCTTGCGAACCCTCACACCACTGCTCCGGCTCCTCTGAATTAAGGGAAACCGTCGCACCGCCATCTCTCCACCACCCGTCTGCCATTCTTTCGAACGTAGCCAGCATTTGTACCTTCGTCGTTGCCATTCTCAACTTGTTCTCCGTCGCTCCCTTTACGTATGTTTTGTTCTTCCTTCACTGCTTAATTTGTCTCTACTGATATATATATAAATGCATGCATGTTGCACCGAAGAGGTTGTGTTTGATGTGTTGTTCGAAAATCTGTTGTTTGATGTGTTGGTGAAAAATTTTGCTGTGGCCTTTTATGATTGTGGCCGGCTGAGACCTTAATATATATGTATATGTATATATATATATATATATATGTGTGTGTGTGTTTATAATCTATTTTCTAAAATATATATTATTATCATAAGATATGTACATTCTAAGTATAAAATTAAGGTGTATATATTATTTTAGCACTCACATTATTATGCAGATGATCATGTGTATTTATATGCTTTTTTTAATATATATTTTGTAAGACGTGTATTTATATTCCGTAAAATGTGTGTTTATATGTGTTCTATTATATGTATATATATTTATAATATATTTATATATAAGATGTGTATATATAATCTTAAATAATTGTGGTTGGGGTTAGGGTTGGGGTTAGGGGGAGGGTTAGTGTTAGGGTTAGGGTTAGGGTTAGCTATAGGTTTAGGATCATTATCTTATGAGGTTTAGTGTTATTTTTTATTATAATTTATTAGGGTTAATTATTGTTAGGGTTAGGGGGAGGGTTAGGGTTAGGGGGAGGGGGAGGGGGAGGGTTAGGGTTAGGGTTTATCGTTTATTATACTAAATATAAACTAGGGCTATAAGGAAAAATCCTAAGGATAAGGGTATTGTGCATGGGAAAAAGTTGAGGAGGTTGGTTGGGCATCGGTGTTGTGATCGATAAAAATTAAATAGAGATGAATAATTGTGTATAATAATAATAATAATAATAATAATAATAATAATAATCATATAGGATTTATTAGGTTGTACTATATATATATATATATATATTATCTTATTAATATCTACTTGATTTTACTATGCGTAGCTTGAATGATTTGATGATAGTTTGATGTTTAGCCAGTTTGTTAAATATATAACTAAAGATTATGTCCTTATTTTAAATAGTTTGATGTTGTTAGGTTTACATAGTTGGTTATGATCTGGTAGAATATATTTATGATTGGACTAGCTAGTTGAAGATCAGTTTACATATTCTGTAATTTAGATCCTTTTAATTTCGAGAACAACCTTGATGATAAGATTTAGTGGTTCTCATTTGTAGGTAGTGAGATGATATACCCTCCACTGTATTTTCATATGGCGCCACATAGAGATGTACAGACTCATGTGATATGGTTATATGACGAGCTATGTCATTTGTACGCGAGTGGCTCATCCTATCACCCCTTCCATTTCAGATCTTATCACCTTCTACTGACCCTGCCTCAGATAGAGCCATGGGCATCAGCTACGTCTAATTTTTTGCAGTGGTTTGTCTACCACACTGATGCACCACACCCGAGATTTATTGAGGGTGAGCTGTTTGCTAGAGAGTATGATAGGATATCGAGAGAACTGATGGTCATCAATGATGAGTGGAGGTATTGTCATAGCTTGCCTCGGAGTATCCACCTCGATTACCCTAGAGTATCCGTGAGTAGACTCTCTTGCGATGATGTCAGGGATCAAATGATATATCGTGATGAGTGGACTTTTAGAGTTATAGTTTTTAGTCGGGCTCGACGAGGCTATCGGGGGATTTAGTTTTAGATATGAGTTTTCGTTTTTTAGGTATTTGAGTTGTAGCAACATTTTGATGTATATAGTGCTGCTATTGCTTAAATCCTGTAGTATGCATATCTTTTGTAATTTGAACTATTAATTGTATAATATTTTGCTATGTATGTATGTATGCATATATATATATATATATATATATATATATATATAATGAACTCTTTGTAAGTATGAGGAGTTTCATTAATCAGCATTAATATAATTTTGGAAACTTGTTAGCATGATTCGTATATATATATATATATATATATATATATATATATATATATATATATATATATATGTATGTATGTATGTATGTATGTATAGAGAGAGAGAGAGAATAGCATGATACATTTGAGATTAATTCTTTCTAAGCAAGAGTGATTTGAAAATTATTATACTTATAATTCAATTGATTTTTAATAATTACTTTCATGTGGGATATATCTAAATTCAAATAATATGGATCGGAAATAGTTGTCTGCAATTCGTCTGTCTAGAGAATATAACGAAGGAGTGGAGTTTTTCATCAAGTTTGCAGTTGAACATGCTCGGGACTCTAGTAGAATAGTCTGTCCTTGTTTGAAGTGTGCTTATATTCAGCGTGTCAATGCTAATGATTTGAGAGATCATTTATTTGTGTATGGAATTGATACAAGTTACACTTGTTGGATATGGCATGGAGAAACAGAGTCTGAATATGAAAATGACGATGTTGGGAGGGATAGTAGTGGATCATCATTTGATAACTATGAGGGACATTCGTTAGAGGAGATAACTCAAAAGGTTGAGGAAAGTGTTCGGGATTGTCCAAAAATGTTTGAGAAGTTATTGAATGACTCGGAAAAACCTTTGTACGGTGATTGTAAGACGTTTACGCGATTATCCGCTACTTTAAGGTTGTACAACTTAAAGGCATGTAACGGATGGAGTAATAAGAGTTTCACAGAATTATTGTCACTTGTGAAGGATATGCTTCCTGATGATAACGTTCTACCCGATCGTACGTATGAAGCGAAGAAGATTCTATCCTCTATGGGTATGAGTTATGAGAAGATACATGCATACCCTAATGATTGTATTTTATATCGCAAAGACAATGCACCTTTGGATAGTTGTCCTAATCCTGAATGCAAAGCACCACGATACAAGAAGAACAAGGTGCCCGCTAAGGTGTTATGGTATTTTCCTATAATACCAAGATTAAGGTGGATGTTTAATGATATTGAAGATGCCAAGAACCTAAGATGGCATGCTGATGACAAGATAGATGACGGGCTTCTTAGACATCCATTTGACTCTCCACAATGGATGACGATTGATGGGTTGTTTTCTGAATTTGGTAAAGAAGCAATAAATGTGCGCCTTGCGCTTTCTACAGATGGAATGAATCCACACAATCAAGGCAGCTACAGTTTATGGCCAGTGATTTTGGTTATATACAATTTACCTCCGTGGCTCTATATGAAACGCAAGTATATGATGTTGTCTTTACTCATTTCCAGGCCAAACCAACCTGGGAATGATATTGATGTTTATTTGGCACCTTTGATTGATGATTTGAAGTTCTTATGGGACATAGGCATTGAAGTATTTGATGCATATGGTCAAGAAAATTTCACTTTGAGAGCATTGTTATTCTGTACTATAAATGATTTTCTGGCGTATGGCAACTTGTCAGGTTATAGTGTGAAAGGCCATTATGCATGTCCGATATGTGAGGAGAATACTTCATTTGTTCAGCTAACACATGGCCGAAAAACTGTGTTCCTTGGGCATCGTAGGTTTTTACCGAAGAATCATCATTACCGTAGGCAAAGAAAAGTGTTCAATGGATTCCGAGAAGAAGGGCAGGCACCAATCTGGTTGACGGGTTGACAAGTGTGGCTGAAGATGAAACATTTGAGTGTCAAGTTTGGGAAAAAAGATAAGCCTCCATCAGTTGGGTGGAAGAAGATGTCAATATTCTTCAACCTTCCTTATTGGGAATCTTTCTACGTGAGACATGCCCTTGATGTGATGCATATTGAGAAAAATATATGTGACAGTCTTGTTAGCACATTACTTAATGTTCCACGCAAGACTAAAGATGGGATAAATGCTTGAATGGATATGGAAGAAATGGGTATTAGACGGGAACTGACACCGCGAGACAACGGAAGAAGAACATATTTACCGCCGGCGTGTCATACTCTTTCCAGAAAAGAGAAAATTTCATTTTGTGAATTCTTGCACAGTGTCAAGGTTCCGGAAGGGTATTCTTCAAATGTCAGAAGGCTCGTATCGATGAAAGAGTTGAAATTAATTAACATGAAGTCTCATGATTGTCATATCTTGATGCAGCACTTGTTGCCGATAGCTATACGTGGAATTTTGCCAAAACGTGTTCGAATTACTATCATGAGGCTTTGTTGGTTTTTTAAAGCCATCTGCTCTAAAGTTATACATCCTAATAGTTTGGACGCCTTGCAAAAAGGGATTGTGATTATTTTGTGCCAACTTGAAATGTATTTTCCACCGTCATTCTTTGACATTATGGTACATCTAACTGTTCATTTAGTTTATGAGATAAAGATGTTAGGACCTGTTCATGGACATTGGATGTACCCCTTTGAACGGTTTATGAAGTTGATAAAAGGTTATGTGAAGAATCGATATCGGCCAGAAGGATGTATTGTTGAGAGTTACCTGGTGGAAGAGGCAATTGAGTTTTGCACAAAGTACTTGTCAAATGCTGAAGCTCTTGGTATTCCTAAGTCTCGACATGCGGGAAAATTTGAAGGATAGGGTATTAGAGGCAAACAGTTTGGGCGTGTAGACCCTAACATGTTCTGTGCAGCACATCTATATGTATTACACAACAGTGATGATGTTCAGCCGTACATTGAAGAGCATATGACTTCTTTACGGATTGAAAATCCATCAAAGACTAAGAAATGGATTATCGATAAACATAATCTTTCCTTTATTGATTGGATAAGAGATCGCATCATTCCACTCATCGGACATTCCCCAACTTTAATTTCCGAAACCCTGCATTGGTTGTCTCAGAAACCTCGTTATGAATTTTTTCAATATACCAGTTATGTGATCAACGGTTGCACTTTTTATACAAAAGAACAAGATGTGAAGAGTACAATGTAGAACAGTGGGGTGACTTTAGTGGCTGAGGCAATGCATGTTGCTAGTGCGAAAGACAAGAATCCAACTTATGCAGATATGAATTATTATGGTGTGATTGAACATATATGGGAGTTAGATTACACTATATTTAAAATCCCTGTATTCGGTTGTAGATGGGTTGATAATGGCAGTGGGGTTAGATATGAAGATGGATTCACATTAGTAGATCTTAATAGGGAAGGGCATAAACAAGACCCATTCATCTTAGCATCACAAGCGACACAAGTATTCTATGTCACTGACCCTGCTGATAACAGATGGTCTGTAGTACTATCTACGAAAAAAAAGAAATGTCAATGAATGTGATGATGAAAATGATGCCAATTGGAATAACGAGTGTGTCTCAGCTGTGCAAGCAACTCAATTATTGAACGATGATAACAATACAATTAATGAGGAAATATATGTCAGGGATGATCATCGTGAAGTAATATATGTATCAGATCCTGAATCTAATCCAAAAATAAGGGGGAAAAAAGAAGGAAAAGAAGGCAATGAGGGTAATAATATTGTAACATATAATATATATGTTGGTTTTTTTCAACTCAATTATGCTCAATACATAACATTCTAACATAATTTATTTATTGATTTCTTTTAGAGATATGGCCAATAAGAATATTGATAGGGACAGTAGTGATGAAGAAGGGAAAAGAGGGCTGACAATTATGAGAATCATCACAGATATGAGGAATAAAGGAGAACTGGTCGAGTTGGGATGGAATACTTACAATCTTTCCATTGACCCTTATGTAGACATGTTCTTGACTTACATTTCACTTGTGACACGTAACCGTGTTCCTATCTCCTATAATAATCGGAAGCAGGTTCCAACGGGTCATAAGGAGCATATTTGGCAAGAAATCACGGTAAATATACTATTTTATGTAATCATTTATGTATGTAAAATGTTATTAATTTTAATACATTAATATCGGTATACATTTGTATGTCTTACAATGCAGAGAGTATTTAATGTACCAGAGAGTAGAAAGAAATGGCTTCTTAGACATTGTGGGGAGCGTCTAAGAACATTTAGGTCATTTTTAGCTCGTAGGAAAATGTACAGAAAGAGTGATGGTTCTCTACGGCAGAATCCACCCAAACGATACGATTTCATCGATCAAGAAAGTTGGAACCAATTTATTGCATATCGTCTTATGGGTGAATTTAAGGTATTTGTTAGATAACAATTAAATTTTTTTATCGATCCTAGTATTGTGCATAATATTGAAATAACTATGTCACTATGTTTTGGCTTGTCACATAGGAAAAAAGTGCCAAAAATAAAGAGATTGCGAAGCAGAATAAATACCGGCATAATATGGCTCGCAAAGGGTATGCAGGCCTTGAAGAGGAGTTGGTATGTATTTTGTGATTTATCTATTTACAGCATATTGACGAATTTTATAATATTGGTACATTATAAGAATATTTTTTGATTTATAGCTCATAGCCCAAGACTTAGACCCATGTACCTCGTCCATTAATATTGGTACATTATGGAAGAAGGCTAGAGCAACAAAAGATGGATATATTAATGAAGATGTAGATGTTGCAGCGACAAAAATTGTAAGTTTGTAGATATTTGGAACCCTGCTTACTTTTCTTTTAGAAAACTATTATATTATGCTTATTCATGTAAGCTAATTTTACATATATTATATACATTACAGGAAAAAATTCAAGCGTCAGATGGTGAGGAGGGGGTAGACCAATATAACATTGTATCACAGGCTATAGGAATTGTAGAACACCCTGGAAGACACAGGGGTCTTGGATTAGGTGTTACGAAAACGAGCGTACGTGGTCGATCTCGTGGTTCTCGTAACACTGATGAGCAAGTCGCCATCCTTACACAGAAATTGAACGTGGCATTTGAACGGATGGCAATAATGGAGCAAGAGTTGTCATTTATTAAATCTCAAGGGTATAAGCCATCCGATTCAGTCGACCATGATCAGCTTCACATACCTAATGTAAATAGTGTCAGAGACAGTTGTGAAGCTGATGCACGTCTTTCTTCTCTTTCTGAGGTAAGCATTACATAACTTTGAATTGTTATTAAATGTATTCGGTGTCATAAATAATTAATAATGTGTAATATTTTCGTTTAGGGTTTGCATAAATGTGACTTGTTAGCGAATGATCTTTCAACTCTTTTGGCGAAAGGAAGGGTCCGCATCAGTCACAGTACCCAAACGCAAACTGTCCACGGGTACAACTTAGCCCTACTTACAAAGCCAGTGAGTATTAACACTCCAATCATTGGTAGTACGCCCTTGCCTTGTTATAAAGAGGGCGATGAGGCAGCCACAGTACTAGAAGCTCATGGAAGCTTTGTGCCTTGGCCTGTGGATCAGATACGTCTCACTACTGAAGAGGTATTGACATTTAATATCTTCATTAGACCTAATTTAGTAGTTACATTGTTTATACCTTTTTCATATATATATGCTCAATACATATTTTGTTTATTATTATTATTTAAGGAATCAAAGAAGAAGACTGCTCCTGCTAGTAAAACCAAGAGAGGTACTAGTAGAACGAGCAACACAAAAGAGGGCGCTGCCAAAGGAAAGAGAGCTAAATCTGAAAAATCAGTTGCCCCACAAAAGATTCCTTCTTCGGAAATACGCCAACCTCCACCAGCATTAGCTTTATTGTATTTCTATGCCCAAAACTACCTCGGGAATAATTATATTTCCATTGATTGTCGTCCTGAGTATGTTAGAAGGGACGATGCTACTTACATGGTATCGACAGTTGACATAAGCGACATTTATAATCAGGAATGGATGTCAACCACGAGTGCCGTCGTTTATGTCACGTAAGCAGTATTTCATATTTCAGATTTTAGTACTCTTGGAGAAATAGAATTTTTACGACCTCTTAAGCTTATATGAGTTATTAGTTATTAACAAATATCCATTATTATTGTCGTCCATATATAGGTTGGTAGCTAGTCGCGCTGCGTTGGAGGGAATGCTGTCCTCTATTGTTTTTGTGTGCCCATACTACATAGCTGACAATAGTACAATAACAGAGGGTAGGCACATAAACTATTTAGCGGATCGCATTTTGATTGAGGGACACAACAAGCTCTATCTCATTCCTCACCTCGCAACTGAACATTGGGTTTTGTACGCCGTCCGACCTGATCTTAATAAAGTTTATGTGTTTGATTCCCTTCGAACCTATGACGTGCCTTTTGAGGTCGCTCGTCGTGGTGGGAAGGAATTTATAGACATGTTAGTATACTTTTCACTTCTTACTTCATTAGCTTATTTATACATATATATATTCTACTTTCATTATTTGAGGTATATATACTTACAATATTATGTATCCAACTCTATTTATTAGGGCACTACAGACGGCATATCAAAGGAGAGGTGGGAATGGTGTCCCAGTCCCAAAGAATCTTCAATATGAGCCTATCATGGTAAGTAGGAAGACAACTATTTTGTATTTTGTTTTAATTCAAATTAATATATAATAGTTAGAGAGCTAATTGAATTCATTTGACAGTGTCCACAACAGCAAAACGGTGATGATTGTGGATACTATGTATGTAGAGTAATGGATCTTATAGTCCAGAATAGATCGGTCAACATAGATCCAAGCCATGTATGTTTGCTTTTCCATATTTTTCTATTAATGAATCATGACATATATATTTTTGACCTAATGGCTAACTGTATATTAATTGAAACATGGGTGTTGTAGTTTTTCACCGATGACTATACACGAGGCCAGCAATATAATGTTGATGAAATTGATGAAGTTAGAGACCAATGGGCCAAGCACGTGCACTCATTCATTCGGTATTAGGTACGTAGCGATCTATATATTCTACATGCATTTTCAGGTTTGTATTTCGTCTACATCTTTCGGTCTTCCAGCCTAGATCTGTGAACTCTTTAATTTGGGGTATAGAGCTACTAAGTTGTGGTATGCTCACTAATTTTTATTCCTAAGTATAGTTCGTGTATTGAGACATGCATACCAATTATAGATTGATTGAAATTATGGTGTGATACCCTATTGGTATGAATTGATGTTGTTTTACATTGTAGATTTGGTAATTGTTTGAACATACAACTGTGTATGTGGGCAGGAACAAAACAGAAAAATGCTATAAAAAAAACATATACTTTTAATAACGGTCCTATGAAAACCGTTATTAAAACCTATGCTTTAATTACTGTTTTATATAAAACCATTATTAAAAACTAAGGTTTTAATAACGGTTTTCATAGAAGCGTTATTAAAAACGGAGCTTTTAATAACGGTTTTCCATAGAACCATTATTAAAGCATAGGTTTTAATAACGGTTTTGTTTAAGAACCGTTATTAAAACTCCTTATAATCTGATATTTATGCGCATTTAATATGTATTAGAGGGTTTAATAAAAGCACAATCAATGACCGAAACGGTAATTCGATCATGTTTTAACAACGATTTTTGTATTAACCGTTATTAATACATGGTTTTCAACAACGATTTTTTCTTATAAACCGTTATTAAAACCTTATTTTTAACAACGGTTTACTGCGAAACCGTTATTAAAAGCTCGTTTTTAACAACGGTTTTTAAGTAAAAACCGTTATTAAATATGAAGTTTACGCACATATTCACGAGTTTTTGTGTATTTTTCATGACGGTTATGAACCGTTATTAAAGATATAATAACAGGCGATTCAATAACGGTTGAAAACCGTTATTAAAACTATAAAATAACCGTTATTAAAACCCCTTTCCGTGGTTGTGGTTGGCCACACGTGGCGTGACTGGAATTTCTCCCGCTCGTTTTCTTCCTCTCAATCTGCACGTTATTTGAAACCATCAACTGCCCCTATATCCCGCTCGTTTGTGCACTGTTGCCTCGCGAAGGTCGACAAATATTCAAGTTTTGCCGCCCGACCTTCGGCTTGAATTAAACCATTTTCCCCCTAATTTAAACACTTAGTAACCTCCCTAATTTAAATATAATCTCCCCAACTATAAAAACTCCCTCATTTGCATGGTTTCGGGATTTTATTTTCCCTGAAACCCTAAGATGTGCCTGTGCGCCACCGCCTCATCAGACGCCATTTTCTCCTCCTCCGACCAACTTCAACACCTCCTATTGATACCAATCTATTCCCTGCAATACTATCTAATTAACTAAACTAACCTTATCCCTCGATTCATCGTGTGCAAGTTTCTATAATCATCCAAAGTTGGCTAGTTGATTCGACAAGAATCATGACCTCGAGACAGTGAACCACCATCCACCACCACATCCGCCACTTCTAACACCTATTAAACCAACTATTAACTCCTAATAATTATCCTCTACAACCCCATATAATTATTTTAATTTTCTTCCTCTCCGTCGCCTATTTTCCTAATTTTTAACCCCCCTTAGACCCATTTTCCGGCCACCTCCGGGAACCACCGCCGGTGCCACCTACATCATCCAACTCAAGGTGATGCCATAGACATTTTAAATATTTAGTTTCAAATTATTTATAATCATTCTAATTTTAGCCAAAATTTTAGTATTAATTCAACTTTAATTATTATTATTAGTAATATTGACTGTATTCTAATTTCTAAATTTTGTTTACAGGTCTGGGAGTATTATTGAGTAAGATATAGTAATTATCTCGGCCTTTACCTATTTACTTAGATTTTTACATAATTGATGTTATTATTATTAATAATAATATTAGTATAATTATTTGGTTGATACTATGATTATTACTGGAAGAACATAGGCCTTAAATTTTAATTAGTCCTCGCATTTATAAATTTTATTAACATTATTAACATTTTTCAAAATTATTTTAATTATATTATCATTATTACCTTTACTAAAATATAATATAAGTATATATACATTATTAATTTTATTATCACAATTCTGAATAGTATTATTTTTTATCATTGTGGGATGGTTAGAAATCCAACTTTTAATTTTAAGAATTTTGATATCATTAATATCTAATATTCTATTTATAAAAAGTATCATTAATATTATTATACTTTATCTATATTACTAATTATTTTTATTACTATTATTCTTATTATTTTTATTATTATCATCATCATAGTTATGATATTATTAAATCTATTTTGGGAGAAGAGTAGAAACCTTTAGTTTATCACCTTTTCAAAAGAAAATAAGCGAATTAATTATATTAGTTTCTATAATTAATTATTAATAAGCGAAAATGTCATCCTAAAACCAAACCTTGAAATAAGTTAGTATTATATAAAAGGGTCTAATCATAGTATGTTCTGATATAATAGGTGAACCAAATCAAATTACCCAAGTGGAATAGGAGCGTGCACCAAGACCGGTGACGTTTTAGGTAAGGGTCTACTAAGGCCATTTATGTGTTTGCATGTACTATGTGTTTGATATGCCATGTATTTTATGTTCGTTATTATTAATTATTTCGCATGTGACATGATTGTAGAGTTGAAGTATGTTGGTGTGAATAAACTGTGGCATGAGAACTATGCATATGTTTATGTCATTATTGTATGATATGACTTGAGACATGTTGACAGGGCTTATGAAATGGCATGGTGCTAGGGTTGCATGGTATGGCAGGGAGTTAGTGTTTGCATGACATGGCATGATGTTAGGGTTTGCATGAAATGACATGATGTTAGGGTTTGTATGTAATGGTATGATGTTAGGGTTTGCATAAATTGACCTGAGGTTGGGACTTTCATGGAAGCATGTCTATGTGGATTTAGGGTTTGCATATGAATTGGGATTGCATGAGGGTATGGTATGTGGAGTTAGGGTTTGTATGTGGATCAGGGTTACATGGAAGTATGTCTACGTGGAGCTAGGGTTTGTATGTGCGTTAGGATTTGCATGGAAGTATGGTTTACGTAGTGTTGGGGTTTTGCCAAGATGATATAAACTTGGGTTTGCATATGAATGAGGGTTTGCATGGGAGTGTTGTATACATCGAGTTAAGGTTTGGGTATGAATTAGGGTTTGCATGGAGATACGGTTTACGTGGAGTTAGGATTTGTATGGGAGCTAGGGTATGCATGGGAAGATGGATTATGTAGAGTTCGGGTTTCATGGTAATTAGGGTTATTGTAGTATTGGTATACATTACTGGATTTTCCTGTCTTGAAATGAATATTCTGAATAAGATACATAAATTATTAAAAACGTAAAGTGAAAGATGTTGAGCCGGGCTCAGACCGATCCACCGGCTATAATAGTGGCAGGTCATGTACCCTCGCGACCGATTCACCGGCTATAGTAGTGGGGGATCCCGAGCTCAACAACCCAAACGATATATGTTGTTAAGATGTGGGAAGACACTAATTACTTATAGTGGAACACCGTACGAGAAAGGGGCCAGACCGATCCACCGGCTATAATAGTGGCAGGTATGTTACCCTCGCGACTGATCCACCGGTTAAAATAGTGGCAGGGCATGTGCCCTCGTGACCGATCCACCGGCTAAAATAGTGGGGGTTCCCGTACTCATATGGACCTGATAAAGAACATGGTGTGTATCTACATTTGATAAAAGAAAGATTAAATGATTAATCCGGACCTTCTTGGGCCTTACGTATGGACCTATTGATTATAAGTGATTTCACTTTATGCTTCTATGTATCATATGTGTGGGTCGTAATTGTATGTGATCATTATCCTGTATGAATTAATGTGTTGTATGCCGGCCTTAGTATTCGATTACCTTACTCAGTACGTAGCGTACTGATCACCCGTTTCATGGGTTCTGCTCATTCCCACGAGCAGAAGGCCCGTCTGATCTATTGCAGGTAGGAGATATTTACTTTGATGCTATTGATGTCTACGGGACATTAGGAGGGGAGGAGTAATGATTGATCTGGTTCGAGTAGAGAGAGACGTGGTTGTCTTTCCTTTTTAAATCTTTAAATTATGTCACCTTTATTTTGTTGTATTGTCGGAACAATTTTACTAATGTTGCTTAATTATTACCTAGAAAAACAATAAGCTAGTATTATATTATGTATAATTACGCACACTCTGATTTCCCTTTTTATTAATTCAGTATATGAATGTTGTTATTAAAAATGTTTTCTTAGCCTTAACACTTAGTACCGGAACAGTTGCAATGAACTGGTTTGGTACTAAGTGTGGCGGTAACATCCCCAGAATTTACGGTTTTCATTTATGAGTATTATTTTATATAAAAAAAATGTGTAAATTTTGGGGTGTTACAATAATAGTGGGGGATTCTGTGCTCAACAAACCAAATGTAATAAAACTAAGACATAGGAAAAGCACTAATACTTACAGTGGAATACCATGTGAGTCGGGGCCAGACCGGTCCACGGACAAATAATAGTGGCCAGGAGCGTTTTGCCCTGGAGATCAATCCACCGGCGAATAATAGTGGTCAGGAGCGTTCTGCCCTATACGTATCTCCGGTCCACCGGCTATAATAGTGGGGCTCTCACACTCACATGGATTAATAAAGAATATGTATGAAATTGAGTACGTCGTTAAGAGATTTAAAGAACAAGTCTAACTGGAGCATAACCGGCCTCACTATCTGTATTGTTTTATGTTGCCTATATGATCATGCAGGTAGGTGATTCTATATTCGATGCCTACGACGCTTACAAGGCATCAGGTGGGACCGAGAGTTGAGTCCGGACCTAGCTTGGGGGTCGAGAGTGACATGGCCGGAGTCTATTGTCCACTTTATCTTTCTTATGCCTTTAAATTTAGTCTATTTCTGATGTACGATGTTTCAAACTTTTGGAACCTTAAAACTGTACCTTTGGATTGTACTTTTGACTTTCCATACTCTGATTCTATATGACTCGTGTTTTACTCATAACTGGTGTTTTATTATCAACTCGTATTTGATGGTTAATCTGGTTTAGCCTTAGCACTTAGTACCGGGACGGTAGTAGTAAGCCGATCTGGTACTAAGTGTGGCGGTAATGTCTCCGAATTTACAGTTTTATCTTTTCGTTTCCGTTAAATTCTTTGAAATTAAACGAAATTTTTCAGTAGTAAATTTGGGGGTGTTACACAGCCAATTTAATCACAAACCTCGTACCATATCCTACCTGTCACTATACAGTGCAAAAAAAAATATGATTGATCGTTTTATCCTCTAACTCACAATAAGGACACCTTGCTTCACTTGTTTCAATAATTCGCTTCCTGACCAATCTGTCTCTTGTGTTGAGCCTATACTGTACCGTAAATTACGACATAAGCGCTATCCTCAATAGTACTACACTGCACTCATCCGGTCTCCTTACCACATTGCTTATGAGTATATCCAACATGTAATAGAATTTAGTTTGATTAATGACATTAGCCATCATCAAATAATTTGCACCTCCTACTAGTTAAACAGTACATCAACCTATATATGTTTTGCCTTATGCCATGCAAAAAAGATAAAATTCTAAAATTCCATTTGATATTAAAAAAAATGATATTTAAGATATTTTTTTATCAAAAAATTATTTAAATTTTTTATTAAATTATTCAATACAAAAAATAGACATTTTATTAATTATTTTAACAACATCTCATAATGTTATATTTTTCAACCTTGCGGTCAATAAAGCACCAGCGTAGCTTTACACTCAAAACCGCGTGGACCACTCGTAGCTTTACACTGTGCTCTGTGTTCTATGGAGATTAAAGGAAGAACTAATTAGTGATGGAGATGTTTTACTTAACCACCTTAATAGCAATTCCGCAAATAGACTGTGCTAAAAGTAGTGAATTTGAGTTGTCTTTATCTTTATTATTACAGACGTCGCAATCGGAGACGCATTAAAATGAAGAGGATTGTAAATTTTTTTATCTTTATTTATGCGTGTGGATCCCGCGATTATATAGGATAGTGCTTCAGCATATATTCTTGTTGGATCATATGTGGAGTACAAATTAAAAGCTACTGCTATGTGAATTCGTTCCTTCATTTATATATTAATAATAATTTGATATTTATAAATAATTTCCATGCATCGAAAATTATACATACATAAAAGTTTGTGTGTCACTCAATGGGGTGTGAAGGGAAGTATAATTTTCAAAAGCTGACTGTGAATAATATTTGATGGTATCATTATTTTTAGCTCATGTATGGGGGCACACAGGTCAAGTCTATTGTCTCGTGTACCGACTGGCCACAATGGAGTGGTTGGTGGTAGTACTAGTTCATCGGTTTGTATGCATGAATTGACGTATTATGTAGTATGGAGCAAAAAAAATTAATACACCTTTTAAAATAAAAATAATAATTTTTTTTTGTCTCTTTTCAACTTCAACTATACAATAAAAATTCAATAATATAATATTAAAATATATTATCTTATCAATCTATACCCTACCATAAATAATTAAAATATTTATTTAATTAATTATATTGTTAATTAAATGCTTTATCCGTTATATTTGGAAGCAAAATTTTTGGGAGCAAAATTTTTGCTTGGACACAGGATATCGCGCATGACTAATTTTTTCGATCATTTTCCACCGTTGGTGTGAGGTGTTGCGTCAAAGCAACCGACACAAATTTTTTTTGCTCCGTTGCTATAGATGGTCTTAATTTATACCTAATGATATGACCCTCCTAATTAATAACAACACAATGGACCTCGTGTTACAATTAAATTCACTACAAAATAATTGACTTTTGCCAACAAGCCTTATCTATTGGTAAAAGCCATATTTCTGTTAGCAAAAGTTTTTACCAACAGAAATTTTTCTGTGACAAATATGTGGGTAAAAACTCTATGCTTAAAAGTTTTACCCACAGATACGTAAGATCTGTTGGTATTAGTTGCTTATGCCCACAGATATTTATCTGTTGGTAAAAATTAATATCCACAATTATATCTGTGAGTAAAAGTATTAACCACAAAATGATATCTGTGACTAAAAGTATTATCCACAAAATAATATCCGTGACTAAAACTATTACCCACAAAAGAAAATCTGTGACTAAAAGTAGTATATACAAAATTATATCAATTGCTATATATATATATACATATTATCTGTTAGTAAAACGACAATAATGTCCATAATACCTGTTGTAGCAATATTTACTTACAACAATAACTTATCTTTATATAAAATGTAGTACACCATACATAATCATTATTCTTTAGTTTAACTATCAATACGATAATAGTCGTATAGGTATAATATATATATACAACTTGTAACCTATGCTAACATATAAGACATCTTCATTAACATATCAAACACCATCATCTTCATTCCCATCCTATTTAGCATCTCCAACGACTTTTGCGTCTTCAATATTTTCTTTGATAATTATCAAGATGTATTCCCTAAAAAAATATGCATACAACTTCAAACACAACAAATGCATCTTTTGGATATCAAACTCCAAATATCAACCATCTATGGCAATAGACACGCATAAAAACTGTTTTAAGAAGGTTTTATGGTTGTAAAAGGAGATAATGCAGTATACTGATATTATATGAGAATCTTCAAGAGCAGAACCGAAAAGACCAACTCCATAACGCATGACCAAGAAGCTATCAAATCCTAAAGCTACTGTTATGGTAATCTATAAATGAAATAGGTAAAATAATAGGATATATTATACAGTGAACTTTATTAGCTATCAGTGTATCTAGCATGAAGACATCCAAGATTCAGCATGCTTATTCTTGATATTCATTCCTTAGGTTGGTCAAGCTACATACATTCAAATGTACTACCTTGAGGTAGAGTACAACACCATGATATATCTCTTGATTAAGTGAGCTAACGTAACATATATAAAGTAGGGCATGCCATAAAACAATCTTTCAAGTAGCCAATTCAAGACTATTAGATTTCGAAACTAGGGTTTTAAAGCCCAAGACACAAAATTGAATAGTTCAAATCAATTAATTTCAATTAAAGGTGTTACGATGCAATTAATACCATTTCAACTATTTCTATATATTTAAGTTTAGAAAAACAACCATACAAATGACCAACTTCATTATTTCACTTAAAATCTAGGATTTTAGGCCCGAAAATACAATTCGATTGAATTCTATTAATTTATTTAAATTGAATGTTTAGAACTACAATTAGATATATTTTGTAACATAACATATAATCAATTGCTCAAAAATAATAAAAGAAATATCCAATTTAGCATAATTAGGGTTTTTGAGCCCGGAACGCAAATCCGATCAATTCTTCCTAAAGTATATAAATTGATAGTTTGGAATTATAATTAAATGTATTCTAATGTAATTTATATAATCAATTGAATAAAACAACCCGATTACACAATCCAATTTAGACCCGTAAGAATTTTGACCCAAAAATCCAATTCCAATCAATTTCACATATTTTTCCTAAATCAATACTTTTGATATGAAATTAAATACATTTCAAAAGATATTATAAAATCAATTGAATAAAAAAACTCAATTATACAATCCAATTCCATTACACACGAATTTTGACCTAGAAAGTCAATTCCAATGAATTCCACATAAATTTCTCAAATTGACGGTTCTAACATAAAATTAGATACATTTTAAAGCATAACGTAAAATCAATTTGCCCAAAATGGCTTAATCGGACGAATCCAAAAAATTCAGACACAACCCGGCCTAAAATCCAATTTTCACAAATCAACCAAATGCACTACAATTCACCACTCTAAATTAATCATACAACATATATATACATAATTACACAATCAATTTAGCTTATCATAAGCCAATTCATACTCAATTAATCAAAACAAGGGCTAGGGTTTTCGAAAAATTATACCAAACGAAACTGACAAATCTGAATGGGTGAAGGCCGGAGAAGATACCCCGGAGTTCGAGGATTGCTCGCCCGCAACCAGCGAGGCTCGCCGTGGCCGGAGGATGGCGGCACGACCTGTGCTGCTGCTCGTGGCTGCTGCTGCGCGCGGCTGCTGCTTCGGCTGCTGGTTACTGCAGTGCTGGAGCTGACAGGCACAACGGTGGCGTGCGGCTGGAGTGGCGACGTCGATGGTGGCCGACCGTCGGCTGTTGACAATGGAGGAGCTGGTGGCGACGTCGATGGGGCCAGAGGGTAGGGAGGCCGACGGGAAATAACAGAAGAGAAGGTAGAGAAGAAGAGAGAAAAGGAAAAGGAAGAGGGTCGGGGCCGGGGTCCTGTGTGTGTGTTTTTTTTTCTCTTCTCTTTCAAATAATAAAATTAATTTTACTGCTAATAATAACAATAATAATATTAGTTATCTAATAATATTATTAAATAATAAATTTAAATAATAATTTGTATTATTTAAAAATATTTAATATAAAATTAATATTTTATAATGTATTATTAAGATAATATTAATCATAATTTATAATAAAATAATAATAATTATTAAAAATAATAAATAATGGGAAATAAATACAAATATGAATAATATAAATATTAATCATAATTTCCAAAAATTAGTAATAATATTTTTTATTAAAATAATAATAATAATAATGTCCTAAAATAATTATTCTTAGTAATAATTAATAAAGAATTACATTAATAAGAATAATAAGAATCATTATTTTAAATAAATTAATAATAGTATCTAATAATTACTAATATATTATTAATAATGTGAATGATTATTGATAATATTTATTATTGTTAAGATAATATAGATTTGAATGATAATTGGTAGTATTTAATAATAAATTAATTTAATAGTAAATGTTAGTAGATATAATATATATTATTTCATTATAATTGTTAAAAGACACCATTATGAACAATATTAATATAAAAAATTAGAAATAAAATAATAATTAATAATAATATATGTAAACTATTATTTCTAATAATGACTAATGACTTAATTATTATTATTATTATATTATATTAATTAGAATAGAATTAATCATTATTAAAATTATATAAAAACAAATATTATTGTTGAATTTCATAAACACTAATACCAACAGATGTAAAAGTGGGTATTAGTTCTGTTGGTATAATGCTACTAATAACCACAGATATAAGTGATGGTAAAAGATCTGTTGGCATAACATATTAATACCAACAGATAAAAAATTTCTGTTGGAAAAACTACATTATTGCCCATAGAAAATTATCTGTTGGTATTAGTTATTTTTACCCACAGAAAAAGTATCTGTGCCTAAGTTTCTGTTGGCAAAAGTCAATTATTTTGTAGTGATTTTACCTTAAGTAATTTTTTTATATTATAAAATGGGAGTATTTTTTATTGATGGTATCATTATTTTTAGCTCCACTACTACCTTCGACTTTTACCTTAAGTCCTGGTTTATTATCTATCTCATTGACTTGACGTCAATAAAGCACTGGCGGGCCCACAAATTGGACGATAGGAACGCAGGTTTGGGCCACACATTGGACGTTAGGAACGCATGTCTGTCACTTTAGAATTGAATTTGATCCCACTAATGGCCTTGATAAAGAGCATGGTGTGAAAATAAATTCGATAAAGGATTGATGAAGTAATTATTATTAACTATACTTGGATCTTGGCATTTTCACATGAGCATTTATTATCTTGTGCTATTATGATTGGACTTTATGCTCCTTTGTTATTATACATTGTTTGTGTTAATTTTGTATGTTGGCCTTAGTGCACGGTCACCTTACTCAGTAAGTAGCGTACTGATCACCCGTTTCATGGGTGATGCTCATTCCCACGAGCAGAAGGCTCGTCTGATGTGTTGCAGGTAGGAGACACTTATTTCGATGCCATTGATGTCTATGGGACATCAGGTGGGGCCGAGTGATGTTTGGGCTGGATTTAATGTCCTAGGAGTGGCGTGGCCGGTGTTTCCATTGAGATTCTTATCCTTGTTATCTATTAATTATGTTTGAGTCTTCAGAAACAATTTTATTATTGTTGCTATTTTTCTTCTCTGAAAAACAATAGCTAGTATTTCAAATTATATAAAGACTTATGCGTACTATGATTCCCATATTTATGAATTTGGCTTATTTGTTAATGTTATGTGTAGTTTTTCTTAGCCTTAGCACTTGGTACTAGAATGGTAGGAGTGAACCAGCCTGGTACTAAGTGTGGCGGTAGCATCCCCAGAATTTACGAGTTTTAATTCATAATTCTTGTTTTTTTTAAAAAATGTGTAAAATTTGGGGTGTTATAGGAGGGGTATTTGTTTCTCAATTTGTTTGTTCAAATTCTTCATCTTCCTATTTTTTATATACCGATTTAGGAATTCTCGTTTGAAAATTCGCACCCTGGAATGATGTTCTAGGTGTTCAAGATGTTGAATCTCTTTTTTGGTTTTTGTACCTAAGAAAGTCAAAAGTGAATTATATATATATATATATATATGCATGCATGTTGCTACAAGGTTACGTTTGTTTGTTATTGAAAAATTATGGTTTGTCATTCGAAAATGTGTTGTTGAATGTGTTAGTTAAAAATGTTGTTATTCGTTGTTGAATTTGTTGCATTACGATAATATATTAACAAATGTATATGTTGGCCGAGACCTTTACATATATATATAACATGCATGAGAGTGTAGAATTATATACGAAGCTTGATTAGAAAAAAAACACTTCAAATTATTAATAATGTCACTCATAAAAACTATATATATATATATATATATATATATATATATTCATTAATAAGTGTAGGACACTAGCTATAAGATATAGGAAATGTCATATAATGAAATGAAAATATATTTTACATATGTACATCATTAAATGAAATTTCCAATTAGAGATGCATATGTTAATGATTGTTATTTATGAGGATTAAATAGATATAGAAAATAAGGAATATATAAAATTGAATAATTAAATAGAGAGAAATAATTGTGTATAATAATAATAATAATATAGGGTTTATATATTAGGGTTTAATTACAATTAGCTAGGTTTAAGATTAAGGTTTTATAAAGTTTAAGGTTAGGTTTTATTATAATTTATTAGGGTTAGGATTAGGGCTAGGGTTAGGGTTTATCGTTTATTATACTAAATATAAAAGTAAAAAATTAAATAGATAGGAATAATTGTGTATAACAACAATAATAATAACAATAATAATATAAGATTTATTAGGGTTTAATTATAGTTAGCTAGGTTTAGGATCATTATCTTATGAGGTTTTGGGTTAGTTTTTATTATAATTTATTAGGGTTAATCAGGGTTAGGATTAGGGTTTATCATTTATTATACTAAATATAAAAGTGAAAAATTAAATAGAGAGGAATAATTGTGTATAATAATAATAATATAGGATTCATTAGGGTTTGATTATAGTTAGCTAGGTTTAGGATCATTATCTTATGTGGTTTAGGGTTAGTTTTTATTATAATTTATTAGGGTTAGGGTTGGGGTTGGGGTTTAGCGTTTATTATACGAAATATAAAAGTGAAAAATTAAATAGACAAGAATAATTATGTATAATAATAATAATATAGGATTTATTAGGGTTTAATTATAGGTAGCTAGGTTTTACTATATATATATATATATATGAAAATAATATCTACTTGATTTTACTATGCATAGCTTGAACGATTTGATGATAGTTTGATGTTCAACCAGATTGTTAAATATATAACTAATGATTATGTCCTTATTTTAAATAGTTTGATGTTGTTAGCTTTACATAGTTGGTTAAGATCTGGTAGAATATATTTATGATTTTTCTAGCTAGTTGAAGATTAGTTTACATATTTTATAATTTAGATCCTTTCAAGAATAACCTTGATGATAAGATTTAGTGGTTCTCATTTATAAGTAGTGAGATGACATACCCTCCACCATATTTTCGTATGGCACCACATACAGATCTACGGACTCATGTGATATGGTTATACGATGAGATATGTCAGTTGTACATGAGTGACTCATCCTATCACCCCTTCCATTTCAGATCGTATCACCTTCTGTTAACTCTGCCTTAGACAGAGCTATAGGCCTTGGCTATGTCTACTTTTTTGCAGTGGTTTGTCTATCACACTGATGCACCACATTCGAGATTTATTGAGGGTGAGGTGTTTGCTAGTGAGTATAATAGGATATCGAGAGAACTGATGGTCATCGATGATGAGTGGAGGTTTCGTCATAGCTTGCCTCAGAGTATCCACCTCGGTTACCCTGGAGTATCCGTGAGTAGACTCTCTTGCGATGATTTTAGGGACCAGATGATATATCGTGATGAGTGGACATTTAGCGTTATAGTTATTAGTCGGGCTCGACGAGGCTACCGGGTGATTTGGTTTTAGGGATATGAGTTTTTGTTTTTCAGGTGTTTGGGCTGTAGCAACCTTTTGATGTATATAGCGCTACTATTGCTTAAATCCCATAGTATGTATATATTTTGTAATTTTAACTATTGTACAATGTTTTGCTACGTATGTATTTGTGTGTGTGTGTGTGTGTGTGTGTGTGTGTGTGTGTGTGTGTGTGTGTGTGTGTGTGTGTATGAACTCTTTCTAAGTATGAGCAGTTTCATTGAGTATTAATATCTTTTTGGAAACGTGTTAGCATGGTTTGTATATTTATATACAGAATAGCATGGTACATTTGAGATTAATTCTTTCTAAGAATGAGCGATTTGTGAATTATTAAACTTATAATTCAATTGATTTTTAATAATTACTTTCGTGTGGGATATATCTAGATCGAAAAACTATGGATCGGAAATGGTTGTCTGTAAATCGTCTACCTAGAGAATATAATGATAGAGAGGAGTTTTTCATCAAGTTTGTAGTTGAACATACTCGAGACTCTAATAGAATAGTCTGTCCTTATTTGAAGTGTGCTTAGATTCAGCGAGTCAACGCTAATAATTTGAGAGATCATTTGTTTGTGTATGGAATTTATATAAGTTATACTTGCTGGATATGGTATGGGGAAATAGTGTTTAAATATACTAATGACGATGTTAGGAGGGATAGTAGTGGATCATTATTTGATAACTATGAGGGACATTCGTTAGAGGAGATGACTCAAAAGGTTGAAGAAAGTGTTCAGGAATCTCCAAAAATGTTCGAGAGGTTAATGAATGACTCGGAGAAACCTTTATATAGTGATTGTAAGACATTTACGCGATTATCCGCTACTTTAAGTTTGTAAAACTTAAAAGTATGTAACAGATGGAGTGATAAGAGTTTCATAGAATAATTGTCACTTATAAAGGATATGCTTCCTAATGACAATATTCTACCCGATCGTACTTATGAACCAGAGAAGATTCTATCCTCTATGGGCATGAGTTATGAGAAGATACATGCATGCCCTAATGATTGTATTTTATATCGCAATGCAATGCATCTTTGTATAGTTATCTTAATCCTAAATGCAAAGCACCACGATACAAGAAGAACAAAGTGTCTGCTAAGGTGTTATGATATTTTCCTATAATACCAGGATTAGGACGGATGTTTAATGATGTTGAAGATGCTAAGAACCTAAGATGGCATGCTAATGAGAAGATAGATGACGGGCTTCTTAGACATCCATCTGAATCTCCACAATGGATAATGATAGATGGCTTGTTCCCTGAATTTGGTAAAGAAGCAAGAAATGTGTGTCTTGCACTTTATGCAGATGGAATGAATCCGCACAATCAAAGTAACTACAATTTATGGCCGGTGATTTTGGTTATATACAATCTACCTCCATGGCTCTATATGAAACGCAAATAAATGATGTTGTCTTTACTCATTTTGAGACCAAACCAACTTGGAAATGATATTAATGTTTATTTGGCACCTTTGATTGATGATTTGAAGTTCTTGAGGGACATGGGCATTGAAGTATTTGATGCATATAGTGAAGAAAATTTCACTTTAAGAGTAATGTTATTCTTTACTATAAATGATTTTCCAGCGTATGGCAACTTGTCAGGTTATAGTATGAAAGGCCATTATACTTGTCCGATATGTGAGGAGAATACTTCATTTGTTCAACTAACACATGACCGGAAGATTGTGTTCCTTGGGCATCATAGGTTTTTATCGAAGAATCATCATTATCGTAGGCAAAGAAAAGCATTCAACTTCTTCCGAGAAGAAGGGCAGGCACCAATCCGGTTAATAAGTTGACAAGTGTGGCTAAAGATGAAATATTTGAGTGCCAAGTTTTTAAAGAAGAATAAAGATAAGCCTCCATTAGCAGGGTGGAAGAAGATGTCAATATTCTTCAATCTTCCTTATTGGGAATCTCTATACGTGAAACATGCCCTTGATATGATGCATATTGAGAAAAACATATATGATAGTCTTGTTGGTATATTACTTAATGTTCCACATAAGACTAAAGATGGCATCAATGCTTGAATAGATATGGAAGAAATGGGTATTAGACAGGAACAGGCACCGCGAGACAACGAAAGAAGAACATATTTACCACCGGCGTGTCATACTCTTTCTAGAAAAGAGAAAATTTAATTTTGCAAATTCTTTCATAGTGTCAAGGTTCCGAAAGGGTATTCTTCAAATGTCAGAAGGCTCGTGTCGAGGAAAGAGTTGATATTAATTAACATGAAGTCTCATGATTGTCATATTTTGATGCAACACTTATTACTGATAGCTATCCGTAGAATTTTTTCAAAGCGTGTTTGAATTACTATCACGAGGCTTTGTTGGTTCTTTAACGCCATCTGCTCCAAAGTATAGTTTGGATGCCTTGCAAAGAGGGATTATGATTACTTTGTGCTAGCTTGAAATATATTTTCTACCATCATTCTTTGACATTATGGTATATCTAACTGTTCATTTAGTTTATGAGATAAAGATGTTAGGACCTGTTCATGGCATTAGATGTACCCCTTTGAATGGTTTATGAATTTGATAAAAGGTTATGTGAAGAATCGATATCGGCTAGAAGAATGTATTGTTGAGAGTTACCTTGTAGAAGAGGCAATTGAGTTTTGCACGAAGTACTTGTTATATGCTAAAGCTCTTGGTATTCCTAAGTCTTGACATGCTGGCAAAATCGAAGGATAGGGTATTAGGGGAAAACAGTTTGGGCGTGTAGACCCTAACATATTCCGTAAAGCACATCTATATGTATTACACAACAGTGATGATGTTCAGCCGTACATTAAAGAGCATATGATTTCTTTACGGATTGAAAATCTATCAAAGAATGAGAAATGGATTATCGATAAACATAATCTTTCCTTTATCGATTGGATAAGATATCGCATCATTCCACTCATTGGACATTCGCCAACTTCAATTTCCGAAACCCTGCATTAGTTATCTCTGAAACCTCGTTATGAAGTTTTTTCATATACCAGTTATGTGATCAATGGCTACACTTTTTATATAAAAGAACAAGATGAGAAGAGTAAAATGTAGAAAAGTGGGGTAACTTTAGTGGCTGAGGCAATGCATGTTGCTAGTGCGAAATATAAGAAAACAACTTATGCAGATATGAATTATTATAGTGTGATTGAACATATATGGGAGTTAGATTACAATGTACTTAAAATCCCTGTATTTAGCTGCAGATGGGTTGATAATAGCCATGGGGTTAGATACGAAGATAGATTCACATTAGTAAATCTCAATAAGGCAGGGCATAAACAAGACCCATTCATCTTAGCATCACAAGCAACACATGTATTGAAATACCCCAAAACCCTAATTTAGGAAATCATGGACAAATAAGAAATTATTAGGAAAATTAATTAAATAAACTATTTTTATTAAAATAAGAGGGAATTAATTAAGGTAAATCTAGGAGAAATCAATAAATAATTTAAATAGGAAAATTTTGGGTATTTTGCTAATTAAAATGGAATTTAAGAAAAATCTTTCAAAATTCCTAAATTAATCTAAAAAGAGAATGTAATTATTATTTTAATATTAATATTTTATTAAATATCCCCAAAATACCCAAAATATATTAATTAAGCCAATCCACCTTTTCCTTTCTTTTTCCTTTTTTTCTTTTTCCCCCCTCTTTTTCCTTTTCTTTCCTTTCCTTCTCTTCCTTTTTCTCCTTTTTCCCCAGACCTGGGCCGGCCCGCTGGCCCAACTCATCCCCCTCTCCCTGCACGGCCCAGGCCCACATCGTCTTTTTTCTTCCTCCTCTCCTGGCCTGTTCGGCCTCCCCCTTTCCTTCTTCTTTTTTTTTTCCTAGACTGCCGGTCCAGCCCGCCCCACGTCGTCTTCTACCTCCCGCGCCTGCAACTCCCTCAATCGGTGCCGAGAATTCCACCACCAACCACATTGCCCACTCCAGCCGTTCCTCCCCTCTCTTCCCCTTTAACTTACCCACCATTTTTATAGGGTCATTCCTCCCCTCTCTTGCGTGCCATTCCTTCTTCCTCGACAAGAAATGGCCTACGAATGTAGACCTACGCCGACCTACCCTCACTAGCCAGAGACCCATAACCCTTTCCCCCTACTCTCCCACTCCCCTTTGTCTTTTTCCCTTCCAATCGAGCTATATATAGCCCCGAAGGATGCCATAATCGGGTTTTGATTTCCGTAGCCCAGAAACTCACCTCGCGCGCCACCGCCTGATCAGCCCCTCATTTCTCCGCTGTCGGCCGTCGTCACCGCCCACTCTGGCCACCAAAACTTTCCCTGCACCGACCTCTACACAACCGAGCCACCCTCCCTCCTTGCCTTTCCCTACACGAGCTACCTTGGCCGTGCAAAGTCACCCT
The DNA here is from genome assembly GCA_039764185.1 of Tamarix austromongolica. Taxonomy (NCBI): domain Eukaryota; kingdom Viridiplantae; phylum Streptophyta; class Magnoliopsida; order Caryophyllales; family Tamaricaceae; genus Tamarix; species Tamarix austromongolica. The sequence continues at coordinate 39,019,156 of CM077808.1, read as the reverse complement.
CCCGAACAGCCTCTTTCGACCCTACGCCGCCCCTCGTACCGCCATTTACCACTAGTTCTGCCACTTGTAGCGCCACCTCTATCTCCCAAAAAAAAAACAGGGGACCTTACTCTACCTCCCCACACCTCCATTTTCCCCTACTTCCCTCTCCCCTAGCCTCTGCATCCATCTCTCCACCACCCTTCTTCCTCCACCGCCGCTGCCGCTGGTTCCACCACCAAGCCTAGGTGGTCTCCAAACTCTTAACCCTTAAACTTTTTTGTATAAAAGTTTTAATGATTTTAATATTCATAGTATTATTATTAACTATTATTATTAGTGTTGTTATTATTATTATTATTATTACTACTACTTCTACGATTATTATTATTATGTTCTAACTCTTATTCCGGAGAGTTTCTAAGTAATGGTATTGATTAAGACTACAACTTTGTTGTTGTTGTTGTTGTTGTTGTTGTTGTTGTTGTTGTTGTTGTTATTATTATTATTATTACTATTATTATCCTTATTATTATTATTGCATTACTACTACTACTACTACTACTACTACTACTACTACTACTACTACTACTACTACTACTACTACTACTATTATTATTATTGTCATCATTATTATCTTTATTACTATTATTATTATTATTAGTAAAATTATTATTATTCTTATTATTAGTATCATTATTATTATTATTGTTATAATGAGTATCATTATTACCACTATTACTATTATCATCTCCAGCATTGTTATCACTATTACTATTAGTATTATTATTGTTATGATTATTATTATTTTCGTCACTATTTCTACCACTACTACCACTAGCATTATTAATATAAGTATCCTTATGGCCATTACTTTTATATTACTTCCATCACTAGTATTATTATTATTATTACTAGATTTGGGGGCGATATTAGTATCATTATAAAACTAATAATAATATTATTATTAGTAATATTGAAACCCTTACTTTAATACTATGAATATTACTAAGACTTACTTTGGTTAGTAGTGGCATGATTAATTATTTTGAGAATAATAACCCTACTTTTAATTATAAACTACTATTATCATTATTAGCCTTAGTATTAGGCCATAGGGGTAAGATAGGAAATTATGGTAATTCCAGTAGATGGAGATTAACCCATAGTATTTCTCTCTTATAGGTGAATCAAGTCAAAACCTTCAGGAGGCGTAGGAGCGTGCTCCAAGCCCGGCAACATTTTAGGTAAGGGTGTAGCTAAGGCCGCCTGTGTGCTATGTGTCTTTCTTGCCTTTGATGTCCTGTATAATTATATGTCATGTTCTATATGCTATTATCTTAATTGTTTTATGTGTAGCACGGCTTGGAACAGAGGTATATTCATGTGCTCTCTTATGTTATGTGCTAATATGGATATGCTGCAAGTTGTGATGTGATGTGGCCCTTAGGACATGCATGCTAGGGTATTTGATGTGGTGTTGTGGGATGGAGGCATGAAAGAGAAAAATGAGAAAGTAAGATAACCAAGGGGAAGTAAGTTGGCTAACGTAGGTGAGAATGACCTAAATAACCATGATCCATGAGTGGTGAATAGAAAAAAGGGGGAGGGATTTAAATAAAATGGAAGAGTAGAAGGAACTAGGGTTTGCATGGAAATTTTACGGTTTGGCATGATAAATATCGAGGGTTTTGTATGGGATGGTTAGAGTCCACATGGGGGCAAACTTTAAGTATGGAAAGTTGCCTCGAGGCGTGAGGAAGGTAATAGAAGTGTCGTTTGGGTAACTGTGGGATTCGGGTGAAAAATAGTACGTAGGACAGTATAAGGGTGCTTAGGAGACTAGGCTAGAGTTAAAGAGGAAACCCTAATTTGAGTAGGGGAAAGATGAAAAAGAAAATAACAAAAATAAATGAGAATGAGTGGGGCATGAAGTGAGGGTTGAACCTAAGGGTCGTGATGTGTAGGGGTGATAAAATAGTCTGGGTTGTGCGAGGCAGAAAATGATGGACCACATAGGTCCAAGTTAGGGTTCCTGGAGAAAACCCTAAGGGAAGGCGGTGAGTGGACTTTGAGGGTACAAGGTGTGGGCCTCGACCCCCACACTCAGGAGTCGGGTTTCCGGTGTAAGTAAGCAGGTTACGGGAAAGATGTTAGGGCAAGTTAGGAGGTGCAAAGGTCTTAAGATATGGGACGGGCCCTTTTAGGAGGATAAGTATAGTTGGAGTTAACCATACATGTCTAGGGCGGAACCTATTGAATAAGATACGATAAAATATTAATCATGTAAAGTGGAAGATTATTGAGCTGGGCCCAGACCTATCCACCGGCATAATAGTGGCCAGATGCCGGGGTGCCCTAGAGACCGATCTATCGGCACATAATAGTGGTTAGGTGCATTTTACCCTATAAGTGACCGATCCACCGGCTATAATAGTGGGGGATCTCGAGCTCAATAAACCAAATCCTAATTTGTTAATACACGTAAAAGATACTAAGTACTTATAGTGGAACACCATGAGAGTCAGGGCCAAACTGATCCACCGGCATAATAGTGGCTAGGAGCATTTGCCTTGGAGACCGATTCACCGGCATATAATAGTGGTCAGAAGGATTTTACTCTATAAGTGACCGATCCACCGGCTGTAATAGTGGGGTTCCTGTACTCACATGGATTGATAAGAATTATGGTGTAAAATGAGTACTATCTAGAGAATATATAAACAATGTGGGCCTTTATTTACCTGAGAAACTGTGTGCTATCATGTGGTTGTGATTATGTTATGTGCTCTTATATGTTGGCCTTAATTATACGGTTACCTTACTCAGTACGTAGCGTACTGACCACCCGTTTCATGGGTGCTGCTCATTCCCACGAGCAGAAGACCCTTCTGACTTAGTGTAGGTTAGTGATTCTATCTTCGATGCCTACGATGCTTACGAGGCATTGGGTGGGGCTAAGAGTTGAGCCTAGATATAGCTTGGGGGTCGAGAGTAACGTGGCCGGATTCTACCGTCTGCCTTATCTTTCCTGTATCGTTATATTTAGTTTATTTCTGGTGTATGATGTTTCCGACATTTGGAACTTTAGAACTGTACTTTTAGACTGTACCTTTTGATTACCGCACTCTGATTTCCTACACGGTTAACAACTCATTTCTTTTATGAATGCTCGTTTTAATTATCAACTCGTTTTTGATGTCTATCCCAATTAGCCTTAGCACTTGGTACTGGAACAGTAGAAGTGAACCGGTCTGGTACTAGGTGTAGCATTAATATCCCCATAATTTACGTTTTTTTTTATTTCGCTTAAGCTAAACCTTTTCATTAAACGAAATTTTTTAGTTGTAAATTTTGGGGTATTACATGTATTCTATGTCGCTGATCTTGTGATAATAGATGGTCTGTGGTACTATCTACAAAGAAAATAAACGCCAATGAATGTGATGATGAAAATGATGCCAATTGGAATAAAGAGTATGTTTCAGCTATGCAAGCAACTCAATTATTAAACTATGATAACAATAAAATTAATGAGGAGGAAATATATGTCAAGGATGATCATCGTGAAGTAATATATGTATCAGATCCTGAAACTAATCCGAAAACAAGGGGAAAAAAGAAGGAAAAGAAGGCAATGAAAGTAATAATATTGTCACATATGATATGTGTGCTGGTTTTTTCGAATGCATTTTTTGACCTTCATGATAGGATATTTATTGTATCGATAATATAATGGTACATTAGACTCAATAAATAACATTCTAACATAATTTATTTATTGATTTTTTGTGGAGATATGACTAACAAAAACATTGATAGAGACAACAGTGATGAAGAAGGGAAACAAGGACCTGCTATTATGAGAATCATCGCAGACATGGGGAATAAAGGAGAACTAGTCGAGTTGGAATGGAATACTTGCAATCTTCCTATTGGCCGCACACATATTCTTGACTTACATTTCACTTGTGACCCATAACCATGTTCCTATCTCCTATAATAATTGTAAGCAGGTTCCATAGGGTCATAAGGAGCATATTTGGCAGAAAATCACGGTAAATATGCTATTTTACGTAATCATTTTTGTATGTCAAATGTTATTAATTTTAATACATTAACATTGGTATATATCTATATGTCTTATTTTGTAGAGAGTGTTTAATGTCTCAGAGAGTAGGAAGAAATGGCTTCTTAGACATTGTGGGGAGCATCTAAGAACATTAAGGTCATATTTAGCTCATAGGAAAATGTAAAGAAAGAGGGATAGCTCTCTATGGTAGAACCTACCCAAACGATACAGTTTCTTCGATCAAGAAAGTTGGAACTAATTTATTGCATATTGTCTTACGGGAGATTTTAAGGTATTTATTAGGTAACATTTAAAATTTTTGTATCCCAATAGTATACTTAATATTGAAATAACCATGTCACTATGTTTTGGCTTGTCACATAAGGAAAAAAGTGCCAAAAATAAAGAGATTGTGAAGCAGAATAAATACCAGTATAATATGGCTCGCAAAGGCTATGCAGGCCTTGAAGAGGAGTTGGTATGCAATTATGATTTATCTATTTACATGTAAATGTTGAATTTTATAATAATATTCTTAATTAAGAACATTTTTTTATTTATAGCTCCTAGCCTAAGACTTGGACACATGTACCTCGTCCATTAATATTGGTACATTATGGAAGAAGGCTGGAGTAACAAGAGATGGATATATTAATGACGATGTAGATGTTGCAACAAAAATTATTATAAGTTTGTAGATATCTAGAACCCTATTTAGTTTTCTTTTAGAAAACAATTATATTATGCTTATTCCTATAAGCTAAATTTACATATATTATGTACATTAGAGGATGAATTTAAAACGTTAGATTGTGAGGAGGGGGTGGACCAATATAACATTGTGTCCCAGGCTACAGGAATTGTAGAACACCCTGGAAGACATAGGGGTCTTGGATTAGGTGTTATGAGAACGAGCGTATGTGGTCAATCTCATGGTTCTCTTAGCACTAATGAGTAAGTCGCCATCCACACCTAGAAATTGAACGTGGCATTTGAACGAATGGCAACAATGGAGCAAGAGTTGTCATTTATCAAATCGCAAGGGTATAACCATCTGATTCAGTCGACCATGATCAACTTCACATACCTAATGTAAATAGCGTCAGAGACAGTTGTGAAACTGATGTACAACTTTCTTCTCTTCCCGAGGTAAGCATTACAAACTATGAATTGTTATTAATTGTATTCAGTGTAATAAATAATTAATAATGTGTAATATTTTTGTTTAGGGTTTGCATAAATGTGACTGTTAGCGAATGACCTTTCAACTCTTTTGGAAAAAGAAAGGGTACGCATCAGTCACAGTACCCAAATGCAAACAATCCACGGGTACAACTTAGCCCTAAATATAACGCCGGCGAGTATTGACACTACAATCATTGGTAGTACACCCTTACCTTGTTATCAAGAGGGTGATGAGGTGGTCCTAGTGCTAGAATCTCATGGAAGCTTAGTGCCTTGGCCTACGTATCAGATACGTCTCACTACTGAAGAGGTATTGACATTCGATATCTTCATTAGACCTTGTTTAGTAGTTACACTGTTTATACCTTTTTCATATATATATACTCAATACATATTTTGTTTATTATTATCAATTAATGAATAAAAAAAAGAATAAAAAAAAGAAGACTACTTTTGCTAGTAAAACCAAGAGAGGTACTAGTAGAACGAGCAACACAAAAGAGGGCGCTGCTAAAGGAAAGAGAGTTAAATCTGAAAAATCAGTTGCCCCACAAAAGATTCCTTCTTTGAGAAAAACCAACCTCCACCAGGAATAGCTTTATTGTATTTCTATGCCCAAAACTACCTCAGGGACAATTATATTTTCATTTATTGTCATCTTGAGTATGTTGTGAGGGACGATGCTACTTACATGGTATCAATGGTTGACATAAGAGACATTTATAATCAGGAATGGATGTCAACCACGAGTGTCGCCACCTATGTCACGTAAGTATTATTTTATATTTGATATTTTAATACTCTTGTACAATTGAAATTTTTATGACCTCTTATATGAGTTATTAGTTATTAACAAATATACATTGTTATTGTCGACCATAGCTTGGTAGCTAGTCACGCTGCGATGGAGGGAATGATTTCCTCTATTGTATTTGTGTGCCCATTCTACATAGCTGATGGTAGTACAGTAAGAGAGGGTAGGCACATAAACTATTTAGCGGATCACATTTTGATTGAGGGACACAATAAGCTCTATCTCATTCCTCACCTCACAACTGAACATTGGGTTATGTACGCCGTCCAACATGATCTTAATAAAGTCTATGTGTTTGATTCCCTTCGAACCTATGATGTGCCTTTTGAAGTCGCTCGTTGTAGTGAGAAGGAATTTATCGACATGTTAGTATACTTTTTACTTCTTACTTTATTATCTTATTTATATATATATTCTACTTTCATTATTTGAGGTATATATACTTACAATATTCTGTATCCAACTCTATTTATTAAGGCACTACGAACGACATGTCAAAGGAGAGGTGGGAATGGTGTCCCAGACCCAAAGAATCTTCAATATGAGTCTGTCATGGTAAGTAGGAAGACAACTACTTTGTATTTTATTTTAGTTCAAATTAATATCTAATAGTTAGATAGCAAACTGAATTTATTTGACAGTGTCCACAACAACAAAACGGCGGTGATTGTGGATACTATGTATGTAGAGCAATGGATCTAATAGTCCAGAACAGATCGGTCAACATAGATCTAAGCCATGTATGTTTGCTTTTCCATATTTTTCCATTAATGAATCATGTCATATATATTTGGTACTTGACCTAAGTGCTAACTGTATATTAATCAAAACTTGGGCATTGTAGTTTTTCACCGATGACTATACACTAGGCCAGCAATATAATGTTGATGAAATTGATGAAATTGATTAAATTAGAGAACAATGGGCCAAGAACGTGTACTCATTCATTTGGAATTAGGTAGGGATCTATATTCTACATGCATGTTCAGGTTTTATTTCATCTACGTCTTTTGGTCTTCTAGGCTAGATCTATGAACTTTTTACTTTGGGGTGTAGAGCTACTAAGTTGTAGTATACCTACTAATTTTGATTCTTGAGTATGTCCGGTTTACTAAGACATGCATACCAATTAGAGATTGATTGAAATTATGGTGTGATTGCAGATTTGCTATGAATTAATGTTGTTTGACATTGTAGATTTGGTAATTATTTGAACATACAACTGTATATGTGGATAGCAACTACTACAACAAACTAGTTCATTAACGACCAATTTAGGGACCAATTTTTTGTTGTTGTTATTGATATATTATTAACGACCACTATCAAAAGTCATCGTTATTGGTATATCTATTGCGAATAATATAATTTTTGGTCGTTAATCATTAATTTATTGGTCGCTAAAAATATTTAAGTTCCATATATACATATATATATGTTTTATAATAATTGTTTTTCAAATCTCTAAAAATCAAAAAAAATTAAATGTAATAAAAAAAATACTTAAATCACTCAACTCCTTAAAATTTCTTTAAAAAAAAAACCAAAATTTTTTCACCTGCGCGCCCTACCCCACCCTTATATCATTTTAATTTTCGGCCCCTCCCCTCCCTGACCCTCAAAGCTTAACAACGTCCCCCGCCCTGGCTGTCTCCTGGTCTACGTCTTCAACCCAAGCTGCACCACCACGCAAGCCACCGCCGCTCGAGCACACCACCACACTTGCTATACCTCGTCGTCGTCGTCCTCCAACACAGCAGCAGTAGTAGCCACCAGCAATGTACGAGGACAGCCGAGGCGCGCCACCACCCATCCGGCTCCAGCATCGCTTGTCACCAACAAGTGGTCCTTGACCACCGGCGAAGCTCCAGCACCCCTCACTCCCTCTAATTTTGCTACAATTCCTTTGGTATAAATACTTATGTTTTGATTAATTTTAAATGAATTAGCTTATAATAAGATAATTTAGTTTTTTAATTATATATATATATATGTATTGTATGAATGATTTGTAACGGTTAATTATGTTGGTTATGGTTGATTTGTGAAAATTAGATTTGTGACCCGGCTATATCTAGATTTGTTGGTTTTATTCGATTTAGCTATTTTAGATAAATTGAATTTACGATATCCTTTAAAATGTATCTAATTTCATGTTAGAACTATCAATTTGAAAATTTTGTGCCAAATTAATCGAAATTGGATTCTTAGGTCAAAATTCTTGCGGATTTAAATTGGATTGTGTAATCAAGTTATTTTATTCAATTGATTATATAATTTGTATTATATTATGTTTAATTTCATTTTCGACATGTCAATTTAAATATTTTAGAAAGATTTGACCAGATTTGCAGTCCGAGCTAAAAAATCATAATTATGTTAAATTGAATCTTTCGTTAATTATTTTAATCAATTGAGTATACGATAGAAGATATCTTGAAAGTACACTATTAAGAAGGGTTTTGGTGGATGGTGGTGCTGAAGGTTTTCTTCATTACTTTATATTGTTGTATAATCTCTTTTTTATTTCCTCAGATTATTTTCTATGTTAATTCATTTAAGAATTTTATAATCATTCAAGTTGATAAAATTAGATAAATAATATGATGATGATCAACATTGACATTATTTTTTTTAACAAGAAATAAAATATGATATAATTGGTGCACTTTTGTGCTTTCTATTTCTTTCATTAATACTTTATTAATGATGTTTTGTATTATATTTTGTAATCCTTGTTGTGTATTCTTCAAAATGATAGTGTGCATATTTTATCTAATTGACAATTGTTTTCTAATTGTTATGTTTATGCCCTTTTTTTTCCTTTAGAAAATGGCACCCAATAAGGAATGGATTGGCCTTGTTGATGATTGTTTTCATGATCCAGCATATTTTACCGGGGTTGAGGAATTCTTGAACTATGCATTTTAAAAAATCAATATAAATTTAATTAGATGTCCGTGTATCAATTGTGTTAATACTGATTCTAGAACTCGTGATACTGTGAAAGCACACTTGATGTCCGTGCATCAATTTAATGTTCTTGTAACCCCCAACTAGTTATCCTTACAAAAGGTTCATCATCTCATTACATTTCTTCAACTATTACTCTAATTTTCCTCCCTTATAATTGTAGAAAATATTTTTATTTAGAAATTGAAGAAATTATAATATCAACAAATTTTAGCCCTAGTCATAACAACTAAATGCTCATTATCAACTTGTAATGTCACATTCCTTAGCATCAAACATATTAAACCATAATTGATTAGATTATATCAACTATATGCTAACTATCTCTAAGTCATCCTATACATTTCATATTTCAATCACACCTTATATTTTACTTAGCAAAGACCATTTTGGATAATAACTTAGCATAAAAAAAAATAAACTAAGACCATTCTGGATAATAACTTAGCATAAACAAAATAAGTTAAGTCCACCAAACATCTCTATAATTCTAATTTAGGTATACTAGGGGTCAAATAATAACTAGATCAAACTTAATAACACAAGAACAATAGGAATATTGAGAGTAAATCATAGCACAAACCTATTACATAAAAAATAAATCTTGTTGCAAAACCCCAAACTAATGCTCATCCAATGAAGAAAAAAGAACATAACTCTTTGAATTAATTAAGTAGAAATATTAATATCTTTAAATAATTCATTGAAAATATTTTTTACGATTCATTTCCAATTTGAAACAATCAATGTTAAAATAAAACTATGCTACCAACTTGTAATATTTGAATTTTCATCACCACAAAACTTTGTTCGTTTGGAAAGAGTTATAAAAGCTGAAGAAAAGTGGGGATGAGATCATCATATCTAACATGAGTACTAATGTATGTTGTGTGCAAGGCTGAAAGTATACTTATATATCAAGGAATTATTATGGTTAACACCTAACTCAAGATTGATACATAAGGCTTTCTAAACTCTAAATCAAAGGGTGAGAAAACTCTTTAAATGAAAGAAGTTAAAACATAATGGAATAAGAATAAATGTTTATTGTATAGATAAAATCATAAAACAAATGTAAAGAAATAATGGTGGAAAATAAGAACAATTTATCATGTGAAGACTAACAATGCTCCCCAACATATGACTTTACAAGAGTGTTAACAATGCATTTCAGAATGACCTAGAAATAACACATCCAATGTACACACTCAAATCATAATTAGGGGCAACAACTGTCATAAGAATGTTCTCGGACAAACCAAATACCTCCTGCCTAAAAAGTGCATTTGAGAACAGGCATTGTGCAGAAATATAATGACAAAAATATGGGTAGCTAAAGTAGGAATTAAAGGCTACTAGCTAAGAACAATGCATACCACTAAATTACCAATCAACATAAAAAAAAATCAAGAACTCAACTCTGACATCCATGGTAAATAATGTTTACAAACAACACAAAATTAAATCGATGTCGAGTAGATTTGGGGCATATATTGGTTGCTCATAAGGGTTACACGTAGATTTCAATTAATGTTTCTCTTCTTCACTCGAATCATTTCTCATAAGAGTTGCACATTTAGTTCTTTACATTACTCTCTTTTAGATTGAATTGTTCTTTCAATTTATAGTTTTGTTTCATACTTTATTTTAGCTCTAACGATTGAATTATTAAAATGTATATCCATCAACATCTAAGTGGATATATTTTTGAACATGTCGTTGATTTTGAAAAGCTAACTGGTGGTGATAATATTCATTGTGTAGAGGTGAGATTTCTTCTCGTAATAATGTGGATGTAATTGTGTATATTTTTATAATAACCTTCATTTTTTATTTCATACTTTATTTTAGCTCTAATGGTTGAATTATTAAAATATACATCTAGCAACATTTATAAGAAGGGACTTGTATGGTCCAGGTTGCATCTTAGTATCGTTAACATCATAGAATATACATTCTCATAAGGTTGACTATTTTATTTGCATTTCTTGACTATCTTTAATTCATAACAAATGCCACTAACTTCCAAGTGGATATATTTTTGTAAAGGCCGTTGATTTTGAAAAGCTAACTGGTGGTGGTAATATGCATTGTGTAGAGGTGAGTTTTTATCTCATAATAATGAAAAGCTAATTTTTTGGTTCTGATGCAAATTTGAACCTTATTCATTGATTTTGTTAGATTGCTATATATCATTGACAATTGATTAGTTGCACCAAATATTGTTTGAGTCATTTATTACCCTGGGTATCTTAGAGGAATTGTTTGGATGTGATAGGGTTGGAGGGTAAGGTTTATGGTGGTCGTTGTGGATGTTGTCAAACTTAGTTTGGAAGTAGTTTTTATCTTGGGTTGAAGAGTAATGATATACTCTTGTTTTTGTTGTTCAGCATAATGTTTTTCTTTTCTTTTAATATCATATGTCATTATTTATTTGATACTTATATTAATTATTATTTTTATATTTTTATTGTTGCAGATCCAGTTTATTTTGACAAACTCACCAAGTCTATTATATCCAATGACGTTTAGTTGGTTATCTGTTATGTCGGAAATTCCAGGTGAATGGGGAGGCAAGTCTATTTCATCTTCGCTAGTTTGTTCCTTATCATCCTGTCTTTTGTAATTTGCCTTAAGAATTCTAGTTTGATAATTTGCTTCCTTAAACGAATGTCTAGGAGTTTGATCTACCGAATTCCTATTCTTTTGAATTTTGTCTTCCAGATTTATGTTTTTAGGAAGGTTTGAAACATTTCCTAAACTGATGGTGGAAGAGCTAGAGGCATCGTCCCTAATCCTAAGGCCTTGATTCCTCCTAAAACTAAGTTTGACAGTTCCGTCATCGAACTGGGTTATTTTGTTAAGATTCGTGTTTGGTTTTGGAATCTCAGGTTCTTTAATTTCTTCCTGGGCTGGTTGTGCCTTATCTAAGGTCCATTCCTCAGGGAGTTCTATTTCATTCCATTTGATGGTTTTGGGGATAACAGTATTAGACCTAGTTAAGTCAGTTTGTAAAACTAAGGTCTCACCGTTTTCAATTTTTCTAATTGCTTAAGTGCCGAAGGCTGTTTTTGCTACCTTATAATGAATCCTATAGATTATTGCTACAGGAACATATCCAGCTAACATTTGATATCCATGCGTTTTGACTTGTAAAGTTAAAGCATGCAAGATATTAGGATCAGTTAATGAAGGTGCAAAATTTGGAAAGCAATTAAAAAATATCGGACCAGAACACAAACTATACTCTACAGTCCCTATTAAAGAATCCGTAAAATCTAGCATCCTAGCGTCTCTAAGCACTGCTAAGATCGACGTGTTTAGGCCTTCTCTTGTCAGAGATTTGAATCCTACTTGGACTAATCCTAAGTGGATGTAATTAAAGCCCGTTTTGATATGTTTTGCTAGATACTTTTGACTAAGTAGTTGAATGGTCTCTAGAGGTTTGCAGATTTGAAGGTCTCTTTCTTCGGTTTTGATGACATAATTTGTTGGCAATAAAGACCAATTTGATGTCCTATAAACCATTTCCTTTTGAAGTTTGGGAAGTCTCCACGTATCTATGGATCCCTCAAAGTTTTCGAATTCATATTCTTCTGTTTGTCTGTTTGAATTTCTAGGTCCTAAGTCATTTCTGGAACTAGAACTAGAACAACTAGAAGACATCCTGAAAAATTGGTCTTTATTGGCAGGGATCTCGGGATGCAAACGGGCAACCTGAAAAAATATGAACAAGAAAACAAGGGAGGATAGATAGATAGTTAGAGAAATAAGAAGATAAATTCAAGAGAAAGAAGGGAAATGGATAGGAAAGTTTGAAATTTATTCTGTTTGAAGTTTGATACAAAGTTTTGAGTGACCATTTGAACTAGAAGAACAAACAATTCAAAAAACAATACTCCTGGCAATTCAAACTGTTTCAGATAATAAACCTGAACAAAAACAAATGCCAGTCTTTAAACCTTTTGAATTATCAAAATCCAGTAAAAAAGAAATAAAACTGAAAAAGACGAATTTGTTTCGGCAATAAAAGAAAAATTAAATTTAATTGCTCAGTCAACCTCGTCCAGTCAAAACCAAAATCAGGTTCCCGATACACCTGACCAAACAGCACATATTCTAATGATCAATGAAGATGACCTCACCGATCGAAGCCAAACAGAGTCTGAGGAATCCCAAAAACAAGTTCCTGTAGTAGCTTGTTTGGACATACCGTCATCCTCTAGGTCAATAGTACAAAAACAAACTGCTCCAGACCTTAGTCTAGAAGTTAGGCCCAACAAACTAGTTCAGCCCAGTTATAAAGCCAATTCATTGTATGAATGGAATATAGATGGACTATCAGAGTATCAAACCTTAGGCCTATTACAACAAATGACTATGGCAGCAAATGCATATAAAGCCCAAATGAATACATCCGACAAAACCATAGCAGAACTCCTTATAGCAGGGTTCTCGGGACAACTTAAAGGATGGTGGGATTTTCATTTAACTGCAAATGAACAAACTGACATTTTAGAAGCCATTAAGGTTGATGAAAACGACGAAACAATTCTAGATAATGGTGAACCCATATCTGACGCCGTAGCATCCCTTATTTTGGCCATATCCTTACATTTTGTAGGAGACCCTTCGCATCTTAAGGACAAGAATGGAGAATTATTGTCAAACCTTAGGTGTAAAAGACTTAATGATTTCCAGTGGTATAAAAAAACTTTCCTAACTAGAGTCATGCTTAGGGAAGACTCAAACCAGCCGTTCTGGAAAGAAAAGTTTTTAGATGGCCTACCTCCATTGTTAGGAGAAAAAGTCCGTAACAAAATCAAAGAAACTCATAATAATCAGATTCCCTACAACAAATTTACCTACGGTGAACTAATTAGTTTTACCCAAAAAGAAGGTTTAAATATTTGTCAGGATCTAAAGCTTCAAAAAAAGCTCAAATCTGAATTAAATCAGACCAGACAAGAACTAGGATCTTTCTGTAGACAATTTGACATTGTAGGACCTGCAAACAAACAATGTACAGGAAACTGCAGACCTAGTCATCACAAAAAATCAAAAAGAAAATATTTGCCAGCCCCTCAACCACAGAAACCAATTCCCTATTATCAAACAACCAAAAAAGGGGAAAAGAAAACAGTCTATAAAAACCCAGTTCGGGAAAAAAGATTCAGAGATTATAGATGTTACAAATGTGGTAAAATAGGACATACTTCAAATTATTGCAAAACTAGTAAGAAAATTCGTGAATTAGACTTAGATGATGAAACTAGGGAAAAAATTCAAAACCTCCTAGTCTCTTCTGAGGATAATAACGAAAACCCAGAGTTAGATGAACTCCAAACAGAGTCGTCTTCCTCTTCTAGCAGTTCTTCTGACCCAGAAGGAGAACATGTAGATAGCCAAATGAATGTTCTAACAAAACAACAAAAAATGGTTTTAGACATTGTTCACTTAATCCCTGACCCCTCAAAACAAGCTAAATACTTGGAAAAACTAATGGACTCAATTGAAAAAGATGAACCAATTAAACCATTGCAACAGAACATTCCTTCAAAACCAACAAACACATATGATTTGACTAAGATTCTTAATCGTCAAAAGAAAACAAAAATTTCAACTCCAACAACTTCCGAACTTCAGCAAGAAATTAAAGAAGTTAAGAAGGAATTAAAAATGTTGAAATTAAAACAAGAATCGGATATTCAAACCATTCAAACAATGTTGACTAAACAAACCCAGAGCTCATCTCCTGACCCGAGTGAATCTGAAAAAACTGAAGATGATCAAAATATTGATAATATCTCAAACGAAATAATTTCAGGAGAATTTCTTAATGTTCTAAAAGAAATAACCTCCCGCAAATACATCATCCAAATTACCCTTAGGTTAGATGACGGCTTCTTGATAAACACAGTCGCACTATTTGACACTGGTGCCGACTTAAACTGTATTAAAGAGGGAATAATTCCAAAAAGGTACCTCTCAAAGTCAAATGAAAAACTATCTGCAGCCAACAGCTCCAGACTCAAAATCAAATATAGATGTGATGCAGAATTAATCTGTAACAATTTGCAAATTAAAACGACCTATTTAATAACCCCGGATATTAGTCAATCGGTTATTTTAGGTACGCCCTTTATTAATTTGATCACTCCTTACAAAGTAGGTTTGTCTGGCATTTCATTTAAAACAAAAGGGAAAAAGCATAGTTTATCCTTCTTAGAAATCCCCAGGACTCGTAACCTGAACTTGTTAAAGGCAAAATTAATTTATGAGGATCAAATTAATCATCTGATAAAAACAAAACAAAATGATTTAGAATTCCTAAAACAAAATGTCAATTTATCTCGGATCCGATGACAGTTAGAAACAAAACCCGTTAAGGACAAAATTGACCAGATTAGGAATCAAATCGAAAAAGAGATCTGCTCCGATCTCCCAAATGCTTTTTGGTCTAGAAAACATCACATGGTAGATCTCCCTTACGAAGAGAATTTTAGTGAGAGAAATATACCAACAAAGGCTAGACCCATCCAAATGAACTCAGAATTAATTAAACATTACAAACAAGAGATCAAAGACTTAGAAACAAAAGGGTTAATTTCAAAATCTAGGTCACCTTGGTCTTGTGCTGCTTTTTATGTCAATAAAAATTCTGAAATAGAAAGAGGATCACTTAGGTTAGTTATCAATTACAAACCTTTAAACGATGCTCTCAAATGGATCAGATATCCAATCCCAAATAAAAAAGATTTGCTTCAAAGATTATATTCGGCAATTATCTTTACAAAATTTGATTTGAAATTGGGATTTTGGCAAATACAAATTAAACCATTTGACAGATAAAAAACAGCTTTTACAGTACCGTTTGGCCAATACGAGTGAAACATAATGCCTTTTGGGTTGAAAAATGCACCATCATAATTTCAAAGGATTATGAATGAAATTTTTAATCCATATTCAAATTTTTGCATTGTATATATTGATGATGTGTTAGTATTTTCAAATGGTCTAGATCAGCATTTTAGACACCTTAGGATCTTCCTTAGTGTCGCCAAGCGTAGTGGACTTGTTGTCTCTAAGCCCAAAATAGATCTAGCCCAAACCAGGATTAGGTTTTTAGGACATTATATAGAGTCCGGCAGAATCAGGCCCATTGAGCGGTCCATAGAATTTGCATCTAAATTTTCAGACCAAATCCTTGACAAAACCCAACTCCAAAGATTCCTTGGAAGTCTGAACTATGTCCTATACTTCTGCCCTAATCTTAACCAAATCGCAAAACCACTTCATGATCGGCTTAAAAAGAATCCAAAAGATTGGTCCCAAGCCCAAACCAATGCCATCAAAATCATCAAAGCCCAAGTCTAGTCCATACCCTGTCTGACCTTGGCCAACCCAAACCTGTTTAAAATTGTCGAAACAGACGCCTCTGAGATTGGTTATGGAGGCATCCTCAAACAGTATCAAGCCCAGACTCTTGAATAGTATCTGGCCCAAATCAAAACCAAAGCCCAAAGTGAGACAATGATCCAATACACATCCGGAAACTGGACCCAAACACGGCAAAACTATTCGATGGTCAAAAAGGAAATATTCACAATCGTCCAGTCCATTACAAAATTCCAGTCCGACTTATTAAATCAAAAGTTCTTGTTACGGGTCGACTGCAAATCAGCAAAGCAGATACTCAAAAAAGATGTACAGAACGTCGCAAGCAAACAAATTTTTACTAGGTGGCAAGCCTTACTTTCGGTGTTCGACTTTGACATCGAATATATAAAAGGTAAAGACAATTCATTACCGGACTTCCTCACACGTGAATTCCTTCAAGGAAGCTCTCTTTCAGATCATGCCTCCAAGAAAGAAAGGAAAAGAGAAAGTCCAGGAAATTCTGGCAGCAAAGCCAGCAAAAATCAAATCATGGTACGAAGCGACCATAGAGGATGAAGCAGCAGCTTCATCGTCTCCAAAGGATGACTCCAGATCGGATGTCCAAAAGTGTGTGGATAATCTCACCCAATCACCTGAAGTGTTCAAAGCACTTCAACAGATTACAGAACACATTCAGAGTTCTCAACCTGAACGCAAAGGTACGAATTCTTCAAACTCTGTTTACAAAACTGAAGGAGGTATTTTAATTCCTCTCGCTCCTTCAAGAGAAATCTCAAAATCAGTTTCTGACAAACCAATTTGCCAAATTCCGGCCTTGAGATCAAGGATTTCAAGACTTGAAAATGTTTTGGACATAAAACCAGCTTTTCACAAGAAAGCTGAGTATTTTACGAAACAAAATTTTCAAATCATTTCAAACCTCGAAGATGGATTCCATCATTCGGATCCCTTCGTTGCCCTTCGGAAAATGTTTTCTGGTTGGGATTTCAAACCATGGGACGTGACTGCACCCCATGCGTATTACAAGTCAATATTAGAGTATACAGGTTCAGCTTCATTTAAAACCTTCAAACTACCCCAAACAAAACATGAAGCTGCCTACTCAACCTGTCAATTACACAGGGTTATTCTTCCCGCGAACTGGCGACAAAGCCTCGAATTGCCTCGCAGGCTCCCAGATTCGTACAAATTTAGCCCAAACTCAAAAATGAATTTCAATTACTGGGACTACCAGCAGGCTTGGTGGAATGTCTTCTTTATGGATAATTCCAGGAAGTCGCACTCCTGGTTATTGTTTTTCAAAAATTTCAAACAGACCCATTACCCTATCTGGTTCATCAGATGGTGGAGAGACTTCGGCGCCATCCCAGATATCCTACCCGAGCAGGTATCAAAATCTCTTAACCTGTTCAAATCCCTATACAAACCCACAAAAGATGATAGGGTGTTGCCCCCTATCTTTGCCTTTTGTTCAAAACTATTCTGCCCCTGGGTGTTCGCCTGGTCAGCAGAATTAAATGAGATTGATGGAATTCATACTTTGGTCCGCCGATTCAAAGTCAAGTGGTGGTCAAAGTACCAAACATTCGAGAAGATTTCAAAATAAGCCGTCTACAAACTTATCTCAGATATCCAGCCGGCTTCTTCTTCAACAAACCCAGTCAAAGCCAGCCCAGAAGACTCAAGGTTTTTGGCCCAAAAATCAGTTACGGCCGCCAAACTCGCAGCCGCAAAAAATGAAGACGAATACTTAGCCATTCTCGGCGAAGTATTCTCGCAAGGCAAACAAGGTGAGTCAGCAGCCTCGTCAGTCACTCCAGAGATGGATTTTGGCGACGAAAATGAAGACGACTGTTATGGGATACTACCTCCTATCCGGTAGATAGTACAAATACTTGGAGGACTACGCAACTTTCGACATCAAAGGATCATGGCAGACAAAAAATATTCCTGCCAGCCAAAAGTTAGTGTCAAAAGTCAAAAGCGTCATCATCAAAAGCAAAAGGAATCCAGCAGGATACTTTCGGCGATAGATGCTTTCACCAAGGTAAAAGAATAAAGTAAAAGCAACCGCAAAAGTAAAAAAGAAGGAGACAAAGGAATCTGCGGCAAAAGCAAGTCACGCAGGTTACTATTCTATTTCTGTCGGTTACTTTTTACTGTTTGTACTTTTACCTATGTACTATTTCAAACTTTTCCTGTAGACGGTACTATAGGCAGTACACTTTTTACTATTTACTTTCGGTGGATTCCCGAGTCCACTTTTCAAATGTACTTTAGTCTGACCCCCTCTTCTATATAAGAGGCCTTAGGACTTCATTTGGGGAGGTCGGTTTTCTGGACTAGAATTCAGATTCTCAGAAAGGAACGATCACTCAAAACTTTGTATCAAACTTCAAACAGAATAAATTTCAAACTTTCCTATCCATTTCCCTTCTTTCTCTTGAATTTATCTTCTTATTTCTCTAACTATCTATCTATCCTCCCTTGTTTTCTTGTTCATATTTTTTCAGGTTACCCGTTTGCATCCCGAGATCCCTGGCATATATATATATATATATATATATATATATATATATATATATATATATATATATATATATATTCTAGGCAATTCCATAATGATGAATGTGAAATATTTATTCAAGCAAAGATGTCCAAGAATCCATTTCCTAAGGCTGATTAAAATACACAAATCACAAATGTTGTGCATACAAATATATGGGGATTAAATGGCATATTCGCAAGAGATGGAATTGCCTTTAGTATGTTCAAGGAATATAAATTTGCTCTTGAAAACCAACAGGGGAGACTTATTAAGATTATTGACAGTAATAGAGGACATGAATAGTTTTCTATGGAATTCTCTACGTTTTGTTTGGAAAATGGCATAATACAGCAGCCTTCATCTCCTCAAAAAATGATTCGGCCGGATGGAAAAATAGAACCTTAGTGGATATGGTTAATGATATGTCCTTGAATGTTAATTTAACTTTTAAATTGTGGGGTGAAGCACTTGAAATTACATGTTATATTCATAATAGAATTCCATCTAAAAAAATTAATGTTAGTCCATATGAAATTCAAAATAGTAGAAGGCCTAACTTGAATTATTTAAAGTGTAGGGGTGTGTTGCTTTTCATAAAAAATATTGATCCTCATAAAATTAAATTAGGTCCAAGATGAATTAAAAGTGTCTTTATTTGTTATGCATAGAATTAAAAAAGCATATATATACTTTTAGATTTAAGTTCAATTTATTGAAAAATTATTTATCAATGATTATGTGACAAATGAAAATGATGTTTTGAATCTTCTTACTGTTGGAAATACAGGAAGCAAACTGAGGATTTAAGTGAACCATGAAGAAGTCAAAGGGAGAGGAATAAGAAGTCCTAGATACTTACTTTGGTTCAACCAAATCTATAGTTTTCTTAGTTGAAGGAACTAGAACAAGTGCACCAAATAAAATACCCATGGCATTTATCATTGAAGATGATCCCATTTTATATAGTGAAGTGATATCATAGAGAGATGTTGCCTTTTAGAAAGAAGCGATAAATGATGAAATGGTCTCAATATTTTCTAATAATAACCAGGCCGTAGGAGAATTGCCTCCAAAATTGAAACCTTTTGGTTGTAAAAAACTATTCAGAAGAAAGTATGATTGTAACACCCCCAAAATTTACACATTTTTTACACAATACTTATAAATTAAAATCATAATTTTCTTGGGATATTACCGCTACATTTAGTACCAAACCGATTCTATCTGACCGTTTCAATACCAAGTGCTAAGGTAAAAGAAAAAAATTAACGATTAATTATAAGTCAAGACAAACCAAACTCGGTTGTAAAACAAAATCAGAGTACACATAAAGACTTATAATTCATTTCCTAAAAGAAAAATAAGCTTACAACCGATAAAATATTCATTTGAAAATCTCAATACAAGGCAATAAATCAAAATGGATAAATCTGTTACAAAAGAACTAATAAAAGGAAACACATCGCATAAGGAATAAATATGGCCACAACTCTCGAACCTTGAGCCAAAACGAGTTCAACACATATCCCCGACTGATGTCTCGCTCACCTACACAAAGTCATAAGGGCATACTACTTGTGGGAATGAGTAGCACCCATGAAATGGGTGATCGGTACGCTACTTACTGAATAAGGTAACTGAGCACTAAGGACGACACATAAACACATAAAATTATGCAGGATAATAATCAACATACAATTTCAAACTACACATATGATACATAAAAGCGTATAGAGAAATCCATAGCCTATCATCAACAAGCCCACACATAAGGCCCAAAAGTTCCGGATTAAATTATTTAACATTTCTTTTATCAGAAATTGATACACACCCTGCCATTTTATCAATCCATGCGAGTATAAGAACACCCCACTATTATAACTAGTGGGCCAATCACACATAGGGCATCATGCCCTAACTACTATTATTACCTGTAGATCGGTCACGTATATGGTACAACCCTAACCACTATTCTTGACTGGTGGATCAGCTTGGTTCCTGCTCATATGGTGTTCCACTGTAAATAATTAGTATCTTTTAAGAGCATTAATAACTCTGGTTTGTTTTTATTGAGCTCGGGATCCTCCACTATTATAACTGGTGGGTCGATCACATATAAGACTCATGTCCTAACCACTATTATTACTGGTGGATCGGTCATATATAGGGTAAAAATCCTAACCAATGGATCGGCTGCTGCCGTCTTAATACCTTTCACTTTAAGATATTAGTGTTTTAAATATTTTATTCACAAACATGTGCCCAGACATGTATGACTAATTCTAAGCAAACCCTAGTCCCCACGCAAACCTTAGCTCCACGTAAACCACACTTCCATGCAAACCCTAACTCACATGTAAACCCTAGCTTCATGTAAACCACGCTTCCATGCAACTCTAATTCATATGCAAACCCTTGCTCCACGTAAACCACACTCCCATACAAACCCTAACTCTATGTAGATATGCTTCCATGCAAACCCTAATTCACATGCAAACCTTAGCTCCACGTAAACCATACTTTCATGTAAACCCTAACTCCATGTAGACATGCTTCCATGCAAACACTATTTCACACAATTTTATGCAAAACCCTAACACCATACCATTTCATGCAAAACCCTAACACCATGCCCTCTCATGTAGAACCCTAACAACATACTATTTCATGCAAAAATGTAACACAATGCTATTTCATGCAAAACCCTAACACCATATTGTTACACTCCCCATCATTATTTTACAACCCTAACATGCATGTCTTTAGGCCACATCATACAATAATATTAACATAAATATACACATAATTCTCATGCCACAATTTATTCATACCAACATACTTCAACTCCACTTTATACCACATACGAAATAATTAATAATGATAAACATAGAATACATGGCATATGAAGCAGAAAATGCATCTAAACACACAAATGGCCTTAATAACACCCTTACCTAAAATAACATCGGTCTTAGAGCATACTCCTACGCCTCCTTAGGGCTATGACTACTTTTACCTATTATAAGGGAAAAGGTAAAATTAGACTCCCTCCTATCAAAATACTATTAATCACTAACTTATTATAAGACTAGGTTTTTTTTATAAATAATAATATATAAATAAATAACATTAACTAATTACTAACTTTGCTAAAGATAAAGAAAGAATAGAAATATTATAAAAGTTGATAATATAAGGTTGAAAACTTTACCCTAATAATAATAATAATAATAATAATAATAATAATAATAATAATAATAATGATGATGATATTAAAATAATAATAGCAAAGATAATAATAATAATAATAATAATAATAATAATAATAATAATAATAATAATAATAATAATAATAATAATAATAATAATTATAATAAGAGTGACATTATTCAAAATAAAGTGAAATGAGGGCTTCGGCCCCTTTACAAAAATATTTCTAATAATAATATTATCAGTAAAATAATAGTGATGAAATAATAATAATAATAATAATAATAATAATAATAATAATAACCATAACAATATTGTAATAATAATAATAATCATAATGGTAATAATAGTAAGGATAATATTTGAAGATAAAAAGAAGTAGGGTTTCCACCCTACATTGAATAATAATAACTTAATAAATAATAATAATAACATTAATAAGAATAAATACTAATAATAATAAAAACACTAATAACCCTAATAATAATAAGACGTGATATTTATAATACTACTACTAAAATTTAAAATAACTACAATAGGGTCTTAGCCCTATACAAAATAATAATACTAACACTTGAGAATAATAATAATGATAGTAATAATAATAATGATAATAATAACAACAACAACAACAACAAGAATAATAACATTATTAACAACACCAATGGTAAAATAGTTGTATTAATAATAATGGAATAAGTATAATATAATTTTGAAATAGGAAATAATAATAATTATTATACTTATAACATATTAATATTCATAATATTAATAATAGAAATAATAAGGATAATAGACCTAAAATCGAATTAAAAATTATAATAGGGCTTCAGCCCTCAATAGAATAATAATACAAATATTAATATTAATAACAATAATAATACATATTAAAAATAGAAATAATAATAATAATAATAATAATAATAATAATAATAGGATTTATATTAGAATAATTGAAATAAAATAATTTAAGGCTTGTAAAAATAGGGAAAAGGGTTGAGAGCGTCTAGGGTTCAACCATAGGCTAGTGGGGATAGGCGGCATCAGCAGTGGTGAATGGTGGTGGCCAAAAAAAGAGAAAAAAAAGGGGAAAAGTTAAAGGCTGGGAACAAAATAAGAAGAAGGAGGGTGAAAGTAAGGGTGGTTGTGATTGCCTAGAAGGAGATGAAGAAAATGATGGTGGCGGCACAAGGCGGCGGCGGTGGTGGCTGAATAGGGAAGAAGAAGAAGAAGAGAGGAAGAGAGGGAGAAAGAGGAAAAGGAAGGTAGGGGAAGATAGAGGATGGTCTGCAACACAATTTGGGAGGTGAAAGGAGCCACAGAAGTGGCGGAAGAGGTAGCTAAAGGTGGTTCGAAGGGCGGTGGTGATAGAAAATAGTTTGGTTACAAAGGAAAATTCACACGGTCAGGGTGGATTGTTCAGAAAGAATCAAAGGGTATGGGTGGTATAGTTAGTTAGAGGGAGGTGCAGGGAAGGCATAGGCAGAAAGAATTGGCGGTGGTATTGGCTGGAGACGGCGAGAGTAGCATCTAAAGGTAAGGAGGCAACAATGTCGGGGAATTCTGGGTAAGTGACCAAAAAATCGATACAAGGCCAACCTGATGGTATTTATAGATTGAAAGGGAAGTTAGGGTCGAAGGGAAAGTGGAGGAGTGGTAGGCAGGAGTGGTAACCAGCCGACAAGGACAGCCGATGCACTTTCCCGATCGTGAGCAGCAAGTGGCCAGGGGACAGGGAGATCGTGCGAGGAATGGGGGAGTGGTTTGGGTCAATGAGGATGCCAAAACAAGGGAAAGAGAAAGGGAGGAAAAGGCCGGTCAAAGGGGTAAGATTGGCACTGAAAAACCAGGGCGTCAGCGGCGAAGTTATAAGCTTATCAACATCAGGGAAGGGAGGAAGGAGAAAGGAGGAAGAAAGGGGTTGGACTAGGCGGTTCGGGGAAAGAAAGAAAAGAAGAGGGAGACGGGTGAACCGTTCGGCACATGGGTAAGTTTATTAAATAAAACGATACGTTTTGAGGGAAAGATAAGAAAAACGCGGTGCAGCGAGGGAAAAGGAAGTAGGCCGGTTGCGCGGCTGGGCATGGCTAAATTTTTTTTTTAATGAAATGATGCGTTTTGAGGGTAAAAGAGGCAAGACGTGGCGTAGAACTCAGAGCCACCGAAAGAGTAAGGAAAGGGAGGATTCCGACGACCCAATTGGGGAGGAAAAGAAAGAAAAAGGAA
Organism: Tamarix austromongolica; assembly: GCA_039764185.1. Classification (NCBI taxonomy): domain Eukaryota; kingdom Viridiplantae; phylum Streptophyta; class Magnoliopsida; order Caryophyllales; family Tamaricaceae; genus Tamarix; species Tamarix austromongolica. The sequence goes on along the minus strand of CM077808.1, from coordinate 38,994,748 downwards.
GAGAGAAAAGGAAAAGGAAAAAGAGAAAAGAAAAAATAATGGTTTAGGTTAATTAAATTAATTGGGATATTTAAAAATAATAATATTTAAATCCCTTTTTAGGCTGAAATAGGATTTTTAAAGAATTTTTATAAATTTTATTTTAATTAGCAAAGCACTCTAATTTAAATTATTTATAAAATTAATATTAATTTGAAACTAATTTTTCCTTCATACTTTAAATAAAATAATTTATTTAATTAATTTCTAAAATAAAATCTTTAATTAGCTAAAATACCCAATTTTCTCCTAATTAAAATACTTATAAATTTCTTATTAATTTTTCCTAATGAATTTCCTTTTATTTTAGTAAAAATAAGTTTCCTAATAAAATATTATTTAACCATAATTTTTTTAATTAAAAATATTTTAGGGAATTTCAATAATACTTATGATTCTATACAAACCTTTAAAGGATGTACATATAAAGGAATGTGTAGATTATTTTGACACGTATACAATGGTAGCAAGAATAACTTCTATTAGAGTTCTTTTGGTGTTAGCATCCGTTTATATGTTTCATGTGCATCAAATGGATGCCAAAACTATGTTTCTAAATGTAGACCTCAAGGAAAAAGTTTATATGGAGCAACCAAAAGGGTTTGTTCTTCTTAGTAATGAAAAGAAAGCTTGTAGATTGGTGAACTAATCAAATGCTTTGAAACAAGCTCCAAAACATTGACATGATAAGGTTGATGCCACAATACTAGCTATCAAATGGATTCAAACATAATAATGCAGATAGATGCATATATTCCAAAATCATCAAAGATACATATAATAGTTCCTGGAGATTACTGCACCACGAAAGATTTAATGTATCTAAATTATGCAACCTTATGAACTGTCTCAGGAGCATTTCAAAATCATTGCCGGTTAAGTCCAGATATCTCAAATGGATCATCATTCCCATAGAAGCAGGCAGCTATTTGATTTTCAACCCATTTAGATCCAACACCCTTATACATCAAAAGTTGGAGCCTACGTCACTAACCTTCCACACCGGTGTTTCTCCAAAATAAATGAGAGGTTGAAGAAAAGTACTTAATCGGCTTTCTTCTTCATGTAAATAGGAGGTAAATCTGATGTGAAAGATGATCTAAAAATAAATAAGTATCTTTCTACCATACTAGTTGTCTGATAACCACCACCATCCACATGGAGGATCACCTTTCCAACAACAACTTCTTGAGCAAGATGATGTAAATAATCGTGCATCTTGAAAATTTCTATCTCTCTCCAATCATCCCAATATATGTCATGGAAGAAACATCTATTTAATAACTTAGTGAAACATTGATTAGCATCTTTCAAACTCACTTTCAAATCCTGCAAGGAGCATGTGATGAAATGTTATTCCATACAAAGATGGCATATTTTTATCATTTCTATCTCAAAGTCCTTGGGAAACAAGGAACAATGAAGGAAATGTTGTTCCAATTACAAGCTAATGAGGGAGTAGCTCAGCTTTAGGAAAGGCAAGATGGTATCAGCAGCATCGTCTATGCTGGCTAGATCATTATCTTTGAAGCACCACTAATATGTTTCATCTTTTATCCCATAGGAGACTTGCAATGGATTTAATAATGAGAGTCAAATTCTTACACTTATTTGCTATCTCTTTCCCCATCTGCACCAAGGATGGATTCTTTTATTGCACCAAATGCCCCTCCGCTCCGAATGCTACCTTGGCAAAGAGCAACTTGCATATAACATATCAATGGATTAGATGGGTTCCCTTAATAAGATGACATAAGTAGTATTGAATTATAAGATAGTGATATTTAATAAATCAGTGGATATCACAAGTGAGTATCATAAGAACATGGCATAACTTAGGGTTGGATAGATAATTAAGGGGGTGATATGGTGTTTATATCATAATCATGCAAGAGGTGTCTGGTTGGTAAGTATGCATGAAAATGTGTGTTAGATATGTTCGAATTACGTGTAAGAATTTTATGTATACCATGATCCTCAATATAGAATGCTTGATTCTATTGCCGGTATATCTTTGTGTATCTAAATTCATAACCTTTTCCCTTCCCTCTAATTAATTAAATAGACTTGTTGAATAAGATATAAATAAAGTACTAATTACGTAAAATGAAATATTATTGAGTCGGGCCTAGAACAGTTCACCGATGAATAATAGTGGCAAGGTGCATTATGCTTTAAAAAGCGGTCCACCAGCGAATAATAATGGTCTTATTATTTAGCTTCTACAAATATAGTCTGGTAGGAGATTATTATAATAGGTTATAATATAAAGTGTGATATACTTCGGTTCACTTATTAATAGCTAATTGATACTCTCTCTATTTTTAAAATAAAAAAACAATTATTTTTAGCAATTTATGTACGATTTTAAAAGATAATAAATATAAATCTAATATGATAATTATATCCTTTCTTAGAATATAATATAACAATTAATGCATTAAAAAAAAGAGAAAAGTAGGATTAAAAAATAAAAAAAATAAACGTTAACTTTTATTTTAAAATAAAAAATAGACTAAAAAGACCTCTTCAAAATAATTTGAATATTTAATTGGACTAATAAGCAATCTTTAATAATTAATTAGAAATTAAAGAAACATTGTCATTTATTGGTACCAGACAAAAGAAATTGATTCCATGCAGACATTTCTCATAGATATGGGTTCTTACAAATTAAGCAAGCACGATTACTCCAATATAGCTTATTGGGTAGTAGAATAATACAACATACTCTAATATGGTCTACAGAACAAACGTTAATCATCAGAAAAGAGCGTCTTATTCAACTGACGAAAGAAAAAGGTGACATTGTTCGCATATTTGCTTGCATGTGAAAATAGCAGCGATAGATGATCCATTCCTTACTGTGCCGACAACTTTGTTCGCATGTTTAGTCCATAATTATGAATCTCCCTCCTATACGCCAGCCTGCACACGGTGTAAAGAAAGATGCAAAACATGAAATGAATAATTGACCACTGGCTCGTTTATCCATTTGCAAAACATGACATGCACGGCTTCACAATTCATTTTATTAACAACTGACCGACTCTAGTTAGCAGCAGGAACACATTATCTATCAGCAATTATCCTCCACGTACAAAACTTCCATCTGCAATTATCACAAATATATGTATATAAAAAGCAATTTTAATTTCTGAGATAAGACACTTGTTATGTTGCGCACGCCTCTTTCCACACACATATTATAAGGCAAATTTACCTGGTAATTGGATCTCCGGGACGTGCATAATTTTGGGCCAATCCTCGCCGTTGGGCTTCCGGCATCTTTCAACTAGGCCGGAACACCCGCTTAAAGAAAGGTACTGTAGCGAGGTTAAGTCACCGATTCCTTGCGGCAGTGCTTCCAATCTTCGACATCTAAAAATTTCCAGGCGTCGAAGAGAAGTAGACAGCTGGCTTATCCGTTCCGGCAATTCCTCCAAATTAGCACAGTCTCTAATTCTCAATTCTTGAAGGTTGGTCAGGTATTCAATCCATTTCGGCAGTGTCGTCAAATTTCCAACCCAATTAAACTCCAAACGACGGAGCCGTCCAAGAGATCTCCATGACATTTCATCCATCTCTTCCTCAACTTCCTTGACATCGCTCGCATAAACTGACAAATTCTCAAGCCCGGTAAGATGCTGTAAGAAGCTCCTCGAAAAGAGGATTGCTTCTCGACTCTCCTCAATACGTAGTCTAGTAAGGCTATGGAGGCACGGCTTCGGCAGATGATTGAGATATTCGATATCATCGACTCTCAGCTGCCTCAAAGTAGATGGAGTTGAGGCGGTAGGCAATGTTTTTGACGACGACGACGACGGTTGATTTGACAAATATCCTTCTGAGTTCCACTCTCCTATCTCCATAACAGGCAGTTCCTTGCTGAATTTACGGAGTTCTAGATTTTTAAGAGAAGGGCAAAGAGGCATGCTTGTCATATTGCGACAATTTTCTATTCTCAGGCTTGATAGAAGACGAAAGGAGGGTGGCGCTATTGGTTGTGCTCCATGTTGCTCATCACAGCCACCAAGCTCTGTTGTTTCAGTAGCCGTAGGTTTCCTCCACCCTTTCACCGTCGGTAAGTCATATAGAAACAATGACTCGAGGGATGCGAAGAATGGTTCTGATGTTGATGTTGTACTCTCATCAATGTACTCCACTTTGGATAGAGTCGCTAATTCGAGACTTTTTAGAAAACGAAGTTGACTAAGTATCGGCAGATGTTGACATCCGTCACAATACAGTAACTTAATGCAAACAAGGTTGGGAAGACACGCGCTAAGGACATCCGTCGTCACCCAGCTTGGAAACGTCCCCTCTCTGTAATTTTGTAGAGAAAAGGATCTGATGTTTTCAGGGGGTTGGAGCCATTTAAGCAGTTCTTCCACATCTTCACTTACATACCCTGCGTTAATCATGTCAATATTCAGTTCTATGAGATTACTCTTGTTCAGTAAGCAATCGACCTTCGTTCTAATACTTGGCACGCGATTGTCATTTCCATTTCTTTTAAACCTTATATCAAGACGCCCCCTCAATTTTTCAAGACGGCCTAAGACATCAAACCCGCTAGCATCATTAATGGTTGGCAGCTTCGAACAACATCCAGTTTGATTCGACACAGCAGAACCTACCACAAATGTAGTTAGCCGTTGCAGATGAGTCATATTACTCATTACTGGAGGCATGTATGCTAACTTCTCGCAGGCCATTAAATCCAAACTCTGAAGGTTGACCAACTTCCACAGATCCGAAGGGAGCTCAAGGAGATTGTGACAACGCGAAAGGTTCAATGTTTCCAAATTATGCAACCTTGTGAACGTTCTCGGAAGCATTACAAAATTGTTGCCGGAAAAGTTCAGATATCTCAAATGGATCAACGTTCCTATAGAATCAGGCAACTGTTTGATACGCAAATCAAACAATTCCAACACCCTTATGGATCGAAAGCTGGAGACTAAGTCACTAACCTCCCACGGTAGTGTTTCTCCAAAATAAAAATATGGTCGACAAAAAGTCCTCAGTCGTTTTCCTTCTTTGTGCAAATAGGAGGGTAAATTCGATGTTAAGGACAATTTACCAACAGAAAAGTGCCTCGTACCTGTAGGAAGCACACCAGTCAATTTACCATCTACACGGAGGATCGCCTTTCCAGCAACTTCTCGAGCAAGATCGTGCAAACAATCGTGCATCTTGAAACTTTCTATCTCTCCCCACTCATCCCAAACTATGTGTTGGAAGAAGCTTCTATTTAATAACTTCTTGAAACATTGATCAGCATCGTCTTCCAAATCCTGCGAGGAGGATGTGATGAAACCTTGTGCCATCCAAAGATGGCATATTTGTACCCTACCTATCCTGGAGTCCTTGGGAAACAACGAGCAATAAAGGAAACATTGTTTCAGTTGCGGGCTAAGGTGAGAGTAGCTCAGCTTTAAGAGAGGCAAGATGGTGTCAGCGGCACCATCTATGCTGGTTAGATCATTTTTTTTGAAGTACCGCCAATATGTTTCGTCTTTACCCCGCAAGAGACTTGCGATGACTTTAATAACGAGAGGCAAATTCTTACACTTATTTGCTATCTCCTTCCCCATTTGAACCAAGGATGGATCCGTTTGCTCCTCTGAATGTCCCTCCGCTTCGAATGCCTCATTGGCAAAGAGTTGCCACGAGTCTTCGTCTGAAAGAAGTTGCAATTCTAAAGGAGGTATTGATATTGTGCGGATGCGATGAGCTGTGTCCGTCGACCGGGTAGTGACAAGAACCCTAGATCCTTTCGCTCCAACTGAAAGTAAGGATTTCAGTCGCGACAATTGATGAGGATTCTCTTCCCAAACATCGTCCAAAACGAACAAGTATTTTTTTCCTCGCATCTTCGTACAAAATTTGTCGTGTATCTTCTCCAAACTTGAGCCATCGGTTGCAGATCCAACGAGGCTTCTGATAATGTCTTTTAAGTTGAACTTGTCTCCGACGCAGACCCACTTCTTTATCTCAAAATGGTTCTTAACATCTTCATCGTCATAAGCGAGTTGGGCTAGTGTCGTCTTACCAAGGCCGCCGGTTCCAACTATTGGAAGGACAACAACAGGTGGTGTCCTTGGATCATCATGGTGATCAAACAAGACATCGAGAACCTTCCGTTTATCTTCATCTCTTCCGATCACTTCTCCGACTACAACAAAGGAACAATCCTCCCTTTCCGGTTGCACTGGCTGTCTCCTAGGCAAGGGAAATCTCTCGCGGTCCCTGACAATATCATCCAGAGTCTTTCGGATCCTCTCGATTTCTTTAGAAACAGAGATGGTGTTAGCAATCGGGTTGTCACTAGAAAAGAAATTTCGGACCTCCTTTGTGAATCGGTCATCGGAGGGGGACACCATGAGCCTCTTTTGCTCCGCTAAGGTGGTGAGCTCATCGACCAAGTCATCGGCGTCGTAAACCACATTTTTCAGCCTCTCGATCAGACCCTCAAAGTCGTGTGGCTGACCAATCTCATCAGCAACGATGACTCGTTTGACGCGTGTTATGGTGTCAGTAAGGTTTTGGAGGTGGGATTCGAAGCTGTAGACAGCAGCAACTTCTTGGAGAGCTTCAGAGCCCAAGTTGGTGATAACATTTGAAGCGACGATAGAAATCACATCAGCCATATTTCTATGAACCAGTAGCGAATAAGAGTGAGGAAAGGGGGCGAGGAGGATGAGTATTGATGATTTTTTCGCAAGGGTCTGAAGAAAGAAAGAAAAAATGAATGAAAGAGTATTACTTATGGGGGGTAGGGGAAGTGGAATTTTTAAGTATACGCAGAGCGCTCCTCATCATAAAGATGCATGGGTCCCTCACTGGGGTGGGTGGGGGAGTAGAATTTTTAAAGCAAGCTATCTGTGGTTTCACACGTGAAGTAGTACAGGTTCATCGGTTTGAACGTATGAATTGACGTCTTACGTAGTATTATTAATTTAGAGCTAATGATATGGCCATTCGGATTTAATAACCACACAATGGATTTCGTCTTACAATTAAATTTTGCTTGTGTGAAACTGTGAATGGATAATGGTTCGTAAATGATAGATTTCTGCCTAATTTCAGTATTTTTATTTATTTATTTATCCCATTGTATGTGTCTCTGTGTGTGTGTTAGAGAGAGGATAAATTACCCGTTTCATATTAGAGAGATGATAAATTATCCGTTTCATAATATTATTATTATTTTGTTAGCCTGGTACCCCAAATCTTCTACTTTTCATGTGCTCTGTGTGCGATGGAGATTAAAGGAAGAACTAATTGGTGATGGAGATGTTTTACTTAACCACCTTAATAGCAGTCCCGCAAATTAAGCTAACCGACTGTGCTGACTGCTTAGGGTAGTGAACTAATAAATCGACACTTGCAACGGACTGTAATAATAGCCAATATAGGTGGCATTTGGATCGGCCGGATCAAATCATAGCGAGTCTAGTTATTCATAGATTATTTTTCTTTGTATGTTGGATGCAGATCGGGTTAGATTATTTTGAATTTAGGTTATTTTCAATCGTTTTATTATTTGGATTGAATTCAAATTGTTGCAGAATTAAGTTATATTGAGTTAATTTATCTGGTAGAATTTAGATTGAGATAGCTTAGTTTCTAGTTAAATCGAGTTCAAATTATTTTAAGTTAGTTTGTTGGGTCTGGTTTATAGATGTAAAAAGGGTAATTTTATTTCAAATCCAATGAGTTTTATCCGTCAAATATCTAAATTAATATGGATAAAGATATATAAACGATGGAAAAAAAATATCCATTGGATACGAATATAGATATAGAATATCCATATCTGTATTCGTACCCATATATATATATATATATATATGTACCTATTTATTAGGTATATAATTCATTATTACTTGCAATAATGAATTTGCTAAGGTAAAAAAAACACTAAAAAAATAGTATAAATTCCTAAAGGTTTTTACGGAGAAAGACATTGTATTTGCATCATAAACACCCAATTACTTTTATTAATCACATCATCAATTATATATACTTTATATTATTTGACTTTTAATTTATATCAATCTACATAATAATAAAATTTAGTAGGATCCATTTTTTTAAAATAAATATAAGTAGATAAATTAATAAAAATAAATATAACGATAGAAATTAATAAAAACAAATATAAGTACAAAAATTAATAAAATAAATATAATTAGAGAAATTAGCCAAATATATATAACTAGAGAAATATTTAAAATAAATGAATAAAATAAATAAAAGTAGAGAAAATAAAAAACAATTATAACTAGCTAAATATATAAAATAAATATAAGTAGAGAAATCAATAATTAATAAAATAAATATAACTAGATAAGTGAATAAGATTAATTACGTAGAGAAATAAATATGAGAAAGAGAGGTACACTACTATGAAAACAGAAAATAATGACGGGACGTTAATAACAGTGGTTAGGAAACTATTATCAAACACATGAAAATTAGTGCGCGGGACAATTTTGATAACTGTTATAGTTTAAAACCGTTATTAAAACCCCAATGCTAAAAATTTATACAATAGTTTTAATAATGGTATATGGAAAATCGTTATTAAAAGCTCCTTTAATAACGGTTTCTAAAATAACCGTTGTTAAAAGCCTGAGAAGTTTTAATAACGGTTATTACAAGAACCATTATTAAAAAAAGTTTTAATAACGGTTATTATAAGAACCGCAATTAAATCTTATTTTATTTTTCCCCATTTTCCTTTTCTTTTTCCTTTTTTCATTTTCTTTATCCTTTTTCTCCTTTCTTTCTTTTTTCTTTTTCTTCCTTTGAGCTGCCAACACCCTGACCTGCCCTGTCTTCCTTACCCCAGGGCCGTAGGCCCATTTCCTCCCTTCCTTTCTTACCTCCCCCGCCCACATCGTCAGCCCAGACCCCCCCCCTTTTCTTTTCTTCCTCCTCCCGCATACGTCGCTCGGCCTAGCCTCCCTTCCTTTCTTTCCTTCCTTTACCCCCGACCGGGCCGGCCCACTCCCCTCTTCCCTTCACCCGGCCTGCACACAGCACCTCCTTTTTTCTTTCTTCTTCTTCTTCTTCATTTTCCCCGACGCCATATCCGACCACCTTTGCCATCTCCGGCCGCCCTACCTGCAACCCTCCTCCCACTACCGATCTCCCTATCTCTCTCTCGCCATTTCTCCTACCCTATCTCGGCCCCACCATCTCTCTCTCTCTCCTTGCCTATGTCATGCCATTCCCCTCCTTTCCCATCCCTCTCTCTTCAACTCCCATACTCCTACCACCCTACTGCCACCCTACCGAGCCCCCTATCCCCTCCTTTCTCTTCCTCTTCTTTTTCTTCTTCCCTCCCTACTTCGCCCTGCCATTTTTGAGTCTTCCTTCCCCTTCCCTGACCATCTTTCTCTCATTTCTTCTCCTTCCATCTCCCTCCCTATTTTTGCTCTGCCGCCCCGTTCCGCCACTGCCACCACTGCACTAGCCACCTACACCACCCCTAGCCATCCTCTACCTCACCCTTGCACCATCACACCACCTCTCAAGCCACCCTGCAACCTCCTTCCTCCTCCCCTCTTCTTTTTCTCTTCTTTCCCTCCCTTATCGGCAACCACCCTGCATCTCCTCTTTCCTTCATCATTCCACCGCCTCTACCGCCACCTGAGATACCAAACTAATCCCTGCAACCTCCTCTACCACCTCCACATCCCTTTTGGCTGAAACAACCACCCGCAGCCCTTCATTTTCCCCTCCCTTTTCCTTCCTTCTCAGCCCCTCCATTTTAGTAGCCACCTTCGCAGCCTTGATGCTGCCACAGCCGCAACCCTTGGCCGCCATCAACCTATCCCCAACCACCACCTACACCCCCTTTTCACTCTCGCAACCATCCTTTGCCTTAAATTCTCCCCCACATGCCTTCTTTCCTAGCTCCAAAACCGTAACCCGAAAACACCACTCCCTCCTCCTTTTCTTGCCATTTCGAGGACCTCTCCCTCATTTATTTGCATGCAGCATGAGCTGCATGATCAGCATGAGTTTTTGCATTTCTTGGTTTAATTGGTTGATGATTTTATGGTATAATAATATTTTAAGTTAAGTATTTCATTAATTAAGTGTTATAAAGTCTTATGCTTTAGTTTTTCTTACTTCTAATATAATAAACATTGATATTACTTTTAGGTATTGGTTTTGCTAATCAAAGCTTGAATCTTTAACGGGAATACCGGTAAGGTTTGTTTTTGCAGGAATTAAGGTAATCAATAAACACCACTTAAATGCATGGATTAATGTATGCTAGTACATTAGGGTTTTAATAAGTTATTTTACATGATATATGTTGTTTAATATAATATATGTAGTTACTTACATTGATTGATCAAAAGGGAAAGCATGCTAGTTTATGTGCTACGTATGGAAATATTGCTTAAGGTAAGATTTTGGTTATTAATGAAAAGGTTAAGTATTTATCTATGTTGTATTATGCTATTGTGACTATTAATGCATGGTTAATATTATTGTGAGCCCTAGGGGTATTGAAATGCCCCGAAAATTTCGTATTTTATAAACTACATTTAAAGGATATTTATTCTAATAATTATTTAAATAAATTATTTTTAAATTGAATTAATTAGGGTAAATCAAGAAGAAATTTATAAGTATTTTTATTAGAAGAGAATTTAGGTATTTTAGCTAATTAAGCATTTTATGATGAAAATAAATAAATTGATTTATTTTATTTAAAATAAGAAGGAGAAAATAGTTTCAAATTAATATTAATTTTATAAATAATTTAATTGGAGAAAATTAAAGTGTTTTGCTAATTAAAAAGGAATTTGTGGAAAATCTTTTAAAAAATCCTAATTTAGCCTAAAAAGGGATTTTAAATATTATTTTATTTAAATATTAATATTTTTAAATATTCCAAATATTCTAATCAATTTAATTATCCCAAACCATTATTTTTCCTTTTTCCCTTTTCCTTTTTCCTTCTTTTCTTCTTTTTTCTTCTTCTTCTTTTCTTTTTCTTTTTTCTCCTCTCCGAACTGGGCCAGCCCAGCGGCCCAGTTCCTCTTTTCCTTTCCTTTCCTTCGGCCTAGCCCGCGCCCGCGCGCCTCCTTCTCCCGCCTTCAGCGCGCTGCGTTTTGTCCATTTTGTTGCCAAAACTCGTCGTGTTGTTTAATGAACCAGCCCGCGCGGCGTCCTCCTTCCGCCCGTGCCACACCGCGTTTTTACCCATTTTTATCGGAAACTCTGCGTTACATTTAAACGCACCTCCCCCACGCCCGAACCGCCGGTCTGCCCCCTTTTTCTTTCTTTTCTTTTCTCGCGAACCGCCCGGCCCAGCCATTCTTCTTCTTCCTCCTTCGCGCCTGCCAGCCTTCCCCGACGTTGCATCTGCAACGTTTTCGCCGCCGTCCAGCCGAGATTTCCGGCGCCGATTCCGCTCATTTGACTGGCATTTTCCTTCCTTCCTCTTCACATTTGTTTCGGAAACCCTATGACCTGACCAAATCTCCCTCCTCTCGCGCCATTCTCTCTCTCTCTCTCTCTCTCCTGCGCAACCCCCTACCCGAAACTCACTCCCACCGGCAACCCTCGCCGCCGGTAAGCCCGAACCCTACTGAATTATCTACTCACCGACCCACAGAACCCTACCCTCTCTTCTAAAGCATATAAATATCCCCCATAGTAACCTGTGTCGAGCTCTTGATCCCCCAACCCAGAATCCCGACCTTGCCACCGTCGCCACTTCAGACGCCTCGTTCTCCTTCCCCCGCCAACTTCATCACCTCCTCTTGCTATCAATCTCTTCCCTGCAACTCCATATATCTAGCTAAATCATTTTCAAACTTCGATTCTTCTTGCACGAGCGTCCATAACCGTGCAAAGTTTGCTTCTCATCTCGCCCAAAATCTTGACCCCGAGACCTTAAACCACCGCCCGCCGCCACATGCGCCGCTTCTAACACCTTCCAAACCAACCATTAAATCCTACTAATTATTCTCTACATCCCCATATAATTATTTTAATTTTTCTTCCTCTCCATTATCCATTTTCCTAATTTTTGGCCCTCTTAGATCACTTTTCCGGCCACCTCCGGGAACCACCGCCGGTTCCACCTTCATCCTCCAACTCAAGGTGAAACCCTAGAACTTTTAAATACTTACTTTCGATTTATTGATAATTATTATGCTTTTATTCTAATTTTTAATGCTAATTTGAGTTTAATTATTATTATTATAATTATTATTATTGTTGTTATCAACTGTATTTTAATTTCTAAATTTGGTTGACAGGTCTGGTAGTATTATTGAGTAAGATAAATTATTATTCTCGAATTTTGCCTATTTAATGTAATTATTACATGTTTAATATTTTTATTAATAATTTAATTAATATTATTATTATTAGTGTAATTATTTAGTTAATATTGTAATTATTTCAGGAGGATTATAAACCTAAAATTTTAACTAAGTCTCGCACATTGGATTTTTACAACTATTATTAACATTTTTAACATTTTTTCTAATTATATTATTATTATTATCTTTATTAACTTTATATAATAATTATATGTATAATATTAATATCTTTTTACATTTCAAATAGTATTATCATTAAATGGGGAGGTTTCGAAATCCACTTTGTAAATTTAAGGCTTAGATTATTATTATTATTAAGTTTTCTATTAAAATTACTACTATTAGTAATAATTTGTTATTATTAAAATTATTATTATAATAAATATTATTATTATTATTTCCTTTACTAACTTTATTTTGGTAAAGGGTAGAAACCCTTATATTACCCTTTTTACTTTAAATTATAATAGTATGTATTAATGTTTTAGTGGTTTTGGGCATAATTAATTAAGAATCAAGACTTAAGATAAATTAGAAACTAATAGTAGTATAGGAAGGAAGCTAATCCTAGTATTTCTTTCCCATAATAGGTGAGCCCAATCAAATCCCTCAAGTGGAATAGGAGTGTGCACCAAGACCGGTGACGTTTTCAGTAAGGAATGCTAAGGCCTCTTATGTGCTTATGTGTATTATGTGTCTCGCATGTTATGTATCCAGTGTTTATTATTATTAAATATTTTATATGTGGTATGATTTGGATTTGAAGTATGTTTTGTATGGCATTTGTATTATTTATGTATGATAATTTGTGTTGTGTCCCTATAAGACATGCATGAAAGGATGTCAATGTGGTTGTGTGAGAGAAAGGATGAAAAAGGAGGATGGGGAAAGAATTTAATTAAGGGAAGTAAGTTAACCTAATTTTATGGTTTTATAAAGAATAATCTAATGTATGATTTTATGTGTGGAAGAGCAGAATTTATGGTTTGTTTGGGAGAATCTAAATTAGGATGTTGATTGAGAGAAGGTAATTTATGAGGTTATATGGAATAATCGAATTTATGGGTGTTTGGGAGAATTTAGTTTATGATGTTATTTGGAAGAATGTATTTTATAATATCATATGGGAGAATTTAAGTTATGATTTGATTGGTAGAGTTAATTTATAATTTGTTTGGGAGAATCTAATTCATGATGTATTTGGGAGAATGTAATTTATGATATTATAGGGGAGAATCTAATTTATGATTTGATTGGGAGAATCTAATTTATGATTTGTTGGGAGAATCCAATTTATGGTTTTGCTTGGGAGACTCTAATTTATGATTATATGTGGAAGAATCTAACTTATGGTCTTGTATGGGAGAAGCTAATTTATGGTTATGAAAGGGGAGAATCTAATCAATTGTATTATGAGGACAAATCTTTGGGTTTTATATGATACGAATGTAAGGTTGGTATGGATGAATCTTTATGGTTTGAATTTATGGTTTGGCATGGAATAATCTTTATGTTTTGAATTTAGGGTTTGGTATGGGTGAATCTTTGGTTTTGGTTGGATTGAATTTATGGTTTTGTATGACGAAATCTAGGGTTTACCTGGTGGTATTAACGGATGTATGTTGGTATTAGGGTTTGTATAAAGATATTAAGGTTTGTATGGTGGTAATTATAGTTGTATGGTGGTATTAGGATTTACACGGTGATATTGATGGTTGTATGGTGATATTAGGGTTTTGCATGGTTGAATTTAGGGCTTCACGTGGAATTTTAGGGTTTGCATGAAAAAGGTTCGAAGGTTTGCATGAGGGGATTAATGTCTGCATGGGTATGAAATTTACGTGTGGAAAGTTAATTTTGGATGTAAGGAAGGTAATGTAAGTGTTGTTTGGGTGTTTGAGCACTTGGGATGGAAAATAGCATGTGGAGCAAATTAAGGGTATGGAGGACACTGAATTAGGATTTGGAGTGGTTAACTATGGATTTTGGGGCTGCTTAGAGTTTTGGGTTATCACGTGTATTTGGTAATTAAAGTGTAATTATGGAATTTTATGATTTGTGATGAGTGGTGATTTATGCATGTTTGGTGAAACCCTTTGAATAAGATACTTAAAACATTAATCACGTAAATAGGAAGATGTTGAGCCGGACCCAGACCGATCCACCGGCATAATAGTGGCCAGGTACTGCGGTAACTTGGAGATCGATCCACCGGCTTAATAGTGGCAGGGAATATTTCCCTCGCGACCGATCCACCGGCAATAATAGTGGGGGATCCCGAGCTCAACGAACCAAACTATACATGTTGATAATAAGTGGGAAGACATTATCTACTTACAGTGGAACACCGTGCGAGAAGGGGCCAGACCGATCCACCGGCTATAATAGTGGCAGGGTATGTTACCCTCGCGACCGATCCACCGGCTAAAATAGTGGCAGGGTATGTTACCCTTGCGACCGATCCACCGGCTAAAATAGTGGGGTTCCCGTACTCGTATGGACTTGATAAAAAGTATGGTGTGAAATGAATTCTAATAATAGATTAATGAAACGATTAATCCAGTCTACAATCGGGCCTTGTACTCTTACTTGGATGGTTGTATGTATTTATGTGATCATATTGGTCTTATGCATTTATAATCATTCCCTTCTATGTTCTGCATGATTTATGTGTCGGTGTGTTGGCCTTAGTGATCAAGTCTCCTTACTCAGTACTGGACCCGTACTGATACTACATTGATTGATGGGTCCTGTGATGATCCACCGATGGTGGGGAGCAGACCTCTTGTGTAGGTTTAAGATCAGAGACTGTTTGGGGTGGCAGGCCTGACTTGAGTGAGTAGGCAATCCGGAATTTGACTCATCGGGTTTTATATTGTTTAAATGTATTTCTATTTGGAAGTTACAAGTGTTAATAAACATTTATGCGTACTCTGATTTTGTTGTATGATCTTTCGAATTCATTTATGAATGGTTAATTTGAATTTAACGTAAATCTTTTCTTTAGCCTTAGCACTTGGTACTGAAACGGTCGGAGAGAACCGGTTTGGTACTAAGTGTGGCGGTAACATTCCCAGAATTCACAGGTTTTAAGTGTTTCTATCTTAATTGCTTCCGCTTTCAAAAAAAAAAGTAGTGAATTTTGGGGTGTTACAGGTATTTTAGTAATATGTCTTATACAAGGATATGGCCTATTATGTGTGGGTGCTAATAAGTATTATACTAAATATGATAGTTGTGGAGCTAAATAATGAGAATGGGGTATTAATATTAATATTTCATGTAGTGATAATAATTTAATATAAGTGGTTAAGAAGGGTAAAATGGTAATTTGTAAATGAAAAGGATAAATTGATAATTTTGTAAGTAAAGGGTAAATGGTAATTTGGAAGTAAAAAGGGTAAACTGATAATTTTGTAAGTAAAGGGAGAAGTGAAAAGGGTAAACTAGTAATTTTGTAAGTAAAAGGTAAAATGGTAATTTGCAAGTGAAAAGGGTAAAATGGTAATTTTGGAAGTAAGGGGTAAAATGGTAATTTTAGAGGCAAGGGTAATATGATAATTTTGGAAGTAAAGGATAAAATGGTAATTTTGTAATTAAATGGAAAAATGGTAATTTGTAGGTGAAAAGCATAAAATGGTAATTTTGGAAGTGAAGCGTAAAATGGTAATTTTGGAAGTGAAGCGTAAAATGGTAATTTCATAAGTAAAGGGCAAAATGGTAATTTTGGATGTAAAGGGGTAAAATGCTAAAGTAAAAGGGTAATTTGGTAATTTTGATAATGGAAAAGGGTAGTTTGGTAATTATAATAATGAAGAATGGTAATTTGGTAATTATGATAATAGAGAATGGCAATTTGGTAATTTAACCTACTAAAGGGTAATTTGGTAATCTTGATAATGAAGAAGGGTAGTTTGGTAATTATAATAAAGGAGAAGGGCAAATTGGTAATCTAACCAACCAAATGGAGAATATGTTAAATGTAACAATTATGAAGGGTAGTTGGTGACCTAATAAGTTGGGAGACAACTTGGTAACCTAAATCGAGTAAGGGGTAATTTGGTAATTATGCAACAAGGAGGGTAATATAGTAATTTGTGAAGTAAGGAAGGGATGACTTAGTAATTATATAAGTAAGGGGTAAATGAGTAATTTGTATCTAACATATCGTTGTGATAGTGGAATTTCATAATATGACTCAAGTAAAATTGAATAGCGAGATAAGAATATTTGACAATTAGTAAGTATCACGAGAACGAATCCTAAATCAGATTGGATGAGATTATGATAGCCTTAATGATTCTTCTGTATTACCTTGGATAACCGTTTGCATAAGAAATATATAACAATATCAGAATGATTGAAAGTGAATAAGTATCTAATTATTGTGCTTCTGTGATCACCTTAATTGAGACACTAATACTTAAAGTGAATGACCCCGAGATAGGGAATGGTAGCTCTTTAGGGGTCGCTACCCTAAAAACATGGTTTAGCCCATGGTTATTATGGTATATGCTGGTACGCCTTTGTGCCTCAGTCAGGCCCTATATTTTACTCTAAATAGTTCTACGGACCTATTTAAGGGATATGCATACTTATGAATTAGGTGTCCCTGTCATTAGGGTACCGTAACACCCCCAAAATTTACTACTGAAAAATTTCGTTTAATGAAAAGAAATTAGCATAAGCAAATTAGTAAACCGTAAACTTTGGGAGTATTACTACCACACTTAGTACCAAACCGGTTCAATCATACCATTCTAGTACCAAGTACTAAGGCTAAGAGAGTAACATATAATTTTACAGGAAACTTAATCATTTAAAAATCAGAGTAGCACAATAAATACTTTACAAGAGAAAAATTCAACAACGGTGGTTACAAAATAACAAAGACATTGAATTTAAAAGAGACAAATTAAAACCCTAAAATTTCCAGATAGTACCTTACGCCTTTTCCCGAGAACCCACTTGAATAGCACCTGAATACAACCTGCAAGGGGTACTGCCCATTGAATAGGCAGGGGCCCCATGAAGGGAACCCTTTAGTACTACGGTACTGAGTAACCCTTTAAAAACGCACTTTAAAACAGGCACACTATGCCACACATGATACTACATACGTACACAATGAAAGGTAAATACTTAAGATCCATAGTCATACAACCACATACTTAACGAATCAATAATTATTAGTAGGCCATAGCAAACGATCGATACATCTGGGCCTTAAGCCCTTATTCCATCATTATCAATCATATCAATGATTAATATTTTCCATAATTTATTCACATCCAAATCAAATTTAATTGAGCTCGGGACCCCCACTATTTTGGCCGGTGGATCGGAATACAATTATATATATGTATCATTTAATGTAAAATATCCTGGGCCACTATTATTTCTGGTGGATCGGTACTCATCAAATAATTCCACTAGTCCCGGCTCATTAATCTTTCACTTTAACAATTAGTATTTTCCCTTTTTATTCAGCACAACAATTGCATTTACTTGTCTCGATAGGGAGATCAAAAACCCAGGAATTAAAGGTACACCGGTCGCACTGGTGCATAAAAGCTGCTCAGTACCCTTCAACTAGTAACCCAGGGACATAAAGGTACCCTGGTTGTACTGGTGCATAAAGCTAACTCAGTACCCTACCAATAAGGACACCTAATCCTTAAGTATGCATACCCCCTAACTAGGTCCGTAGAGCTAGATAGAGTAGATATAGGGCCTGGCTAGGGCACAAAGGCACACCAGCAAATACCAATAATCGTGGGCTAAACCATGTCTTTAGGGTAGCGACCTCTAAAGAGCCACCATTCCTGATCTCAAGGTCTTTCACTTTAAGTATTAGTGTCTTAATTAATGGTGATCACAAAAACACAACAATCAGACAATTATCCACTTTTAATCGTTAAGATATTATTAGAAATTTCTTATTCAAATGGTTGTCCAAGGTAGCACATAAGACTCATTGAGGCCATCCTAATCTTATCTAATTTTGAATTAGAATTCGATCTCGTGATACTTACTAATCGTTAAATACTCCTACCTCGTTAATCAGCATTATTAAAGTCATATTAAGAATTCCACAATCACAATGTTATATTAGATACAAACTACTCATTTGCCCCTTACTTATAAAATCACTAAGTCATCCCTTCCTTATTTGATAAATTACCATATTACCCTCTTTATTACAAATTCACCAAGTTACCCCTTACTCGATTTAGGTTACTAAATTACTTCTCATACTTATTAGGTCACTAATCCCCCTTAATAATTATTACACTTAATATGCTTTTCATTTAGTTGGTTAGATTACCACTTTGCCCTTTTCCTTCATTATAATTAATAAATTATCCTTGACTTGGTCAAATTACTAAATTACCCTTCCTCATTATCCTAATTATCAAATCAAGCCTTTTATATGATCATAATTACAACTTTACCCTTCTCCGTTATCAAAATTTACCAAATTACCCTTTAGTTATTTAAGTTACCAAATAACCCTTATTAATTGTCATAATTACCGAACTACCCTACTCCATTATCAAAATTACAAAAATACCCTCTTATCGGTTAAATTACCAATTTACCCCTCACATTTATCATATTTACCATTTTACCCTTCTTCATTATTGAATTATCAAATGACCCTTGCCTCCAAAATTACCAAAATACCCTTCTCACTTAAGAATTACCTTTTTACCCTTATCACACCACTTATATTGATATTAATATTAATGCACCATCCACAACTTTTAAAGTTAATACAATACTCATTAACACCCATATATATATATATATATATATATATATATATATATATATATATATATATATATATTAGGCTATATTCTTGTACAATTTACATTAATAAAATCCCCTAAGGCTCACAAAATATTAAACATGTGTCAAATATTACAATAGCATAAAATAGTATGGATAATACTTAACATTTTCCTTAACAACCAAATTATTACCTTAAATATTATTTCCATACATATCATACAACCTATCATGCTTCCTTTTATCAATCAACACAATAACCACATATAATATACTAAACAACATATATTGAGCATAATACACATAAAAAATGCCTAATGTGCTAATATGCGTTAATCCATGCTTTTAAGCGGGATTTAACGATTACCTCAGTTTTCAGAAAAACGAACCTTACCTGTATTCTGGTTAAAGGTCCAAGCTTTGGTTATAAAAGTCAATACCTAAAAATAATACCAATACTTATTACATTAGAAATAATAAAGTCAAAGTAAAAAACTTTATAACACTTAATTAATAAAATAATTAAATTAAAAAAAATTATAATTATACCTTAGAATTACTAAACAAATAAATCAAGAAATCCAGAAACTCATGCTGCTAATGTAGCATGAGCTGCATGAAAATAAATGGGGAGGAGGGGCTCGAAGGAGGGCAATAGTAAGAAAAATGAACAATTTCGGGTTGGTGGTTTGGAGCTAGAAAAGAATGTGGTTGGGGGAGGATTTAGGGCAAGGGAAGGGTACAGAGGTGGAGAGGGGGTGTAGGTGGTGGTCGGGGATGGGTTGATGGCGGCTAAGGGTGGCGGTGACGGCTGCAGCAAAGCTGCGAAGGTGGCGGCCGAGGAGGGAGGTTAAGATGCGGTTGGTGAGGAAGGAAAAGAGAGGGGAAAAATGAGGGCATGCGGAGGATGGTTTCGGCCAAATGAGGATTGGGGTGGTAGAGGGAGTTGTAGGGAGTAATAAGGTGGCCCAGGTGGCGGCAGGATGGTGGCTGAATGAGGCGCTGCAAGGCAGTTGCCGATAAGGGGGTAAAGAAGAGAAAAAGAAGGGAGGAGGAGGAATGGGGCTGCGAGGCAGCTTGATGGGGGCTATGGTGGCTCGAGGGTGAGGTAGAGGGTGGAAGGAGGTGGTTGAGGTGGTGGTTGAGGTGGCGGTAGCGGCAGAGATGGGTGGCGAAACTAAAAATAGGGGGAGAGAGGGGAGGAGAAGAAGGGAGAAAAGGAAGAGCTCGGGTAAAGCATAAGGCTCGAAAAAATGTAGAGTGATCATGGAGGAGGAATAAATAGGAGAGGAAGAGAGGGGAAGGGATAGGGATCGAGGGGTGGCTATAGATTGGTAGGGAAATGGACGGTTGTAGGGAGAGGGGGAAGGAATGGGGTGATGGCAGGGAGTGGGGAAGGTCTTGGTATGGGGCAAGGAATGGCGGGAGAGAGAGAGAGAGAGAGTTAGGGTGGTCAATAGGGGAGAGGGAGTTGCAGGGAGAGGCAGGTGTAGGTTGGCGGCGAAAATATTGCCAGTGAAAAAAGAAGAAGAAGCAAGAAGGAGGAAGAAGAGTCGGGGGGTTGGGTACTGAGCATGCGACGACAGACCGGCCGAAGGAAAAAAACGAGTCGGCCTAGTCGGGAGAGAAAGGAAAGAAAAGGAAAGGGAGGAGGGGCCAGCTCGACGCACGGGAGAGAAGAGGAGAAGGGCTAGGGGAAAGGGAAAAGGAAAGGAGGGAGGAGGGGGAGAAGTGGGCCAGGCCCAACGCGTAGGGGTGAGGGAGAGGCAGGTCGAAGCAGGATGGCAGCCCAAAGAAGAAAAAGGAAAGAGAAAAAAAAGAAGGAAAGAAGGAAAAGGGGAAAAAGGAAAAAGAAAAGAGAAAATGGAATAAATAATTTAATTGATAAAATAATAAAATAGAATAATTTTGGGTAATAAATTGATTTATTATTTTAATTTAAGATAATTAAAATATAAGGGTTAAAAAGGATAGTTTTTGTAAAATAAGGGTTTAAAATTTCATTTAAATAATAAGAGTATAATAAAATAACAAAATATTTATTTTAATTTATTAAATATTTATACCCAATTATATTTACTCAAAAATCCATACGATAATTAAATTAAATGAATTTAAAGGCTAATTTATTCCAAATAAGATTTATTTATTAAAATATAGGCTTTTAAAAAATCGGGGCATTATAGGTACTGAGTTAGATTTATGCACTAGTACGACTAGGATACCTTTGCGTCCCTGGGTCCATAGTTGAAGGGTACTAAGTAGCTTTTATACACCAATGCGACCAGTGTACCTTTGTGTCCAAGGATCTTGATCTCTCTATCAAGGCAAATAAATGGAATTATTGTGCTAATTAAAAAAGAAAAACACTAAGCGTGAAAGTGAAAGAGTAATGAGTCGGGCCTAGTTGAATAATATTATGAGTACCGATCCACCATATATGATAGTGGCCTAGGAGCGTTTTGCCTTGGATGATGTTTATGAGTACCAATCCACTGGATATAGTAGTGGCCCAGGAGTGTTGCCCTGGATGATATTTATTTGTATTCCGATTCCACTAGGTATAATAGTTAGGGTCCTGAACTTAATAAATTTGATTTGGCTGTGAATAAATTAAGGGAAATACTAATTACTTATAGTGGAATACCATGTGAGTCGGGGCCAGACCATTCCACCAGTGAATAATAGTGGCGAGGAGCGTTTTACCCTAGAGACCGATCCACTGACAATAATAGTGGTTAGGAGCGTTTTGCCCCGTATGCATTCTGGTCCACTAGCTATAATAGTGGGTTTTCTGCACTCACTTGGATATTTATAATCCAAGATGATTGATTAATGATGGACTAATAGCTTAAGGCCTAGAAGTATCGATTGTTCATTATGACCTATTAATATCTGAATGATTTGTTAAAGTATATGAATGTATGAATGTGAATATTAAGTATCTATCTTCATTATATATGTATTTATTATTCTACCATGTGATACATTGCGGGCCTGCTATTAAATATCTTTTAAAGGGTTACTCAGTACCGTAGTATTAGAGTATTTCATTTGTGGGGCCCTTGCCTAACCAATGTGCAGTATCTTTTGCAAGTCGTTTTCAAGTGCTATTCAAGTGGGTTCATGGAAAAGAGCATAAGGAACTATCTGGAAAGTCCTAGGGTTGTACTCTTTCTCTTTTAAATTTCTAGTTTCAATATAATCGTTATTTTGTAGCCACCATTAGTGGATTTTATTCTTGTAAATGGTTTACTACTCACTCTGATTTAAATATGTTTGAGTTTCTCGTAAATTGTATTTTACTCTTTTAGCCTTAACACTTGGTACTGGAACGGTATGAGTGAACCAGTCTGGTACTAAGTGTGGTGGTAATATCCCCAAAATTTACAGTTTTATTATTCTACTTCCGCTAATTAATTTAATAAAATGAAATTTTTTACTAGTGAATTTTGGGAGTGTTATAGTTAGGGTTAGGGTTTATCATTTATTATACTAAATATAAAAGCAAATAATTAAATAAAGAGGAATAATTATGTATAATAATAATAACAATAATAATATAGGATTTATTAGGGTTTAATTATAGTTAACTATGTTTAGGATTAGGGTTTTATGAGGTTTAAGGTTAGTTTTTATTATAATTTATTAGGGTTATAGTTAGGGTTAGGGTTTAGCTTTTATTATGATAAATATCAAAGTGAAAAATTAAATAGAGAGGAATAATTATGTATAATAATAATAATAATAATAATAATAATGATGATTATTATTATTATTATTATTATTATTATTATTATTAGGATTTAATTATAGTTAGTTAGGTTTAGGATTAGGGTTTTATGAGGTTTAGGATTAGTTTTTATTATAATTTATTGGGGTTAGGGTTAGGGTTTAGGGTTTAGCATTTATTATACTATATAAAAGTGAATAATTAAATAGAGAGAAATAATAATAATAATATATGATTTATTAGTGTTTAACTATAGTTAGCTAGGTTTAGGATTAGGGTTTTATGAGGTTTAGGGTTAGATAATATTATAATTTATTAGGGTTAGGGTTAGGGCTTGGATTTAGCGTTTATTAAACTAAATATAATAATTAATATGTGCTCTTATAACAAACTATTATATACATTATTCTCAACTCTACTTTTAATAGTATCGTATTATTATACTTAACCTATATATATTAGCATATTAATATCTACTTGATTTTACTATGCATAGCTTGAACGATATGATGATAATTTGATGTTCAACCGGCTTTTTAAATATATAACTAAAGATTATATCCTTATTTTAAATAGTTTAATGTTGTTAGCTTTATATAATTAGTTAAGATCTGGTAGAATATATTCATGATGTGTCTAGCTAGTTAAAGATCATTTTACATATTTTGTAATTTAGATCCTTTCAAGAGCAACCTTGATGATAAGATTTAGTGGTTCTCATTTGTAGGTAGTGGATGACATACCCTCTACCATATCTATGCATGGCGCCACATGCAGATCTACAAACTCATGTCATATGGCTATGCAAAGAGCTAGGTCAGTTGTATGCAAGTGGCATATCCTATCATCCCTTCCATTTCAAATCTTATCACCTACTATTAACCCTGCCTTAGCTAGATAGAGCCATGGGCATTAGCTACATCTACATTTTTATATTGGTTTGTTCACCACACTAATGCACCACACCCGAGATTTATTGAGAGTGAGGTGTTTACCAAAAAGTATGATAGGATATCGAGAGAGCTGATGGTCATTGATGATGAGTGGAGGTTTTGTCATAGCTTACCTCCGATTATCTACCCCAGTTACCCTAGAGTATCCGTGAATAGACTCTCTAGCGATGATATCAGGGATTAGATGACATATTTTGATGAGTGGACTTTGAGAGTTATAGTTATTAGTCGGACTTGACGAGGCTACCGAGGGATTTAGTTTTACAGTTATGAATTTTTCTCTTTTAGGTTTTTAGGCTATAGCAACCCTTTGATATATATAGTGTTGCTATTGCTTTAATCCCATAGTATGTATATCTTTTGTAATTTGAACCATTGTATAATATTTTACTATGTATGTATGTATGTGTGTGTGTATATATATGAACTTTTTCTAATTATGAGCAGTTTGAGTATTAATATCTTTTTGGAAACGTGTTAGCATGATTCGTATATAGATATATATATAGATATACAGAATAGCACAATACATATAAGATTAATTATTTCTAAGCATGAGTGATTTATGAATTATTAAACTTATAATTCAATTGATTTGTAAAAAGAGATACATCTAGATTGAAAAACTATAGATCGAAAATGGTTGTTTTCAAATTGTTTGTCTAGAGAATATAACTAAGAAGTGGAGTTTTACATCAAGTTTTTAGGTTAACATACTCGGAACTCTAGTAGAATAGTTTGTCCTTATTTGAACGTTGCTTATATTTAGTGTGCTATCGCTAATGATTTGAGAGATCAGTTGTTGGTGTATGGAATTGATACAAGTTACACTTGTTTGATATGGCATGGTGAAACAGAGTCTAAATATGATAATGATGATGTTAGGAGGGATAGTAGTTGATCATCATTTGAGAACTATGAGGAACATTCATTAGAGGAGATGACTCAAATGGTTGAGGAAAATGTTTGGATTATCCAAAATTTTTTGAGAAGTTATTGAATGACTCAGAGAAATCTTTTTACAGTGATTGCAAGAAATTTACTCGATTATCTACTACTTTAAGGTTGTACAACTTAAAAGTATGTAACGAATGGACTGATAAGAGTTTCATGGAATTATTGACACTTGTAAAGGATATGCTTCCTAATGATAATGTTCTACCTGATCATACCTATGAAGCAAAGAATATTTTTTTTTCTATGGGTATGAATTATGAGAAGATACATACATGCCCTAATACTGAATGCAAAGCACCAAGATATAAGATGAACAAGGTGTCTGCTAAGGTATTATGGTATTATCCTATAATACCAAGATTAGGAGCAAGGTTTAATGATGTTGAAGATGCCAAGAACTTGAGATAGCATGCTGATGAGAAGATAGATTATGGACTTCTTAGACATCCATGTGACTCTCTAAAATTGATAATGATTGATGGCTTGTTCCTTGGATTCGGCAAAGAAGCAAGAAATGTGCACCTTACACTTTCTACGGATGGAATAAATCGGCACAATCAAGACACCTACAGTTTATGGCTGATGATTTTGGTTATATACAATCTTCCTCTATGGCTCTATATAAAACGCAAGTATATGATGTTGTCTTTACTCATTTCGGGGGCAAACCAACCGGGGAATGATATTGATGTTTATTTGGCACCTTTGATTGATAATTTGAAGTTCTTGTGGGACATGGGTGTTGAAGTATTTGATGCATATAGTGAAAAACAAATTATTTGTTTATACTATAACTGATTTTCCGTCGTATGGCAACTTGTCAGGTTATAGTGTGAAAGACTATTATGCATGTCCAATATGTGATGAAAATACTTCATTTGTTTAGCTAACACATGGCCGAAACACTATCTTCATCAAGCATCATTGGCTTTTACTGAAGAATCATCATTATAGTAGGCAAAGAAAAGCATTTAATGGCTTTCGAGAAGAAGGGAAAGCACCAATTCAATTGACGGGTTGAAAGTGTGGCTAAAGATGAAACATTTGAGTATCAAGTTTGGAAAGAAGAATAAAGATAAACCTCTATCAATTGGGTGGAAGAAGATACCAATATTCTTTGACCTTCCTTATTATGAATCTCTGTACGTGAGACATTCCTTTGATGTGTTGAATATCAAGAAAATATAAGTGACACTCTTATTGTTACATTACATAATGATCCACAAAAGAATAAAGATGGTTACAATGCTCGAATGGATATAGAAGAAATGGGTATTATACAGGAACTGGCACCGCAAGACAATGGAAGAAGAATATATTTACCACCGACATGTCATACTCTTTCTAGAAAAGAGAAAATTTTATTTTCTTAAATTTTTTGATGGTGTCAAGGTTCTGGAAGGTTATTCTTCAAACGTCCAAAGCCTCATGTGGATGAAAGAATTGAAATTAATTAACATGAAGTCTCATGATTATCATATTTTGATGCAGAAATTGTTGTCAATAGCTATATGTGAAATTTTGCCAAAGCATGTTCGAATTACTATCACAAGGCTTTGTTGGTTCTTTAACGCTGTGTGTTCTAAGGTCATACATCCTGATAGTTTGGATGTCTTGTAAAGAGGAATTATGATTACTTTATCCCAATTTGAAATGTATTTTCCACCCTCATTATTTGACATTATAGTACATCTAACTGTTCATTTAGTTTATGACATAAAAATGCTAGGACCTATTTATGGGCACTACATGTAACCCTTTGAAATGTTTGCGAAGTTGATAAAAAGTTATGTAAATAATTGACATCGGTTAGAAGGATGTATTGTTGAGAGTTACCTTGTGGAAGAGATAATTGAGTTTTTCATGAAATACTTGTCCAATGCTGAAGCTCTTGGTCTTCCTAAGTCTCGACATGTAGGTAAAATCGAAGGACAAATAGTTTGGAAATGTAGATCCTGACATGTTCTATAAAGCACATATATATGTATTACACAATACTGATTATATTCAGCCGTATATTGAAGAACATATGTTTTTTTATGGATTGAAAATCCATCAAAGACTAATAAATAGATAATCGATAAACATAATATTTCCTTTATCGATTGGATAAGAGATCGAATCTTTCCGCTTATCAAATATTTGATAATGGTGGGACAACCAATGCATAATTTTGGAAAAAACAAGATGAGAAGAGTACAATGCATAATGGTGGGGTGACTTTAGTAGCTGAGGCAATGCATGTTGCTAGTGCGCAAGAAAGAATCTAACCTATACAAATATGAATTATTATGGGGTGATTGAACATATATGAGAGTTAGATTACATTGTATTTAAAGTCCCTATATTCGGCTGCAGATGGGTTGATAATAGCTATGGGGTTAGATATGAAGATGGATTCACATTAATAGATCTCAATAGGGTAGGACATAAACATGACCCATTCATCTTGACATCACAAGCGACACAAGTATTCTTTGTCACTGATCCTGCTGATAACAGATAATTAGTGGTACTATCTACGAAGAAAAGAAATGCCAATGAATGTGATGATGAAAATGATGCCAATTGGAATATAGAGTGTGCATCATCTGTGCAAGCAACTTAATTATTAAATGATAATAACTATAAAATTAATGAGGAGGAAATATATGTCAGGAATGATCATCATGAAGTAATATATGTATAAGATCTTGAATTCAATCCTAAAATATGGGGGAAAGAAAAGAAGGAAAAGAAGGCAATGAGGGCAATAATATTATAACATATGATATGTGTGCTGGTTTTTTTAAATGCATTTTTCAACCTTCCTCATTGAATATTTATAATATCAATAATTTAGTGGTACATTTTGGTCAATACATAACATTCTAACATAATTTATTTATTGATATTTTGTAGAGATATGGCCAAAAAAATAGTGGATAGGGACAGTAGTGATGAAGAAGGGAAAAGAGGACCTATTATTATGAGAATTATTACGGACATGTAGAATAAGGGAGAACTAGTCGATTTGGGATTGAATACTTACATTCTTCCCATTGGTCCTTACATAGACATGTTCTTAACGTACATTTCACTCGTCACCCGTAACTGTGTTCCTATCACTTATAATAATTGGAAGTAGGTTCCAAAGGGTCACAAGGAGCATAATTGGTAGGAAATCATGGTAAATATGCTATTTTATTTAATCATTTTTATATGTCAAATGTTATAAATTTTAATATATTAACATTGGTATACATCTATATATCTTATTTTACAGAGAGTCTTTAATGTCTCGAAGACTAGGAATAAATGACTTCTTAGACATTGTGGGGAGTGTCTAAGAACATTTAGGGCATACTTAGCTTGTAGAAAAATGTACAAAAAAGGGATGGTTCTCTATGGAGGAACCTACCCAAACGATATAGTTTTATTGATCAAGAAAGTTGGAACCAATTTATTGTATATTGTCTTTCGAAGGATTTTAAGGTATTTGGTAGATAACAATTAAACTTTTTGATTAACAATATTATGCTTAATATTTAAATAACTATGTGACTATATTTTGGCTTGTAACATAGGAAAAAAGTGCCAAAATAAAGAGATTGCTAAGCAGAATAAACACCGGCATAATATGACTCGCAAAGGCTATGCAGGCCTTAAAGAGGAGTTGGTATGTGATTTTGATTTATCTATTTACATATAAAAGTTGAATTTTATAATAATATTCTTAATTAAGATTATTTTTTGTTTTATAGCTCCTAACCCAATACATGGATCCATGTACTTCATCCATCAATATTGGTAAATTATGGAAGAAGGCTAGAGCAACAAAAGATTGATATATTAATGAAGATGTACATGTTACTGCCAAAAGAATTGTAAGTTTGTAGATATCCAAAACCCAACTTAATTTTCTTTTAGAAAACTATTATGTTGTATACATATATTTTGTATTTTTTTTAATTCAAATTAATATCTAATAGTTAGAGAGATAACTAAATTAATTTGACAATGTCTACAACAACAGAAGGGCGATAATTGTGGATACTATGAATGTAAAGTAATGGATATGATAGTCCAAAACAGATCGGTCAACATAGATCCATACCATATATGTTTGTTTTTCCATATTTTTCCATTAATAAATCATGAAATATATATTTGGTACTTGACCTAAGTGCTTATTGTATATTCATCAAAACTAGGGATGTAAATGAGCCGAATCGAGCCGAACACTCCAAGGCTCATTTATATTTTATGAAGTTCGAGTTTCATTCGAGCTCGTTTAGAGTTTGATAAGACATGTTCAGATTCAGCTCGTTTGTGATTCGCGAACTATTCAACTCGGCTCGTGTATATTACTCGAGCCTTTTGGGCTTGTTTTGTGCTCATTTGGGGTTCGGTTACAAATTCGTTTGGGCTCGTTAAAAGCTCGTTTGAGCTTGTTAAAAGCTCGTTTACACCTTATTAAGGCTCATTTAAAACTGATATAGATCCCCTTAATAATTCAATATTTTACTTAATTCAGGCATAATTTATCTCAATTATAACCTGAAATAATATTAACCTGTTTCAAAAAAAAATCATCATGCACCTATTACACACAAATTTGGGTGCAAATTGTCTCCCCAAAAGCCTGTATAATATTATGACAAATCCATAAAAATTAAATACAAATAGAGATACAGTCATGTAGATACATCAATACCTATAAAAAAAATGGCTTCAAAGCTCCATAATAAATTACTCCATCATCCACATCCATTGCCATTGAAAGTATAAAACTGCAAAATATCCTGCATCAAATATAAAGTATAAAAAAATGTTAGCAAAGCTTGGAAGTTAGAAGCATAATATTCTAAAAAACTTTATATTATGATATGATAAAAATTACTATGATAAACATAACAATAATAATAAATCACAAAATTAATTATTATTCATATTAAATTGATAATAATAAATGTGAATATAAATGGAAAAAATCCTAGAGTAAAAGGATCACATATCATCCACCATACACCTAAAACGCTTTCCACTCAAATGGCTCCTACATGGAGAAAATTTATAATCCTTAGCTAAGGCATATGCTGCTATGTATAATAATAACAATAATAATAAAAATAAATAAATAAAAAGGAGTAGAAGCAAGACATATGACTTGGTGCTTCTAATTAGCTAATTCCAAACAAAGAAAGCTCTCAGCAATACAGCTACGACCATCAGGATCAAAATTCCAACCATAAATCATAATTGTACTATTGGAGGGTTTTATATCTTAAAGAAAAATCAACCAAGTTGAGAATAATGGAGAAAACTTAAAGCTCAAGCTTCTCATAGTGAGATAAAGCAAATGTGAAAGACAAGTCTTTGTTAGGGTGAAACATCTCAATTCTAAAATGCAGCTCTCCAACAACAACTTTTTAAAATTCATATGTATCTTAGTATGGTTACTTTCCTAATAAATACAAGCGACATGCCAACCAAAAAATTTTCCCAAACCAATCCCAAGACTAATTTTCCTTTTGGCACCAACACTGGCCTACAAATTCTCTAACCATAGCCAACCTGTGAATACTATACAATGAACATAACTAGGATATACCAACTTGTATCCTTCTCTTTCTATAATGATCACAATACACCAAAAAACCTTGCATAAATTGAATTATTGTTCACCACTCTGGAATGCCACCAAAAAACCCAGCATAAATTGTTCACAATACCAAATTTATGATATCTAAGACTATTATCTGGCAACTTGATGTAATGTGCAGAAAATTTTTCTAGACTAATCTTTGAACCAACCAAGAAGAAGGCTCTTATTGCTCGGTTCAGTATTGCGTACCCAAGGCTGAAAGAGCGCTGGAAATTAAACAAGGAAAGTCTTGATCAAATGGGTACGCACAAGGTACATCCAAGGCAACTCTGTTCAGGATGTTAGTCTCAGAAAAGACTCATCTTGGATGCTTAAGCATATTTTCAACTCAAGAAGCGGAGGTCGTGATGTAATCACAACTTGCTGCATTAAGGGTACACTAATATGATAATCTGCATTAAGGCTGTGATGGAAACACTCAGAGATGACAATAAATAAGCTAATATGATAGATGGCTTGTCACATGGGCCTGATTCCAAAACTAAAATGAGAAAATAGCATGTCGTAGATGATGCCATTTGTGCACTTTGTCTACAAGCAGAAGAAGATAAGGATGATGGATCATCTCTTTAGTCAATGTGTAGTTGCAAAATGTATCTAAAGACCTGTGCATAATTGGATTGTGCTCCCACATTGGTTTTCCACATGGAAAAGTTGTATGCAGTGGATTAGGACAGAACGAGGGTGAGGATAGATTAGGAGGGCCACTTTTGCTATTGTTATCTACCTGTTATGGCATAGCCAAAATGAAGTTAGTTTTCAGCAAACTCAAGCTTTGCCAATTCAACTAGTTCACCAAATGATTGCAAAACTCTTTTTTTGGTTTAATTGTGTAAAAAAAGTAAATGCTGAGCAACACCTGAGGCTGATTGATAGATAGGGTATATGATGCAATGGAGTGTAAAGGAGGGGTGCAAGTTTGGGGTAGAGAGCCCAACATAGTTTTGTTAATGTCTTTCAGATGTCATTCATTGGATGCAATCCTTGCTCATTTTGGAAATAAAATCAATCAATTACCAAAACAAAACAAAAAATGTCAGAGAATAAGCTTAACATTATAAGATAGGTATAGTGGGGGTTGTAGGAAAAAGAAATAAGGACATATGAAATAATATAATCAAGAGGAAAAATAACTAAAATTATTAAACTAAAGAGAAGTTGAAAACCATAAAATGAGGCTGGGAATGGAAAAGAAATGGGCTAAGAAAACTTAGAGCACAATGAGAATCATAATAGAACAATGTTACCATGGAATGAGATATCCAAAAGATTTAGCTGATATGCAAACACCCTAGAATAAGCACATAAAAATCATAATATTTTTAATGACATCAAAGTACAATTAACAATATGAATGAGCTAGTTGTATAAAACATGTCATGATACCAAAATAAATCATAACGAGACTTCGGTGGCCAACAAAAAAATACACAATCCATAACCTGCAAAAACAACTTCAAATGGTTACATTTAATGAAAATATCATTAATTAGTAATTTAGTATGTACAAATCAATAAATTATTAAATTTATAGTCATCATAGAGGCAAGTACCTTATATTAGAAGTTAGAACATTACCAACTAGTTGATTAGCTCTACGAACAATGGAGTGATATACTAAATAAGTTAACTTGTTTGTCCAGCATGTAAATATGCCCTCACATGTTCAGCCAAACCCAAGCCCCTAGTTTTCAAAACAACATTTGACTCCTCTCATGCTCTCTCCTTTCTTCTCATGCAAATCAATCTATACCTCACATGATCACACAAAATAGGGCTCTTTAATATCAAATTAGTGAATCCTAACCATTATTGGATAGAAAGCAAACTTCCTTCATCCTTATAGGTTTGAATTTATGGTAAGCTTTCACAAACTCTAAACTTTCAATTTTTTAACGAAAAATTGGGATTCTCTCATCTAATTTAAGTGCATATGTTGGAATTGAATCATTTATATGCAATTACTCATGCAATCTGCACAATTTTTTTAGTCACAAAATCAAGCATAAACAATTGGAATACAAGAATAATTGAGGAGAAATTTTACCTCACTGCAAAATTTAGTGGTGATAGAATCTGTAAGGTCACTTGCGATTCTGTTACTTCAAATCAAACACACTTGGACGAGAAGACCTAGAACACTTCAAAATAAAATTAATCATCTAAAACATCTAAAATTGTAACATGATTCGATGAATGAAGAAGGAAGAACACATACCCGAGGGCAAAATCGATGAAGACCGCAACTCCACAAGGGTTTCGAAAAACACCAAAGAGGGACGATGGTTTCCACAGTCCACCAAACGAGGTGCTCCAGAATAGGGACAATGGCCGGAAAATGAGCCGGATAATGAATGAAGAGCGTTGGAGGTAGCCGAAGAGGGCTGGTGATTGGTGAGTATGCGAACTGCGAAGGATGCTCAAGCAGAGGGGCAAGCTAAAGTTTGATTCGACTATGTCGAGACTCAAGACTCGATAAGAGATATGGGGTGGGGGAGTGGGGTGTGTTTAGGTAGGATACTATAGGATTAGTGTAGCCGAAACAGTGCACGGGCGACGGGGTCACGAACTCATGGGTAGGAATTTTTTGGGTTGTACCAAAACGCGACGTTTTAATGTAAAACGCTATGTTTTGGTTTACAACTTTAACAAACTCATAAACAAGCTTTTAACGAGCCAATTTTGAGATGAACCTTAAACAATAACTAAACCAGCCGAGCCGAGCCGAACATACCTAAGCTCAAGCTCGACTCTTTTTAATAAACGAATCGAATATGAGTCTTAATTAAAGCTCATTTAACTAAACGAACAAGCTCAAACAAGCTTTTAACGAGCCGAACCCAAGCCGAGCTTGAACTGGCTTAGCTCGCTTACAACCCTGATCAAAACTTAGTCATTGTAGTTTTTCACCAATGACTATGCACGAGGCTAGAAATAGAATGTTGATGAAATTAATAAAGTTAGAGACAAATGGGCCAAGCACGTGTACTCATACATTAGGTATTATATTCTACATGCATGTTTGGGTTTGTATTTCATCTATGTCTTTTGGTGTTCTTGGCTATAATGTATGAAGTCTTGACTTTAGAGTGTAGAGTTACCTAATTATGGTACGCCAACTAATTTTCACTCCTAAGTATGCATAGTGTATTCAAACATACTAATTACAACTTGATTAAAAATATGGAGTATCATTTGGGAGGAAGATATGCATGTATGTATGAATTGATGTTGTTTCATATTGTAGATTTGGTAAATATTTGAACATAGGACTATGTATGTGGCTTGGAACAAAACAAAAAAAATATATAATAAAAAAACATATAGTTTTAATAACAGTTCATAATGAAACCGTTATTATAGATGTTTTAATAATGGTTTTGAATAAGAGCTATTATTAAAAGTTTGTATTTAATCTCAAATTTATACTCATTTAATATGTATTAGGATGTAATAAATGCATAATCAATGATTGAAACCCTAATTGAATCATATTTCTACAATGGTTTTTGTATTAATAGTTATTAAAACTATGTATTTACTCTTAAATTTATGCTCATTTAATACGTATTAGGATTTAATAAATGCATAATTGATGAGTGAAACCCTAATTAGATCATATTTTAACAACGGTTTTTGTAATAACCGTTATTAAAACTTTATTTTTCACAACGGTTTTAACTTATAAATCATTATTGAAACCTAGTTTTTAACAACAGTTTTACTTGAAAAGCGTTATTAAAACCTAATTTTGAACAATGTTTTTGACTCAAAAACTATTATTAAATACGAAATTTACACACATATTCGCGGTCTTTTGTATATTTTTTATGATGCTTATGAATCGTTATTAAAGATTTAATAATGGACAATTCAATAATAGTTCAAAATCGTTATTAAAACCATAAAATAACTATTATTAAAACCTCTTTCCGGGTAGTGGTAGAATAGAGGATATGAAAATATAGGCAAATAATGATGTATTTACAAGAAAAACGAATTACCATTATTATTAATGGTCATATATTTTACATATATATTAAAATAAATTGTGTTCTAATAGTAAAATTTGGGCTAAAAATATACAAAAAAGTATTAAAAATTATTTCCTAAGGTCCACACGCTACTAGGCGCATGAGCCACACACTCGCTCGTCAGCACCACGTGTGGAACCTATGCGCCTAGCGATGGTGACTTTTTCTGCTCCACATAGACAATGGGAGATCCAAAACTTTTTAGGATACCCCAAATTTGAGATTAGGAACCAAATTTTTTTACCCAATGCAGTTTCTCTTAAACACCAAATCCTCATTATCATCAAGATTAGATCACCTTCATCATCGCCAACAATAAAAGAGAGAAGGGAAGAGAGGGAAAAAAAGCTAACAATTCAATACTAAATACCATGTCAAACAAAGGATTGAAGCGCTTAATTTAGTTAGAGGAAACAATACCACTAATTGGTTGATCGCTAATCAAGAGTAAGAACAAGTGAGAGGATGAGAGACAAAATAAAAGGGGGAAAAACTTACCTATGCAAATGTATAAGTGGTTTGGTAATTTTTCTTCTTTGTAGAATTCCATTGGATTTGTACACTTAAGAAGTAGGTTATTTTTAGTGAATGCCAAGTTGCCATTGCATTTAGTAATGGATGAGAGGTAGACTGGCCATTCTTATATCATTCCTTCACCACATAAATATTTATATGTACAAGAGTTGAGCTTGTATTTATTGATTTCTACTACTGATGGTCATTTGTTGAGATGGCTACATATATGTTATTATTGTCGAGATAGCTATGTATATTTAATTTCCATCTGCAATGGTCATGTGTTGAGATTACTAATAAATATGGCTATATGTATTTGATTTTTTTTACTAAATTGGTTATGTGTATTTTATTCCTTACCAAGATAACTAAATGTATTTGTAAAAAAAAAAAGATTTCAAGTAGTATTTCATCAATGTAACCAATATCTAACGATGTATAAATTGTTGAAAGTTCGGAATGTCAATCGAATGACATTATTAATCCTAGTTTTGGTATTAAATGAGGGTGTCTAGAAAAGTTGAGGAAGATCTCACAAGCTAATAAAGTAACAAAAGCAAAGAGGAAAAAAAATCTTGAATCATTCATCTCTAATGTGCAAGCAACAAACTTCTTATCTTTTTTTCTAGTGAGCTTTAAGAAATTTTTGTTATTATATTTTAAGTTAAAATCACCAATTTTATATATTTTTTAATGAATTTTGATGGCTGACTCTTGTTACATCTAATGAAAACCTAATCCTAGCCTTTAATTATATTAAATTAAATCTTATTAGTTATTTATTTTATTTTTATTATTTAATCTTACACTTTCATTCTCTTTTATATTACTCATTGTTTAGCTAGTCAAAAATGTAAATTTTGGTAACTAACCCCTTGTTCCTGTGGAATTTAAATTGATAACAATATTGAATCCCTACGGAAATGAGGATGAGCTAGCATAAGGTGTCATTGATTGCACCATGAATCATAATCTTATTCTTAAGGGTGGTCTATAATACCCCATACTTTTGTGTAATGGATGGATGAGAATTTTTGTCAAATTTTGGACCTTTGATTTTGATTCCATGTTATGATTTTATTTGGAATAAAATTTGAATTAAAACCATATTGGAAGATGAATTTTATTGAGTTTTACAGGTAAATCCATCGACTGGTTCCATCAACCGATTGGCTGGTTTGCTGTTTTAGCTCAATTGGGTTCCTCGAGAGGTGGCTTATCCATTTCAGTAATTCCACCAAATCACTACACTCATTAATTATCAATTCTTGAAGGTTGATCAAGTATCCAATCCATTTTGGCACTGTTGCCAAATTTTCAAACCAATGAAGTTCCAAATGACAAAGCAATCCAAGAGATCTCTATGAATTCACATCTATAGCTTTCACAACATCCTCTTGGCGTAGAGCCTTACACCAAGAATATCTCAAATTCTCAAGCCCGATAAGATGTTGTAAGAAGCTCCCAGAAAGGTGATTCACTTCTTCACTCTTCTTAATATCTAGTGTAGTAAGGCTATAGAGACATGGCTTCTATAGATGATTAAGGTATTTGATATGACCAATTGTCGGATCCCTTAATGTAGATGGATTTGAGGAGGCAGGTATTGTTTTTGAAGATGACGAAGATGGATTTAATAAGTATCCTATTGAGATCCACTCTCCTATCTCCATAATAGTAACACACAATTTCTTGTTGAAGTTAGATAGTGTTAGTTTTTAACAGAAGGGCAAAGATGCATGCTTATCATCTTAGGATAATTAGTTATATACAAGAGTGGTAGAAGATGAAAGGAGGGTGATGGTAATGGTTGTGCTTCATGTTTATGATCATAGCTACCAATATCTATTATTTTATTAGCCATAGATTTCCGCCATCCTTTCACACTCCATAAGCCACCTAGTTCTAATAATTGAAGGGATGGGAAGAATGTTAATGATGTTAATAATGATGCTTTATAAATGAAATTACTTCAATGTACTCCACATCAAGTATATCCACAAATATGAGAATTTTAAGAGAAGGGAGTTGAGTGAGTATCGACAGATGTTGACATCTTTTACAACCCCGTAATGTAATCCCAACAAGATTAGGAAGAACTTAGCATAGATTATTCATTGTCATCTACCTTGGTAATATAATAAGGAAAAGTATATAATGTTCCTATAGGGTATAAGCATTCAAGAAGTTCTTCATGATCTTGACTTCCATCGTTAGATGAATTTCTCTCATGCCATATATCAATTGACAATTCTATGAGATTACTCCTTTTGAGTAAACAACCAGCCAAAGTTCTAATAATTGCCACGTGATTGTTATATCCATTTCATTTAATCTTTATATCTGTCCCCTCAAATTCTTAAGATAGATTAAGTCATCAAATTCTCTAGCATCATCAATGGTATACGGCTTAGAACAACCACCAATACGATTTGACTTACCAAGACCCACCACAAATGTAGTTAGCCGCTGCAGACAAGTCAAATTATCCATTCTGGTAGGCATATATGCCAAGCCATCACAATATTTTAAATTCAAACTCTAAAGGTTGACCAACTTATTGAGATCCAAGGGAGCTCTTTGAGTTTTTGACAAAATGAAAGGTTCAATGTTTCTAAATAATACAACCTCGTGAACTATCTCAGGAATATATCAAAATCATTACAGTACAAGTCTAGCTATCTCAAATGGATCAACCTTCCTATAGAGTCACAAAATTGTTTGATATTCAACCAATTCAGACCCAACACCCTTATGCATTGAAAGTTGGAGACTAAGTCACTAACCTTGAAAGGTAAATTTCTTACTAGAAAATTATCAACAATTTTTAGAAAAGTCCTTAGTTGGTTTCCTCCTTCGTGTATAGAAGAGGGTAAAATCGATGTTAAGGACTCTCTAACTATGCACAACTACTTTTTATCTATAGTAACAAAACTAGTCGTTTGATCACCACCGCCATCTATATGGATCATTGCCTTTCCAACAACTTCTCATGCAAGATCATGTAAATAATCATGCATCTTGAAACTATTTATGTAACACACCGAGTTCATACAACCACGTGGGGGCTACTTTAGAGCCTTTTTATATTGATCAGTTGGCCCCACAGATTAATATAAGTCATTTTAGTATACTTTATCCTCACTCAAGTACTTCCCATGAAATTTAGAAAGTTTTTGAAACTTCCTAAGAGGGTCACCCATCCTAAAAATTACTCCACAACTAGAACACTTAAATGTAAAGTTCATAGGACATAGTCGCCAAAAGAATAGTATATCATGTTGATATAAGTAGCCAGATTAATCTTTATAACACTTTACTCAATTTGGGATATTACATTCACCCCTACTCAAAGAATGCATCATCCTCGTTGTGCCTCAACCAGTAACTATATCAATATAGTTTATCTCAAGAATCATCCCACTAGGTGACTTACTGGCTCATCCAAGTTTAGCTCCAGGTTGCGATTTCACTTTGATACTATTTGTAACACCCCAAGTTGATACAACCTTGCAGGGTTACCTTAGGATGCTTTCAGATTGATCAACTGGCCCAACAGATCAACATGAATCCTTTCAGTACACTTTTT
Source organism: Tamarix austromongolica (assembly GCA_039764185.1). Taxonomy (NCBI): domain Eukaryota; kingdom Viridiplantae; phylum Streptophyta; class Magnoliopsida; order Caryophyllales; family Tamaricaceae; genus Tamarix; species Tamarix austromongolica. Next base: position 38,956,117 of record CM077808.1, on the reverse strand, counting down.
CCTCATTCACTTGCTTTTTCTAAAATTTTCAAAAAATTTCTAAAACTTTCTAGAACGGTCAACCATCCTAAAAATTACTCCATGTCCAAACACCCTTAACTGTGAAGCTCTTTAGACGGAATCGCCAAAATGATGTTATACCATGTTAATATAAGTATCTAGAGCAATCCTTGTAACACTCCCAATATATCTTTACATATTTCCTTGAAGAAGCTTCTATTTAATAACTTATTACAACATTGATTAGCATGGTCTTCCAAACTCACTTTTCAATATTGCGTGGAGGATGTGATGAAACCTTGTGTCATCCAAAGATGAAATATTTGTACCCTGTCTAACATGGAGTCCTTGGGAAACAACGAGCAATCAGCAAAACATTATTTCAGTTGTGGGCTAAGGTGGGAGTAGCTCAACTTTAGCAGAGGCAAGATTTTTTCAACGACATCGTCTATGCTAACAAGATCATTATCTTTGAAGTTTTTCCATTCTTTTTCATCTTTACCCTATAGTAGACTTGCAACAAATTTAATAATGAGAGGCAAATTCTTACACTTCTTTGCTCTCTTCTACCCCATATGTACCAAGGATGGATCTTTCTGATGCTCCATATGCCCCTCCACTATGAATGCAATGTAGGAAAAGAGTTTCTAGGAGTCTTCATAAGAAAGAACTTGTAAGCCTAAAGGAGATATTGTTCCAAACCTATGAGTTGTGTTTATGGACTGGGTAGTGACAAGAAATATATATCCTTTCACTCCAACCAAAATCTTGGATCTAACATCCAGAAATTGATTAATATGCTCCTCCCAAATATCATCTAAAATGAACAAGTATTTTTTCCCTCCCATCTCAGTATGAGATTCATCATGTATCTCTTCCAAACTTATGTCATTAGTTTTAGACCCAATGAGGCTTTTGGTAAACTCTTTAACATTTAACTTTTCTCCTACAAAGACCCACTTTCTACCCTTAAAATGGCTCTCAACATCTTCATTGTTAAATGAGATTTAGGCTAGTGTCATCTTACCAAGGCCGCCAACTCTAACTATTGGAAGGACTACAACATGTGGTGTCCTTGGGTCGTCATGGTGATTATACCTCAACAAGACATCAAGAACCTTCCATTTATCTTTATCTCTTCTGATCACATCCTTGACTACAACAAAGGAACATGTCTTCTTTTTCGGTTGCACCGGCTATATCCAAGGTAAGATAAATTTCTTGTTATCCCCGATAATATCATCTAGAGCCTTCCGAATCCTCTTTATTTCACTAGAAACAGAGAAGGCATTCACAATCTGGCTATCAAGAGAAAAGAAATTTTAGATCTTCTTTAAGAATCAGCCGTAGGGGGTGGACACCATGAGCTTATTTTAGTATATTAAAATCATGAACTTATTGAGCAAATCATCTGCATTGTAAATCGCATATTTGAGCCTCTTGATCAAACCCTCAAAGTCATGGAGTTGGCCATTCTCATAAGCAAGAAGCACTTGTTTGATGAATTTAAAGGTGTCAGTAAGGGTATCGAGGTTAGATTTGAAGTGTCGAGTAGAGGTTACTTCTCGGAGAGATTTAGAGCCCAAGTGGATTATGGTAGCTGAATCGACGGTAGAAGTTACATAAGCCATATTTCTATGAACTAGTAGCAATTAAAAATGAGGAAAGGGGGAAGAGGATGAATAATGATGTTTTTTAGCAAGGTGTCACACATTGCCTTTTTTTCTCAAAAGGTTCTAGAATATTATAGAGTTGTGTGGACTCTAGTAGAATTGTATAGAAGTATCAAGAAATGTTTCAACCCTTATGTAAATATCTAGAGATCTCCTATAATGGTGTGGAACTCTCTATAATCTCAAAGGCTAGAAGAAACATGAAAGGATCTAAAAGAGTCTTTGAAACTATCTTATAATTTAAAAGGGTCTCTAGAAATATCTAAGGCAACGAAAGATCTAAAACCTTCCACCAAAGGTAGAAAAGGGAGGAGGACCTCAACTATAAATAGAATACTACCCTATTTGTTCCTACCATCTTCCAAGTTGTAAGCTCTTTCCTCTCTCATTGATAAAGTGTTCTCTTCTCATACAAAAACACTCTCTCACTCTGTCTAAGTCTCCTAAGATCTCTAAGTGTTCTTACTTGATCTTAAAGGCTTAGCAATATCCTTAGTGGTGGAAAGCTTAACTTAGTGATTACTAAATGAATTATGCTTCTAAGTTTCGCATGGGAACGACTTAGGTAACAGAATTCACCCCGTAACACGTAGTATTAGAGCCTAGTTAAGGGAAAGCTTTGGTTACAAGAGATCGTAGCCATGGTAAACGACAAGTTAGCAAAGAACCAAAGTGAGATTTACTTCTCTATGGAGACCTATAGTAAAGAATGTGAGCGAAGAGTAAGGGTGTTGCCAAAGATAAGTCAGTTTCCAAGGATTGACTCTCTTCACTTGAAGAAATGGTTATTCAAGTGGAGAGAAGGATGGGTGAGTTGGTGGAGAGACTCGGTGTTTTGGGTTAATATCTTGGTGAAGATATTCATGGAAAATTTCTTGGTGGCATCAATCACTTGTTGGAGAAATTCCGTAGGGATATTGGTACCCTAAGGGAGGAGTTTGGCACCCTTAGGGTGGAGCATATTACATTGAGATGAGATCTCAATCAAGGAATGGATGTCAGTCACGTTGGAGGAATAAGGGTCTAAGGCCCTGAGCCACCCAACTATGGAGTTAATGTAATGCTCTGTCTTAATAAGTCCTAATTTAAATATCCAAAACTTAAAATTCAATTAGCAATTGTAATTGATCATAAGATTATGTTAGGTTGGATGTCTCATTTTTGTGGGTAGGGATATAATTATTAAATTGTGATAATAATCTGAGCTAATGTATTAATAGTTTGAGGAAATATAATAATAAATAATAGTAATAACAACGATAATAAGAATAATATCGATAATGATCAAAATAATAAGGATGGTAACAACAATAGTCTTATGATAATAACATTGTTAAAATAATATCAATAACAATAATCGTAAGAATAATAATATTAGTAATAATAATAATAATAATCATAATGATCATAATAATAATAGTGATAATAAAGGTGTTAATAAAATATTGAATGAGTAGGATTCTTCTTTAAGTATTTATCATACTCTAAAAAAATTCTGATATTATTTATTATACTTGTTAACTAACTATTAACCTAATCTCCATCATTATTGCACCCCTAAATCTAACCTAATCAAATCACTAACCCAACCCCTGTTACTCCAGCCTTCCTCTTCCCCATGCCTGAACGCATGTCCCACCCTAGCCCAACCGTCCAACTTCCTCTCCCTTCCCCGTGCACCCTGCCAATGCTAGTAGCCCAACCAAAACTACCCAACCTCAAACACACCTGTAGCAGTAACCAAACAGATCATCCAGCCCCCCAACCAAATCGTGCAGCCCCTCCTCTCCCCCATACATGCAACCATGCCCCTAGCAGCCCCAAAAAATCGGCAAGCTCCTTCCTCTTCCCCATACACGCAAAACCTGCCTGCACTCCAGCCATCGGTATGTAGCCTCTTCCTCTACCCCATGTGCACCCTCATCATCTCCTTCTACCTATCCATCGACCACCTCACCCTACCCCAATCCCAGTCACCTTCTTTCCCTTCTTTACCTTTGACCTATAGCCCTTCTCCTCCCTCTTTTCCTTTCGGTTATCTTCTCCCCCAAGCAGAACACCTTACCTTCTTCTCCTACCTCCACACACCACCTCCTCAGTTATCACTCTCGTCCCTTACCCACCTGGTCTCGCCATCGCCCTGCCTCATTTGTTTGAGCTAGCCATTGAGGTGCCATCATCGTCATCCCTACCTAGCTTCCCTCTTCCCTTCATGCATCGCCATACCTGAGTAGTAGCTGCATCCAGCGTGCATGAGTCGTTTCCCCTTCCCGACATATGTGGTACATGGTTATCCCATGTACCCATAGCTTTAGATAAAAATTCCTAAGCTTAGTTGGCATAAGTACCCCTAGATTGTTATCTAATGTTTTTTTTATCTAGTATAGATATTAATGCATGTATATTTTGTGTGGTTGGTGTTATTAATCTTTAGGTAATCCCGACCTTCCTTAAGGTGTCCTTGGAAGAGGCATTCTATGGTATTAAATTTGTAATCTTGGAGGTAAATCCAACAAATCCATAGATGGTAGCATTTTGTGTAAAAATTATTGGTTGATTGTCTAAGATAAAAAATATGCTAGGTTAAGGTTATCAAATATTTAATATTTTTGCCGTAAAATGAAAGTGTGCAATGCCTCGTGTTTGTGTAAATTTTATGATATATGTTGCCATGATAATATCAACTAGCTCAAACATGCCTTAGCAGTATCCTAATATTTAGAGTATATGCCTATGGCAATATACACGAATCTTTGCTAGAGGAACATGTGCATGTCTAGGGTTAGGGTTTAATCAAAGATTTGTCATGTTTTATGCTAGACCTATTAATGAGTTAAATGTATTCCTTGGATATTTTAGATAAATTGGAAGTATAGCATGTTGGCTTTAGAGAATAAAAATTTCTTTGTGGTGATTATTATGTGTCACTTATTCTAGGCGTAGAATTGTAAATTTTACATACCATAATTCGTATATGAAAGCTATTCATGGAATTTGCATGAATATTATGACATGCTAAAATTGCATGCTAATGTTGTATATGCATACTATATTATGTCCGTGTGTGGTGGTAATATGATATTTTGTCATAATAAGGAAATTCCCATAATATAAATTATTGGTTGCTATTCTATTTTAGCCATTTCATGACAAATGTTCTATAAAAGTATATCTAGTAATAAAGTAAATGAAAAAGGTAGTAGTTATAAGTGGAGGGTATTTTGGTCATTAGGGTAAAAATATATCTCGACGAGAATAACTAGACTAGTGGACATAAGTGTTGACCTCAGAATAATTATGGAAGTAACTGGGACGAATGGATTTGATGGTTTGGAATTAGAAAATTATTCGAGTTATGATTGATTGAGTGATTGGTGGATAAAATTGTACTATTATGGACCTCATTATTCTTGAAATAATAACCTAAAATTTCATAAGACACTAACCACTTAAAGAGAAAGAATTAAGTTTAGAAAGGAATCTCATGCCTCGAATTAGGCCCCCGAATTCATAGTTGGGCCTTCAGGCCAAAGGGCCGACTTCTACTCTATACGTATTCCATACATCCTATAGAGGGTACACGTGCTTAAGGACTTGGGTGCTGAGGTTTAGTATGGACAACTAACATGTCGTGTGGCTTCCTTTGGGAGCTTACCTTGGAATTGAGTGAATTGATTTTGGTAGTACCTCCTCGATGATCATTGTCTTAGATATGGGATTATATTCCACTTGAAATTTGATATTCCATTGATATAACTGGATTAGACACCTACCATAAGATATCTATAATAATTAGATTAGGCGTGGCTTGAACATAGTAGGATCGCTTAGAATATCAACAACTTTCCCTATTTTGTTTAAAACATGATTGTTAATACCTTGAAATGGATGTGAAATTCGAAGCACATTTTCTATACCCTTACTAGAAGTTTTTGATCTAACTAACATTGTTAACTGTAATATGGGGTCAAATTACAAAATTGTTCTTTTGTATGTGGTCGTATGCGTTTGGCTATAATCCCTTATTTGTATGTTAAGTGCAATGTATGTAGGCTACCACTACGGAGGCATTGTGATTTACTCAGTATGAGGAAGTCGTACTGATACTATCACTTTTCATAGGACTACGTTCATGGTATGCAGTAGCTGAAAGATTTTGAGGAGCATCATCCAGATGACTAGTTAGACTAAGGGAGTGAGTGACCCTGTCCCTATAACCCCCTTTTTATTGTAATATTGTGGTGGAATGGGTGAGTGTAAGGACAAACCACTATCGCACTTTGCATGCCCTTTTATGACTATTTTTGTTGAGCCCCTATTTCACTTATTTATTTATATGATCTTATTGTATGGATAATCTCTTATTTGCAAAGTCCTTGTTTATGTATCATATTTTCTCTCACTTTTGTTTGATGTGACTTATTTTAAGCCTTAGCACTTGACATAAAGAAGGTGAGGAGACCATATTTATGTTGAGTGTGGCGGTGACACCAATTGTCAGTAAGGCACCGGTTGGCTGACACAAAAGACAGCAGGATCACAACCATAGGAGCGAACTATTATATTGTCTATTTGGTAGGGCTATTCTTCTCAGCTACATGTATGTAATTAAAAGATAAATTTAATTTAAAAGATTTTGAATTTAAAAACATAAATAAAAGTTGAAATGAGATATAATTTAAAATTTAATAATTTCGTTTTTAAAGGAACACTTCCTTAAAATATTTATCATCATATATTTTATTAAATATTAATTATTAATATCTTTTAATATATATTAAATAAAATTATAAAATTATTATAAATATTTATTTAAAGATAAAAATAATTAATATACTTTTATATTATAATATATTATAATCTAAGATAAATTAATAACCCATGTTTGTCATTAAAATAAAAATAAAGATAGTAATTTTTTTTATAGATTACTTGTTATATTATTATTTAATAAATGGTCTAATTGTAATATATATATATATATATTTAATTGTAGATGATCTAAAAATAAGAAGAAAAAGGAAAAAAAAATTGTATCTATTTGTCTAAGTCCTATGTACAGTATTGATAATTTAATTGTAATTAAGTAATTTTAGTATTATTTTTTTTATCATATACATTTCTTTTTCTTTTTAATGCTAGATCTTAATCTGGTTTATATGATATAATAATTGTTAGTTTTAATGTTATGAAAAAACATCTTATCAAAATACTATTTTCGATTAATTATATGAAAAGTTCTTTTCACTTTTTTCTGCATTTCTTTTTTTTTTTTTTTTTTTTTAGCATCCTTGGATAACTCTAATATTTAGTATGACTCGTCAAAGAGCACCGATTGAACCGGCCTTATATAAGTATTGTAGATAGGAGCCTACAAATATATTAAATAAATAAACAGACAAATTAAAGTTTTCGTATGCTGTATTCAAGTTGTACTAGAATTCTAACCGATGTAAACCCATCATTTTATTTTTATCTTTTTTGTTTAGAGGAGACGGGATACGTACGTACGTAGGAGAGCCAAAGGCAGCCATCCACTTACACGCGGCAACATACAAATCCTTCGTTGGAGAGCCTCGGGTTGTGGATTGATTTAAGACGTGTTTGGGTGCTGTATGCGATTAAAATGTCATCTCTCTCTCTCTCTCTCTGCCCCTTAAAATGTCATCTACCCAGTCGGTACTCTTTTGGATATATACATACGAGTTCTTTTTGTTGTTGTCCATAATTATATATAATATAATTAATTCTTTTATTTATTTATTTGTATTATTATTTTAGGCGTGATATACAAATTATTCAGCCTCGAGCGCGTACAGAAACCTGATGGTCAAGAAGATGACGGAGAGTAAATAATTAACATACGCCAAAACTTGTCTGTCTCTTTATATTATATACTATCTCTTTCTTAATTAATTTCCTTCCGGAGGTAAGCACATATGAAAATATTTTAGGCACATATGAAAATTATGTGTAGATATTTAATTTTCTTAACATATAAACTTGTCTATTTAACTTTCTGTCAATATATATATATTTATATGATAGACACGAGCAGACGAAAAAATGGAGATCGGAGAATGACATCTAATTTTAGAATAGTTGTACAAGTGATGGACTCCTAATATTATAGCTGTAACAAAATTAGTTTCTATATCAATAAATAAAGTAAATAGTTTCGTATTATATTAGCATATGACAATATCACTATGATACAAACAAGATAGTTGCTGACTAATGAATAAACATTTAGCTTTACAACAATTAAGAAAAAAATGTCTTTACATTTTTAATAAATATTTAAGATTTATTCTAATTAGAAAGATTCTCTATTGTAATGATATTAATTTCACATACATATGGTATTATACAAATTTAAAACCTATGCATGCAATCACATCTACTAATACCTACCTAGTTTACTAATTAACTACAAATTGATTTAATATATTGTTATCCATTATTTAATGAATATTTTAACTAAAAATAATTTAATTATTTTTCTTACATTTGTTTTATTTTTGTAGATATTTAAACAAAAATAATCATATATGATATACTTTTGGTCATTTTGACATTATATATGACACCCTTATATTTTTTTATTTGAGCACGCATGGTACCCTTTCATTATCGTAGGTAATAGTTGAGTGCCAAAAATTGAATAATGTTTTTTTTCTAACTTAAGAAAAATATCCCTCCAACTTTATCTTCTTTTTCCTTTAACCTTTTAATCCTTCGAATCTCAAGAGTTTCAAATAAATAGACAAATAAAATAATTACAAAATAAATATTTATTCATCTGATTTTTTTTTCTTCTTTTATTTTTACTATTGACCCAATTAATCTAGAGGTTATTACATGGAGCCGATGTATCTAATTTTAGATGCACCACCTATATTTTTAGTCCATTTGTGGTAGGATGGGATGACTGTTTTTTTTATTATGCTCGGTGGTTTTTGTCCATTTGTGGAAGGACGGGATGTCCATGTATGAAATTATACTTTCATACCCTTATTATTTGTATTCTTAACTTTGTTGATTGTGGTAGGAAATGTGTCCCTACATAATTTATCTTGTATGCCTTTTTGCTATTGTTTGTGCCCTTTGGATTTTTTCCAACTATGGCAGGACAGGATGTTCGTATACAAATATTGATATGTGTTCGATGTACACACTTAAAAATACTTTAGTGACCATGGGTCAAAAGAAAGAAATATGATATATATGATTATGATATATAGAAGAAAAATAATTAGAATTGAATTCCTAAAGTTGCCTTAGTGCTCTGCTTTACTACTTGTACATATTATATACTTGGAGGTTAGCATATAGTCCTATGTTATTATGTCATTTGGGATAAAATATAATAAATAAGATGTGCGGTGTTTTTTGGTAAATTATGAGTAACATAAGGTATGATTTTATGAGGAAATGATTAATTGTGAATAATAACCAATAGGGTAGCACCAGTATTTTGTGTGAAATTTTGGATTTAAGTTGTTATTTTTAGATACGATGTTTTAAAGAATATTTTAGATTAGTGTGTTATATTTGGCGAGTTAGAAAGCCTTATGAGTAACGTTGTGGTATACTAGTGAAATTAGGGTTTATAAGGGTATTATGTTCTTTTATCTTGTAAATAATTTCTTTATATATTTAATAACTATTCTTATGTCTTGTCTTTACTCTTGTAACATTTTTAATGTGATATTAGTGATAAAATCTAAGTGTTGAATGTTATAAATTGTTGAAATAAAATTATGATAACCGAAAATCATGATAAGCATTTTATCTCGTAATAAGCCAATAGTAATAAAAATGGAAGTACAATGACTTAAGTAACTCGATCGAGTAATGCAGTTGTTAATAAGTGTCCTTGATCAGTAGTTTTCTCATGATAAGTCAATGGTAATAAGAATGGAAGTCTAATGGCATTAAGTTAATCAACCGATGCACTTTTATGCATTGAGTTTTAGTTAATGATCAAATAAAACACTACTACTTGAAGTAGATGATTACATAAGTCATGACCAAAATGCTTCCAAGTTTTGAAACTGTTTGATTATATTTCTTGGTCCTAACAAAACTAGAAGACTCTAGTTTACTCTATTTGACTAATATATCAGCTTATAAGGGTATTTATACTTAAGAATTAGAGGTTTACTAGTGATCCAAGCATGTTTTATTCTAGATGTGTGTGTATTGGTGAGGTTGGCTATCTTTCTTCCATCTATGGGGAAAAGAGGAGATGAGTATGGAGGAAATAGGAGATGAATGGTTATGTTATAATGGTTGTTTGATCTTAATATGATTAAATAAATGGATTTGTGTGATCACTTAACGGTAAACTTTGAATATGGCTACTTCTTGGATCGTTTCATATCTTCGAGCATATATACTTGTATATCATGCATCTTGTAATTATTGTTGCTTATGCCATGCATGCATTTTCTATAGATGTATTTTTACCTTAATCAGTATGTAACGTACTAATCATCCTATTCATTAGTGTTGCTCATTCACACGAGCAGTTATTGTCTTGGTTGGGGATATATGTTGATTTAATGATTTTATTGTGCTTGCCCACGGAGAGTGATTATAGGTTGGTTCAAGTAAAAATAAGAATTTCAGCCACGACAATTGACATAGATTCTCTTCCCAAACATAATCCAAAAAAATTATTATAATTTCCTTACTTTTTTGTTTATATTATATTTATTTGCTTATACCTTACTTTTCTTTTTTGCATTATTTATCCTTTTGAAATACTAATAATGTGAAAGGGTTTAAAGTAAAAGATACAGTTTCATAAGAATACTATAATCGGGTGGAATAAGCAAAAGTTTTATGTTATATATAGTCTAGTAGAGGATTATTATAATAGATTATAATATAAAGTGTGATATACTTTGGTCCAATTATTAATGGCTAATTGGTACTCCCTCTGTTTTTAAAAGAAAAAATATAGTTTTGACAATTTATACACTAATTTAGAAAATAATAAATATATACCTACTATGATAATTATATCCTTTATTAGAATATAATACAACAATTAATGTATAAAGAAGAAAGAGAAAAGTAGGATAGAGAATAAAAAATAAGCAATAACTCTAATAAAATAACTGTTATTTTAAAATAAAAAATAGACTAAAAAGACCTCATCTTAGAAATGATGTGAGTATTTAATTGGACTGATAAACGATCTTTAATAATCAATTAAAAATTAAAGAAACAGTGTCATTTATCGGTACCACACAAAAAGAAATTGATTCCATGCAGGCATTTCTCTTAATACGAGTTCTTACAATTTAAGCAAGCACGATTACTCTAATATAGTTTATTGGGCAGTAGAATAGTACAACATACTCTAATAAAAACAAAGATTAATCATCAGAAAAGAGCGTCTTATTTAATTGAAACTCAAGAGACCCGACGAAAAAAACAAGTGACATTGCGCGTTTATTTGCTGGCGTGTGAAAATAGCAGCGATCGATCATCCATTCCTTCCTATGTCGACATCTTTGACATGAATCTCCCTCATGCACGGCTTCACAATTTATTTTATTAACAACTGACTGACTCTAGTTAGCAGCAGGAACACATTATCTATCTGACTAGAAGAAGGCTATGAGCTATAGATTATATTAAAGAAAGGACCTTATGTTAGTTAATTAATTATTGGCCCATTATCTACAACTGTACTTGATTGTATTTAGAAATAAATAAATAAATAAATAAATACAGAGAGAGAAAAGATTAGCCTATAGTAAATCAAATGATTAAATCAAAATAGTAACATGGGCAAATTATGTATTTCTAAAAAAAATTATTGAACAGTGTCATATCCCTCTCATTGTGGTGTTGCAGGTCCTTACAGCGAGAGTATGCCTTGGGATCTAATGCTACAACCACCGCGTGTTTCACCGGTGCCGGTGTGGCATTCCCAATCCGGAAGCTAGTTTCCGATATTTTAAATATAAGTTTATTAAAATTAGAAGCATTAAAAAACAATAAAGAATTTAATGCATAAAGTATGAAGCATAATAATAATAATAATAAAGGTAGAACGTAGATTTTAATTTTTCTAAGTTATCTTTTCTTTACATAAAAATTTAACACTAATAATTTAGTTTTTGATACAAAAGTATAGTATGTGTGTTATAATGATTTTTATTACCGACGCCAGTAAATATTATCGTTAATAATATTCATTAAGCCCAGCCCACCCTGGGCGTTATTAGCCTCAAAAATAAATATTTGATTACATACTAAAAGTACTACAGGCGTGGAACACTACAACATTGGGCCGCTACTATTAGCAGTTGTAAGTATACTATTACCAGATCCGCCGAAACTATGGGCTACAAACTCCGATTCGTGTCTAATCTAGAATTCACCCCCTCCCTTAAAAAAAATATTATTATTTCGTTGATACCATTAAGCCATGATGATGGAGAAATTAAAAGTAGAATAGTAGTAGTACCTCATACTCAACCGTCATCAATATTTAAAACAAATGAACCACCAGCTTTTCTTGTGATATTATTGTTAAGGAATATAAGCTTAGCTTACAACATTACCCGGCCGGCCACCGACGTTTTTACCCGCCCGCTCTCATACGCAATTATCCTCCATGTACTACTTCTCCATCTGCAATTATCACAAATATTTGTATATAAAAAGCAATTTTAATTTCTCGTATAATTGGAATGCGAATGAGACAGACACGTGTTAATTGTTATGTTACGCACGCCTCTTTCCACACACATATTATAAGGCAAATTTACCTGGTAATCGGATCTCCGGGACGTGCATAATTTTCGGCCAATCCTCGCCGTTGGGCTTTCTGCATCTTTCAACTAGGCCGTCACACTCCGATAAAGAAAGGTACTGTAGCGAGGCTAAGTCACCGATTCCTTGCGGCAGTGCTTTCAATCCTCGACTTCTATAAATTTCCAGGCGTCGGAGAGACGAAGACAGCTGGCTTATCCATTCCGGCAATTCCACCAAATCCTCACAGCATCTAATGCTCAATTCTTGAAGGTTGGTCAGGTATTTAATCCATTTCGGCAGTCTCGTTAAATTTTTAACCGTAAAAAACACCAAACGACGGAGCCGTCCAAGAGATCTCCACGACATTTCCTCCGTCTCTTCCTCAACTTCCTTCTGACCGGGAACCTCGCATCCCCAAAATTCCAATTCCTCAAGCCCGGTAACATGCTGTAAGAAGCTCCCAGAAAAGTGGCTATCTTCTTCACTACGACAAATATCTAGTATAGTAAGGCTATGGAGGCACGGCTTCGGCAGATGATTGAGATATTCGGTATTATCGACTCTCAGCTTCCTCAAAGGAGATGGAGTTGAGGCGGTAGGCAATGTTTTTGACGACGACGACGACGGTCGATTTGACAAGAATCCTTCCAATTTCCACTCTCCTGTCTCCATAACACGCAGTTCCTTGCTGAATCTAACGAGAAGTAATTCTCTAAGAGAAGGGCAAAGAGGCATGCTTGTCATGTTGGGACAATCTCTTATCTTTAGGCTTGATAGACGATGAAAGGAGGGTGGCGCTAATGGTTGTGCTCCATGTTGCTCATCATAGCCACTGAGCTCTGTTGTTTCAATAGCCGTAGGTTTCCTCCACCCTTTCACATTCGGTAAATAATTTAGATCCAATGATTCAAGGGATGGGAAGAATGTTACTGATGCTGATGTTGATGCTGATGCTGTACTCTCATCAATGTACTCCACGTTACTTAGGTTACATAATTGGAGACATTTTAGAGACCGAAGTTGACTGAGTATAGGCAGATGTTGACATCTTCCACAATCCCATAATGATATCCAAACAAGATTGGGAAGACGTAACCAAAGCTCATTCCTCGTCATCCAGCTTGGAAACTTCCGCCCTCCGTAACATAGTATAAATAAGGATCTGATGTTACTATGGGGTTGTAGGCATTCGAGCAGTTCTTCCTCATCTTCACTTCCATCCCCAGATAAACTCGTCGCATCCTTCATGTTAATATTCAGTTCTGTGAGATTACTCTTGTTCAGTAAACAATCGGCCTCGGTTCTAGTACTTGGCACGCAATTGATATTCGCATTTCTTTTAAACTTTATAACAAGACGCCCCCTCAAATTTTTTAGACGGCTTAACTCATCTAATCCGCTAGCATCATTAATGGTTGGCAGCTTCGAACAACAACCACTTTGATTCAACTTACCGAAACCCACCACAAATGTAGTTAGCCGCTGCAGACGAGTCAAATTATCCATTCTTGGAGGCATATATGCTAACGCATTGCAGTAGTTTAAATCCAAACTCTGAAGGTTGACCAACTTCCTCAGATCCCAAGGGAGCTCCCTGAGATTCAAGCAGCACGGAAGGTTCAATGTCTCCAAATTATGCAACCTCGTGATCGATTTCGGGAGCATTGCAAAATCGTTGCCGGTTAAGTCCAGATATCTCAAATGGATCAACCTTCCTATAGAATCCGGCAACTGTTTCATCTTCATCCAATGCAGATCCAACACCCTTATGCATTGAAAGTTGGAGATTAAGTCACTAACCTTCCATGGTAAAGTATGTTCTTCAACATAATCTACAACTTGAAGAAAAGTCCTTAGTCGATTTCCATCTTCATGGACATAGGAAGGTAAATTCGATGTTAAGGACCTTCTATCGATACACAAGTGTCTTCTATCTACAATAGCCACACTACTCGTCTGATTACAAGCACCATCTACACGGAGGATCACCGTTCCAGCAACTTCTCGACCAAGATCATGTAAATAATCGTGCATCTTGACACTTCGTATCTCTCCCCACTTATCCCAAACTATGTCTTGGAAGAAGCTTCTATTTAATAACTTATTGAAACATTGATTAGCCTCGTCTTCCAAACACATTCTCGAATCCTGCGAGGAGGATGTGATGAAACCTTGGGCTATCCAAAGATGACATACTGTTAACCTGTCTATCACGAAGTCCTTGGGAAGCAACGAGCAATAAGCGAAACATTGTTTCAATTGCGGGCAAAGGGGAGAGTAGCTCAGCTTTAGCAAAGGCAAGATGTTGTCAGCGGCATCCGGTATTCTGGCTAGATCATTATCTTTGAAGTCTCGCCATTCTTTTTTATTTTTACCCCGCAGGAGACCTGCAATAACTTTAATAACGAGAGGCAGATTCTTACACTTCTTTACTATGTCTTTTCCCATCTGCACCAAGCATGGATCCTTTTGCTGCTCCTCATGCCCCTCCGGTCCGAATGCCACCTTGGCAAAGAGTTTCCAAGAGTCTTTGTCCGAAAGCAGTTGTAAGTCTAAAGGAGATATTGTTCCGATGCGATGAGCTATGTCCATGGACCGTGTAGTGATAAGAACTCTAGATCCTGTCGCTCCTACGGAAAGCTTGGATCTGAGTCCGGACAATTGAGTAAGATCCTCCTCCCAAATATCATCCAGAACGAACAAGTATTTTTTTCCTCCCATCTTCGTGCGAAATTCGTTGTGTATCTCTTCCAAACTTGAGCTATTAGTTTCGGACCCAACGAGTCTTCTGATAATGTCTATTACATTGAACTTGTGTCCGACGCAGACCCACTCCCTACGCTCAAAATGTCTCTGAACATCTTCGTCGTTAAAAGCGAGTTGGGCTAGTGTCGTCTTACCACGGCCGCCACTTCCAACTATTGGAAGGAATACAACATGATTATCTCCATAGTGAGCAAACAAGACATCGAGAACCTTCTTCTTCTCTTCTTCTCTTCCGATCACATCTTCGACTTCAACAAAGGAACATGTCTCCGTTTGCGGTTGGACCGGCTCTCTCCGAGGCAAAGGAAAACACTCGCGGTCCCCAACAATATCATCCAGATCCTTCCGGATCCTCTTGATTTCTCTAGAAACAGAGAAGGCGTTAGCAATCTGGTTGTCACGAGAAAAGAAAATTCGGACCTCCTTTATGAATGCGCCATGGGAGGGGGACACCATGAGGCTCTTTCGCTCAGCTAAGGTGTTGAGCTTATCGAGCAAATCATCGGCGTCGTAAACCGCATCTTTGAGCCTCTCGATCAGACCCTCAAAGTCGTGGAGCTGACCATTCTCGTGAGCAAGAAGCACTTGTTTGACGCGTGTCATGGTGGCGTTGAGCCTCTGGAGTTCGGATTTGAAGTGCCAGGCGGAGGCCAATTCTCGGAAAGCTTTGGAGCCTAAGTTGGTGATGGCATTTGAAGCGACGGCAGAAATCACATCAGCCATATTTCTATGAACCAGTAGCAAATAAGAGTGAGGAAAGGGGGGAGAAGAGGATGAGTATTGATATGATTTATTCGTAAGGGCTCTGAAGGAAGGAGAGGAGTACTACTTAACGCTGGTTCAAATAATAATACATGCAGAGCGCTTCAGATAAAGATGCGTGGGTTACTCACTGGGTGGGGGAGTAGAATTTTCTAAAGATGCTCTTGTGAATCATATTTGAATTCCAATGATTCATTAACGAAACTGTTATTTGGAATTTAATAACAGCACAATAGATTTCGTTTTACAATATAAATTTTTTATATTATGAAATGGGAGTACTTTTTATTGATAGTATAATGATTTTATTTGTTCGCTTCTCTTTATGGCACGCTAGCTATTAAGCCTATTATTAGTTCCGGAAAGGTTTTGACGGTGTTTTTCGATAACGTTGCCGTATCAAAATAAATGTTGAATACGACTGATTTATTTATTTTGTTTTTTAAATTTTTTTAAATAATTTATATTAATTAAAGTAGATAATAATTTTTTATTTTTTATTTTTTATTTTTATTTTAATAAATTTAATCTATTTTTAAATTATAATATATATTTAAAAAAACATATTTCATTTCTATTTTTAAATTTTATTTAAAAATAATATTTTTACGTTTCTCTTCCTTCCCTTTCCACGTCTCTGTACAAGAGAGGCTATTATTGGTCCTGGTTATCGCTTCTTTGTCTGTTAAGTGGTTACTATCTCATTGACTTGATCCAATGCTGCACCAGTTAATGCTATTCTGACCGGTGGTCAATAATGCACCGGCCGGCCCACACGTCGGACGGTGGGAACGCAGGAACCAACTACTGTAATGTTCGCGAGTGTGTGTGTGGTAGGCTTTTCTTGTCACCTATTTTAATATTTTTTTTAAAAATAATTTTTATTAAAAATACTATAAATATTAAAAAATTACTTCTAAAAAATTAAATTTTAAAATAGAAAATGCATTATAAGGTACTCGATATATATTTTAAAAAATTTTGCTCTCTATTGTCATATATTTATCATCACATATTTTAAAAATAATTATTAATTATTAATAACCTGTAGAATATATTAATATTTTTTTTTGAAAAATATTATTAATTTTTTAATATGTAAATAATTATTATATTTGTATATTATAATATATTATAATTTAAAATAAATCAATGGTCAAATTTTATCAACAAAATATATAATAAAAAGTATTGAAAAATAAAGAGAGATTGTTATGTAAAATATTTTATTTTAAAACATAAAAATATAATGTTTATTTTTACTTTTTATTCATTAATTTTATTATTATTATTATTATTATTATTATTATTATTATTATTATTATTATTATTATTATTATTTCATAAATGATCTAATTTTAATATTAACGATATATATATTACTTGCTCCCTAATGTTAATTTAAATTTTACTATATTATATTTTTAAATAATAATACTTTATTTGTATTAAAAAATTATTTTATTCATATGTATATTTTTTTAAAAAATAAAACATAATAAAGCTAATTTTAAATTTTTACTTGCACAATTAATTAAACAATAGGAAAGCATTTAATGCTTAAATAATAGGGGGGAACTAAAGTTAAATAAATTTTTTAATACAAATATTTATGTAAAAAAGACATTTTTTATATAAAAAAAAGTATAATATATATATATATTTTACGCATGCCTTATTTCTTCTTTTTTTGTTTTCTTTATTTCTCCCTTAATATTAATTATATAAATCCAAATTAATTGTCATGTCAACAAACATGTAATATCCTTTTTTAAAAAAAAAACTTTATTCATTTAAAGTCTTTCCCATTTAAAAATAAAATCATAATATTTTGAATATTTTATTACATCATTTATCAAACTTGAATCCTTAGTTAAGTTTTGAACCATTTCGTTTTCATTTTGTAACCCTTTATTACAAATTTATTTCTATAATATCTTCTAAACTAATAATTTAGACTATCATGCCTCATCCAAATTATGTTAATTCTTTTATTTTTAGAATCCATGGCTTTTGGAGAGTCTCTTAGACTCTTTTTATTTTAGCTCTATGTTAACTTTTTACGCTGTGGAATAGTCCTTTTAGGTACCTAAAATTTATAATACTTCATAAATCACTATATTGTAGTGTAATTGAGATTCAAATAAATTTTAATTTTAATTTACTTATTTTTAAAAATTTTAAATTTATCCAGATATTTGTAAACATAATAAATCATTAAATGCAGCTCCTCAACCTTCCAATAATGATTAATTTGAAAAAGAACCCCTCATTTATGTCCAAGAATATCACGGCTTCCTTTGGCGGTATCAATATTATATTTTACTACTTTTATGCCTAAATAACCTTTATACACCTTACTAAAATTTCCTCTTCCTCCTAACTTTTCCTTTTTAACTTGGCCTAACAACCATTTTTTTTTGTGTGGTTCGGATATGTCATATCCTTTCTTCATGATGGGTGCATATTCTTACAAGTAAAATTGCCTATATACTCTCATTTACTTGACTAAATCTCTAAGCCTTGTAACTTTAGCAACTATGGGTTATTTTCTTCTCATTTCTCTACCCAACTCCCGAAACCTCTCATCTTCAATATTCTCTTAAAATTTTGTGCTCCGTGTTCCTTCTCCTCCATGGTTAAAGCATAGTTTTCTTCTAATTTGAATAAGATTTCTTCCGCTTTTCATTTTCAATTCTACCTAATTTGTTTTGGTTTTTAAGTGTTCTTTTTGTAATCTTTCCCTCTTATTTTCTAAGTTTATTTGAAGTTGTGTTTGAGGAGGTTGAGCTTGGATCCTTTTGTTCCTCTTTAATTTAGTAGCTACAGTATAGCTAAAATCTTTTCACCATATATAAGCATGTTTATTTTTGTGAATTATTGGATTTGTGACATGTTTGGACAGTTGGAGCTTTCGGCCCAATATGGGGGTTTTTAAGATATTGTTGTTTAGATTAAATATATAATACCATGTTGTAGATCATGATGATTTTGTAAATTTTAATTAATTAGTTAATATCATGATAATCCTTGTTATTAGTAGAAGATTTTTTATATATAACATAATAGCTAAAAAGCGTGATTAAGGATCTTTAATTTTAATTAAACGTTTGAATGGTCTAGGCATATTTTTCATATTATTGATTTTATTTAAAGTGTTATTGATGAAAGGGGGGACAAGAGGATGATTATTGATATGATTTATTCGCAAGTGTTATTGCTGATTCAAACAATAATACATGCAGAGGGCTTCTGATAAAGATACGTGGGTCACTCACTAGAGTGGATAGGGGAGTAGAATTTTCAAAAGCTGGGCGGAGAACTCTATCCTCATGTGAATAATATTTGAATTCCCATGAATAATGATTCTTTAAAGCCAGTCGTACGTGCATGGGGCAACTCATTTGTCAAGTCTATTATCTGCAGGCACCGACGGTCCAGAATTGATTCATTGGTAGTACTGGCTAAAGTACTTGTCAGTTGAAAGACATCACTACTACTAAAAGCAAGCTGTATGATTCCACATGTGAAGTAGGAAAAATGCTAGGAAAATGCTACTTACTCAAATTTTAAATTTAAATTTAAATTTAAATTTTTTTTAAAATACATATATTAATACACTTATTTTATTATTTTTTAAATAAATAAGTAATATAAACTAATAATAATACAAAATAAAAAATATATACTATAAAAAAAGTATAAATCTTTTTTTTATTATAATAATAATAATAATGATAATTATAATAGAAATAATGCTAATAATAAATTTAAGGTATTTTTATGTCATAATTTTATTTTATATTATATTATTATTAATTTATATTATTTAATTATTAATAAAAAATAAAATTAATGTATTAATATGTATATTTTAAAAAAAAATTGGGTTTGAGTTTGAGTTTAAAGTTTGGATATAAAGCATTACTCGAAGTAGTACTGGTTCATCAATTTGTACGACCCTCCGGATTTAATAAAAACACAATGGCGAGTGGACTTCGCTTTAATTTTTTTTATTGACTTGACTTAACACTGCTCCAGTTGTCAATAAAGCACCGGTCGGCCCATACATCGGACGATAGGAACGCTCCTGGAACCACCTACTATAATTTTTGAAAGTGTGGCAGACTTTTTCTATAACCTATTTTAATATATTTTAAAAGTACTTTTTATTAAATTTATTATGAGTTTTAAAAATTACTTATAAAAATAAATATTAAAATATAAAATATCTTATAAATTACTCAATTTAATTTTTTTAAATATCCTCTCTATTTCTAAATATTTACTGTCACGTATTTTAAAAATAAATGTTAATTATTAATATATTTTAGTAAATATTATAAAAAAATTTAAATATTATAAACAAATTTAATAAAAATATAATTATTATATTTTTATATTACAATATGGTACAATTTAAAAGAAACAAATGGTCAACTTTGATCAATAAAATATATATTGACAAGTATTAAATTATAGAGAGTATTTTCTTGCATAGAAATTTATTTAAAAATAATAATAATTTAATGTCAATTTTTAATTTTTATATTCATCAATTTTTATGTTATTACTATTTTATAAATGATCTAATTTTAATATTAACAATATATATACTACTTGCTCACTAATGTTAATTTAAATTATACTATATTAATTTTTAAAATAATAATACTTTATTTGTATTAAAAATAATTATTTAGTAATATGTACATTTTTTTAAAAAAAAATGTTAAAACTAATTTTAAAATTTTACTTGCATAATTTATTAAAAAATAGGAAAGTATTTAATGCTTAAACACTAGGAGGGAAACTAAAGGTAAATAATTTTTTTTAACACAAATACTTACATCAAAATGACATTTTTTATACAAAAAAAACTATATTATATATATTCACATATACCTTAGTTTTGTTTCTTTTCATTGTTTCTTCCTTATTATTACCTATATAAATCCAACTTAATTTCCTTATCAGCGAGAATATAATACCCTATTTTTTTAAAACTCCGATCGATTATAATCTTCTATATTTAAAAATAAAGTTATAGTATTTTGAATATGTTGTTATATCATTTATCAAACTTGAAACCCTTATTAAGTTTATGAACCATTTCATTTTTATTTGGGAACACTTTATCACAAGTTTATTTATGTGAGACCTTCTAATTTACTTTAGACTATCATACTTTCATCTAGATCATGTTAATTCTTTTACTTTTAGAATCTTTGGCTTTTTAAGAGTCTCTTAGACTTTTTTTTATAAAATTTTAGCTCTATATTAACATTTTAAGCCACAAAACAACCATTATAGCTACCTAAAATTTACAATACTTTAGGAATTACT
Organism: Tamarix austromongolica; assembly: GCA_039764185.1. Taxonomy (NCBI): domain Eukaryota; kingdom Viridiplantae; phylum Streptophyta; class Magnoliopsida; order Caryophyllales; family Tamaricaceae; genus Tamarix; species Tamarix austromongolica. The sequence continues at coordinate 38,934,791 of CM077808.1, read as the reverse complement.
ATATTTTAGTGTAATTGACCTTAAAATAATTTTAAATAATTATATAACTATGTTTATAATTTTTAAATTTATTCATATTGCTTTAGATGTAGTAAGTTATCAAATGCAGCTTTTCTTCCTCTAATCTTGTGATAATCAATTTCAATCTTCCAATATTGATTAATATGTAAAAGCGCCCCTCATTTAAGCCCAATAATTTCATGGCCACCTTTGGTAGTATCAATCTTAAATTTTTCCAATTTTATACCTAAATGATAATTTTACCCTTACCAAAAATTCCTCCTTCTTCTCCTAGTATTACCTTTTTAACTTGGTGTGACAACCATTTTTTTTTTTTTTGCATGGTTTGGGCTATGTCATGTCCACTTTTCATAATGGATACATGTGTTGATATTTTTACAACCAAAATTACCCACATACCTTTATTTACTTAACTTAATATCTTAGTCTTGTACCTATAACAATTTTGGATTATTTTCTTTTAGGTAAAAATATCTTAACAATATATATAAGCATGTTTATTTTTATGAATTGTTGGATTTGTGCCATGTTTGGGCGGTTGGAGCTTTAGGTCCAATTTGGGGTTTTTGAGGATATTGTTGGTTTGATTAAATTTATAATACTATTTCATAGATCTTGAACTATAGATAAATTTTGATGTTAAATATGCTTTGATTTGAGTGTTTTGATGCTCTGAATTATGCTTATATTTTTAATGAGATTGAATGTTCTTAAGTTTTCTTAAGGGAGCATGATTATTTTGAAATTTTTGATCTATTTGTTGATACCATGTTAATCCTTGTAACTAGTAGACAAATTTTAATATATAACATGATGGTTAAAAAGCATGATTAGGGGTCTTTAATTTTGATTAAAAAAGCACCGGCGCAGCTTTACACTCAAAACCGCGTGGACCACTCGTAGCTTTACACTGTGCTCTGTGTGTGATGGAGATTAAAGGAAGAACTAATTAGTGATGGAGATGTTTTACTTAACCACCTTAATAGCATTCCCGCAAATTAAGCTAATAGACTGTGCTAAAAGTAGTGAATTTGAGCAGAGCTGTCTTTATCTTTATTATTACAGACGTCACAATCGGAGACGCATTAAAATGAAGAGGATTGTAAATTTTTAATCTTTATTTAAGCGTGTGGATCCCGCGATTATATAAGATAGTGCTTCAGCATATATTCTTGTGGGAGTACAAATTAAAAGCTACTGCTATGTGAATTCGTTCCTTCATTTATATATTAATAATAATTAGATATTTATATATAATTTCCATGCATCGAAAATTATACATACACACATAAAAGTTTGTGTGTGCATGTAGAGCGCTTCTCATCATAATGATACGTGGGTCACTAAATGGGGTACACATATGTCATGTCTATTGTCTCGCGCACCGACTGGCCAGAATGGAGTGGATGGCCGTAGTGCTGGTTCGTCGGTTTGTTGTATGCATGAATTAATGATATGACCCTCCGGATTTAATAACAAGTTAACAACACAACGGACTTCGTTTTACTATTAAATTTTACCTTAAGTAATTTTTTTATATTATAAAATGGGAGTATTTTTTATTCATGGTATAATGATTTTTAGCCTTACTACTACCTTCGGCTTTTACCTTAAATCCTGGTTTGTTATCTATCTCATTGACTTGACGCCAATAAAGCACTGGCGGGCCCACAAATTCGACGGTAGGAACGCAGGTTTGGCTCACACATTGGACGTTAGGAACGCATGTCTGGCCCACACTTTAGAATTGAATTCGATCCCACTAAAGGCCTAAAATAGAACATGCTATCATCAGACTGGTGTGGGCATTTCAGTAATTTGTGTTTCCGTAATTTGGACGAGGACTTTCAGAAACTTACCCTTCAAGGGTAGAGATGGGTGATTTTTTTCCGCATTGTTCTGTCACCTTTCATGTGAGAGAACCGGCAAAACCTTTCTGAGGGTTTTGGCATATATTAATGTCTCGTTTCTAAACGCTATCTTGCTTTGTTCAAGCTTTGAGATTGTAGTATGAGAATCTGAGCTAATAAATCGACGCTTGCAACGGACTGTAATAGTAGCCAATATAGGTCACATTTGGATCGAATTCGAATTGTTGTAGAATTAAGTTATATTGAGTTAATTTATCCGGTAGGATTTAAGTTGAGATAGCTTAGTTTCGAGTTAAATCGGGTTCAAATTATTTTTAAGTTAGCTTATCGGGTCTGGTTTATAGACGTAAAATGGGTAATTTTATTTGAAATCGATTGAATTTTATCTATCAAATATCTAAATTAATATGGATAAAGATATATAGATGATAGAAAAAAATATCCATTAAATACGAATATAGGTATGAGATATCCATATTTGTATCCGTACCCATATATATATATCCATATATGCACCTATTTATCAGGTATATAACTCATTATTACTTGCAATAATAAATTTGCTAAGATAAAAAAAAAACATTAAAAAAGTAGTATAAAGTCCGGAAGGTCTTTACGGAGAAAGCCATTGTATTTACATCATAAAGTCCACGATAAATGATTATCATTATTTTTATTTTGCTTCGTGCTCTAAGAAAATATATATATTTTGGAGCTCAAATCTATCCCACAAGCTAATACTTCGTTATGTTTGCTCAACCAATGAGGAATCAAATTTAGAAGAATATAATTTTGATAGATCAGCTCAAACTCCAATTAAAGAAAAATGAAAATAATCTTTAAACGTTTTTGGAAACACACACACATAATGTCCGACCCACCAACTAAATTGTATCCGACGTTAAAATCAAGCTTAAACACATTAATTTAATAAATTTAACCTACCAAGAACAATACCTACATACATACTTCTCAATTCAAAGGAGTTTATTCTTCAAAGCCAGCTCTATCTCTATCTATCTATCTATCTATATATATATAACTGAAAATCATCATCATCCTGAATCTTCCTTTCAAAAATACACAAAGTGAATATGAAATGATTGATCAAGATCGGTTTGCAACACCATATTAGAGCATCTACAATGACATCTCTAAATTTAAGATCCAAATTTTACTATTCATTTTTTTTTTACTTTTATCAATTTACCTCAAATTTAATTTAATGCTATACAATTCCTAACATTAAATTTATAATACCCAATTACTTTTATCAATCACATCATCAATCATTTATACTTTATATTATTTGACTTTTAATTTATATCAATCTACATAATAATAAAATTTACTAGGATCCATTTTTTTAAAATAAATATAAGTAGATAAATTAATAAAATAAATAAAACTATAGAAATTAATAAAAATAAATATAAGTATAGAAATTAATAAAATAAATATAATTAGAGAAATTAGCCAAATAAATATAGCTAGAGAAATATTTAAGATAAATGAATAAAATAAATAAAAGTAGAGAAAATAAAAAACAATTATAACTAGCTAAATTAATAAAATAAATATAAGTTGAGAAATCAATAATTAATAAAATAAATATAACTAGATAAGTGAATAAGATTAATTATGTAGAGAAATAAATATGAGAAAGAGAGGTACACTACTACGAAAAAGGAAAATAATGACGGGACATTAATAACAATGGTTAGAAAACAGTTACCAAACACGTGAAAATTAATGCGCGGGACAGTTTTGATAACTATTATAGTTCAAAACCGTTATTAAAACCCCAATGCCAAATATTTATACAGTAGTTTTAATAATGGTATATGAAAAACCGTTATTAAAAGTTCCTTTAATAACGGTTTCTAAAATAACCGTTGTTAAAAGAAGAAGTTTTAATAATGATTATTACAAGAATCACTATTAAATCTTTTAATAATGGTTCTTGTAATAACCATTATTAAAACTTCTTTTAATAATGCTTCATGTAAGAACTGTTATTAAAACCCTACGTTCCGCCTTTTATTTCGTTCAATTCTATTTTGTGCCAAAAATTTCAGACTTTGCACCTTCCCTCTCTTACTATCCTTCTCTTGGAAACCCTCACACAACCACACCATGTACCACCATTCCAGCTCCTCTCAAGTCAAGGAAACCACCACTTGTTCTCTTTCGCACGACTAACTCTCCTCTTCCTTACAGCACCATACCTTTGTCATTCTCAACTTTGCATGTGCTTTCATTCTTCCATACCTAGTCAACACTTCTTCCTTCTTCCTCCGTTGTATTCATAGGTGGTCACTGCTCTCCTCTTGCTCGCCGCTGATTTTCTTACTTGTTGCCGCTCATTTTACATATGTTTTTGTTTGTTTGCACATAGATTTTTCTCTTCTTATATATATATATATATATATATACATACATACATGCATGTTAATATAGGGTCGCGTTGTTTTGTTATTGAAAAATTGCAGTTTGTTGTTTGAATGTGTTGGTGAAAAATGTTGCTTTTCGTTATTGAGTTTGTTGTTACTGTTATATATTAACATATGCATGTGTTGGCGGAGACCTTTACAAATATATATATATATATATATATATAACATGCATGAGTGCTTAATTATGAAGTTAGAGAAATAAAATACTTCAAATTATTAGTAATGTCACAAATAAAAACTACATATATATACACATTTTCTTTAATAAGTATAGGACACTATAAGATATAGCTAGAAAATGTCATGTAATAAAATAAAAATATATTTTACATATTCACATCATTAAATGAAAATTTCAATTAGAAATGCATATGTTAATGATTTTTATTTGATGAGGATTAAATAGATATAGAAAATAAAGAATATATAAAAGTGAATAATTAAATAGAAAGGAATAATTATGTATAATAATAATAATAATTTTTAATAAAAATAACAATAATAATATAGGATTTATTAGGGTTCAATTATAGTTAGCTGGGTTTAGGATTAGGGTTATTTTTTATTATAATTCATTACGTTTACGGTTACGGTTAGGGTTTAGTGTTTATTATACTAAACATAAAATTAAATAATTAAATAGAAAGGCATAATTATGTATAATAATAATAATAATAATAATAATAATAATAATAATAATAATAATAATAATAATAATAATAATAATATAGGATTTATTAGGATTTAATTATAGTTAGCTAGTTTAGGATTATGGTTTAATTGGGTTGAGGGTTTGTTTATATTATAATTTATTAGGGTTAGTTTAATTCTCCAAAATTTTAAAAGCCTACAATTTAATAAATAAATTTTATTTCGAATAAATTAGCTTTTCAATCTATTTAATCTAATTATTTTATGGATTTTTAAGTATATAAAATTGGATATAAATATTTAATAAACTAAAATAAATATTATTTTGTTATTTTTTCATACTCTTTTTATTTAAATAATTTTCTAAACTATTATTTTACTAAAATTATCCTTTTTAAACCTATATATTTAATTATATTAAATTAAATTATTAAATAAATTTATTATCCAAAAATATTACATTTTATTATTTTATAAATTAACTTATTTTATTTTTCCCCATTTTTCCTTTCCTTTTTCCTTTTGTCCTTTTCTTTCTCCTTTTTCTCCTTTCTTTCTTTTTCCTTTTTCTTCCTTCGGGCTGCCAGCACCTTGGCCTACCCTATTTTCCTCACCCCTGGGTCGTAGGCCCATCTCGTTCCTTCCGTTTTTACCTCCCTTGCCAGCGTCGTCAGCCAAGACCCCCATTTTTTTTCTTCCTCCTCCCGCGTCCCTCACTCGACCTAGCCTCCCTTCCTTTCTTTCCTTCCTTCACCACCGATTGAGCTAGCCCACTCCCCTCTTCCCTTCACCCTACCTGCACGCACCCCCCTTCATTCTTTCTTCTTCTTCTTCCTTTTCCCTGACACCATACCCGACCACCTCCCCCATCCCTAGCCACCTTACCTGCAACCCTCCTCCCCATACTAATCTCCCTATATATATATATATATATATATATATATATATATATATATATATATATATATATATATATCACCATTTTTCCTACCCCATCTCGGCCCCACCATCTCTCTCTCTCCTTGCCTATGCCTGTTATTCCCCTCCTTTCCCTTCCCTCTCCCTTCAACTCCTATACCGAGCCCCCTATCCTATCCTTTCTCTTCCTCTTCTTTTTCTTCTTCCCTCCCTGCTTCATCCTGCCATTTTCAAGCCTTCCTTCCCCCTCCCTGGCCTTCTTTCTCTCCTTTCTTCTCCTTCCATCTTCCTCCCCATTTTTGCTTCGCAGCCTCGTTCTGCCACTGCCACTGCTGCACTAGCCACTGACGCACTAGCCACCTGCACCACCCCTACCACCCTCTACCTCACCCCTGCACCATCACACCACTTATTGAGCCACCATGCAGCCCCTTTCCTCCTCCCCTCTTCTTTTTCTCTTCTTTCCCTCCCTTCTCGGCAACCACCCTGCACCTCCTCTTTCCACCACCTTTGTCGCCACCTGAGCCACCAAACCAATCCCTACAACTAAAATGCTCCAAAAATTTCTAATTTTATAAACTATATTTAAAGGATATTTACTATAAAAATTATTTAAATAAATTATTTTTAAATTGAATTAATTAGGGCAAATCAAGAAGAAATTTACAAGTATTTTTATTAGAAGAGAATTTGGGTATTTTAGCTAATTAAGCATTTTATTTTGAAAATTTATTAAATAAATTAATTTATTTAAAATAAGAAGGAGAAAATAGTTTCAAATTAATATTAATTTTATAAATAATTTAATTGGAGAAAATTAGGGTGTTTTGCTAATTAAAAAGGAATTTATGGAAAATCTTTTAAAAATCCTAATTTAGCCTAAAAAGGGATTTAAATATTATTTTATTTAAATATTATCATTTTTAAATATCCCAAATATTCTAATTAATTTAACTAAGCCAACCCGTTATTTTTATTTTTCCCTTTTTTACTTTTTCCTTTTCTTTTTTTTTTCTTCTTCCTCTTTTTTTTTTTCTTCTCCCCGAACTGGGCTAGCCACGGCCCAATTTTCCTTCTTCCTTCCCTTGGCCCAGCCCTTGCCCGCGCGACGTCCTCCTTCCGCCTTGTGCCACACCGCGTTTTAACCCATTTTTATCAGAAACTTTGTCTTTCATTTAAACGCACCTCCCCCACACCCGAATCGCCCGGTTCCCTACCTCCTTTCTTCTTCTTCCCCAGCCTTCCCCGACGTCGAGCACTTGCAACGTCGCCGCCGCTGCCCAGCTGAGAATTTTGGCGTCGATCTTGCCCCTTTGACCTGCATATTCTTTCCTTTCTCTTCCCCTTGTTTCGGCAGCCTCATCAACCCAACCAAATCTCAGCTTTCTCGCGCTATCCTCTCTCTCTCTCTCCTGCGCACACCCATGCCCGTTTTGACTCCTACCGGCTTACCTCGCCACCGTTGACCCTAACCCTACCTGCATTACCCCATAGCCGACCCAAAGAACCCTACCCTATCTTATTTTCCCTATAAATACCCTCGTAAGCAGCTCTGTATCGAGTTTTGGTTGTTGCCCAGAATTCTCCAACCTTACCACCGCCGCCCATTTAGACGCTTCTACCGCCGCCTCCTGCCAATTTCGCCGCCCTTTCTGGCCACCCGTGTCATCCTTGCACCGCCCTCTATCTAACCAAATCTATCTTGCCCTTCGATTCTTCCTGCATAAGTCACCCCAGCTGTGCGAAGTTCTCTTCTCGATCAACCTTGTTTTCTACCTCCGCCACCTTGGCGCCGCCATTATCCACCTCCTCCGCCGCTAAGGCCGCTTCTTTCACCTCCCAAACTATACTTTAGACCCTTCCCTACCTTCCCCTACCTTTAGTTTCCTTTTTTCTCCCTCTCCTCCTCTCTCTTCCTTCTTCTCCTCCATTCGGCCACCACCACCGCCGCCGTGCGCCGCCACCTTTGGCTGTGCCGCCACCTTCATTCCATTCCTCTCCTTATGGGCAACTCAAAACATCCCAACTTCCACCACCATTATCCCTATCTTATTCCTAGCATGCAACTTTTTCCTTTTTCTTCTCTTTTTCCGGCCACCGCCGCCGCCGTCGTGCGCCACTACCGGTGCCGCCTATCCCCACCAACATTTGGTTGAACCCTAGACCCTCTCAGCTATTTTTCCTATTTTTATAACCCTTAAATTATTTTATTTCAATTATTTGCATATAAATACTATTATTATTATTCTTAATATTTATATTTTAATATGCATTATCAATATTATTATTAGCATTAATGTTTTTATTATTACCTATGTTGAGGGCTGAAGCCTATTGTATTTTAATTCGATTTTATTATTTTTATTCTTATTATTTCTACATTTACTATTATTAATATTAAAATGTTATAAGTATAATTATTATTATTATTTCCTATTTCGAAATCCATTATTCTTATTTATTATTATTAATAAAAATATTTTAAAATTAGTGTTGTTAATAATGCTACTATTATTATCATTATTATTATCATCATCGTCATTATTATTATTATTATTATTATTATTATTATTATTATTATTATTTCTGAATTGGGTCATTTAATTTACAAATAATCTTTTTAGTATTATTTTGGTAAAGGGGTCCGAAGCCCTTATTTCACTTTATTTTTGATTAATGCCTTTTTATTATTATTTCTACTATTTTTATTATTCTTATTAATATTAATATTGATATTATTTTGGTATTTTTGTTATTATTATTTTATCAAAAAACTAGTCTTATATTAAATTAGTGTTTAATATTATTTTGATAGGAGAGAGTCTAATTTTAGCTTTTCTCTCATAATAGGTAAAACTAGTCAAAGCCCTAAGGAGGCGTAGGAGCGTGCTCCAAGATCGGTGTCGTTTTAGGTAAGGGGTGCTAAGGCCGTTTGTGTGCTTATATGCATTATGTGTTTCGCATGCTATGTATCCTATGTTTATTATTATTAATTATTTTGTATGTGGTATGACATAGGGTTGAAGTATGTTTTTGTATGGCATGTGTACTATGTGTATGTGAAGATATGTGTTGTGACCTTGTAAGACATGTATGAGAGGATGTTAATTTGGTTTGTGTGGAAGAAAGGATGAAAAAGGAGGATGGGGAAAGAAGTTGACTAAGGGAAGTGAGTTAACCTAATTTTATGGTTTTATAAGGAATAATCTAATGTATGGTTTTATGTGGAAGAATCGAATTTATGGTGTGTTTGGGAGAATCTACTTTATGATGTTAATTGGGAGAATCTAATTTATGATGTTATATGGGAGAATCGAATTTATGGTTTGTTTGAGAGAATTTAATTTATGATGTTATTTGGGAGAATTTAATTTATGATTTGATTAGGAGAATCTAATTTTATGATTTGTTTGGGGGAATCCAATTTATGATTTTTTCTTGGGAGATTCTAATTTATAATTTTATGTGGGAGAATCTAACTTATGGTCTTGTATGAGAAAATCTAATTTGTGGTTATGAATGGGAGAATCTAATCAATTGTATGGTAAGGATGAATCTTCGGTTTATGTGATTTGAATCTATGGTTTAGTAAGGATGAATATTTGGTTTGGTATGGATGGAATTTAGGGTTTGGTATGGACGGATCTTTGGGTTTTATATGGTTCGAATTTAAGGTTTGGTATGGGTGAATCTTTGGTTTTGGTTGGATTGAAATTAGGGTTTTGTATGGCGGAATCTAGGGTTTGCCTGGTGGTATTAATGGATGTATGTTGGTATTAGGGTTTGTATGGTGGTTTTAATAGTTGCATGGTTGAATTTAGGGTTTCACGTGGAATTTTAGGGTTTGCATGAAAAAGGTTCGAAGGTTTGCATGGGGAGATTAATGTCTGCATGGGTATGAAATTTACGTGTGGAAAGTTAATTTTGGATGTAAGGAAGGTAATGTAAGTGTTGTTTGGGTGTTTGAACACTTGGGATGAAAAATAGCACGTGGAGCAAATTAAGGGTACGGAGGAGACTGAATTAGGGTTTGGAATGATTAACTATGGGTTGTTGTGGTTAATTAGGGTTTGGTGTGGCTGATTAGGGTTTTTGTGTTATCATATGTATGTGGTGATTAAAGTGTAAGTATGCTGATGAATATGGAATTTATGATTTATGATTCGTGCATGTCCAGGGTGAAAGCCTTTGAATAAGATACTTAAAACATTAATTATCCGAAGAGGAAGATCGTTGAGACGAGACCAACCGATCCACCGGTTAGGAATAGTGGTTAGGGTTTTTACCCTATGTGTGACCGATCCACCGGTTATAATAGTGGTTAGGACATGATGTCCTATGTGTGACCGATCCACCGGTTATAATAGTGGGGGTTCCCGAGCTCAATGATCACAAACCAGAGTTTTGCTAAAGCATCTAAAAGATACTAATTACTTACAGTGGAACACCATGCGAGCCGGAGCCAACCGATCCACCGGTTAGGAATAGTGGTTAGGACGCGTAATCCTATGTGTCTCCGATCCACCGGCTATAATAGTGGTTAAGGTATGATTCCCTATGTGCCTCCGATCCACCGGCTATAATAGTGGGGGCTTCCGTACTGGCATGGATTTGATAAAAAGTATGGTGTGAATAGACTTCTGATCAGAGATTAATTAATTAATTGAATTGGATTATATTTGGGTCTTTGTACTTTTACCTGGTTGATCATATGCAATTGTGATTGTTTTCTTCTATTCTTATGCATGGCTTATGTGCTTATGTGTTGGCCTTAGTGTTCGGTTACCTTACTCAGTACGTAGCGTACTGATCACCCTTTTTATGGGTGCTACTCAATCCCACGAGTAGTGTGCCCTTCTGAATTTATGCAGGTGGGCGAGACATCAGTCGGGGCTGAGTGTTGAGCATGTATGGCTCAAAGTTCGAGAGAGTTGTGGCCATATTTCATCATTTATGTGATTCTATTTCCTTTTATTATTTTTTTTGTATCGGATTTATCCTCTTTGATTTATTACCTTGTATTAAGTATTTATTCTCTTTGATTTCGCACTCTGATTTCTATTTTATTATGGTTTATAAACGTTTATGCATACTATGAATTTTTAATGAATGATCTTTCGAGTTCTTTTATGAACTGTTGGTTTGAGTTTAATGTAAATCTTTTCTTAGCCTTAGCAGTTGGTACTGAAACGGTCAGAGAGAACCGGTTTGGTACTAAGTGTGGCGGTAGCATCTCCAAAATTTACGGGTTTTAAATTAAGTATTTTAATTACATCCGCTTTAAAAAAAAATTAGTGAATTTTGGGGTGTTACAACAACTTCCTTTAAACCCCCTTTAGCTGAAACAACTACCTACAACTCTTCATTTTCCCCCTCCATTTCGGCAGCCACATTCGCAGCCTCACTACCGCCCCCCTTGGACGTCGTCAACCTATCCCCGACCACCACCTACACCCCCTCTTCACTCCCGCACCCTTCCTTTACCTTAAATTCTCCCGCACATGCCTTCTTTCCTAGCCCCAAAACCCTAACCCAAAAACACCACTCTCTCCTTCTTTTCTTGTCACTTCGAGCCCCTCCCCCTCATTTATTTGCATGAGCTCATACTGCATGAGCAGGATGAATTGCTGCATTTCCTGGTTTAATTGGTTAATGATTTTAAGGTATAATAATATTTTAAGTTAAGTATTTCATGAATTAAGTGTTATAAAGTCTTATGCTTCGGTTTTTCTTACTTATAATTTAATAAACATTGATATTATTTTTAGGTATTGGTTTTCCTAATCAAAGCTTGAATCTTTAACCAGAATATGAATAAGGTTCATTTTTGCGGGAATTAAGGTAATCGTTAAACCCCAGTTAAACACATAGATTAACACATGATAGCACATTAGGGTTTTAATATGTTATTTTGCATGATATATGTTGTTTAATATAATATATGTAGATACTTACATGTATTGATAAAAAGGGAAAGCATGCTAGTTTATGTGCTATGAATGGAAATATTGCTTAAGGTAAGAGTTTGGTTATTAATGAAAATGTTAAGTATTTATCCATGTTGTATTATGCTATTGTGACCATTAATGCATGGTTAATATTATTGTAAGCCCTAGGGGTATTTTAGTAATATGTCTTGTGTAAGGATGTGGCCTATTATGTGTGGGTCCTAATGAGTATTATATTAAATATGATAGTTGTGGAGTTAGATAATGAGAATGGGGTATTAATATTAATATGTCATGTAGTGATAATAATTTAATGTAAGTGGTGTAATAAGGGTAATATGGTAATTTTGTAAGTAAAGGGCAAAATGGTAATTTATAAATGAAAAGGGTAAAAGGGTAAAATGATAATTTGTAAGTGAAAAGGGTAAAATGGTAATTTTGGAAGTAAGGGGTAAAATGGTAATTTTGGAGGCGAGGGTAAAATGGTAATTTTATAATTAAAAGGCAAAATGGTAATTTCATAATTAAAGGGCAAAATGGTAATTTCATAATTAAAGGGTAAAATGGTAATTTTGGAAGTGAAGGGTAAAATGGTAATTTTGTAAGTAAAGGAAAAATGGTAATTTCATAAGTAAATGGGAAAAATGGTAATTTTGGATGTAAATGGGTAAAATGGTAAATTGGTAAGTAAAAGGGTAATTTGGTAATTTTGATAATGGAAAAGGGTAGTTTGGTAATTATAATAATGGAGAAGGGTAATTTGGTAATTATAATAATAAAGAAGGGCAATTTGGTAATTTAACCCACTAAAGGGTAATTTGGTAATCTTGATAATGGAAAAGGGTAGTCTGGTAATTATAATCAAGGAAAAGGGCAAATTGGTAATCTAACTAACCAAATGGAAAATATGTTAAGTGTAACGATTATGAAGGGTAATTGGTGACCTAATTAGTATGGGAGATAACTTGGTAACCTAAATCGAGCAAGGGGTAATTTGGTAATTATGCAACAAGGAGGGTAATATGGTAATTTATTAAGTAAGAAAGGGATGACTTAGCTATTATATAAGTAAGGGGTAAATGAGTAATTTGTATCTAACATGTCGTTGTGATAGTATAATTTTGTAATATGACTCAAGGAACACTGAATAGCGAGATATGAGTATTTGACAATTAGTAAGTATCACGAGAATGAATCTTAAATTATAATTGGATGAGATTATGATGGCCTTAATGATTCTTCTGTGTTACCTTGGATAACCATTTGAATAAGAAATATCTAACGATATTAGAATGATTGAAAGTGAATAAGTATCTGATTGTTGTGCTTTTGTGATCACTTTAATTAGACACTAATACTTAAAGTGATAGACCTCGAGATCGGGAATGGTGGCTCTTTAGGGATCGCTACCCTAAAGACGTGGTTTAGCCCACGGTTATTCTGGTATTTGCTGGTGTGCCTTTGTGCCCTAGCCAGGTCCTATATCTTACTCTATCACGGACCTATTTAGGGGGTATGCATACTTATGGATTAGGTGTCCTTGTCGGTAGGATACTGAGTTAGCTTTATGCACCAATACGACCAGGGTACCTTTGCGTCCTTGGGTTGATGGTTGAAGGATACTAAGTAGCTATGCACCAGTGTGACCGGTGTACCTTTTAGTCCTGGGATCTTGATCTCCCTTGTCATCTACCTTGGAAACTTCCTCCCTTGGTAATATAATAAGGAAAAGTATATAATGTTCCTATGGGGTTTAAGCATTCAAGGAGTTCTTCATGATCTTGACTTCCATCATTAGATAAATTTCTCTTATGCCATATATCAATTGACAATTCTATGAGATTACTCCTTTTGAGTAAACAATCAATCATAGTTCTAATAATTGCCACGTGCCTGTTATTTCCATTTCTTTTAATCTTTATATCTGTCCCCTCAAATTCTTAAGATAGATTAAGTCATCAAATTCGCTAGCATCATCAATGGTATATGGCTTGGAACAGCCACCAATACGATTCGACTTACTAAAACCCACCACAAACCAACATGAGTCAAATTACCCATTCCAGTAGGCATATATGCCAAGCCATCACAATATTTTAAATTCAAACTCTGAAGGTTGACTAACTTACTGAGATCCAAGGGAGCTCTTTGAGTCGCTAGCATCATCAATTGTATATGGCTTGGAACAACCACCAATACGATTCGACTTACCAAAACCCACCACAAACCAACACGAGTCAAATTACCCATTCCAGTAGGCATATATGCCAAGCCATCACAATATTTTAAATTCAAACTCTGAAGGTTGACTAACTTACTGAGATCCAAGGGAGCTCTTTGAGTTTTTGATAAAATGAAAGGTTTAATGTTTCTAAATAATGCAACCTTGTGAACTATATCAGGAATATACCAAAATCATTACAGGACAAGTCCAGCTATCTCAAATGGATCAACCTTCCTATAAAGTCAGGAAATTGTTTGATATTCCACCAATTCAGACCCAACACCCTTATGCATTGAAAGTTGGAGACCAAGTCACTAACCTTGAAAGGTAAAGTTCTTACTAGAAAATTATCAACAATTTCAAGAAAAGTCATTAGTTGGTTTCATCCTTCGTGCATAGAAGAGGGTAAATTTGATGTTAACGATGCTCTACCTATGCACAGCTACCTTTTATCTATAGTAGCAAAACTAGTCATTTGATCACCACCACCATCCACAAGGGGCATCTCCTTTCCAACAACTTCTCGTGCAAGATCATGTAAATAATCGTGCATCTTGAAACTATTTATACAACACACTAAGTTCATACAATCACGTGGGGGCTATCTTAGAGCCCTTTCAGATTGATCAGTTGGCCCCATAGATCAACATGAGTCCTTTTAGTATACTTTGTTCTCACTCAAGTACTTCCCATGAAATTTTTAGAAAGTTTCTGAAACTTCCTAGGAGGGTCACCCATCCTAAAAATTACTCCACGACTAGCACACTTAAATGTAAAGTTCTTAGGACATAATCACCAAAACAATAGTACACCAAGTTGATATAAGTAGCCAGATTAATCTTTATAACACTCTTCTCAATTTGGGATATTACATTCACCCCTACTCAAAGAATGCAACATCCTCGTTACGCCTCAACCAATAACTATCTCAATATAGTTTATCTCAAGAATCGTCCCACTAGGTGGCTTACTGGTTCATCCAAGTTCAGCTTCAAGTTGCGGTTTTGCTTTGACACTATTTGTAATACCCCAAGTTGATACAACCATGCAGGGATTACCTTAGAATGCTTTTGAATTGATCAACTGACCCCACAGATCAACACAAGTCCTTTTAGTACACTTTTTCCTCATTCACTTGCTTTTTGTAAAAAAATTTAAAAATTTGTAAAACTTTCCAAAACAGTCACCCAGCCTAAAAATTACTCCATGTCCAAACACCCTTAACTGTGAAGCTCTTTAGGCGGAATTTTCAAAAGGATAGTATACCATGTTAATATAAGTAGCTAGAGAAATCCGTTGAATTTGTGATATTACAATTTACCTCTCCCGACATATCCTTACATATTTCCTTGAAGAAGCTTCTATTTAATAACTTCTTGAAACATTGATTAGCATGGTCTTCCAAACTCATTTTCAAATATTGTGTTGGGAATGTGATGAAACCTTGTGCCATCCAAAGATGAAGTATTTGTACCCTATCTAACATCGAGTCCTTGGGAAACAATGAGAACTAAGCAAAACATTATTTTAGTTGTGGGCTAAGGTGAGAATAGCTCAGCTTTAGTAGAGGTAAGGTGTTTTCAACGTCATCATCTATGCTAACAAGATCATTATCTTTGATGTTTTTCCATTCTTTTTCATCTTTACCCTATAGTAGACTTGCAACAACTTTAATAATCAGAGGCAAATTCTTAAACTTCTTTGCTATCTTCTACCCCATATGTACCAAGGATGGATCTTTTTGATGCTCCATATGCCCTCCACTATGAATGTAATGTAGGAAAAGAGTTTCTAGGAGTCTTCGTAAGAAAGAACTTGCAAGCCTAAAGGAGATATTGTTCCAAACCCATGAGTTATGTATGTGGACTGGGTAGTGACAAGAACTCTATATCCTTTCACTCCAACAAAAATCTTGGATCTGAGATACAACAATTGATTAAGATACTCCTCCTAAATATCATCTAAAATGAACAAGTATTTTTTCCCTCCCACCTCAGTACGAGATTCATCATGTATCTCTTCCAAACTTAAGCCATTAGTTTTCGACCCAACGAGGCTTCTGATAACGTCTTTAAGATTGAACTTGTCTCCTGTGTAGACCCAATTTCTATGCTTAAAATGGCTCTGAACATCTTCATTGTTAAAATCGAGTTAGGATAGCATTGTCTTACCAAGGCTACCAACTCTAACTATTGGAAGGACTGCAACATATGGTGTCCTTGGGTTGTCATGGTGATTATACCTCAACAAGACATCAAGAACCTTATGTTTATCTTCATCTCTTCTGATCACATCTTTTACTACAACAAAGGAATAGATCTTCTTTTCCAGTTGCACCGGCTATATCCAAGACAAGATAAATTTCTTGCTATCCCCAATAATATCATCTAGAGCCTTCCAGATCCTCTTTATTTCACTAGAAACAGAAAAGGCGTTAGCAATCTAGTTGTCAAGAGAAAAGAAATTTTAGACCTCCTTTAAGAATCAGCTGTAGGGGGTGGACTCCATGAGCCTCTTTTACTCTACTAAAATCATGAACTTATCGAGCAAATCATCTGCATTGTAAACCGAATATTTGAGCCTCTTGATCAGACCCTCAAAGTCATGGAGTTGGCCATTCTCATAATCAAGAAGCACTTGTTTGATGAATATAATGGTGCCAATAAGGGTATCTAGGTCAGATTTGAAGTGTTGGGTAAAGGTTACTTCTCGGAGAGATTTAGAGCCCTAGTGGATTACGGTAGCTGAATCGACGGTAGAAGTTACATAAGCCATATCTCTATGAACTAGTAGTAATTAACAATGAGGAAAAGGGGAAGAGGATGAGTAATGATTTTTTTTTAGCAAGGTGTCACACACCACCTATTTTTTTTTTGCCCGAAAGGATCTAGAATATTATAGAGTTGTGTGGACTCTAGTAGAATTGTATAGAAGTATCAAGAAATGTTTCAACACTTATGTAAATATCAAGATATCTCCTAGAATGGTGTGGAACTCTTTAGACTCTCAAAGGCTAGAAGAAACATGAAAGGATCTAAAAGAGTCCTTAAAACTATCTTATAATTTAAAAAGGTCTCTAGAAATATCTAAGGGCAACAGAAGATCTAAAACCTTCCACCAAAGGCGGAAAAGGGAGGAGGACCTCAACTATAAATAGAAGACTACCCCATTTGCTCCTAACATATTTCAAGTTGTAATCTTTTTCCTCTCTCATTAATAAAGTGTTCTCTTCTCACACACAAACACTCTCTCACTCTATCTAAGTCTCCTAAGATCTCCAAGTGTTCTTACTTATCCTTAAAGGCTTGGTAATATCCTTAGTGGTGGAAAGCTTAACTTAGTGAGTACTAAATGAGTTATGCTTCTAAGTTTCGCACGGGAAAGACTTAGGTAAAAGAAGTCACCCCGTGACACGTGGTATTAAAGCCCAGTTAAGAGAAAGATTTGGTTACAAGAGATTTTAGCCATGGTAAACGACAAGTTGGCAAAGAACCTAAGTGAGATGTCTATCTCTATAGAGACCTATGGTAAAGAATGTGAGCGAAGAGTAAGGGTGTTGCCAAAGATAAGTCAGTGTCCAAGGACTGACTCTCTTCACTTGAAGAAAGGGTTATTCAAGTGGAGAGAAAGATGGATGAGTTGGTGGAGAAGCTCGATGTTTTGGGTTAATATCTTGGTGAAGATATTCATGGGAAATTTCTTGGTGGCATCAATCACTTGTTGGAGGAATTCCGTAGGGATATTGGTACCCTAAGGGAGGAGTTTGGCACCCTTAGGGTGGAGCATATTACATTGAGATGAGATTTCAACCAAGGAAGGAATGTCAGTCACGTTGGAGGATGAAGGGTCTAAGGCCCTGAGCCACCCAACTATGGAGGTGATGTAATGCTCTGTCTTAATAAGTCCTAATTTAAATATCCAAAACTTAAAATTCAATTAGCATGTGTAATTGATCATAAGATTATGTTAGGTTGGATGTCTCATTATTGTGGGTAGGGATATAATTATTAAATTGTGATAATAATCTAAGTTAGTGCATTAATAATTAGAGGAAAGATAATAATAAATAATAGTAATAGCAACGATAATAAGAATAATATCGATAATTATCAAAATAATAAGGATGGTAACAACAACAGTCTTATAATAATAACATTCTTAAAATAATATCGATAACAATAATCGTAAGAATAATAATATTAGTAATAATAATAATAATGAAGGGTGGTAGTAATAATAATAATAATCATAATGATCATAATAATAATACTGATAATAAAGGTGTTAATAAAATATTGAATAGGTAGGATTCTTCTTTAAGTATTTATTATACTCTAAAAAAATTATGATATTATTTATTATACTTGTTAACTAATTATTAACCTAATCTCCATTATTATTGCACCCCTAAACCAAAACTAATCAAATCACTAACCCAACCCCCATCACTCCAGCCTTCCTCTTCCCCACACCTACACACACGTCTCACCCTAGCCCAACCGTCCAACTTCCTCTCCCTTCCTCGTGCACCCTGCCAATGCTAGCAACCCAACCGAAACTACCCAACCCAACCCACACCTGTAGCAGTAACCAAACAGATCATCTAGCCCCCCAACCAAATCGTGTAGCCCCTCCTCTTCCCCATGCATGCAACCACGCCCCTAGCAGCCCCAACAAATCGGCTAGCTCCTTCTTCTTCCCCATACATGCACAACCTGCCTGCACTCCAGCCATCGACATGTAGCCTTTTCGTCTTCCCCATGTGTGCCCTCATCATCTCCTCCAACCCAACCATCGACCCCCTCACCCTACCCCAATCCCAGCCACCTTATTTCCCTTCTTTACCTTTAACCTATAGCCCTTCTCCTCCCTCTTTTCCTTTCGGTTATCTTCTCCCCCAAGCAGACCACATTACCTTCCTCTCCTACCTCCACACACCACCTCCTTAGCTATCACTTCTGTCCCTTGCCCACCTGGTCTCGCCATCGCCCTGCCTCATTTGTCTAAGCCAATCATCGAGGTGCCACCATTAGCATCCCTACCTATCTTCCCTCTTCCCTTCGTGCATCGCCATACCCGAGCAGTAGTTGCATCCAGTGTGAGTGAGTCCTTTCCCCCTCCTGGCATATGTGGTACATGGTGGTTCCATGTACCTACAGCTTTGGATAAAAATTCCTATGTTTAGTTGGCATTAGTTCCCCTAGATTTTTATCTAATGTTTTTTATCTAGTATAGATACTAATGTGTGTATATTTTGTGTGGTTGGTGTTATTAATATTTAGGTAATCCCGACCTACCTTAAGGTGTCCTTGGAAGAGGCATTTTCTGGTATTAAATTTGTAATCTTGGAGGTAAATCCAACAAATCCATAGATGGTAGAATTTTGTGTAAAAATTATAGGTTGATTGTCTAAGATAAAAGTTATGCTAGGTTAAGGTTATCAAATATTTCGTATTTTTGCAAGAAAATGAAAGCGTGCAATGCCTCATGTCTGTGTAAATTTTTCTCGAGCCCCTATGTCACTTATTTATTTAGATGATCTTGTTGTATGGATAATCTCTTATTTGCAAAACCCTTGTTTATGTATCATCTTTTCTCTCGCTTTTGTTTGATCTGACTTGTTTTAAGCCTTAGCACTTGATATAAGGAAGGTGAGGAGACCGGACTTATGTTGAGTGTGGCGGTGACACCCACTATTTTGTAATTATCGGTTCTGCAAAATGAAATTTACAAGTAATAATTTTAGAGGTGTTACATGTAAATACGATGCTAAAGAGCTTGATACTTTTATCTAGATGGTAGAAAGATATATGCATCATGTAGGTATGGATGATGATGCCGATAAGATTGATACCGCCACATTCTACCTTGATCACTATTCTATGCTATAGTAGATACACCGTAGTGATGAGATTGAAAGGGGTGTGGTGATTATCAATACATGGGAGGACTTCAAGAAAGATCTTAAGGCCTGGTTCTATCCCATGAATGTGGAGGAGACCGCGGTTAAAAATTTGAGGAGCTTAAAGAAAACCGGTACCATCAAGAAATATGTCAAATCATATAGCTCCTTGATGCTTGAAATATTGAACATGTTGGAGAAGAAACAACTCCTCTACTTCAGGGACAGGTTACAAGCATGGGCGGAGCAATAGTTGAGGTATTGTAATGTCCAAGACCTTGCTTCGGCCATAAGGCAGGCAGAGTCCCTCTTCGAGTTCTAAAAGGAGAAGAAGGATGAGCAAAAGAAGGGTGGCCCATAAAAAGGTAGGGGTTGTAACACCCCCAAATTTACTACTGAAAAATTTTGTTTAAATAAAAAAGGTTTAGCGGAAGCGAAAGATAAAACCGTAAACTCGGGGGCATTACCGCCACACTTAGTACCAGACCGGTTCACTCCTACCATTCCAGTACTAAGTGCTAAGGCTAAATCCGAAAAACATAGGTCGACATTCAACATGAATCATTAACGAAAATCAGTCAAACAACAGTTACAATACGAATTAGGATTACAACTCAAGAGTACGGTTTCCAAAACGTGAAGCGTAGTACGAAATATAGCTAAATATGGAAATACGAAATCCAATGACAGTAATAGAGTCCGGCTGAATCGCTCTCGATCCCTAGGTCATGTTAGGCTCAACACTTTGCCCCACCCGATGCCTCGTAGGTATCGTAGGCATCGAAGACAACATCTCCTACCTGTACAAGTTCAGAGGGGACTTCTGCTCGTGGGAATGAGCAGCATCCATGAAACGGGTGATCAGTACGCTACGTACTGAGTAAGGTAACAGACGTGCTAAGGCCAACACATAGAACACATGACACAAGAATAAGCACATAGGCAACATACAATAACACACATGATAAGGCCTGGTTACTTTTCCGGTGACTTATTCTTTATTCTCCTTAATAATATGTTCATTCCACACATGTTCTTTAATAGTCCATGTGAGTGCGAGAACCCCACTATTATAGCCGATGGACCGGAATACATACACTCAGGGCAGAACGCTCCTGACCACTATTATTCGTTGGTGGACCAGTCTCTAGGGTAGAACGCTCCTGGCCACTATTATTTGCCGGTGGACCGGTCTAGCTCTGACTCACATGGTGTTTCGCTGTAAGTACTTAGTGTATTTCCCATGGCTTAGCTTACTTAATTTGGTTTTTTGAGCACGAAATCCCCCACTATTATAGCCGGTGGGCCAAAAATCATACAGGGCAAAACGCTCCTGACCACTATTATTTGCCGGTGGTACAGTCTCCAAGGCACCCTGGCTCCTGGCCACTATTATTCACCGGAGGATCGATTTGGGCTCGGCTCAACAATCTTCCACTTTAAGTGATTAGTATCTTATCCGTGTCTTATTAGATAACATTCCACCCCTTATCACGCCCTAGGGATGGCAATTTTCCCCACAGGTTCGGGGCCCCGTCGGGGATTCCCCGTTCGGGTTCGGGTTGGGGATGTATTTCGGGGATCGGGTTCGGGGTTGGGGATTTTTTTCGGGGATTAATTCGGGGACGGGTCGGGTATGGGTTTGGGGTCCCCATCCCTGAACCCGCCTCGAATTAAAATTTTTCAATTTTTATATTTTTTTTGCCAAATAGAGATTTGGGTGGGCCGGCCGAATCTCAATTTCGCAACACAAGTGACAAGTCTGGTATCTCGTCTCCGTCCAAATTTTTCATGGTCTGTGAGTGTGAGACTGTGAGTCTGTGTCTTCGATCTTCTTCCCCGTCGTCCCCGACTCCCTAACCCTGTTTTGCTTTGGCAGTTGGCACCCCGCACCCGCAGTCCCGTCGCACACTGCACGCAGGCCGTTGGCCGCCGCTCTCAAGTCTCGCCTGAGTCGCCTCTCCACTGAGTCTGTGAGACTGTGACACCGCTGTTCAGCTGTTGGTTGTCCGCACGAGTCACGACCTCACCTCAGTACCTGTAAGTCCTTAACCTAATTTTCCCCGTCGCCCACTCCCACTCGCGGTCTCGCCCTGACTCCCAGCCCCTGATTCCCTGAAACCGTTTGATATACCTCATTAGTCATTATTTGCTCATTCTTTAATCATAATATATACCAAACGATGAAACGAGCACTAAATATTTACTTATTATTTACCATATCCTTCACCGCTATTCTATGAAAAATTTTAAAATACATTTTTTCATAATGTTCCACCACAGATAGTTAGATACATATCCTATAGTGAAGTTCCCAGGCCGAAGTTCTCAACTTCCAATCTCAACATAATATTAATTAATGGCTAATAATGTGTTGAAAGCCCTTTCAATTGGGTACTTTGGCATGGAATATTTGACTGTCCGCAAGTAATGGCATTTAATTGTGCCTTACTCTTTGTGGACAAGAATCCCGCGGCTTCAAACGAAGCCATGCACCGCTTCAATAGTTTAAAAAATTGAGAAAAGAAGTTCAAGACTTTTAGAGAAATTTGGAGGATTGAGAAAAGAGGCCATGCAAATCGATCCATGTACATCATTACCTTTAATTTTTTGTTTAGTCTGGGAGTTTAGTAACAGAGGAAGAATCAGTAATGGTAGAAAAATGCTCAAGGAGAAAAAAGCATCCTAAAACCTGCAAAATTAAAATTAAAATCAAACGAAGCCATTGCTAAAGTCCCTTACCGACACCTATGAGATCACATCATATGCTCTCGGGGTGTAAATCAACGTGAGTCATGACTGATCTCAGACCCCTTAATGTTGAATTCCATCTCAAGCCTGATGGCGTCGGACCTCAATCTATTCATCTATTATGTTGTGTTGTCGTAGCCACCCCCCTCCACCTCAAGAGAGGTCTTCATCATCCTTGATCATACTGGTGACCCGTACGGCATTAGATAGCCCTTCCGGCTCATTTTTTTACCAGAATACTTTTTAGTTTTGGCGATGAAGTTCTTACTGTCGAAGTAAACTGTAATATTATACACACACACACACACACAAATTGATAGAGTTATTTTAAATTCTTTTCCGACTTTGTATAGCTAGCAAATCAAATTAATTTAATTGAAGTGCTTAAGTCCACTAATTCTCAAATAGGTCAAATAGAAACAAGAATGAGATAGACACCCGTTTTTTTCTTTTAGAAAGTTGAATGTATGATCGTCCAAAAAAATGTAACAAGGTTTTCAAAACCATATGGATCTGGAGGTTTTGATATTCGATTGTTACAACAAAGAGAAGGTTCTTGGATGTTGTCACATCAACCGCCAAAGTGGGATCACTAAGGGGTGCAAATGTGGTTGAATTATTATCAAGAATCGTTGCATGACGCCTTGTGTAAACCAATCCTAGCTTGAATTTCTCGTAATCTGTATAATGATTAGAAAAAGAAGGAATAATAGAAATTGAAGGCGATTCCATGGTAGAAGAGGGGAAATGGGGACGATTTTCAAAGAAAATAACATTTAGAGAGATATGTTTTTTTTTATAAGAGGATCATAACAAATGTGATTTTTTGCATATCCAAGGAAGACACACTTTGTTGTGAGTTTATGAGATGGAAGATAAACAAAACACACACATCAAAAAACATGAAAAAAGAGTAAGCCAAAGAGTCAAGCAAAAGGAGAATCATTAATTCATTATGTAAGGAAGGGAAGGAAGTCAATTAATAAAATGCACAACAATGGACAATGCTTTACACCAAATGAAGGAAAGAGGATGGGTAGTTGGGAAAATGAAGGAAAAAAAACTGCTAGAATAATTAAGTGAAGATGCTATATGAAGATAAGTTAGCGTGGATTTCTTTCTTATTAGATTTTTGTTAGCATGATTGTAATCTAAACAAGTGACATAAGCTCATGCCAAAATTGTGAATTAAAGCTTTAGAAAAAAGAAAAAAACCTTGAAATCCACGCTTATGATACTGCAAAATTTAAAATAAAAGTGCAAGTGCACTATTTGTACATCACAAATAATTATGTTATGGTACCTGATATATGAATATGGTATAGGTTTTTTTCTTTTGGGGAAGAAAATCAGTTTAGATTAGATCTATCACTCACCTAGTTATCTATTTCTTTCTTTCTTTCTTCTTCTTTTTCTTCTTCTTTTCAAATTAGAAAAGAAATCTCACTGCATAATTATGGAAGCACCGAAGCAGTCATGTCATGTGTATGTTATCCATTTTTTGTTTGATTAACTTTTCCTTTCTAATTCCTTTTTCTTCTTCTTGCTGCTATTTCCATATATGCTGCTGCTGCTGTTTTTTATGCCTCTCCATAGTCCATATATGCTGCTGCTATCTGCCTATCTCTATATATGCAGAGACAGCTTATTTGGAGATGAAGAAGATAAATAATTCTCCAAATAAGATGTATAAGATCTACAGAACAAATGAAAAATAATTATTACACTCTTTGTTGTAGGCTGTCGTAAAATACAAATATATTTGTGCATCATTTTATTTAATCTTGAGTCCGGAGATTATTTACCGAATATGCTCAAATTTGCAAAATCAGCATGTGAGTTATTATCAAGTAACAATCTTACCTTTCAAAACAGCAAAACAATAATATTCCAAACAGTAAAACAATAATATTCAAAATAATAGCTACACCTTTCAAAAGAGATGCACTTGAAAGGTTTAACCTAAACAAATAATCATAAATATAGGTTGATATCATTTTAAAAAATAGGAAAACCAACTAACCAAGTGAAAAACACAAATCATCAATCTCTCATAATCTTTCCTAATCATTAATCTTTCCTAAACTTTCATAATTATTTGTTTTTCTACAATATAAGTTAATCATTAATCTTATTTGATGTATGGGTTATTAATATATATTATTTTTAATAAACAGATGGAAAACATTGAAAAAGAGGTTGATAGCATTATGGAAAGTGCTCCAACTCGAGAAAGTGGAGCACAAACATGTCAAGATGAGAATATTGAAGTTAATGTGGACGTGTCAAATCAAAATTCTGATGATGAAAACACTAAAATTATGGATGCGGAAAGTGCCAAAAAAAGAAAAAGAAGATCAATTGTATGGGATCATTTCGAAAGAAAATCAGTTGGAGGGAAATGGAAAGCAATTTGCAACTATTGTAAGAAGCATTTGGGAGGAGAGAGTAAGAATGGTACTAAGCATCTACATGATCACTTGAAGACATGTGTACACAAAAAGCAATCAATCATGACACAATGTCTTTTAAATCCAACAAAGTCCATTGATGGGTCATCAAAACTTAGTACATATCAGTTTAACCAAGATCATGCAAGGGAGGAGCTTGGTAAAATGATTGTGTTGCATGAGTACCCATTGTCTATGGTTACACATGTAGGGTTTCGAAGGTTCCTTCATGTTTTACAACCATTATTTAAAGTGGTTTCTCGGAACACAATCAAAAGTGATATCCTGAAAATGTTTGATGTTGAGAAAGAGAGAACTATGAAGTTGTTGGAGACAAATGCAAGCCGCATAGCATTGACAAGCGATATGTGGACTTCAAGTAATCAGAAAAGAGGATTCATGGCTATCACAGCACACTTTATTGATGATTCATGGAAGCTTCAAAGTCGGCTTGTTAGGTAAGCTCTATGTGTTTTACAAGAAAAATCAACACATAAACTAAATTGATTACTAAACTTTGTTTTTGTTTTTTATTAGATTTTTGTACGTGCCATGTCCGCATACGGACGAGGTGCTTGTAAATTGTCTTGTTGGTTGCTTATTTGATTGGAACCTAGATAGTAAGTGTTGTAGTTTGACAATCGATAATTGCACCTCCAATGACGCTATGGTTGATATTATTTTGGAAAAGCTTCATCCGAGTTCACTTATCTTAGAAGGCAGATTATTTCATATGCGTTGTTCTGCACACATATTGAATCTAGTTGTGAAGGATGGATTATAATTAATTACAGAAACTATTGAAAATGTCCGTTACAGTGTTGCATTTTGGACAGCAACTCCAAAAAGAGATGAAAAATTTGTTGAAATAGCTAAGCATATGAAAATTCAATGCAATAAGAAGCTAGAACTTGATTTTAAGACTCGGTGGAACTCTACATATTTAATGCTCAACACTGCAATTCAATATAAAGATGTGTTTTATCGTTTGAAGCAGCGTGAGCCTTTATATAAGAGAGTTCCCACCGAAGAAGATTAGCAAAATGTGACTGATATTGCTTCTAAATTAGAGATTTTTTTTTATGCAACGGAGTTGTTTTCAGGGACTAAGTATGTCACCATGAATTTATTCTTCCCTACTATGTGTGAGATTAAGTTGGCAATTGATGAATGGATCAATTCAAATGAGATTAGGGTGAGAAGTATGGCAAGTAATATGAAAGAGAAATTTGACAAGTATTGGGATAAGATAAATTGCTTGTTTGCGATTGGAAGTATTTTGGATCCTAGGTATAAGTTAAAGACCATTCAATTGTATTACCCTCTTTTCTATGGTGATGCGTCTTTGGGGAAGATTGATGATGTTAAAAAAGTAGCAAGTGACATAATTGAAGAATATAAGAAGAAATCTCAGCAATATCATGTTGTCCATCAAGGGTCACAAGATTGTTCTTCTTCGAAGCCTCCAATTCCTAAGGGTGGTAGACTAGAAAGATTCATGGAATCCAATTCTAGTATTGAAATTATAAAGTCGGAGCTAGATCGGTACTTGGAGGATCCTCTTGCACCAAGGACTGTTGCTAATTTTGATATCTTATATTGGTGGAAGACGGATGGTTACAAGTACCCCAATTTGCAAAATATTGCTAAGGATGTGTTGGCTATTCCTGTGACAACTGTTGCTTCTGAATCAACATTTAGCACTAGTGGGAGGGTTATAAGTGCTCATCGAAGTAGGCTTCATCCTAACACCATAGAAGCTTTGATGTGTACTCGAGATTGGTTATGGAGTGAAATTGAAGGTATTATCCTATATTTTTAGTTATTTCTGTAAGTTTTATTTATTGTAAATATTATTATTTGCTTATTTTGCTGTTTATTTTTTCTTTCAAACTCTACAGCTACTTCGGAGTGTCAAAAATTTGATGATGATGTTGATGCTGATATGGAGGCAATTGATTTATTTCTTGGTCTTGTTATATCATGTAAATCATATAATATCTATTTATCTATATATATATATATATATATATATATATATATATAGGCACATATATATACATACATGTACATTATGGGCTGAGATGGATGTATGAGATTTTAGGAATATTTGGGCTGTTACAAAAATCATAGAGGTAATTTAGGAATATTTTCTACATAGCAATGTAGATATAAGAATAAAGTAATATAATGAAGATTTGGATTGTCAAATTAAATATTGAGAAAATGTCAGCAACCTAATCCTCTTGAAAACAAAATGTTCTTTGGCTTTGGGTTATTGTTTTGTTAAGCTTTGAGTTATCGTGTGTGTATATATATATATGTCTATTATATATATGTGCGTGTGTATAACCTTGACCTCCAATACAAATTGTAGGCAACAGAGGTGTATACTGATAAGAGCAACACTGCGGGGAGCGATTTGACATGATTTATGGATTTCTAAATCCATTATGAATATGTAAGTCTATTAAATTGTAAACTAATTATATTGCTAAAAATGTACAATCCTAGATATTTTTTTTAGTCATTTAATGATTGTGAGCATAGCGTACTGTTTATACAGGAATACAGGATGCGGAATTGCGGATGCAGTGCAAAATATTTGTGATGGAAGAAGAATGAAGATGTCTATCATCGTCTCAACCTAATTTATTTTTAGCATTGCTTGAAGTGTTGTCATTTATCAATTATCCGTTGTAATTTGCGAGTTATCTGTTGTATGAGATTTTTACGGATACATTATGCTTGAAGAATATGGATTGTATAAGTTAAAGTTATTGTGTTATTTTTTATTTTTAATTATTAATCAGGTTGATTAATTTATGTTTTAGAATTAGGATTGTTTTAGAGTTAATTATTTTTTTTAGGAACTCTGGAAATTGCACAGGTTGACTGGTTGAGCCGTTGAGGTTACAGGTATTCATGGTTGTTACTTGTTCAGTTGTTTGCGGTTGCGGATCGAGCTATGAATGGTTTAAAATTATTCCTCATTTATTTTTTCTTCAGCTTATAGTTACAGGACACAAGTATCGGAGATTGGAAAATAGGTATCAAGGATTGGGGCGGTTATTGTGGATCGGGGATATGGTAACGGGTATCGGAGATTTGGGAGTTTATAGGGGATCGGGGACCTGGTATCGGGTATCGGGGATTTGAGAGTTTATAGGGGATCGGGGATCTTATTGGGGATCGGGGATCGGGGATAGGGTATCGGGGATGGGGGATCGGGGACGGGTATGGGGATTGCATCCCCGCGGGGATCGGGTCGGGGATTCCCCGTTAAGAAATAAACGGGGATCGGGTCGGGTTCGGGGATAAATTTCCTTATCGGGTTCGAGGATGGGGATGGGGTCCCCGTCCCCGACCCGCCCCATTGCCATCCCTATCACGCCCCAACATCCATTCCCCCTTACGCTCACACATAATGAAAGACCAACTCCTGAGAGTGTAGGTTAAGCCCAACACCCTATGACATTGACCCCGCCTATTCTCACCCTCTAGGGTTCTCCCTTGGAAACCCTAATTGGACCTATGTGGCCCAACTTCTTCTCACTTACTCTACCATTACTTGTTCCTCGCCCCACATCTCATCCTTATTAGGTCAAACCCCAAGGCGTATCACTTTACCTCTCGACTTCGCATGCGACCGGCAAAACCCTAGTTGGCCACATCGAACCCTAGTAACTTACTTCTTCCATAAGTAACCCCTCTCTTTTCATCCCAAAGTCTCTTCTTTCACATGGACAACCCATACTCATCTTTTATATAAATGAATTCTCACTCTTCACCCATACTCCACCCTTCCTTAATCATTCTTACCTTTGTACTTTCCAAATTTCCACTTTCTCCCAAAACCCTAATCGGGTCCCTCATATACACCCTTGTACCAACCTACGTACTATTTTTCATCTCAAGTCTCCAATCACTCCACAACTCTCCCATTCTCTTATTTACACCCTAAATCAACTTTTCTCACGTAAGATTCACCCCCATGCAACATTTAGCCATCCTATGCAAACACTCCAAGTCCCCATGCAAATTTTAAGACTCCCATGCATGGTTCCCATCTCTCATTTATTTTGGTCATTCCTTCCTCTTAAATTTTCTCTCATGGATCATGAGGTACTTAGGTCAACCTCATATCCCCCTTAGTGAACTTGCTTCCCATTTCTTTCTTGTCATCCTTATATTCCCAATTCGTATTATTAGTTGTCCTAACATGCATGTCCTATAGGGCCATATCATATCACATCATAAACATCATACATATATATACATATCATGCTCATGTCATGGGAAGCACATACAAACATACCTCAACTCCAAGCTGCGCTACACATAAGACAAGTTACCCACAATCATATAATACATGACATAGCATGGCATATACAACATTCAAAACATACAAGTCACACATCACATGAGGGCCTTAACTTCATCCTTACCTAAAGCGACGCCGGGCTTGAAGCACGCTCCTATAACTCCTTAGGGTTTTGGTTAGGTTCACCTATAAAAGGGGAAAATACTAAGTATTAGTTTCCCTCAAAAGTTCCATCATCCCTTATTTTAGGCTAAGATTAGGATTATTATTATTAAAGAGAGTATTATACGAAAACTAGGGTTTTTACCTTAAAAATAGTATACTAAATATTACTAGTCAAAATATGTTTATTTTAATATTTATTGCTACACTTATATTATTAAACCTATTAGCTTTATCCTTCTACTAATAGTACTAATACTAATTATAACAAAATAGTGATAATACTAATAATAATAATAGTAATGCTAATGCTTATAGTGATAGAAACCCTAGCATTTTTAAGGCTAAAGCTAACTATAGTGTTAGGATTAGAATAATAATATAATAATTGTAATACCAACAAAGTACAAACATTCCTAAAGATAATAATGATAAAAATTATATTTTGAATCATAATAATATAAGGGTTTGAATGTTTTTGTCACAATAATAGAAATAATAATAATAATAATAGTAATGATACTAATAATAATAATAGTAATAGTAATAACTAATAATGCTAGTGGCAAGGGCATTAGGAATTATATTAGTAATATTCAAATATTAAATAGTAAAACACTGAGGTTAAGTATTCTTCTTCTTTAAAAATAAAATGACAATATGCCAACTTCAGTTTAAATAAATAATAATAATAATAATGAGAATAATGTTAAGTAAAATAATAATAACAACAACAATAATAATAGTAACCGAAATGATAATAATAATAATATAAGGGTCCAAATATTTATATTAATAAATAAAAGTGATAAAGGACAAAGTTAGTATTAACAATATTAGTAAGGAATTGATGATAATGGTAATAATAACAAGAATAATAGAAATAAAGTTGGGTTAAGTAGAAATAATAATAATAATAGTAATGGCATTAATAATAATAATAATAATAATAGTAATAATTAATAATAATACTAATAACAATGATAGTAAAAATGGTAATAGTAATATAAGGGTTAAAATGTTACCATAATAGTAAAGATAATTATAATAAGCTATAGCTAGCATTAGTAATAATAGTAGGAATAATAGTGAGGTTAGTAATAATAATAATAATAATAAATGAGGAAAAGTCTTAATCATAATAACCCTAAAGTTGTAGACCATTATTAACGATAATATTATTATTGGTTAGGAATATCATAAAGTTAGGTTAAGTAGTAGTAGTAGTAGTAGTAGTAATAATAATAATAATAATAATAATAATAATAATAATAATAATAATAATAATAATAATAATAATAATAATAATAATAATAATAATAATAATAATAATAATGATAACCATTTTAAATGCTAAATTTGTAGCCTTTTAAATAGTTTGACCTAGTTA
Source organism: Tamarix austromongolica (assembly GCA_039764185.1). Lineage (NCBI taxonomy): Eukaryota > Viridiplantae > Streptophyta > Magnoliopsida > Caryophyllales > Tamaricaceae > Tamarix > Tamarix austromongolica. The sequence goes on along the minus strand of CM077808.1, from coordinate 38,903,723 downwards.
TAAGTATTTTCTGAAATTAGGTTAGGAAATAAGGAGGATACATAATAATAATAATAATAATAATAATAATAATAATAATAATAATAATAATAATAATAATAATAATAATAATAATAACCATGATAATAAAACACTAATAATAATAAGAATAATAATGATAGTAATATTGAGGATAATACTAGTAATTTTAAATAAAATTATTAACACTTATAGAAAATAATTTAGGGGCTAGGGAAGTTGGAGCACCACCTTAGGTTAGTGGTGGAACCGGCGGCGACGGCGGTGGTGGAGGAGGAGGAAAGAGAGGGAAAGATGGGTATGTAGGCTAAGATAGGGGAAGTGGAGGGGTGTTTGAGGTGGAGGAAGGTGCAGCAGGTGAAGAGGGGTGGAATGAGGGTGGTGGTGTGGCTGGGAGTGGCAGCACACGGTGGTTGGCGCGGCGGCCAAAGGTGGTGGAGGGTGGTGGAAAATGGGGGAGGTAGAAGGAGAGGGAGGTAGGGGAAGATGAAGGTATGGGAAGGTAGGGGAAGGTTTCCTGGGTGTTTTGGAGGGTGGAGGAGGTGCTGGTGGCAGTGAGATTGGCGGCGGAAGGCGGCGCAAGGGGAGGCGAGGGGCTGGAGGGAGCTGCTCGGGGTGGCAATTTCGCACGGCCAGGGCGGCTCGTGCAGGGAAAATAGAGGGTGGTGGTGGTTTGGTTTTGTAGAGGGAAGTGTGGGGATGGCCTTGGTGGGTGGCATTTGCGGCGGTGATCGTTAACGGCGGTGAGGCAGGGATCTATTTAGACGGCGGCGAAAGGCCAAGTTTCTAAGCTACGAGAAAAGAGAGCTCGATTATGCCTGCCAACGGGGGGTATTTATAGGATAATTGAGGAGGAAAAAGACAAGGGAGGAAGAAGACGTGCGGGGCAGGTGTGGTAGGACCACCAGCTGGCTGTGGCAGGCGGTGCAGTCCTACCATGGCAGGTTAGGTCGGGTCGGGGAGAAAGAGGCAAGGAGATGGGCACGCGAGGAGGGAGCTGTGAGGTCTGTTGGGGTTGAAAGAGGGAAAGAAAACGACAGGGAGAGGGGCAAGGAAGGACAACCGGCGGTGCAGAGGTGGCTGGCGTGCACAGAGCTACAGGTCGGGCTGCAGCTGCGCAGGGAAGAAGAAGGAAAGGGAAAGGGGGAGGACTGGGCGGTCAAGGGGAGAAAAGAAAAAAAAAAAGAGAACCGATCGGCCTGGGAGAAGGAGGTAATGCGCGAGACGGGCCATGGAGGGAAAGGAGATCTGGGCTGATGGGCTGGCCTAAACCGGGGGGGAGATGGAAAAAAAAATGTAAAGGAGGAAGAAAGGAAAAGGAAAAGAAAGGAGAAAAGGAAAATGGAAAATGGAAAAATGATAAAATGGTTGGGTTGGGGGTATTTGGTCTTTATTTGTTTATATATTTAATTTAGATATTTAATTTTAATAATAATTATTTTAAGTATAATAATTAAATTCATTTTTAAATTAATTAGGCTATTTTTGATAATTTGTCCTTAGCTCCCATTTTAATTAGTAACATGTCCAACATTTTCTAAATACTTTATTTATTAATTTATCTTTATTTAATAATCTAATTTATTTTCTTAATTTTCCTAATAAATCATTAGTCTTCCATAATTCTTCAATTAGGATTTTTGGGGTAGATAAACAAATGTTAATAATTTAACTTAATATATTTTAATATATTGGTTTAAAAGGTAAATTTTATAAAATATTGGTTTGAAACTTTATTTAAATAGAATAGGTATGATAAAATAACAATTTATTTATTTTAATTTATAAAATTATTCACATCGAATTTTATATACACAAAAATCCACAAAATAGTTAAGTTAAATAAATTAAAAAGGTAAAATCTTCAAAATAATTAAATTAAGTAAGTTTAAAACCTAAGTTATCCTAAATAAAAGTGATTTAATAAATTATAGACTTTTAAAATTTTGGGGGATCACAAGAAATGCCACATAAGGAAGGAGACCCACTTAAGTGGAAGGGGAAGTAGGAAGGGGGAAAGGATCACTTTAAGAAGAAAACTTGATTCATTTGTCAAGGGGATCACATGTCCTTCAACTATCTCAAGAGAAAACAATTGAACACCCTTATTAGTTCCCTTGGAGAAGAAGGGATATCTAGCGAGAAGGACGTCAAGATGGGAACAATGCGCTTCCTAAGCTCACTTAAGGTTAGGGCTACAGTGGAGCCTAAGGTGATGGCTAAGGATAGGGAGGTGCCAAAGGGGGAGCCTAAGACATCAAAAGGCTTGGTTTATGTTAAATCCAAAGTAAATGGAAAAGAAACAAATGAGTTCGTACACAAGAGCCACCCACAACTTTGTGGCTTAAGGGGAAGCCATAAGACTTGGGATTCGGTATGCCAAGGAAGTGGGATGGATGAAGGTCGATAACTAAGCTTTAAGGCCAATCCTTGGTATCGCTCGAGGGATACCCATTTGGTTAGCCTAATAGGAAGGTATGGTGGATTTGTTGTGGTATCCATGATGACTTCAAATGGTCCTTGGAGTGGAGTTTGTTAGTAAGGTACGACCACTCTCCTTCTCAGATGCTAGCACCATGAATATATCTAAGGGGTAGGAGTCTTATGTTGTGCTCCTAGTTCAGGAAAAGGTGGAGTCCAAAATTTTGTCGGCCACGCAAGACTCTAAGGGACTTAAGAAGGATGTGATGCCGCCGGAGCTTTTGCAGAAGCTCTCACCTCAGAGGGAGGTGGATTATGTGAGTAAGCTGGAGCTAGGTGCTAAGCCTCCAGCCATAGGTCCTTATAGGATGGCACGACAAGAATTGAAAGAATTGAGGAAGCAACTCAAGCAACTATTGGATACGTGATTGATAAGGCCATCCAAATCCCCGTTTGGTGCCCCAGTATTATTCCAAAAGAAAACACGATGGAATCCTCCAAATTTGCATCGATTATAGGGCACTAAATAAGGTGACTGTAAATATCAAGTACCCGATCCCGTTGGTGGCAGAATTATTTGATAGTCTTAGGAAAGTTCTATGGTTCTCCAAGCTAGACTTGAGGTCGGGATACTAGTAGTTTGCATAGCCAAAGGGGATGAGACCAAGACTAAATGTGTGACCAGTTATAGATCTTATTATCTCTTGGTTATACCCTTTGGTCTTACAAATGCACCTGCTATATTTTGTACTTTTATGAACAAGATCTTCCAACCCTTCTTAGACAAGCTCGTGGTGGTGTACTTGGATGAGTAGTGTAACCTTTGTTGGACATGTTGAACACCTAATGACAGTTTTTCAAGTACTTAGAGAAAATGAGCTCTTCGTAAAGTTGGAGAAGTGCTCATTTGCCCAGGAGAAGGTAATGTTCTTAGGGCATAAGATTGTGAAAGGGAAGACCTTGATGGATGAGCCCAAGGTGTAGGCTATTATGGAGTGGGAACCGCCAAAGGGTATTATAATCCCCCAAATTTTTAAAAGCATATATTTTAATAAATAAATTTTATTTAGAATAAATTAGCCTTTAAATCTATTTGGTTTAATTATTTTATGGATTTTTAGTATATAAAATTGGGTATAAATATTTAATAAATTAAAATAAATATTTTTGTTAATTTATCATACCCTTTTAAATAATTTTCAAACCCTTATTTTACTTAAATTATCATTTTAAACCCTTATATTTTAATTAAATTATTAAATAAATTTATTACCCAAAAATATTTTACTTTATTATCTATAAATTAAATTATTTTAATTAAAACCATTTTTCCTTTTTCCTTCTTTTTCCCTTTTCTTTCTTTTTCTTTTTCCTTCCTTGGGCTACCGGTTGGCCGACCTGCCCCTTCTCCCCTCTTGCGCTGGGCCGCAGGCCCACTCTTCCCCCTGCCTTCTCCCGCGTGAGCCGGCCCCCCTCCTTCTCGTCGTTTTCCTGCCATACCAACCCCACCATCTCTCCCTCTCCCTCTCCCTCTCCCTACCATTGCCACACCTTCCTCTCCCTCTCCCTGCCATGGCCATTCCTCTACCACCTACAGCCACCCCTCGAGCTCCTATCCTTTCTCTTCTCTTCCTCTCCTATTTCTTCCTCCTTCCTTGCCCCGTTCTACATTCATTTCCCAAAATCCCATGCTCCCGGACCCTCCTTTTCTTTCCTTTCTTCTCCTCCCCTCTCTCCCCTGTTTTTGTTTCGCCACCCATCTCTGCCGATGTCGCCGCCTCAACCACCACCTGCACCACCCCTTGCCACCCTCTACCTCACCCTTGAGCCATCACAGCCCCCATTCTTCCTCCTCTCTTATTTTTCTCTTCTTTCCCTTCCTTCTCGGTAGCCACCCTGCACTGCCATATTCCGCCGCCTTCCCGCCGTTTCTACCGCCACCTAAGCCACCGAATTACTCCCTATAATCCCCTCTACCACCCCCAATCCTATATTGTCCAAAAACACCACCCAAAGGCCTTCATTTTCCCTCCCCATTTTCCTTCCTCACCAGCCTTCCATTTCGACCCCTCCTCGGCTGCCACCTTTGCAGCCTCGTTGCCGCCGTCTCCCCCACCTTTAGCCGCCTTCAACCCATCCCTGACAACCACCTACACCCCCTCTCCACTTTTGCACCATTCCCTTGCCCCAAATCTTTCCCCATCATATCCTTTTCATAGCCCCAAAACACCAACCCGAAAGTGCCTATTTCCCCTTGTTTCCACCACCTTCGTGTCCCTCCTTGTTCTTTCTTTGCATGCATCTCATGCAGCATGAGCAGTATGAGCTGTTGCCCTCTTTGATTTAGTTGTTTAATAATTTTTAAGGTATAATAATATTATAGTTTAATTATTTGATTAATTAAGTGTTATACAACCTTATAATTTGGTTTTTATCATTTCTAATGTAATAAGTCTTGAATTATTTTTAGGTATTGGTTTTGATAATCAAAGCTTGAACCTCTAGCCGGAATACCTGTAAGGTTCGTTTTTTCGGGAATCGAGGTAATCGTTAAATCACACTTAAACGCATAGATTAATGTATGTTAGCACATTAGGATTTGTAATATATTATTATGCTTGGTTTATGTTGTTTAATATGATATATATGGTTCTTGTGTTGATTGACGAAAAGGAAGCATGATAGATTATTGTTATATATGGAAATATTATTTAGCATAAGAGTTTGGTTGTTAATGAAGGAGAGAAATTTCAACTATAAATAGAGAATCATCCCATTTGCTACCACCATCTCCCAAGTTATAAGATCACTCGCCTCTCATTAATAAAGTGTTCTCTTCTAATATATAAATATTCTTTTACTCTCTCTAAATCTCCTAAAAATTTAAAGTATTTTTATTTATCATGCTTAATAATAGTCTTAATGTTAGAAAAGCTAATTTAGTAAACACTAAATATTTTGTGTTTTAAATATCATACAAAAAAGACATAGATAAGAGAAGGACTAGGAATACTATTGATTGATGCTCAACATAATAATATCTATAGAGCGCATGCGTAGCTTCCTAGTTAAGGTTAGTGGGTCACTCACTAACCGGGGTGGGCACCGGGGCTAGAATTTTCAAAAGCTTTGGGGTTGGGGGATTACTATATTGTCTGGTTCAGGTTGCTCATTGAATTTTCAGGCACTTGTATCTCAAGTCCATTCTCTGTCCTGCACCTAATGCTACTATCTAGTAGTAATATTAATTTATACCTAATGATGCTCCGCAATTAATAACAACATAATGGATCGCGTCTTACAATTTAATTTCAGCTTAAGTAATTTTTTTAATCTCTTAATTTAATAATATAATACCTATAATTTTTATTTATTTATTTCATAATATAGATCTATTACAAAAAGTACAAAAAGGTCTAATATTTTATTCCATTATTTTTAATAACAATTACAAATTAATTTAAAGTAATGATTGCTAGGTTACTTTCACCCGCGCACTAGTTCTTATGGGATTAGTCCTGTTAATTGCCATTTGTTACCTGTCTAATTGACTTGATTTGCTTCGACCTTCGAGTATCAAAGCTGCTCCAATTGTCAATAAAGCACTGGTTGGCCGACACAAAAGACAACAGGATTGTAGCCATAGGAGCGAACTATTATATTGTCTACTTGGTAGGGCTATTCTTGTCAGCTACATATATGTAATTAAAGCATAAATTTTATTCAAAAGATTTTGAATTCAAAAAAATAAATAAAAGTTGAAATGAGATATAATTTAAAAATTAATCATTTCATTTTTAAAAGAACACTTCCTTAAAATATTTATCATCATATATTTTTAGAAAATATTAATTATTAATATCTTTTAATATACATTAAATAAAATTATAAAATTATTATAAATTTTTAGTTTAAGATAAAAATAATTAATATACTTTTATATTATAATATATTATAATCTAAGATAAATTAATAACCTATGTTTGTCATTAAAATAAAATAAAGATAGTAATTATTTAATAAATGGTCTAATTTTACTATATATATATATATCACTTGCTTCCTAATGTTAATTAAAATAGTACTATATTTTTCTAAAATAATAATAATATTCTATTTATATTAAAAGGAAAATTATTTTAGTGATATGTACATATATTTTTAAAAAATTATTAAATTTTAATAAAAAATTTATTTACATAACTTATTAAATAAAAAATATCTAATATTTTGATAATAAATAAAAGTAACTTTCTTTCTAATACAAATAATTTTGTCAAAATAATATTCTCAGATAGATTTAGAACCCAAGTTGGTTAGGGAAGTTGAAGCGATCCTATAAATTAGATGAGGCATATTTTTATTTTATATGTGAATAAAATAATACAATGGATGGAGATAGAAAGAAATACAGAATTATTATTTTCTAAATTTTTAAAAAAAGAAATAAAAGAATTATATATATATATAATTTATAGGTGCATTTTTACCTTAATCAGTAATTTAGTATATAACATACTAACCATCATTTTCATTAGAGTGACTATAGGTTGGTTTAAGTAAAAGTAAAAATTTCAGTCATGACAATTGACATGGATTCTCTTCCCAAACATCGTCCAAAAAAATATTATAATTTCCTTACTCTTTTGGTTATGTTATATTTGTTTGCTTATACCTTTCTTTTCTTTTTTGCATTATTTATCCCTTTAAAATACTAATAATATGAAAGGGTTCAAAGTAAAAGATACATTTTCATAAGAATAATATAATCAGGAGGAATAGGCAAAAGTTTTATGTTATAGTTGGTAGGGGATTATTGTAATAGATTATATAATATAAAGTGTGATATACTTTGCTTCAATTATTCCCTCTATTTTTAAAAGAAAAAAAATATTTTTAGCAATTTAGGCACTATTTTAAAAGATAATAAATATACACATAATATGATGATTATATCCTTTATTAGAATATAATAGAACAATTAATGCATAAAGAAAAAGAGAAAAGTAGGAAAAAAAATAAGCATTGACTTTTATTTTAAAATAAAAAATAGACTAAAAAAACTCCTCTTAAAAATGATGTGAGTATTTAATTGGACAAATAAGCGATCTTTAATAATTAATTAGACATTTAAGAAACAGTGTCAATTATTGGTACCGGACAAAAGAAATTGATTCCATGCAGACAATTCTCATAATATAAGAGTTCTTACAATTTAAGCAAGCGCGATTACTCTAACATAGTTTATTGGGCAGTAGAATAACACAACATACTCTAATATGGTTTGCATAACAAAGATTAATTATCAGAAAAGAGCGTATTATTTAACTGAAACTCTGGAAACCCAACGAAAAAAAAAAAGTGACATTGCGCGCTTATTTGCGTGCATGTGAAAATAGCAGCGATGGATGATCCACTCCTTCCTGTGCTGACATCTTTATTCGCATATTTTATGAATCTCCCTCGAATACGCCAGCCTGCACACGGTGTAAAGAGAGACGCAAGTCATGAAACGTTATTTCTGTTTACCTCCTCCAATCAGGCTTTCGGACAGGCAGGACAGGCAGGTTGGGACCTGAGGGCGAGGGATTTCGCCTTTTGGGAGCAATGAAACGAATAATTCACCGCTGGCTCCTTTATCCATCGACAAAAGATGACTTGCACGGCTTCACAATTCATTTTATTAACAACTGACAGACTCTAGTTAGCAGTAGTAACACTTTATCTAGCACGTACATTTCCTCATATAGCTAACCGACTAGAAGAAGGCTAATATATTAAAGAAAGGACCTTGTATTTAGAAATAAATAAATAAATACAGAGAGAGAAAAGATCAGCTTCTAGAAAAAAGTGCATCAACTATCAAATGATTAAATTAAAATAGTAACTTGGGCAAATTATTTAAAAATTTAAACACGCATGCCGTAATTTTTTCCTTAACAGTGTCATATCCCTCTCATTTTGGTGCATCAATAGCATCCATTTAAATACGCTTCGCTAGAGAAATTAAGGCCTCCGACTCGAAGGAGGTAGCAATGGCCAATGGGGTTGCAGATGTTTTAAATATAAGTTTATTAAAATTAGTTGCATATTTTATTGTGGTCAACGTGGAAATTTACGTAGGAAGATGATGCGACATGGACCACTGCATGCAAGTCATTACACTAATCCCTCTGAAACAAACAAGTAATAACAGGGAGGAAAGGGGGTGGAGAGGATGAATATTGATGATTTATTCGAGCAAGGGCTCTAAAGGAAAGAAAGGAGTAATAATATATGCAGAGCGCTTCTCATAATAAAGATACGTGGGTCCCTCATGGGGGGAGTAGAATTTTCAAATGCTGAAGGTGAATAATAATTGAATTCAAATTAGCCGCCGCTACTTTAAAGCCGGTCGCACATGCACGGGGGCACACATGTCTATTGTCTGCATGCACCGACGGTCGAGAATTGAGTGGTTGGTAGGTAGTACAGGCTAAAGTACTTGTTAATTGTCGGTTGAAAGACATCGCTGCTACCGAGAGCATCTGAACGAGGATTTTTAATTTTAAATTTGAGACATATATTTAAATTAAACAAATATTTTAAATTTAAAGTAATTTTGAAATTTTAAGGTGTTTAAAATTTTAAAATTAAGGTACATTCGATATATATTTTAAATTAATTTTTACAGTTAAAAAATATATGTATAAAGTAATTTTTAATATTTTTATTTTTAAAATTAATTTTATTAATTAAATTATTTATAAAATTATATTTAAAATAATTTAATTATATAAAATTATTAATTAATAATTATAAATTAATATAAATTTAAATTTATAATTTATAAAATATAAATAATTAGTAATGTGTTTGAATTCCAATTGAGTGGTTGGTAGCAAGACTGGTTCATCGGCTTGTATGCATGAACTGACGCCTTACGTATATGCATGAATCCGGGTAGTATTGATGTGACCCTCTGGATTTAATAACAACACAAAGGAATTCGTTTAACAATTAAATTTTACCTTAAGTAAGTTTTTTTTTTTATGATAAAATGGGAGTGTTTTTATTGATGGTATAATAATTTTTAGCTTTATTACTATCCTCCTGTATGGTATGGATACGGAAACAAAAAAAAAATATGAAAATATTATTATTATTTTTTAATTTAAATAATTAAAAAATTATATATATATATATATATATATTTAAAATATATATTAAATTTATTAAAATTAAAAGATAAAATATAAAAATTTAAATTTATTATTTATATTAAATAATTTTCAAAAAAATTATTTTTAGATGGAAAACATTTTCGGAACGTTCGGATAGGGGGACGTCCTTGGCTTTTATAATGATTGTTCTTTTCTTTCTACAGCACGCAAGCTAAGGGCCATTCTATGACCATTCAAACTATTTGTTCGCTCAAAACCGTGTGGGCCACTCGTAGCTTTTACACTGTGCTCTGAGTGTGATGGATGATATTAGAGGACAAATTAATCAGTCATGGAGATGTCTTACTCCCCCAGTCCCGCAAATTAAGCTGACCGCTGAAATTTCTGGCCTGGTTTCGAGGACATTTCACCATTGGAACCGCTGTTCTGTATTAACAAGGTTTCAAGATACACGATGTCCTTCGATTCATCTTGAATACAATTACAAATGCTGTGATTAGCCTATAATCTGCTCGATCCACTAAATTGCATCTGAAGCTAAAACCAAGCCTAAACACATTTACTTAATAAATTTAACCTACCAAAAACAATACCTATGTACATACTTCTCGATTCAAGGGAGTTTATTCTTCAAAGCCAGCCATATATATATGAAAATCATCATCATCATCCCAGGTCTTCCTTTCAAAAATACAAAAAAGTGGATATGAAATGAATATTTAATTAATTATATAGAAAAATGAATATGAGAACTTAATGATAACCTTCTACAAATGCTTGATCAAAACCTGATGCTTCTTAGACTTTTCAGCATTTTACATGCTCTTGAGAACATCACGCTAACCCTAGCCCCTGATGAGTTTATCAATATATTGTAGTTTGGTAGCTTTCTTCATTGATTAAACTATTACTTTTAGATTTTGTTCTCCTATGAGTTCTGCCAACTTATTCCGATCAAGGACTCAAAGCATAATTTGAGTCATTTCTTTTTCTGATATTGATTACTTACATGAGTATAGGTGCGCACATGATTATATTTTTAGGGATTTATGTGACGTTGACCTGTTAGAGATAGAAACTAGAATCTTTTAGCTAGTACAAGCTTCCAATTCTTACCCTAAAGTATACCTTCCTTTTCCATTTTTGCTCTTTACAGCTAAGAGATTGGCAAGAACTGCCCCTTTTCTCCCAACTGGAACGAAGTTTCAAAATAATTCACACTTTTATTGCACGCTTTTATTCATTAAAAATTATATTACATGCACACTGTATCGATAGTGCCATCGTCACATTCAAATGTTGCATTTGCATTTTGCAGGTTGCCTTGCTTTGCTAATGTCTTCTTTTAGAAGAAGTAAAATGATCTACTGCACGACAAAATTTTCATGGAATGGATTATTTGTTTCATTTATAAATTCTAAAAATATGTGGTTCACGCACCCTTAGTTCCATGGGTTTGTGGCTAAATGCTGGGATAGTTTGAAGGGGAGGCTTTGTCATGAAAAATTGAAGGCAATGAAAGGAATGCTGAGGAAGTGGAATAAGGAGAACTTCGGGGATATTGAGTCAAAGATTAAGCTGTTTGAAGCAGAGTTGAGCAAGTTGGATGACCCTAGTCTTGGAGGGCCTATTGATGATGCTGAGCTTGCTAGGAGAGCGGCATTCCAGAGCCAGTTATGGATTTGGCACAAGAGGAAGGAGGCTTATTGGCTACAAGTTTCCAAGGTATGAGGGTTTAAGGAGAGAGACAAGAACACCAAGTATTTTCATACGATCGCAGCAGTCAGGAGAAGGAGAAATCTTATTAATAGACTTGTTCACAACGGGAAGGAGTATACTGATCCGGTAGAAATTAGGGCAATTATTACCTCTTTTTATAAGAGGTTGTATGAACAGTAGGGTTGTCCTAAAGTAGAAATCAGCGAGGAAGAGTTTAATAAGTTGACGACTGAGAAAATCTTGACGCTTGATAGTATTCCTTTGGATGAGGACGTTAAGAAGGCAGTTTGGGCATGTGACCCCCTGAAAGCACCAGGGTACGATGGGTATCACATGGGCTTTATCCGGAACATGTGGGGCATAATTGGGAAGGAGTTTACAAAGGTAGTTCTAAATTTTTTCTAGTTTAATAGGCTACTGCCCTCTATCAATACAGCTATGATAACTTTGATTCCTAAAGTGGATGACGCTGAAGAGGTGAATCAATTTCGACCCATCAGTCTAGTTGGATGCATTTATAAGGTGATATCAAAGATTATCGCTTAGAGACTGAAGCTTGTGATTGATGATCTGGTAGGTTATTCTCAGATAGCTTTCATAGAAGGACGGAGTATTTTAGATGGGGCCTTGATAGCTAATGAAGTTGTGCAGTGATCCAGGAGGAAAAAGGATATAAAAGGAGTTATGATCAAATTGGATTTTCAGAAGGCTTATGTAATACTCCAGTTTGAGCGGAGTGCTATAAGGATTGATTTGGCTACTTATATTAACATGGTATACCATTCTTTTGGTGATTCCGTCCTAAGAACTCCACAGTTAAGCGTGTTGGCCGTGGAGCAATTTTAGGATGGGTGACCTTCTGGGAAGTTCTAAAAATTTCTCGGAAAGTGTGTGAGTGAGGACAAAGCGCACTGAAAGGACTCGTATTGATCTGTGGGGTCAGCCGATCAATCCGAAAGTACTTCAAGGTAGCCCCTGCGTGGTTACATGGACTCAGGGTGTTACAACTTATGATAGTATTAGATGGGAATTTGTGGATGATATTTTGAGGATTATGGGCTTACGTGGTGTTTTGAAGGGATGGATTAAGGAGTGTATTTCGACTGCTTGTATATCGATCCTCGTGAATGGGACCCATACTCCTCCATTTTATATGGGTAGGGGGCTTAGACAAGGGGATCCGATATCTCCATTTTTATTTGTGCTTGCGATGGAGGCATTTAGCTAGATTATCAGAAGAGGTGTGGACAAGGGTCTGATTTAAGGCTTAAGAGTTGGGAGACACAGGTTCCATGTCACCCATCTCCAGTTCGCTGACGACACGATGATCTTCTACAGGGCATCTACAGAGAACATAAGAAATTAGAGGAGACTGCTTGATTGCTTCTTCTTGATATCGGGTCTGGGGCGAATTTTGAGAAAACAGAGCTTATAGGCCTTTGAGTAGATGACCAATTCTAGAGGGAGGCCGCTACTATTCTAGGATGTGCCATCGACAAGTTACCTACCATGTACTTGGGCCTTCCATTGGGGGCAAAAGCGGGAAGAAGTCAGACTTGGAAGCCAGTGATTGATAAAGTGAAATAGAGGCTAGCAGGGTGGAAATAAAAAATTCTTTCTAGAGGAGGGAGATTGGTTCTGATCAAAAGTGTTTTTAACAACCTTCCCATGTATTATACGAGTCTATTTAGAATTCTGAAGGGTGTGGTTAAAGAAATTATTAGTATTCGGCATAATTTCTTCTGGAGGCAGAATGGAGACCGGAAAAGCTTACCGTTGGTCAGGTGGAGTGTGATTCAGAGACCCAAATGCTTGGGTGGTCTCGGAGTGGGGGACCTAACCATGATGAATAATGTGATGTTATTCAGATGGTGGTGGAGGTATTATACGGTTGATGGTGCTTCATGGAAGAACATGATATCCTCAATTCATTATGGGGGTCGAAGTGGGAGTATGCATAGTCTTGTGAATGAACGAGGTTGGTCACCGTGGGTAGACATAGTAAAGGGGGGAAGTGGGGACCCCGTCATAAAAGAGGAGTTGTCTTTTGCTATTGGGGACAGAAGGTCTGTTAGCTTCTGGCATGATGATTGGACAGGATCAGGAGCACTGCGAATTGTTTTTCCTAGACTATTCAGTGTGTCAGGCCAACAGGAGGAGAAGGTTGCTGATATGGGGCGATGGGAAGGAACACAGTGGATATGGATCTTAAGGTAGAGACGACTTCTTTTTGATTGGGAGATCTAGCTAGTGGAGTAGATGGAAGGGTTTATTAACCAACATCCCCTAAGCAGAGAAAAGAAGGACATGTTTAGATGGGCTCTAGAGGATAATGGGTTGTTCTCCATCAAATCGTTTTGTCTAGCATCGTTTCAAAAGACTGTTGGAGGCAGGCCTACAAACCTAGATCTCAGTTTTATATGGAGCGGTCTAGCCCCTCCGAGGGTTGAACTTATCACTTGGTTTGCGGTCCAACAGAGGCTTAAAACTAAGGATAGGTTAGCTGGACTTCATGTTGTGGAGTTAGTGGATATAGGGTGCTCCCTCTATATGGTAGAAAGAGAATCAGTGAACCATGTGTTTCTTCACTGTATTATGGCAAGGAAGATTTGGTACGCGATTAGTGAGTGGCTAGGTGTTACATGGGTGATGTCAGGCTCTATTGAAGAGCATGCTTATGCGTGGTTTGGCTTAACAGGAATCAGGTTGAGGCGTGACCTCTGGCGTACAGCTTTATTCGCTATAATTTGTGCCATATGGGATTATAGGAATAGAGTCGTGTTTGATAACTTCAAAGTGTGTGATAGGTGGCTACTTTTACTCATTAAAGTGAGTATAGGCTCTTAGATCAAGGCGCATAGGCTCTTAGATCAAGGCGAATAGGAGTGAGTTTCCCTATAGAATCCAGGAAGTGGTCCATAATGTCGAAGCTTTCTTGTAAGGATGCTCTATTTTGTTGAACTTGATTAATCTCTATATATATCATAAAAAAAAATTTCTAAAACTCTTATGCAAATACTATATCATGACTTTTCTTGCCTTTATGATTTAATAGAATTATATCATTCTAACTCCACAAAAGTTCATCAATTTGCATGCTAAAGTCTTAAGTATTATTATATATGTGCTTTCAATACCTAAAGCTAATGTAACACTATCTTATGGTTGTCAAGCATGCATTGCTTCGGGTTATGTGGATAATGCCCTAACAAGTAAGATTAATCATTCTTAACCACTCAATCTATGGATAATTTTATGTGAGGATCTCACTACAGCTCTACTTTTCAACCTAATAATGTATGGGAAGGAACTAATCAATAGCTTAATTAAACACACCTGTGTGTTGCTTGTTCTTATCATCCACTTATTAACTATTTATATAAAAGCTACTTGAACTTGTTTCATAGAAGCCATTTTTTTCTCTAGTGTTAGCCATCTCTTCTTCGCTTTTTTGTAACTTTTCTTTAGTTTTCTGCAACTTTTCAGTAGTAACAGCTAATTTCTTACTTACCTTTTCAACTTCTTGATTGGATTTTCCTACATGTTGATTATATATAGCTAACTTTGAAGGTGTAGCACCATGCCCATAACCAAATGCCCTACCACTATGATTTTTTCCATATAGAGCTAGGATGGCTTCCTTTTCTTCATCAAAGGTAGACCCTGATAACTCAAAACTATCAATTCTATCATTGACATAAGCAATGGCATCATCATATATTAAAATAGAAAAAATAAAATACACATAATCAAAATCAAATAGATCAAAAAATAAGGATACTAGTGAGTAAATGTGTGAATATATCACTTCATACCACAAACTCTTTTGATGTTGAATTCTCCAAGTAGCTCCCATCACATCTTTTATGATTTTGTATAAACATTCCTAGGTCACCAGGCTCTTTTCCTTCTAATCTCCTCTAAAGTATCATGATGTGGTTTTATCAAAGTAGCCAGAAGGTTGGATCAAAGATTGTATTAGAAACTATCACCACAAACTAATGCAAAAGAAACGAAGCAATTATCTGGAGTATAGGTGAAGAAATTGATTAACAAAGGAGGAGATACTCGACAGATTTGAGTGGTCTTCAAATCTGGAGTATAGGTGATTGAGGAAGGTTGAATCCCAGATTTTCCTTACCCAATGTGGACCCAAAAGGGAGGATAGACTTTAGCTAATGTAGCTCAAAGTTTGATAAAAAAATTCTTATTCAAATCTACTTACAAATGATGCGCACAAAGATATATATAGAAGAGGAGATAGTCTGAGGTTAGCTAGCCTAAACTAGCCGAGTATTTCCCTTAATCCAGCCCATTTATCATGGTTGAATTAAACTCATATTAACCTTAATCCAAAGCATAATATCGTTGGTTAAATGATACTAAGGATTAATATTACAAAGCTATACAATTGACTAAGATACATACCTGAAATTATATCAATACCCCAACTTATATAAAATACTCTTAGGGTTAGGGTTTACAGTACGTTAATACAAATAATGAATATCATCACTATATCTTCTGGTTGTAAAGTATCATCCCATATATGCCATAGTTTTTCATGCTTTGAATACTTATACACATTAAAGTGTATTAACATCTTCTTCTTGCAAAATATGTGACATGCCTATAAGAACAACTTGAATGTTTTTAAATATCAAGCATATAAGAATTATCAAAAATATTTAACATGATAGGCTCCAATATTAAGAAAGCTAAATCTTCCTTACCTTGAGGATTAATATGAACATGACAATCATTAGGTTCATTGGATGCTCCTGCATCATATCAAATAAAAATAAATTGAACAAAAAGTCTTAAACATACTTAACTATCAATATTTTGGTTTGTCATGAATTACTTACAAATTCATCTCTACCAATAGCAAAACAATTTATTCCATGAGTATGAAAATGATATGCTTCTTTTCTCACAGTTTCTCCTCGCATAGTAGCACTCTAGATCAAATAAATAATTAGGTGAGTTTATATTTAATTTATATTATACCGATACATATACTAAAATATTATACCTTTCCTTTATCAGAGAACTAATATTCAACAAGTTTGATTCAATGACCCTTAGTAAGTCTTGTCTTATTCAATTTATTAATCATTTGATCTTTAGTCTCACCTAGAAGGTAATAAAGAGCCTTCAACTCATACTTCCTTTGCTTACTTTCGCTCCAATATTACTCAAAAAATATTTGTCTGTCACACTTCTTGAAGGAAGAAGAAAATTTTCCTATATAATCAACATAATTAGATTAATAAATAATAAGAAAAATATTACTCAAGAATAAAAAATAAAAAAAAGAAATACCCAAACTAGTTTCTTCAAATCATCTTTGAATCTTTTATTGAAATACCCCAAAATCCTAATTTTAAGAATTATTGATTAGAGAAAATAATTAAATAGATTATTTTATTAAAATAAAAAGGAAATTAATTAAGGTAAATCAAGAATAAAATAATAAATATTATAATTAGGAAAATTTAGGTGTTTTGCTACTTAAAATGGAATTTAGGAAAAATATTTTAAAAATCTCAAATTAGCCTAAAAAGGGAATTAAATATTATTTTATTAAAATTTTATTATTTTTAAATATCCCAATATACTAAAATATTCTAAATACCCCAACTAACCTATTTTTTCTTTTTTATTTTTCTTTTCTTCTCTTTTTCTCCTTCTTTTCCCTTTTCCCTTTTTCTTTCTTCTCTCCTTTCTCCTTTTCTTTCTTCTCTCCTTTCTCCTTTTCTTTCTCTTCTTCCCCGAATTGGGCTAGCCCAACCTTTCTCCCTTTTCTTTTCTTTCTTTTCTTTCTCCTTAGACCGCCCGATCCACTCCCCTCCCTCTTCTTCCTTCTTCTTCTTCCCTCGTTGCGACCTACAACCTCCCCGAACCTACGCCTTGAAACTCATCGCCAACCACACTCGCTGACCGACCATCTCTCCTCTCTCTTCTCCGCTGATCAGCCTATCTTTTTGACCCAACAAAACCCCTCTCTTCTCGCACGACATTTCTTCCTCCTTGGCCAATCACAGCCTGCCATGGCAAACCTGCGCCGGCCTACCATTGCCGGCCACTGTACCCTAACCTACCTACCCCTATTCTCTCATTTCCCTCTGTCCTTATCCCCCTCCTTTGGCTCTATAAATACCCCATAACCAGCCCCAAACTCGAACTCTTTCCTACACCCAGAAAATCCTATCTCTTGCACTACTGCCCGATCAGATGCCCTCATCGTCGTTGTCGCCCAACACCGCCGCTCGAGCCACCCATAGTACCACTCCCTACATCACCCTCTACTAAACTACACCACCCTTCGCCCTCGATTTGCCTTGAATGAGCCACCCTGACCATGCAAAGTTTCCTCCCCGAGCAGCCACACTTTGAAATGCCCTAAAACCTAATTTTAAGAATTTTAGCTAAATAAGAATTTATTAGAAAAATTAATTAAATAAATTATTTTTATTAAAATAAAAGGGAATTAATTAGGGTAATTCAAGAAGAAAATAATAAATATTTTTATTAGAAAATTTTGGGTATTTTTGCTAATTAAAATATAATTTAGGAAAAATCTTTCAAAATTTCTAAATTAGCCTAAAAAAGGAATTAAATATTATTTTATTTAAATATTCTAAATATTTAAATTATTATAATTATCCCAACCCACCTATTTTTCTTTTTTCCATTTTCCTTTTTTTCCTTTTCTTTCTTTCTTTTCTTTTCTTTTTCTTCCTTTTTCTTTCTTCTTCTTTTCTTTCTCATAATCCTTACCCCGATTTGGGCTTATCCATGGCCTACCTCTCTTATTTCCTTTTTCTTCTTTGGTGCAGCCTAGCCCTGGATGCTGTGCTTTGTTTCGTCTTCTTTAATTGTACATGGACGCTCTCGATTTGAACACTTTGAATGAAAAATAGTACGTGGAACAGTATAAGGGTATATAGGAGACCGAGCTAGGGTTTGAAGTAACCAGCTAGGGTTTGGCGTGACTACTTAGGGTTTCATGGTCACACGTGTACTTGGTGATTAAAGTGTGATGGTGATTGTGGAATCGATGGGTTGTGTTACGTGGGTGTTAAATTGATTTGGGTTGTGTGAGGTGGAGTAAGATGGGCCACTTAGGCCTAAATTAGGGTTTCAAAATAAAACCCTAGGGAGAGATGGTGAGTAGACTTTGAAGTGTAAGGTAGTGAGCCTTGACCCACATACGTGGAAAATGGGCTCTAGTGTGAGTTAGGGTAAGGAGGAAAGGATGTTGGGCGAAGTTAGGGGGTACACGAGTCTTACAATGTGAGACAGGTCCTTTTGGAGGATAAGCATAGAGTGAGTTAGTCATTCATGTTTATGGTTTAAATTTTGAATAAGACACTTAAGACATTAATCTTGTAAAGTGAAAGATTATTAAGCCGGGCCTAGACTGATCCACCGGCATAATAGTGGCTAGGTGTTGGGGTGCCCGGGAGACCAATCCACCAGCATATAATAGTGGTTAGGGCATGTTGCCCTATGTGTGACCGATCCACCAATTATAGTAGTGTAGGATCTCGAGCTCAATAAACTAAACCCTGAATTTACTAAGACACGTAAAATATACTAAGTACTTACAATGGAACATCATGCGAGCAGGGGTCAGACTGATCCACCGACGTATAATAGTGGTTAGGGTATGTTACCCTATAAGTGACCGATCCACTGGCTATAATAGTGGCTAGATGTCAGGGTACCCCGGAGACCGATCCACCAGCTAAAATAGTGGGGTTCTCGTACTTGCATGGATTTAATAAGAAGCATGGTATGAAATAAGTATCGATAAGAGATTATTAATTAATTAATTTGGACTATAAATGGGCCTTTATGTGTTTACCTGAATGTTTGTATGCTATTACATTATCATGTTGGATTATGTGGTTTTGTATTGGCCTTAGTGCATGGCTACCTTACTCAATACGTAGCGTATTGATCACCCTTTTATGGGTATTGCTCATTCCCACAAGTAGAAGGCCCTTCTGACTTTATGTAGGTGGGTGATGCCTATTTCGATGCCTTCGATGTCCATACGGAAATAAGTGGAGATAAGTGTTGATCATGGGCTTGGTTCGATGATTGGAGTGGCATGGCCAGTTTCTCTTCCTATGATATTTTATTCCTTTATGTCATTTCTTCTCTTTATTGGATTTTTCATAATCAAACTTTAATGTTTATAGACATTATTTCTTTCAAGGAACTTTGATTTCATACTTTAGGATTATGTAAACTTTTTATGCATACTCCGATTTATATGCTATGAACTTTTAGTTTAAGTATTAATTTAAGTTTGACAATAATTCTTATAGCCTTAGCACTTGGAAGTGGAACAGTAGGAGTGAACTGATTTAGTACTAAGTGTGGCGGTAACATCACTAGAATTCATAGGTTTTAATTTAAATGCTTCTGTCTATAAAAAAAATATAGTGAATTTTAGGGTGTTACACACTTCCACTCCCGCCACCCTTCGCACCATTGTTTGCCACCACTCATGCCACAACCACCACTTCCTACACCTCCCAAAATTTCCTACAAACCTTCCTCTACCTCCCCTACCCTCATTTTCCTCTTTCTCTCTCTCCTTCTCCCTTCCTCCCTTTCCACCACCCTTGGCCACCATAGCACCGCTGCCTGCACCGCCATCTTTAACCACACCACCACCCTCATTCCAACCCTATTAACTTGGGCAACCTCAACAACCCAAACTTCCACCCTCATTCCCCCTCTTCTATTCCCAACACTTTACTAAACTCCTTTTCTCCCTCTTTCCCCGCCATCGGTGACGCCGTCGTGTGCTGCCTCCGATGCCACCAATCACCACCAACCCTAGGTGGTACCCTAAACCCTCTCAACCCTTAAACCCTATTTATGCAAGACTTATTTATTTTAATTATATTTTATTGTTATTATTATGTATTATGTATTATGTATTATTATTATCAGTATTGTTGTTGTTGTTGTTATTGTTATTACTATTAAGGGTCCAAACCCTATTTTATCATTATTTTGATTATTATCATTATTGTTTTTAGTATTATTATTATTATTATTATCATTATTATTAATTATTAATTATTAATATTAATATTAATATTAATATTACTATAGATGGTCAAAACCTTATTTTATCATTATTTTGATTATTATCATTATTATTATTATTACTATTACTATTATTATTGTTATTATATTTATTATTATTATTAGTATTAGTATTAGTATTATTAGTATCACTATTATTATTATTGTAAAAATATTTGAACCCTTATATTATTATTATTTCAAATATTACTATTATTATTATCATCCGTAGCAATATGAGTATTTTGTTAGTGTTACTATTATTACATTATTATTTTATCCCTAACCCTATTATTAGCCTTAGCATTAAAAATACTAGGGTTTCTATTATTAGGATATTAGTATTACTATTATTATTAATATCACTATTTTTACTATAACTAATTTTAATACTCTAATTAGAGAAAATAAAGCTATTAGATTTAATAAAATAAATATGGCTATAAATATTATTAAAAAAATCCTATTTTTCACTTGTAAAGTTTCCTTTAATAATAGTAACCCTAATCTTAGAATAAAATAGGAAATAATAGTATTTTTGGTAGGAAGGAAACTAATTATTAGTTTTTCCCTCTTATAGGTGAAACCAGTCAAAACCCTAATAAGGTGTAGGAGCGTGCTCCAAGACTCATGACGTGCTAGGTAAGGATGTAGCTAAGGCCTTATGTGTGCTATGTGTCTTATATTCCTTGGATGTTATGTATAATGATGTGTTGTGTATCTTACTCTATTAGTTTAACTGTTTTATGAGTAGCGCAGCCTGGAGTTGAGGTATGTTCATATGCTTTCTTATGGTATGTGTTTAATCTATATATGTGGTGAAATGTGATATGATGTGGCCTTTTAAGACATGCATGTAAGGGTATTTAATTTGGTATCATGGGATGGAAATATGATAAAGAAAAATGGGAGAGTAAGATGACTAAGGGGAAGTAAGTTAGCTAATGTAGGTAGGATGGACATAAATATTCCATGATCCATGAGTGGATGAATAATAGGGGATTGTAAGTAAAATTAAGGAATGGGAGAATATAGGGTTTTGTATAGGAGAATCTAGGGTTTGCATTGGAGTTTTAGGGTTTTGTATAAAAAACTTCAAGGGTTTGCATGGGAAGGTTAGAGTTTGCATAGGGGTGAACTTTATGTATAGGAAGTTGACTTGGGGTATGAGAAAGGTAATGAAAGAGTTTTTTGTGTGATTGGAGGCCTTGGGTGAAAAATAGTACATCGGATAGTATAAGGGTGCATAGGAGATTAAGCTAGGGTTTAAGAGAAAATCCTAATATGAGAAGGTGGTAAAAAAGGAAAATAAATGAGGGTGAATGGAGTAGGAGATGAGGATGGAAGATTATCATGTGAGAGATGAGCATGAGCACCATGGGAAAATAAGAGTAGAAGGTGAGAAATGGAGGGGTGACACGTGGAAAGGAGGATGCTAGGGTTTGGTGTGGCTACCTAAGGTTTCGTGATCACACGTATACTTGGTGAGTAGAGTTAGATGATGATGGTTGAATCTAAGGAGTTGTGATGTGTGGAGTATTAAAGCAGTTTGGGTTGTGTGATGTAGAGAATAATGGGCCACATAGTCCCAAATTACGGTTTCTGGAGAAAACCCTAGGGTAAGGTAGTTAGTGGGCTTGGAGGTGTAAGGTAATGGGCCTTGACCCACACACTTAGAAGTTGGGCTTCTAGAGTGAGTTAGGAAAAGGAGGAAAGGATGTTGGGGTAAGTTAGGAGGTGTAGGAGTCTTAAGATATGGGACGATCCCTCTTAGTGGATAAGCGTAGATAGAGTTGGTAATGCATGTCTAGGGTGAAATATGTTGAATAAGATACTATAAGACATTAATTGTGTAAAGTGGAAGATTATTACATAATATTGGTTAGATGCGTTATGTCCTATAAGTGACCGCTCCACCGGTGATAATAGTGGGGGATCCCAAGCTCAATAAACCAAACTCTAAGTTTGATAAGACATATAAAAGACACTAAGTACTCACAGTAGAACACTATGAGATTTGGGGCCAGACTGGTCCACCAACAAATAATAGTGGCCAAGAGCATCTTACCCTGGAAACAGATCCACTGGCATATAATAGTGGCCAGGTGCATTTTTTCCTACAACTGGCTGATACACCGGCTATTATAGTGGGGTTCCCGTACTCACGAAAGTGATAAAAAAGCATGGTGTGAAATGAGTACCAATCATAGATTAAATAATTAATTCATTCAGACTATGATCTGACCTTTATTTATTTATTTATCTAAAATTATTGTACATTATTATGTTATCCTATTTGGATTAGGTGCTATTGTGTATTGGCCTTGGTGCATGGTTACCTTGCTTAGTATGTAACATATTGACCACCCTTTTTATGGGTGCTGCTTATTTCCAAGAGTAGAAGGCCCCTCTGACTTTGTGCAAGTTGGTGACGAGGCATCAGGCGGGTTGAGTGTTGAGTATTGACTTGGGTGGGGGATCGAGAGTGGCATGGCCGAATTTTCCTCTTTATGATATTATATTTGTATTGGGTTTCCCAGACTTAAGTTTTATCGTTTGTAGACTTTATCCCTTTTAAGGAACTTTGACTATGTACTCTATATTGTTACTTTTTTTTACGCACTCTAATTTTTGTCTTATTATTGCTTTAATGCTTTATTGAAGTCTTGCTTTGAATATGATATATGATGGTTGTTAAATTTCTTTTAGCTTGTTTAGTACGGGAATGGCCCGCAACCGGGCTTATACTAATCATGGCGGTAACATTCTCGAAATTCACAAGTTTTAATTTAATTGCTTCCATTAAATCTTAATTTAAACAAAATTTTTTAATAATAAATTTTGGGGGTGTCACATTTATGGACACAATGCCAATCATATTCTTCATAAGGACACCATTCTCTTTTATTTTTTTTTTTGCTAAGTCCCCCAGCTAACGATGGAAGTAATGCCATGAATTTCTAATCGGTCGAAACATTTCATTAACATCCACTATCATCCTCTCACCATTCCTAAGATTCCAAAATATCTTTCAGCTCAATTTTTTGTTGTCTTTAAATAATCCTTCCCTCGCCATATAAATGATAAATTAGTTAAGCACAGAAATAAGAATTGCATCAAAGAAATAAAAAACTAAATAATATAATGAATCATCCTTATTAATAAATTTCACAAAGTCATTATCAACTATGGTTGTGCTATTTTCACTTCTACTACTACTACCATTACCACTTCCACTTCGACTACTACTACCAATTATATTTGGTGTATCATCTCATAACATATGTGTTCATCATGGATGTGGTCCTCATAGACAAGCTCCTTTAATAGTGGAGCATTATGCATACCATTATCAGGTGTAAATGGTAAATTTACATTTGGAGGTCTCTCACTTGATGATCTTGTATCAACAAAAGCTTGAACAAGTGTGTTCGGTGAAATAGGTGAGCTACTCTCATTTGTGACATGTTTTAAAGGAGGAGTGACATCAGATGGTGTGCAAGGATTAGATGATGATGCACAAAAATCAGATATTAATCTTTTTCTTACATTCTTTGAGCGATATATGACTACAAAACATATGATTTAAGCACACTAAAGATAGTTAGATATATGTATGGTAATAATATATTTCTTGCCAAAAAAAATAATAACATACTACAATCACTAAGTATTATCATACCAATATAGCAAGTATGGTCTAGAGGAATACATAGCAATGAAAACCAAATAAACACCAAAAAAAACTACTCATCCATATCCATCTTAGCTAAATATGTTACATCATCAAAAGTGTTACTGGAAGTAGAAGGAACAGATTAAGGATAGAGAAGATCAAATTCATCATCATTTTCTCTATCATTTTCTCCCTAGACACATGCTCTTAATTGATAGTTGTCTCTTGGATTTATTTCAACAATGTGAAACCAATCTTCTTGCTTCCTATATTTGACATAAAACACTTGGGTTGCTTGAGATGCAAGAATGAATGGATCATCTTTCAATGCTTTACCCGTATGAATCAAATAGTTGAAATTTACTAATGTAAAGCCATTTTTATCTTGCTTCAAGCCTCTACTTGAATTAATATTTACCCAGTCACAATAAAATAATATAACTTAGCAACTCCTATAGTAATCCAATTCATAAATTCCTCTAATCCTTACATAGTATTTTATTCCACCAACGAATAGCATCACCCTATTGTTTTGAGTTTTCCTCCTCTCATCACACTTTTTTGTATGGAATCTATATCCCCTCGTGATGAAAGAATTCATCGATCTAACTAATTTATTAGCTCCTCGTACAAAAGCCTTCCAAATTTGTCCACCCTTTATGGTGTCATCAAAGTGTCATCCTTAAAATTATATTAAAAATAATTACACTATTTATATATATAAAAAAAAGAGTATTGTTATACATGTTAAAACTACCTTTGATTGAAGCCATCGAGAGAATTCTTCAATCACCCATTTTTTCTCAATATTCTCAACAAGTCGAATAATCCTATTAGCCTAGTGCTTTTCATGTATGAATTCACTAAAACCATATAAGAGAATTATATTAAATAAGAAAATATTTCCACTAATAAAGTTACACAACTATTATACTACATGTGATATTACTTATGACGTGCATTGTAATAGTCATGTTGGATAAGCACATAGCGATAATCTTACTTAAGACTTAAATCATCTAAATTAAGATGATGAATTCTGCCTAATAATCGTCCACCGATGTTGAACAAATACTTGTTAAAAACTTGAACAAATTCATCACTCCTTGGTCCTCGATTAAATACAGTTTCAACATCTCCAAAATAATGTGAACAAAATGTTAAACATTCATGGATATTGTATCCTTCAGCCATCAAACCCTTATGATGAGCTTTGGTACGGACACTTGATTTTAATTACACTAAGGCACTGCCAAATAAAACAATCAAGTCATATGGCTTCAACCATAGAAATATTGAAAACACTAAGCACGTGGATATGGAATATTATAAATGTCATTACCATTCAATAGGATACATCCAAGTATAGTGAATAGAACGAGTGAATTTCACTTACTCTAGAGGATGCACAATTATATTAACGATGCTTGTAAAAAAGCTTGGTGGAAATACTTTTCTTGTGTAGCACAATGTCAAAACAACATGTTGTTGTAAATTATCAAGCTCTCGTTAGTCAAGTTGTTTTCCACATGTGGATTTGAAAAAAAAAAAGATAACTCTCAGATAAGTCTAACAACTTTAGTACTCATAGATACTCTTAATGTAGTTGGAAGCAAATCTTACATTAAGATATGACAATTGTGGCTTCAAATGCTGAATGACCTTTTTTTATTTCAAACTAACACATCTTGAGATGTTAGATGCATATCCATTAGGAACGTCAATATTTTGAAAAATTGACAAGAAACGAACCTTATCAATGACATTCTTGGTATAAGAAGCATTAGGTAAAATATACTTGTTATTGGGACGTTTGATTGGGTGTAAATCTTATTGTATCCTAATTTCCTTATTTATAGTTGATAATTATCTCTCGATTTTCTATCAATACCCAAAAACTTTATTAACAAATTATCACATATGTTTTTCTCTATGTGCATTACATCCAAATTGTGACGAATGAGGTGATGTTGTCAATATGAAAGATAAAAAAAAATACTTCTTTTCTTCCAATTATATTACACATGGCTATCATAAAAACTCTCCTCCTCCTCTTCATCACATCATCATCATCATCTATGTCCTCATTAATCTCAAAGACTGGTGGATGCCTGACATTAGATTGAGAGGATATTATAGGTCGATCTGATGACTTGCCATAAACATGATTGATGAAATCCATTTGCCTATGAAAAGCAACTCCTAAACGTGTAGTTGGAGCCCTATTAACCTCTATTGTTCCATTAGATTGTGAAGGTTGAAACCAAAATAAGTGATTATAACACTCCCAAAATCACTACTAACAAGTTATATTTTATTAGAAGTTCCACGGAAACAAGTAAATCAAAACATGTGAATTTTAATAATATTACCACCGTGATCAGTACAAGCCCAAACCCCAGCTGGTCTCGTGCTCACCACAAGGCTAAAGAAGAATTAACAACATCATAACTCAAAATCAAAGCAAGGCTTCATAAAAGCATTAAAACATTCATAAGACAGAAATCAGAGTACGCGAAAAGAGTTTGTAATCCAGAGTACATAATTAAAATTTTTTAAAAGGAATAAAGGCTACAATAAGATAAAAATTAAGTATGAATAACCCAGTACAAAATAAAAGTGCATAGGAAGTAAATTCGGCCACATCGCTCTCTATCTTAGACCATGTCCATGCTTAACACTCACCCCCGCCCAATTTCTTATAAGCATCGAAGGCATCAAAAATAGTATCACCAACCTGCGTAAAGTCAAAGGGGCCTTCTACTCATGGGAATGAGCAACACCTATGAAATGGGTAGTCATTACGCTACGCACTGAGCAAGCTAACCATGTAGCTAAGACCAAGCATACA
Source organism: Tamarix austromongolica (assembly GCA_039764185.1). Taxonomy (NCBI): domain Eukaryota; kingdom Viridiplantae; phylum Streptophyta; class Magnoliopsida; order Caryophyllales; family Tamaricaceae; genus Tamarix; species Tamarix austromongolica. The sequence continues at coordinate 38,876,761 of CM077808.1, read as the reverse complement.
AAAACATGTAACACAAGCATGATCATATAAACAACATATAATTATTACAAACATATAAAGGCCAAGCTATAGTTTGGATCAAACAATTCTTTAAATCTCTGATCAATACTCATTTCACACCATAGTTATTTTCATTCCATGCGAGTGCGGGTGCCCCACTATTATAACCAATAGACCGAAAACATACAGAAAATAATGCTCCTGACCACTATTATAGCTAGTGGATAAGTCTCCAGGGCAAGGTGCTGCGGGGCACTATTATTGGCTGGTAGACCGGTCTAGCCCCAATTCTCATGGTATTTCACTGTAAGTACTTCGTATCTTTCCCATGCCTTATCATAATTATGTTTGGTTTGTTGAGTAGGGAATTTCCCACTATTATAGCCGATCAACTAGAAACGTACAAGACATAATGTTCCTGACCATTATTATTACCAGTGGATCAGTCTCCAAGGCACACTGGCACCTGTCCACTATTATTCGCTAGTGGACCGGTCTGGGCTGGGCTCAACAATCTTCCTCTTTAAATGGTTAGTATATTATTCTTGTATTATTTGACAAGTTTCACCTAAGACATGCATGTCACACTCCATCTATTCTTATCCTCCTAAGAGGGCTCGTCCCTTATCTTGAGACTTCTACCCTCCTAACACACCCCAACATCCTTTCCTTATTCCACTTACTCACACTGGAGGCCCAACTCCTAATTGTGGATCAAGGCCCAACTCCTAAAAGGGTCACATCACATAGTATCATAATCACAACATATATTATACACATGCCATAAGAAAACACAAGATCATACCTCATCTCTACGCTGTGCTACATATAAAATAGTTATAATGATAATCATAAGATACATAACATATCATAGTACATAACATGCAAGGTACACAAGGTACATAACACATATAGGACCTTAGCTACATCCTTACCTAATACGACACTGATCTTAGAGCACATTCCTACACCTCCTTAGGGTTTTGACTGGGTTGATTAAAATAAGTATTAATTTTTCTCCTACCAAAAATACTATTATTTCCTACTTTATTCTAATATTAGGGTTACTATTATTAAAAGAAACTTCATAAGTAAAAATAGGATTTTAATTCTCAAGTTAGCCTACTAGGTTATTACTAGTCAAAACAGGTTCATAATAAGTATTTATAGTCATATTTATTATTAAATCTAATAGTTTTATTTATTCTAATAATAGCACTAATCCTAGTTGTAGCAAAAATAGTGATATTAATAGTAATAATAATACTAATACTCATAGAAATAGAAACCTTACTATTATTAAGGTTAAGGCTAATAATAGGGTTAGTAATAAAAATAATAATATAATAATAGTAATATTAACAAAATAATAATATTGCTAAGGATAATAATAGTAATAATAATAACAATAATAATCAACATAGTGCTATTTATAGGGGTAGGGTTTTGAATTTTCACAAAAGTACTAATAGTAATATACTAAGGCTAACCCTTATAATAATAATAATAATAATAATAATAATAATAATAATAATAAAGATACTTATAATAATAATTAAAAATAGGGTTTTGACCCCTACAAAATAATGGGATAAATATTGCGAGGCTAAAATTAGTAATAATAAAAATAATAGTCATTATCATAATAAGAATAATAATAATAATAAGGATAATAACATAAAATAAGTAAAAAGGGCTAAAGACATCATAGCTAGGGTTTTAAACGTTGGGGTACCACGTAGGGTTGGTGGTGACCGACGGCATTAACGACAGCACACCACGGCAGCTTCCAAGGGAAGAAGGTGGAATGTTGGGTGTTTAGGATAAGAGAGGGGGAATGAGAGGGGGATTTGAAGTGGTGGTGGCGACGCAGGCGGCGGTGGTGTGGTGGTCGAGAGTGGTAGAGAAGGAGGAAGAGAGGAAGGTAGGGGAAAAAGAAGGTAAGGAAATGTAGGAGAGGATCTACGGGTGATTTTGGAGGGTGAAGAGAGTGGTGGTTGTTGTGGGAGGGGCAGCGGATGGCGGTGCAAAAGGCGGCGGTGGCTGGGTTAAGGTTGGTTGAATGGCTAACTTTGCACAGCCAAGGTGGCTTGTGCAGGGAGGATTGAGGGTAGTGAGGGGTATGGCTCAGTGGAGGGCGGTGCAGGGAGTAATTTGGGTGACGATGCTGGACGGTGGTAGGCACAACAGGTGGCTAAACTAGTGTCGGCGACAAGAGGTGTGGATTTCTGGGTTAAGGGAAAAAAGAATTGAATGGGTTTGGTTGAGGGGTATTTATAGCCATGGATGAGGGGGAATAATAGAGGGGGGAAGAGGGAAGGTCGACAGCAGGCATGCAGGGCACCAGCTGATGGCGCATGGCCGGAGTAGGCTTGCGAATTTGCTGGGTCTACCATGCTCAGGAAGGGAAAAGGAAGGGTGAGAGAGGCACGTGTGAGGAGATAGAGAGGCCGCGATTGGGTGGAGGAAAGAGAAGGAGTGACAGGGAAGGGGATAGGGGTGGTAGGCTAGTGTGTAGTGGCATAAAGGCTGAATCCCTGCATCGAGAATGGAAAGGTTAGGCATCGAGGAGAGAGAGGGTTGAGGGAGAAGGAGAAGGAAAGAAGAAACACGGGTGGACCGAGTCATGAGGGAGAAGAAAAGGAGGAGGCCTTAGGCCACACAGAAGGAAGGGAAAGGGGAGAGGGATTGGACTGTAAGGGTGTGATGGCCCGGGTCGAGGAAAAAAAAGGGAAGAAGGAAAAGGAGAAAGGAGAGGAAGAAAAGAAAAGAAAAAAGAGGGGGGAAAAGAAAAGGAAAAAAAATGGAAAATAGATGGGTTGAGTATTTAAAATATTTTAGTATTTTAAAGTATTAAAAAATAATTAAATTACCTTTTAAGGTTAATTTAGGAGTTTTAAAATATTTTTCCTAAATTCCATTTTAATTAGCAAAACACCACAATTATTTTTCAATTAAATTATTTATTAATTTCCTCTTGATTTTACCTTAATTAATCCATCTTATTATAATACAATAATTTATTTAATTAATTTTTATAATAAATCCTTAATTTTCCATAATTATTAAAAATTAGGATTTTGGGGTATTTCAGTGATCATTCGATAACCATCGATGATGCCTCATATAAAAAAAAACTTTTTACCAAATTTTAGCCATCTTAAAGAAGTAGCACTTCCACAACAAGGGCAAGTAAGTGCACCCTTTATACTCCACCTTGATAAATTTGCATAAGCTAGAAAATTATTTATAGTCCATATAAGAGCAGCTTATAATTGCAAGTTTTGCTTAGAAGTTGCAGCAAATGCATTAACATGCTCCCACAACTTCCTTAACTCACGTATGAGAGGTTGCAAATACACATCAATGTCATTACCTGGACCCTTCTGCCCCACTATAATCATCCAAAAAAATGATGATTGTTTCATACACATCCATGGTGAGAGATTATAAGGAACTAGAATAACTGGCCAATTGCTATGATTGGTGCTCAATGTGCGAAATGGATTAAAACCATCCCTAACAATTCCAGGACAAATATTGTGAGGATCAAGAGAAAATGAGGATAGCGAGTATCAATATCTTTCCACACTAAACCATCGGATAGATGTCTCAATTTTCAATCTTTCACATGATCTCTATCAAGTCATCTCATATCTGTAGCCATCTTTGATGACATGTATATTCTTTTTAGTCTTTGAATTAATGGGAAGTACCATAGAACTTTTCTTGGTTTTTCCCTTCTATTAGAATCTCACTCACCCTCATCACTACAATCCACTTCAATCGGATTCTCCCAACGTGAAGTATTACACACTAAACAATTGTTTAACATTATCCTATTATTTCTTCCATCATCCAAATATAACATGCAATCATTTGGACATGCATCGTTCTTTTCATAGCTAAGATCCAATTCATTTATCAATTTTTGTGCTTCATACCAAGAAGATGAAAATGGATGCAACATAGGAAATGTATTGGACATCAGTTCAAGCAGCATAGTAAATGAAATACCCCGAAAATTCCTAATTTTATCAATTATATTTAAAAGAGATTTTATTAGAAAATTATTTAAATAAATTACTTTTATTAAAATAAAAGGGTATTTAATTAAGGAAAATCAAGAAGAGATTTATAAGTATTTTAATTAGGAGGAATTTGGGTATTTTAGCTAATTAAGCATTTTATTTAAAAAAATTAATTAAATAAATTATTTTATTTAAAATAAGAAGGAGAAAATAGTTTCAAAATTTTTAATAATTTTATAAGTAATTTAATTGGAGAAAAATTAAGGTGTTTGCTAATTAAAAAGGAATTTATGAAAAATCTCTTAAAAACCCTAATTTAGCCTAAAAAGGAATTTAAATATTATTTTATATACATCAAATATTTTAAATAATTTAAATATCCCATATTATTATTTTTCATTTTTCCCTTCTTCTTTTTCCTTTTCTTCTTTCTTTTTCTTTCTTCTTTTCTTTTTCTTTTTCCTCCCCTTCTCCCCGTTTGGGCTGCCCCTTTTCGCGGCCCAATCCTCTACCTCCTTCCTCCTTCCCACGGCCCAACGCCGTTCGGCCCTCCTTCGCACAGTGAAACGCAGCGTTTAGCCCTTCACTTCGCCGAAACGCTGCGCCCCGATAAGTGAAAATAACCGTTGCCTCCAGCTATACTCGACGCCGCGTTTTGTCCATAAATCACCCAAAACGCCGCGTTTTGGTAGGACCTTTTGACTGTTTCCGAACCGGCCGGTCTTTTCCCCCTTCTTTTCTTTTCTCCCGGACCGTCGGTCCGGCCACCTTCTTCTTCCTCCTCGCGCGCGCGACCTGCAACACGCCAGCCCCCTGCTCCGGCCGCCTGCGCGCCGCCTGCACGCCGCCTTCCCTTTTCTGCCCTGCCGGCCACCCTCTCTCGACCGACCTACACCCCCCATACTCCCTAGGCCACCCGCGCCTTTTCCTCCCTTTTTCCCGACCAGCGTAGGGGTCTGCCATGGCAGACCTGCGCCGACCCCCCTGCCGGCCGGCTTGCCCAAACGCCACCTAACCTGTCCTCCTTTGTCTCCTCTCTCGATTTTTCCCCCCAATTCGAGCCTATAAATACCCCACGAGCCGCAGCATCGGGCTCTTTCGAAAACCATGCCCAGAATTCCCCCTTGTGCCGCCCCCTCTTCAGACCACCGCCCCGTCGCCACCGCCCATCGCCGCCGCTCACTCCACCCCCTAAATTCTTCCCTGCAGCACCCTCCACCTACCCAAGCCTCCCTCAGCCCTCGGTTTACCCTACACGCGCCGCCCAAGCGGACGAAGTGCCCTTCCCGACCAAGCCAACCTCAAACCCCGCCACCCTTCGCACCGCCGCCCACCACCGTGCCGCCACTCCCACCGCCCCCTCTGCCTCCCAAAACCACCAAGGGAACTTCCCCAACCTCCCTAGACCCTCTATTTCCCTTGCCAACCCCTCCTTTTCCTTCCTTTCCCCTCCACCACCTCTCCACCCTCCTTCTCCCCCTACGCCGCCACCGCCGCCACCTGTGCCACCCACACCCTAGGTAGTTCTCTAAACTCCCCAACCCCTAAACCTTTATTATATAAGTGCTAATTATTTTTAGTAGCATAATTAATATTATTCTTACTATTATTATTAATATTATCACTATTAATATTATTATTAGTATTATTAATATTATCATTATTATTATTACCATTATCATTATTATTATTATTACTATTGGTATTATTATTATTATTATTATTATTATTATTATTACTACTATTACTATTATTATTACTATTATTATTATTATTATACCTAACCTTGAAACATTTATAACTATTGGCCTTACTCATACTAGTGGCCCATAACTTTAGTATTTTATTTTAACATCGTGATCGTTATTATTATTGCTAGTATTACTATTATTATTATTATTATTACTATTATTATTATTATTATTATTATTATTATTATTATTATTATTACTATCATTATTATTATTATTATTATTAACTGTTATTATTATTACTATCATTATTATTAGTAACATTGAACTACTACCATTAATAATAAATATTATTAAACTACTTTAAACTATTGTAGCTACTTTTATTAGTAGTAGCTTGATTAACTACTTTGAGAATATTGACCATACTTCACTTATAAAAGTAATATTACTATTCCTAGCTCTAACGGTAAGGTAAAGAATAGGGGTAAGATATAAAAGAATAGTGTTTTGGTCGGAGGAAGAGTAACCCCAGTTTTCCCTCTTATAGGCGAGTCAAGTCGACACCCGGAGGAGGCGTAGGAGCGTGCTCCAAGACCGGTGTCGTGTTAGGTAAGGACGAGGCTAAGGCCAACTTTGTGTATTGTATGTGTTACCTGCCTTGTATGCCTTATGCGGTTGTGTGCTTTAATCTATATTTTATCTGTGCATTTATGTAGCGCAGCTTGGAACCGAGGTATGTTCCCGTACTCTGGCTTATATGTACTAATATGGCATGGTACAAGGATGATGTGGTGTGATGTGACATGCATGCTAGGTGTGATGGGGAGTTGTGGAGTGGGGGCTTGGAAAGAGAAAAATAAACAAATAGGATAACCAAAGGGAAGTACGTCGGCCAACGCAGGTAAGAATGACCTAGGCAATTTATGATTAGTGAATGGATGGGAAGAGGGGGAACTAAATATATGGGAGAGTGGAAGAAGTAAAGTTGCCTGGGGAAAACTAGGGTTTGTATGGGAATGATAGAGTTGGCATGGTGGAAGTGATAGGGTTTGCATGGGGTGGTTAAGGTCCGCATGGGAGTGAACCTTACGTATGGAAAGTTACAGTGGGACGTAGGGAAGGTAACGGAAAGTTTGTTTGGGAGTTTGGAGGCTCGAGGTGAAAAATAGTACGTGGGATAAAATAAGGGCACTTAGGGACCAACCAGGGTTTGGGAAAGAAACCCTAACTTAAGAAGGTGGAATAAGAAAAAAAAAAGAAAATAATAAGAATAAATGAGGAAGAGTGAAGTATGTGGGAGAGTTGAGTTTGAGGGTAATGTTTAGGTTTCCAGTGCGAGAAGTGTGATAAGTAAGGTAATTACCAAAGGGTGTTTAGTGGCCTAATATAAGCGTAGGAGACAGCTCGGTAACCTAAACCGAGCGAGGATATAGCTAAGACTGGATGTGTGACCTGTATCCTATGTGTCGTGGATGCCTTATATGAATGCTGTGTTGTATTCTAAATGTCGTTATCTTACTTGTTTCGTGGGTAAGGTGGCTTGGAAACAAGACGTGTACTTGTGTTTTCATTAGCATGTGATAGTACGATTATGTCTTCAGTTTTGATGTGATGTGTTGAGATCTCTGGCCATGCATGACAAAAGATATGCCCTCGAATAAGATACATTAAGACACTAACGACTTACAGAGAAAGATGTTGAGCCAAACCCAAACCGTTCCACCGGCTATAATAGTGGCAGGGTATCTTACCCTCGCGACCGTTCCACCGGCTATAATAGTGGCAGGGCATAAGCCCTCGCGACCGTTCCACCGGCTATAATAGTGGGGGATTTCGTGCTCAACAAACTCAAAAGGTAAAAGTGATAAGACATGTGAAAGATACAAATGGTTATAGTGGAATACCTTGTGAGTCGGGGCCAGACCGTTCCACCGGCTATAATAGTGGCAGGGTATCTTACCCTCGCGACCGTTCCACCGGCTATAATAGTGGCAGGGCATGGCCCTCGCGACCGTTCCACCGGCTATAATAGTGGGGTTCCCACACTCACATGGTCTGGATAAGACGATGATCGGTTATAATCAGAGACCTGATAAAAGAAAAGTGATATCTAGTTCATAACCTATGCTGTTTATATGTGTTATCGCATTCTATCTACGTACCTATGCTATGTCTGCTATGTTTTGTATCTTTGTGTCTGGGCCTTAGCACACATGCGCCCTTACTCAGTACTGGACCCGTACTGATACTACCTTGATTGACTGGGTCCTGTGATGATCCACCGATGGTGGGGAGCAGACCTTTGATGCAGGTTGATCAGTTACTAAATTGGGGTGGAAGGCTTGATCTGAGTGAGTAAGCGGTCCGGATATTTACCCTTCGAAAATTGTGTGGTTTAATCGTATTTGTCTTTGGAGGTTACAAGTGTTGTGTTTAATTTTTTTCGAGGGTTTTATCGTACTTTGCTATTCCGTTATTTTAAGTATTCTGATATATGGACCTTTAAATTGTATTTCGGAATGTAACTTTTGACCTTCGCACTCTAATTCCGTAAAACTTGTGCTTTATGAATGATTTGTTCTGGTTTTATTCTTTCTAGCCTTAGCACTTAGTATCGGGTCGGTAGGTATGGATCGATCTGGTACTAAGTGTGGCGGTAATACCCCCGGATTTACAATTTTATTTGATTGCTTCCGCTAAACTTCTCTTAAATTTAACGAACTTTTTCAGTAGTAAATTTGGGGGTGTTACAAGTTGGTATCAGAGCTTTTGGTTGTTGAGAATCAGATTTCGGTTCGAGATTTGGTTCTCACGATCCTAATTGTTTTAGCCGAAAATTTATTTTAACTTCTTTCAAGTGATTTTTCTTTTGATCCGGATTAGCTTGTGAGGATAGTGAGATCGGGTAGTGTAAGTGGCCTTGTGATTTGTTGATGTAATTATGTCCTTATATATGATCATTTGTTATTTTACGTGCCTGATTTTTTGTTAAATATGCATTTTATATGTTGCGATTATTATGGTTTTGTAATTAGTTTTCTCTTAAGGGGGTAGTGACCCCACTAGGTTAACCCTAGTCTTGCAGGTTTAGCGGATTAAAAACCTTAAGGTATACCTTACCGGATATAGGGTGATGGGACATAACTAATAATCTATTTTGGTTGAGTAATCTCACTTTTGGAGTTGTAAGAAATTATGTTTGGAACCCTAATAGTGATGTTTAAGTAGATGTATCATTTCAATTGGGAGAAATCTAGAATTGTGATAATGTTAAGGTTGAGATTTGGAAAGAATATCCTTTGACTTAGGTATGTGCGGTTGATGTGTAAGAGGGCATTTTATGAGTCGTTGAGCCAAGTGTTAGCCTTGTTTCTTGAACGATGTTATAAAGATAACTCAGTGTATAAAGTTTTATGTGCATATTATGCGTTAGTGGTGTTATTAGAGTTGTGCAATCTTTAGAGTTTTCGTTCCATGAATCTATTTGAACTTCATGTTATACTTTTGTTATTCCTTTGTAAGACCTTGTTTTAAAGAATAATATTTTTGTAAATTGTTTGACTTTAAGTCTGTAATTCTTCTGTATTTGAATTCCATTGTATTTGATCTACTAAATATCAGTTTTCCTTCTTTTATTTTACTTCCTATGCCTTGTTTCGATTCAACCTTGTTTGGTTTGGTTTCGTAAACATCGTTTTACCTTTCTTCGGATTTACTCTTAACTTATTTATTGTGGTCAATGTTTTATTCAATCGTTTTGTCAAGTTTCCGCTACCTAGGTTTTCCTGAACTTCGGGGACAAAGTTCCTTTTTAAGGGGGTAATGATGTAATATCCCGTATTTTTAAAACCCAGATTCATTAAGTTTAATGATTTTATTAACGTAATTTGATGAACACAATTGATTGTTTTAATTTTGATTGTCTTATGGATTTATCAACGATTTAAATTCATATTTAAATTTAATTAAATTTCTTATGAGTTTGATTTTTTGGTTAATAATATGTATTCCCGTCATTCCTCGTATTTTTATATTTTAGATTTATTTTTGATTAAAACCTTGTCATGTGATTACGACATTATTTTGAAGTTATATTTTGTTGACAAAATACATTATTAAACTATAGAATTCCTATTGAATAGTTAAATTTATTATAATGATTTTATCAGTAGAAAATATTTTCGACTCTAAAATACTCGTTTCAATCGTTAATATTTTTGGAAAGTTTTAAATTTAGAAGACGTATTCGGGAATTTCTTTCCAAAATCAGCTTTATTCTGTTCTATGTTTTTTTTCTTCTTATTTACAGAAAAATAATTTCGGACATGACTAAATTGGTCTCGGGGTGTTAGAGTTCAACTTAAATATTTTATTATATGCTTTAAATAAAATTTTGAGTTCTTATGATATATTTCCATAAATAATACATATTTTTATGTTCATCGGTTATTCCTTCCGAGAGTGTTTCCAAAATTCTTATATAACTCTTTTATTAATTTTGAGCCTTCAGATCTTTTTGAAATAGATTTTCGATAAATAAATTTTTGATTAAATTCTCCCAATATTAATATTTAATATTTAGTATTTAAATTGAACTTATACCTAGATACAACAACCCTTAGTTCGTCTCTAAGGGGGTAGTTTTTTTTTTTAAGTATTGTTTTTATATGGTGTCCCTATTTTCATGGATTTAAATTTTCTTTAGTAAGTTTATTCCTAAGGGGGTAGTTTATATATTTATTAGTGTTAGTTGGTTTTCTAGCCACTTAGAGCATTTTCGACCCTAACCCTAGGCGCTTCCAAAGACTTCGGGGGCGAAGTCTGTTTTTAAGGAAGTAGTGATGAAATACCCCGAAAATTCCTAATTTTATAAATTATATTTAAAATAGATTTTATTAGAAAATTATTTAAATAAATTACTTTTATTAAAATAAAAGGGTATTTAATTAAGGAAAATCAAGAAGAGATTTATAAGTATTTTAATTAGGAGGAATTTGGGTATTTTAGCTAATTAAGCATTTTATTTAAAAAAATTAATTAAATAAATTATTTTATTTAAAATAAGAAGGAGAAAATAGTTTCAAAATTTTTAATAATTTTATAAGTAATTTAATTGGAGAAAAATTAAGGTGTTTGCTAATTAAAAAGGAATTTATGAAAAATCTCTTAAAAACCCTAATTTAGCCTAAAAAGGAATTTAAATATTATTTTATATACATCAAATATTTTAAATAATTTAAATATCCCATATTATTATTTTTCCTTTTTCCCTTCTTCTTTTTCCTTTTCTTCTTTCTTTTTCTTTCTTCTTTTCTTTTTCTTTTTCCTCCCCTTCTCCCCGTTTGGGCTGCCCCTTTTCGCGGCCCAATCCTCTACCTCCTTCCTCCTTCCCGCGGCCCAGCGCCGTTCGGCCCTCCTTCGCACAGTGAAACGCAGCGTTTAGCCCTTCACTTCGCCGAAATGCTGCGCCCCGATAAGTGAAAATAACCGTTGCCTCCAACTATACTCGACGCCGCGTTTTGGTAGGACCTTTTGACCGTTTCCGAACCGGCCGGTCTTTTTCCCCTTCTTTTCTTTTCTCCCGGACCGTCGGTCCGGCCACCTTCTTCTTCCTCCTCGCGCGCGCGACCTGTAACAAGCCGGCCCCCTGCTCCGGCCGCCTGCACGCCGCCTTCACTTTTCTGCCCTGCCGGCCACCCTCTCTCGACCGACCTACACCCCCATACCCCCTAGGCCACCCGCGCCTTTTCCTCCCTTTTTCCCGACCAGCGTAGGGGTCTGCCATGGCAAACCTGCGCCGACCCCCCTGCCGGCCGGCGTGCCCAAACGCCGCCTAACCTGTCCTCCTTTGTCTCCTCTCTCAATTTTCCCCCCCAATTCGAGCCTATAAATACCCCACGAGCCCCAGCATCGGGCTCTTTCGAAAACCATGCCCAGAATTCCCCCTTGCGCTGCCCCCTCTTCAGACCACCGCCCTGTCGCCACCGCCCATCGCCGCCGCTCACTCCACCCCCTAAATTCTTCCCTGCAGCACCCTCCACCTACCCAAGCCTCCCTCAGCCCTCGGTTTACCCTGCACGCGCCGCCCCAAGCGGACGAAGTGTCCTTCCCGACCAAGCCAACCTCAAACCCCGCCACCCTTCACACCACCGCCCACCGCCGTGCCGTCACTCCCAGGGCCCCCTCTGCCTCCCAAAACCACCAAGGGAACTTCCCCAACCTCCCTAGACCCTCTATTTCCCCTGCCAACCCCTCCTTTTCCTTCCTTTCCCCTCTACCACCTCTCCACCCTCCTTCTCCCCCTACATCGCCGCCGCCGCCACCTGTGCCACCCACACCCTAGGTAGTTCTCTAAACTCCCTAACCCCTAAACCTTTATTATATAAGTGCTAATTATTTTCAGTAGCATAATTAATATTATTCTTACTATTATTATTATTATCACTATTAATATTATTATTATATTATTAATATTATCATTATTATTATTACCATTATCATTATTATTATTATTACTATTGGTATTATTATTACTATTGTTGTTGTTGTTATTATTATTATTATTATTATTATTATTATTATTATTACTATTATTATTATTATTATACCTAACCTTGAAACATTTATAACTATTGGCCTTACTCATACTAGTGGCCCATAACTTTAGTATTTTATTTTAACATCATGATCGTTATTATTATTGCTATTATTATTATTATTATTATTATTATTATTATTATTATTATTATTATTACTATTATTACTATCATTATTATTATTATTATTATTATTATTAACTGTTATTATTACTACTATCATTATTATTAGTAACATTGAACTACTACCATTAATAATAAATATTATTAAACTACTTTAAACTATTGTAGCTACTTTTATGAGTAGTAGCTTGATTAACTACTTTGAGAATATTGACCATACTTCACTTATAAAAGTAATATTACTATTCCTAGCTCTAACGGTAAGGTAAAGAATAGGGGTAAGATAGAAAAGAATAGTGTTTTGGTCGGAGGAAGAGTAACCCCAGTTTTCCCTCTTATAGGCGAGTCAAGTTGACAACCGGAGGAGGCGTAGGAGCGTGCTCCAAGACCGGTGTCGTGTTAGGTAAGGACGAGGCTAAGGCCAACTTTGTGTATTGTATGTGTTACCTGCCTTGTATGCCTTATGCGGTTGTGTGCTTTAATCTATATTTTATATGTGCATTTATGTAGCACAGCTTGGAACCGAGGTATGTTCCCGTACTCTGGCTTATATGTACTAATATGGCATGGTACAAGGATGATGTGGTGTGATGTGACATGCATGCTAGGTGTGATGGGGAGTTGTGGAGTGGGGGCTTGGAAAGAGAAAAATAAACAAATAGGATAACCAAAGGGAAGTACGTCGGCCAACGCAGGTAAGAATGACCTAGGCAATTTATGATTAGTGAATGGATGGGAAGAGGGGGAACTAAATATATGGGAGAGTGGAAGAAGTAAAGTTGCCTGGGGAAAACTAGGGTTTGCATGGGAATGATAGAGTTGGCATGGTGGAAGTGATAGGGTTTGCATGGGGTGGTTAAGGTCCGCATGGGAGCGCACCTTACATATGGAAAGTTACGGTGGGACGTAGGGAAGGTAACAGAAAGTTTGTTTGGGAGTTTGGAGGCTCGAGGTGAAAAATAGTACGTGGGATAAAATAAGGGCACTTAGGGACCAACTAGGGTTTGGGAAAGAAACCCTAACTTAAGAAGGTGGAATAAGAAAAAAAGGAAAATAATAAGAATAAATGAGGAAGAGTGAAGTATGTGGGAGAGTTGAGTTTGAGGGTAATGTTTGGGTTTCCAGTGCGAGAAGTGTGATAAGTAAGGTAATTACCAAAGGGTGTTTAGTGGCCTAATATAAGCGTAGGAGACAGCTCGGTAACCTAAACTGAGTGAGGATATAGCTAAGACTAGATGTGTGACCTATATCCTATGTGCCGTGGATGCCTTATATGAATGCTGTGTTGTATTCTAAATGCCGTTATCTTACTTGTTTCGTGGGTAAGGTGGCTTGGAAACAAGACGTGTACTTGTGTTTTCATTAGCATGTGATAGTACGATTATGTATTCAGTTTTGATGTGATGTGTTGAGATCTCTGGCCATGCATGACAAAAGATATGCCCTCGAATAAGATACATTAAGACACTAACAACTTATAGAGAAAGATGTTGAGCCGAACCCAGACCGTTCCACCGGCTATAATAGTGGCAGGGTATCTTACCCTCGCGACCGTTCCACCGGCTATAATAATGGTAGGGCATAAGCCCTCGCGACCGTTCCACCGGCTATAATAGTGGGGGATTTCGTGCTCAACAAACTCAAAAGGTAAAAGTGATAAGACATGTGAAAGATACAAATGGTTACAGTGGAATACCTTGTGAGTCGGGGCCAGACCGTTCCACCGGCTATAATAGTGGCAGAGTATCTTACCCTCGCGACCGTTCCACCGGCTATAATAGTGGGGTTCCCACACTCACATGGTCTGGATAAGACGATGATCGGTTATAATCAGAGACCTGATAAAAGAAAAGTGATATCTTGTTCATAACCTGTGTTGTTTATATGTGTTATCGCATTCTATCTACGTACCTATGCTATGTCTGCTATGTTTTGTATCTTTGTGTGTGGGCCTTAGCACACCTGCGCCCTTACTCAGTACTGGACCCGTACTGATACTACCTTAATTGACTGGGTCCTGTGATGATCCACCGATGGTAGGGAGCAGACCTTTGATGCAGGTTGATCAGTTACTAAATTGGGGTGGAAGGCTTGATCTGAGTGAGTAAGCGGTCCGGATATTTACTCTTCGAAAATTGTGTGGTTTAATCGTATTTGTCTTTGGAGGTTACAAGTGTTGTGTTTAATTTTTTTCGAGGGTTTTATCGTACTTTGCTATTCCGTTATTTTAAGTATTTTGATATATGGACCTTTAAATTGTATTTCGGAATGTAACTTTTGACCTTCGCACTCTAATTCCGTAAAACTTGTGCTTTATGAATGATTTGTTCTGGTTTTATTCTTTCTAGCCTTAGCACTTAGTATCGGGTCGGTAGGTATGGATCGATCTGGTACTAAGTGTGGCGGTAATACCCCCGGATTTACAATTTTATTTGATTGCTTCCGCTAAACTTCTCTTAAATTTAACGAAATTTTTCAGTAGTAAATTTGGGGGTGTTACAGTAAAAGACTTCGAAGACCAACTTTTCATGCCCTTCAAATGGCACAAATATAAAATGAATGAAAGTTTCAAATAATTATTGCACCTAGGATATAATTCTTCCTCACACTACTTCAACAACCTATGATAGAGAACCTCTTCATCACTAGGAGTATTAATAGATTGATTTTTGGGTAAATTATCACAACCATGGGAATCATCATTGAATCTTGGTTGAGCTGGACTTGAAGATTTAATGGTATGATTTTCAATTCCTCGATCTAATACCCCAAATGCATCCCTCACAAGTGCAGGAATTTGATCTCTATGCTCAACATTTGGCCTAATGTCATCCATACTAGTAGACACATCATTAGCCGATTCCCATATTGGTTTCCCATGAAGAACCCAATTAGTGTAACTTTTTAGAAAGCCATTTTTCATAACATGACTAGTGATAACATCAACCGGATTACAATATCTATTATAACACTTTTGGCATAGGCAACATATTTTTCCATTTATAGCTACCTTAGAAGCTACAAGCTTTAAAAAACTATCAAATCCTACTAGAAACTCGGTACAAGAAGCTAGATATGGCAAAGGCAAACTTGACTAAAGCCACTAAGAAGATGAAGAAGTAGGCTAATGAGAAGAGACAGTTTAGGGCATTCCAAGTGGGAGACAAAGTTATGGCAAAACTTCCAACCCAACAGTTCAGGGCCTACAAGAAAGTGCACAAAGACCTGACCCAACGGTACAAGGGCTCATATCTAGTTGTGAATAAGGTTGAAGAGAATTCATACCGATTGGAATTGCCAAAGAAGCTTAAGGTCCACCCACTATTCCATGCGAATCATCTGAAGCTCTATCACAAGGATAAAGATGACCCAAGTAGAAGTGAGTCTCATCGATTACCACCTGTAAATGTTACATCTTTTTAAGCAGGAGGTTGTAGAGATCGTGGTAGATTGAGTAAAGAAGGCCAGAGGATTTTCCAACTACACGGAGTACCTCATGCACTGGAGAGGGTTACATAATAGCTAGGCAAGTTGGGAATGTGAGGATAACTTGTGGCAATTCCATGACTAGATAGAGGCTTTCAAGACCATTAAGGACTTAACGAGGACATCAAGAGTTTGGGTGGAGGAGAATGTCACAGACCACTTATTTTTAATTTTTTTTTACCTAAAAGATTCTAAAAGTTTTAGAGTTGTGTGGACTCTACTAGAATTGTATAAAAGTGTCAAGAAATGTTTGGATCCTTATGTAAATATTTAGAGATCTTCTAAAATGGTATGGAACTATCTAGAATACTAAAGGTTAGAAGGATCGTGAAGGAATCTAGAAGAGTCTTCTAAAATATTTTATAATTTAAAAATGTCTCTAGAAATATCTAAGGATTGTAGAAGATCTATAACCTTCCACTAAAGAGAAAAAAAGGAAGAGAACCTCAACTATAATTAGAAAACCATCCCATTTGCTCCCACCATCTCCTAAGTTATAAGGTCTCTTACCTTTCATTAATAAAGTGTTCTCTTTTTATATATAAATAATCTCTCGCTCCCATTAAGTCTTCTAAAATCTTTAAATGTTCTCACTTGTCTTTAAAAATTAAATAATAGCTTTAGTATTGGAAAAGCTAATTTAGTGGACACTAAATAATTTGTGTTTTAAATATCATACAAAAAAGACTTAATGAAAGAAGGACTAGGAATGCTACTGATTGATGCTTGAGATAATAATTTCTATAGAGCACATGTGTAGTTTCCTAGTCAAGTTTAATCACTTATTTCTCTGTGGTGGATAGGGTGTTCATGTTATCTGATATCTGCTTATTTAATCTGATATCCAAAGCAATCTAATCCGAAAAAGTAGATAACTGATCTGATTTTTTTTTTCAAATCAAATATCTGATACAGTCAACGAAAAGGCAAACAAACCAAATATCTAATCTAACAAATATAAATAATATCCGATTTGAAGAAAAATATTTATATATTTTTTATAATTTTTTTTATATATGATTGTATATAAATAAATTTAGATGTGTGTGTATAATTTTTACTTAATTTATTTATTATTTGAGGCAAAATTTAATTTAGTTAAAATTATATTTTTAATATAATCCCTTTTTACATATTTATATAAATAAAAAAATATGGGTGCCGATAGACTCCACTCACCCCTTCCTTATTTTAGTTTTAATATCGGATATTTGTTGAGTAAGTTGAATATTTGCTAAGCGAATTGGATATTTGCTCAACGAATCAGATATTTGCTTAACAAATCGGATAATATTAAATATATTTGTAATTTGGTGGTTTTTTTATATTTAAAATTTCATTTGGATATTATTAGTTATAATTGATATCTAATTCGAAAATTTGAATATCCGATCTTTTGGATATCTGAAGTTTCAAATTAAATATCAAATATTATTTTTAGATATCCAAAATTTCGGATATCCTACAATTCAATATCCAAAATATTGAATATTGAAACCGTAAACGGTCCTAGTATTGGGTCACTCATCGAATTTTTAGGCACATGTATGTCAAGTCCATTCTTGTTATGCACCAAATGCTACTATCTAGCAACGTTGCATGGGGATGGTGTCGGAGACAGAGAAATAGGGATGGAAAGAAATGTACAAATATTGATTTTTTAAAATTTAGAAAACGGAGACGGCAGAAAACGTAAACATATATATATATATATATATATCAAATCTATTAAAATTAAGAGAGAAAAATAAAAAAAAATTATTACTTATATTAGTTAATTTTAATTATTAATAGTTTTTAACAAATATAATAATTAAATAATTAAAATACAAATTCCAACACAATTTTTCTTTGAAAAAGATAGGACGTTTCCGAAGGAAGAAAAGTTACCAGAACGTTTCGGTGACAAGGGACGATGCCCAACTACCGTCCCCGTACATCACTGCTATCAAGTAGTATTATTAATTTATACATAATGATGCTCCGCAATTAATAACACAATGGATTTCGTCTTAAAATTTAATTTCAGCTTAATTAAATTTTTTAATCTCTTAATTTAATAATATAATACCTGTAATTTTTTTATTTCATAATATAAATCTATTACAAAAAGTATTAAAAAAATTTAATCTTTTATTACATTATTTTTTAATAATAATTACAAATTAATTTAAAGTAATGATTACTAAATTACTTTTACCCGCACCCTAGCTCTTATGGAATTAGTCCTGTTAATTGTCATTTGTTACCTATCTGATTGCCTTGATTTGCTTCGACAAGACAAGAAGTTTAAAGTATCAAAGCTTCTCCAATTGTCAATAAAAGCACCAGTTGGCTGACGCAAAAGACAAGAAGATCGCAGCCGTGGGAGCAAACTATTATATTGTATGTTTGGTAGGGCTATTCTTGTCAACTACATATATGTAATTAAAAAAAATAATTTTTATTTAAAAGATTTTAAAGTTAAAAAAATAAATAAAAGTTGAAACAAGAAATAATTTAAAAATTAATCAGTTCGCTTTTAAAACAAACTAGTTACATTTCCCCGTACAATGTACGGGTGGTGTATTAATTATTTATATATTATTATATAAGAGATGAATAGTTTAATAATTTAATTAATATGTAGGAGATGAATAGTTGGCTATATATGTTCAAGTAATTAATTAATAAAATACTTAATTAATACTTGATTAATATGTATTGTTTAACATACGTGCAGCAGATGAATAGTTATATACATTTGGTGCATGTAGGATATGAATAATAGTGTTGTATTAATGACAGAAGATGAATAGTTATATGAATTTGCTGTTCACATGAGATGAATAGTTGCATTCATGTATTCATTAGTTTGATAATTCAATTAATATGCAGGAGATGAATAGTTGGTTGCATATGTTTAAGTAATTAATTAAGAAAATACTTGATTAATATGTGTTGTTCGACATATATATGTGTTACATTCATATATTCAATAGTTTTACAATTCAATTAATATGCATGAGATAAATAGTTGGCTGCATATTTTTAGATAATTAATTAAAAAATTCTTGATTAATATGCATTGTTCGACATATGTGCAATAGATGAATATCTCAATTAATATGCAGGAGATGAATATCATTTTGTTATTATGTAGCGTAGGAGATGAATAGTTTAACAAATCAATTAATACATAGGAGTATTTCATCATTTATTTGACCTTATTAATTAGTAATAATATATGACAGTGATAATATATGATTAGTAATAATAGGTATAATAGGTATAGTTTATTATCATATTTGATTGATGTTGATCTAACTGTAAAAAAAAAAAGAAAAAAAATAATACTTCATTAAAATTAGTTATATGTATTTGCTAGTTGCATTGTATTAATGGCAGCAGATGCATATGTGTTGGTCGATTGATTTATGCACTTTATTTGATGTATCAGTTATTTATATATTAATATGTAGGATATGAATAGTATGACAATTCAATTAATACACAAGAAATTAATAGTTGACTGCATATATTCAGGTAATTAATTAAAAAAATATTTGATTAGAAAATATTTGATTAATACTTTATTAAAATTAGTTGTTCAACATATGTACAACAAATGAATAGTTATATGCATTTTGCACATAGAAGATAAATAGTCGCATTATATTAATGGATATATTCATGTGAAGCAAATGAATATGCACTTTGGTGTATTAATTATTTATATATTAATATGCAAGAGATGAATAGTCCGACAATTCAATTAATACGCAGGAAACGAATAGTTTTCTGCACATGTTCAGATAATTAATTAAGAAAATATTTGATTAGAAAATATATAGTTAATACTTTATTAAAATTAATTGTTTGACATATGTACAGTAAATGAATAGTTATATACATTTAATGCACATAGGAGATGAATAGTCGCATTATATTAATAAATAGTTATATTAATTATTCCATCTTATTAATTAGCAATAACAACAATTAGCAATAATATATGGCAGCAGTAATTTATTATTAGTAATAATGGATATAGTTTAGGTGGGAAAATTTGTCTTTATATTGTCTGCTAGACAACTCTGTTTTTATATATATATAGATATTAATTATTAATATCTTTTAATATATATTAACTAAAATTATATAAATATTTATCTTAAGATAAAAATAAGTAACATATTTTTATATTATAATATATTATAATTTAAGATGAATTAATAACCAGTGTTTGT
Organism: Tamarix austromongolica; assembly: GCA_039764185.1. NCBI lineage: Eukaryota > Viridiplantae > Streptophyta > Magnoliopsida > Caryophyllales > Tamaricaceae > Tamarix > Tamarix austromongolica. The sequence continues at coordinate 38,856,602 of CM077808.1, read as the reverse complement.
CATTAAAGATAAAAATAAGTAATATATTTTTATATTATAATTTAAGATGAATTAATAACCACTGTTTGTCATTAAAATAAAAATAGAGTACTTGTTTATAGATTAATTGTTATATTATTATTTAATAAATAGTCTAATTTTAATATATATATATATATCACTTGCTTCCTAGTGTTAATTAAAATTGTACTATACTGTTTTTTAAAATAATAATAATAATACTCTATTTATATTAAAAATTATTTTAGTGATATGTATATTTGAAAGAAAATAAGTTTTAATAAAAATTTTATTTACATAACTTATTAAGAAAAAGTATATTATGTTTTTGATAATAAATAAAAGTAACTTTCTTTCTAATGTAAATATTTTTGTCAAAATGATATTATCAGAGAACTTAAGAATCCAAGTTGGTTAGGAAAGTTGAAGCAACCGTATAAACCACATCAAGCATATTTTTACATTTCAAGTGAGTAAAATAAAACAATGGACAGAGATAAAAAAAAATATAAAAAATATTATTTTAAAAAATTTTAAAAAATAATAAAAATTATATATATATATATATATATGTTATATTTAAAAAAAAAATAGACTAAACTTATTAAAAATTAAAACTACTATCTATATTAATTAATATAAAATATTAGTAAATTTTTTATAAAAATTTAATTAAATATTTTTATATTAATATTAGCATTAAAAAAATTTAGAATAAAAAATATTTCGGACATAATTTGAAAACGTTCGGTGTTTAGCTGATAACAGATCAACAAGAAACCAATCAAGTTGAGCTAGTAGAACTAAAGGCGTTACTGATTGCCTGTTAAATTTCAAGTCCAATTTCCATCATCGGCAAGCCACAATTGCCAGAGTACTTGTCAGTGTAGCTTCTAAAAAGAAACGAAAAGGTAACTCTATTGAGGTTTCACACGTGAATCCTAGCCCAGTGTGTACTGGTGAGTGGTGACTCGTTACCAAATGCTACTGCAACTCCGGCTGAATGAAGAATTCTCCCGCATCCCTAATCCCTATTAGTTAATGCAGCTTAATTTCTAGCTTGCTACTGTCGGCTAGCTGTCCTAGTTGTCCTGTGATTCAGCTAACTTCTTGCGTGGGTAACTCATGAAGGAAGCTGTTATATACATATCATAGGAAATACGTTTGCCTACTTTAAATAGAAAATTGCTAGTTATTCAAATTTCAAATCCAAATTCAAACTCAATTTTTTTAAAAGAATACATATTAATACACCAATTTTATTTTTTATTAATAATTAAGTAATATAAACTAATAATAATACAAAATAAAAAAATATACTATAAAAAAGTATAAATCCTTTTTTATTATAATAACAATAATAATGATAATTATAATAGAAATAATACTAATAGTAAATTTATTGTATTTTTATGTCATCATTTTCTTTTATATTGTATTATTATTAATTTATATTACTTAATTATTAATAAAAAAATAAAATTAGTATATATATATATATAATTTAGGTTTGAGTTTTGGCTTGAAATTTTGGTATATAGCATTGCTCCTTTAAATAAGAGATTGGAAGCATTTTTGTCTTTTTCCCCATAGATGATCTGAAAATAAGAATAAGAAGAAGAAGGCAGAGGAAGAGTGTATACATCTATTTGTCTAAGTCCTATGTATAGTATTGATGTTTTAATTGTAATTAAGTAATTATTATTATTATTTTTTATCATATACATTTCTTTTTTTAATGCTAGATCTTAATCTAGTTCATATGATATACTAATTGTTATTTTTAATTTTATAGAAAAAATCTTATCAAAATACTATTTTCAGTTAATTATATGGAAAGGTTTTTTATTTTATCTTTTTCTACATTTTTATATAACTTTTTATTTTTATTTTAGCATCCTTGGACAATTCTAATATTTGGTATGACTCGCCAAAGATATTTAATTATCTTAACATATAAACTTGTCTGTTTAACTTTATCTGTCAATATATATATGATAGACACGAGCAAACGAAAAAATAGAGATCGGAGAATGACATCTAATTTTAGAATAGTTGTAAAAGTGATGGACTCCTAATATTATAGCTGTAACAAAATTAGTTTCTATATAAATAAATAAAGTAAATAGTTTCGTATTATATTAGCACATGACAATATCACTATGATACAAACAAGATAGTTGTTGACTAATGAATAAACATTTAGCTTTACAACAATTAAGAAAAAAATGTCTTTACATTTTTAATAATAAAATAAATATTTAAGATTTATTTTAATTAGAAAGATTCTCTATTGTAATGATATTAATTTCACATACATATGGTATTATACAAATTTAAAACCTATGCATGCAATCACATCTACTAATACCTACCTAGTTTACTAATTAACTACAAGTTTATTTAATATACTGTTATCCATTATTTAATGAATATTTTGACTAAAAATAATTTAATTATTTTTCTTACATTTTTTTTATTTTTGTAGATATTTAAACAAAAAGAATCATATATGATATACTTTGGGTCATTTTGACATTATATATGACACATTTTATATTATTCATTTTAGCACGCACGGTACCCTTTCATCATCGTAGGTAATAGTTGATTGCCAATAATTGAATAATGTTTTTTTCTAACTTCAGAAAAATATCCCTCCAACTTTATCTTCTTTTCCTTTAACCTTTTAATCCTTCTAATCTCAAGAGTTTCAAATAAATAGACAAATAAAACTAATTACAAAATAAATATTTATTCATCTAATTTTTTTTTCTTCTTTTATTTTTACTACTCACCCAATTAATCTAGAGGTTATTACATGGAGCCGATGTATCTAATTTTTGATGCACCACCTATACTTTTGGTAGGATGGGATGGCTATGTTTTTTTATTATGCTCGGTGGTTTTTGTCCATTTGTGGAAGGACGGGATGCCCATGTATGAAATTATAATTTCATACCCTTATTATTTGTATCCTTAACTTTCTTGATTGTGGTAGGAAATGTGTCCCTATATGATTTACCTTGTATGCCTTTTTGCTATTGTTTGTGCCCTTTGGATTTTTTCCAACTATGGCAGGATAGGATGTTCGTATACAAATATTGATATGTGTTTGATGTACACACTTAAAAATACTCTAGTGACCATGAGTTGAAAGAAAGAAATATGACATATATGATTATGATATATAAAAGAATAATAATTAGAATTGAATTCCTAAAGTTGCCTTAGTGCTCTGCCTTACTACTTGTGCATATTATATACTTGGAGGTTAGCATATAGTCCTATGTCATTATGTCATTTGGGATAAAATATAATAAATAAGATATGCGATGTTTTTTGGTAAATTATGAGTAACATAAAGTATGATTTTATGAGAAAATGATTAATTTGTAGATAATAAACAATAGGGTAGCACTAGTATTTTGTGTGAAAATTTGGATTTAAGTTGTTATTTTTAGATACGATGTTTTAAAGAATATTTTAGATTAGTGTGTTATATTTGGTGAGTTAGAAAGCCTTATGAGTAACGTTGTGGTATACTAGTGAAATTAGGGTTTATAAGGGTATTATGTTCTTTTATCTTGTAAATAATTTCTTCATATATTTAATAACTATTCTTATGTCTTGTCTTTACTCTTGTAACAATTTTAATGTGATATTAGTGATAAAATCTAAGTGTTGAATGTTATAAATTGTTGAAATAAAATTATGATAACCGAAAATCATGATAAGCATTTTATCTCATAATAAGCCAGTAGTAATAAAAATGGAAGTACAATGACTTAAGTAACTCGATCGAGTAATAATCAGCAGTTTTCTCATGATAAGTCAATGGTAATAAGAATGGAAGTCTAATGGCATTAAGTTAGTCAACTGATGCACTTTTATGTATTAAGTGTTAGTTAATGATCAAATAAAACACTGCTACTTGAAGTAGAAGATTACATGAGTCATGACCAAAATGCTTCCAAGTGTTGAAACTATTTGATTATATTTCTTGGTCCTAACAAAACTAGAAGACCCTAGTTTACTCTATTTGACTAATTTATCAACTAATAGGGGTATGTATACTTAAGAATTAGAGGTTTACTAGTGGTCCAAGCATGTTTTATTCTAGATGTGTGTGTATTGGTAAGATTGGCTATCTTTCTTCCATCTATGGGGAAAAGAGGAGATGAGTATGGAGGAAATAGGAGATGAGTGGTTATGTTAATGTGGTTGTTTGATCTTAATATGATTAAGTAAATGGATCTGTGTGATCACTTAACGGTAAACTTTGAATATGGTTACTTCTTGGATCGTCTCATATCTTCGAGCATATATACTTGTATAGCATGCATCTTATAATTATTGTTGCTTGTGCCATGCATGCATTTTCAACGGATGTGTTTTTACCTTAATCAGTATGTAATGTACTAATTATCATTTTTATTAGTGTTGCTCATTCACATAAGCAGTTATTGTATTTTTTTTGTGGATATATGTTGATTCAATACTTTCATTGTGCTTATCCACTGAGAGTGATTATAGGTTGGTGCAAGTGAAAGTAAGAATTTCAGTGGCAACAATTGACATGGATTCTCTTCCCAAACATTATAAAAAAAAAAATATTATAATATCCTTACTTTTTTGTTTATATTATATTTGTTTGCTTATACCTTACCTTTCTTTTCTGCATTATTTATCCTTTTCTGCAAAAGTTTTATGTTATATATAGTCTAGTTGGGGATTGTTATAATAGATTATAATATAAAGTTTGATATACTGGTTCAATTATTAATGGCTAATTGATACTCCCTCTGTTTTAAATATATATATATATATATTTAGCAATTTATACACTATTTTAGAAGATAATAAATATATAGCTAATATGATAATAATATCCTTTATTAGAATATAATACGACAATTAATGTATAAAGAAGAAGAGAAAAGTAGGAAAGAAAATAAAAAAGAAGCATTAATTTTTATAAAAATAACTTTTATTTTAAAATAAAAAATAGACTAAAAAGACCTCTACTTAAAAATGATGCGAGTATTTAATTGGACTAATAAGCAATCTTTAATAATTAATTAGACATTAAAGAAACAGTGTCAATTATTGGTACCGGGCAAAAGAAATTGATTCCATACAAACATTTCTCATAATATGAGTTCTTACAATTTAAGCAAGTGCAATTACTTTAATATAGTTTATTGGCAGTAGAATAATACAACATACTCTGATATGGTTTACATAACAAACATTAATTATCAGAATAGAGCGTCTTATTTAATTAAAACTCAAGAGACCCAATGAAAAAAAAAGTGATGTTGCACGCTTATTTGCTTGCATGTGAAAATAGCAGCGATTGATGATACATAACCCGAAAAGAAGCTCGCTTCTCCACTCCACTCAATACATAGTTTAGTAAGGCTGTGGAGGCACGGCTTCGGCAGATGATTGAGATATTCGGTATTATCAATTGTCAGCCGCCTCAAAAAGGATGGAGTTGAGGCGGTGGGCAATGTTTTTGACGACGACGACGATGGTGCATTTGACAAGTATCCTACTGAATTCCATTCTCCCGTCTCCATAACACGCAGTTCCTTGCTGAATCCAGCAAGGTATAGTTTTTTAAGAGAAGGGCAAAGAGGCATGCTTATCATATTGGGACAATTTTTTATCCACAGGCTTGATAGACGATGAAAGGAGGGTGGCGCTAATGGTTGTGCTCCATCTTGCTTATCATAGCCACTGAACTCTGTTGCTTCAATAGCCGTAGGTTTCCTCCACCCTTTTACTTTTCGTAAGTCATCTAGAGACAATGATTCAAGGGATGGGAAGAATGTTACTGATGTTGATGTTGTACTCTCATCAATGTACTCCACGTTCCATAGACCCGATAATTTGAGACCGAAGTTGACTGAGTATCGGCAGATGTTGACATCTTTTACAATCCAATAAATAAATCTGAACAAGATTGAAAAGACGTAAGCAAAGATCATTCATCGTCATCCAGCTTGGAAACTTCCGCCCTTCGTAAACTAGTATATCTAACGATCTGATGTTACTATGGGGTTGTAGGCACTCAAGCAGATCTTCCTCATCTTGACCTCCATCCCCAGATAAACTCGTCGCGTCCACCATGTTAATATTCAGTTCTGTGAGATTACTCTTGTTGAGTAAACAATCGGCCTTGGTTCTATTTCCATTTCTTTTAATCTTAATACTAAGAGGCCCTCTCAAATTTTCAAGAAGGAATAAGTCATCAAATCCGTTAGCTTCATTAATGGTTCGCAGCTTCGAACAACAACCAGTATGATTCGACTCACCGAAACCCACCACAAATGTAGTTAGCCGCTGTAGATGAGTCAAATTACCCATTATTGGAGGCATATATGCTAACGCTGAACAGTAGTTTAAATCCAAAATCTGAAGGTTGACCAACTTCCTCAGATCCCAAGGGAGCTCCTTGAGATTACGGCACTTCGAAAGGTATGCAACCTCGTGAACGATCTCGGGAGCATTTCAATATCGTTGTTCGACAAATTCAGATATCTCAAATGGATCAACGTTCCTATAGAATCGGACAACTGTTTGATATGCAAATGATACAATTCCAACACCCTTATGCATCGAAAGCTGGAGATTAAGTCACTAACCTCCCACGGTAGTGTTTCTCCAGAATAAAAATTTGGTTCACAAAAAGTCCGTAGTCGGTTTCCTTCTTTGTGCAAATAAGAGGGTAAATTCGATGTTAAGGACAGTTTACCAACAGAAAAGTGCCTTGTACCTGCAGGAAGTACACTAGTCAATTCGCCATCTACACGGAGCATCCCCTTTCCAGCAACTTCTCGAGCAAGATCGTGCAAACAATCGTGCATCTTGAAACATTCTATCTCTCCCCACTCATCCCAAACTATGTCTTGGAAGAAGCTTCTATTTAATAACTTCTTGAAATATTGATCAGCATCGTCTTCCAAACTCACTTTCGAATCCTGCAAGGAGGATGTGATGAAACCTTGTGCCATCCAAAGATGGCATATTTTTTCCCTGCCTATCCTGGATTCCTTGGGAAACAACGAGCAATAAAGGAAACAATGTTTCGGTTGCGGGCTAAGGTGAGAGTAGTTCAACTTTAAGAGAGGCTGGATGTCTCTAGCGGTTTCAGGTATCGTGGCTAGATCTTGTTGTTTGAAACGCCGCCAGTATGTTTCATCTTTGCCCCGCAAGAGACTTGCGATGACTTTAATAACGAGAGGCAAATTCTTACACTTCTTTGCTATCTCCTTCCCCGTCTGCACCAAGGAGGGACACTTTTGCTGCTCCGAATGCCACCTTGGCAAAGAGTTGCCACGAGTCTTCGTCCGAAAGAAGTTGCAACTTAAAAGGATATGTTGTGCCGATGCAATTAGCTGTGTCCATGGACCGGGTAGTGACAAGAACCCTAGATCCATTCGCTCCAACTGAAAGTAAGGATTTCAGTCGCGACAATTTATCAAGATTCTCTTCCCAAACATCATCCAAAACGAACAAGTATTTTTTTCCTTGCATCTTCGTACGAAATTCGACGTGTATCTTCTCCAAACTTGAGTCATCAGTTGCAGATCCAACGAGGCTTCTGATAATGTCTTTTATGTTGAACTTGTCTCCGACACAGACCCACTCCCTAAGCTCAAAATGGTTCTTAACATCTTCATCGTCGTAAGCGAGTTGGGCTAGTGTCGTCTTACCAAGGCCGCCAGTTCCAACTATTGGAAGGAAAACAACAGGCGGTGCACTTGGACCATCATGGCGAGCAAACAAGACATCGAGAACCTCTTTGCTTATCTCCTTCTCGTCCGATCACATCTTCGAGTACAACATGGGAACATGTCTCTCTTTCCGGTTGCACCGGCTCTCTCCGAGACAAAGGAATTCTCTCGCGGTCCCCGAAAATATCATCTAGAGTCTTCCGGATCCTCTTGATTTTTCTAGAAACAGAGAAGGCGTTAGCAATCTGGTTGTCACGAGAAAAGAAAATTCGGACCTCCTCTATGAATCCGCCATGGGAAGGGGACACCATGAGGCTCTTTTGCTCCGCTAAGGTGGTGAGCTTATCGAGCAAGTCATCGGCGTCGCAAACCGCATCTTTGAGCCTCTCGATCAGACCCTCAAAGTGGTGTGGCAGACCATTCTCGTGATCAAGAAGCACTTGTTCGACGCGTTTTATGGTGTCTTTGAGCCTCTCGAGTTCGGATTTGAAGTGCCAGGCAGCGGCAACTTCTTGGAGAGCTTCAGAGCCCAAGTTGGTGATAACAGTTGAAGCGACGGCAGAAATCACATCAGCCATGTTTCTATGAACCAGTAGCAAATAAGAGTGAGGAAAGGGGGTGAAGAGGAAGAGTATCGATGATTTTTTCGCAAGGGCTCTGAAGGAAGGATAGAAAGTAATACTGAATGCTGGTTCAAATTATAATACATGCAGAGCGCTTCTGTTAAAGATGCAGAGCGCTTCTTGTGAATGATATTTGAATTACAATGATTCATTAAAGCCGGTCGTACATGCATGCATCGACGGTCCAGAATTGAGTCGTTGGGAGTACTGGCTAAACCTGTCAGTTGAAGGACATTACTACAACTAAAAAGCAAGCTCTGTGGCTTCACATGTGAAGTAGTACTGGTTCACCAGCATGCATGTGGGAATTGACGTCTTACGTAGTTAAGTGTTGTTATTAGTTTATACCTAATATGACCCTCCTAATTATGTTCGCTTCTTGTCATCGCACGCTAGCTATTATTACTCCTGGAAAGGGTTAGATAGTGTTTTCCGTCAACGTTGCCGTATCAAAATAAGTGTTGAATACGACTGGTTTATTTTATTTTATTTTTTTAGATTTTGTTAATAATTTATATTAATTAAAGAAGATAATAATCTATTATTTTTCACTCTTTCTATTAATTTTAACAAATTTGATCTATTTTTTAATTATAATATATATATTTTTTTTTAAAATACTTCATTCCTATTTTCTAATTTTATTTAAAAGTAACATTTTTACGTTTCTCTTCCTTCCCTTTCCACGTCCCCGTACAAGAGAGGCTATTATTGGTTCCGGTTATCGCTTCTCCGTCTGTTAAGTGTTTACTATCTCATCGAGTTGATTTAATGCTGCTCCAGTTAATGCTATTCTGACCGGTGGTCAATAAAGCACCGGCCGGCCCACGCGTTGGACGGTAGGAACGCAGGAACCAACTACTGTAATGTTTGAAAGTGAGGTAGGCTTTTTCTGTCACCTATTTTAATATTTTTAAAAAAATTATTAAAAATACTATAAGTTTTAAAAATTTACTTATACAAAATAAATGTTAAAATATAAAATACGTTATAAATTACTCGATTTATTTTCTTAAAAAGTTTTCTCTCGAATGATATATATTTATCATCACATATTTTTAAAATACATATTAATTATTAATATCCTTTAGAATATATTAATAATTTTTTTTGGAAAAATATTATTAATTTTTTAATATGAATATAATTCTTATATTTTTATATTATAATATCTTATAATTTAAAAGAAATCAATGATCAAATTTTATCAACAAAATATATAATGGCAAGTATTAAAAATAACGAGAGTATTTTTTAGGTAGAATATTTTATTTTAAAAAATAAAAATTTAATGTATATTTTTACTTTTTTATTCATTAATTGTTATATTCTTATTACTATTACTATTATTATTATTATTTCATAAATGATCTAATTTTAATATTAACAATATATATATATATATTACTTGCTCCCTAATGTTAATTTAAATTATACTATATTAATTTTTTAAATAATAATAATTTATTTGTATTAAAAAAATTATTTTATTCATATTTATATATTTTTTTTAAAATAAAACAAAATAAAGCTAATTTTAAATTTTTACTTCCACAATTAATTGAACAACAGGAAAACATTTAATGCTTAAACAATTGGAGGGAACTAAAGTTAAATAAATTTTTTAATACAAATATTTATTCAAAAAAGACATTTTTATAAATAAAAAAAGTATAGTATATTTTTTTTTTACATATGCCTTACTTCTATTTTATTTTCATTATTTCTCCCTTAATTTTAATTATGTAAATCCAAATTAAGTTCTCTATCAACAAACATGTAATATCCTTTTTTTAAAAAAAACTTTATTCGTTTAAAGTTTTTTGCATTTAAAAATAAAATAATAATATTTTAAATATTTTATTACATCATTTATCAAACTTGAATCCTTTGTTAAGTTTTTGAACCATTTCATTTTCATTTTGTAACCCTTTATTGCAAATTTATTTCTATAATATCTTCTAAACTGATAATTTAGACTATCATGTTCCTTCCACATTATGTTAATTCTTTTATTTTTAGAATCCGTGGCTTTTGGGGAGTCTGTTAGACTCTTTTTATTTTAGCTCTATGTTAACTTTTTAAGCTCTGAAATAGTCATTTTAGGCACCTAAAATTTATGATACTTCAGGAATCAATATACTTTAGTGTAATTGAGCTTCAAATAAATTTAAATTTTGATTTACTTATTTTTAAAATTTTTAAATTTGTTCAGATAGCTGTAGACATAATAAGTCATTAAATACAACTTCTCTTCCTCTAATCTTATGAGTATCAATATCAACCTTCCAATAATGATTAATTTGGAAACGAACCCCTCATTTATGTCCAAGAATATCATGGCCTCCTTTGGCGGTATCAATATTGAATTTTACCACTTTTATTTCTAAATAACCTTCTTACCCCTTACTAAAATTTCCTCCTCCTCGTAACTTTTCCTTTTTAACTTGGCCTAACAACCAATTTTTTTGTGTGGTTTCAGCTATGTCATATCCTTTCTTCATGAAGAGTGCATGTGTTGATATTTTTACAAGTAAAATTACCTATATACTCTCATTTACTTGACTAAATCTCTAAGTCTTGTAACTTTAGCAACTATGGGTTATTTTCTTCTCATTTCTCTACCCAACTACCGAAGCCTCTCTATTAGACTAGGGTTTCTATATTTAGCTTATGTTTAGCTTATCATTAATCCCTTCCATATTTAGATTAGTAACCCTAATTCTGTAATTATATATACTCATTATTATTATCAATAGAGGCACGGTGGATACTATCTTACATGGTATCAGGCTAGGGTTTGCCGTCGATCCTCTCTTCTCTGCCCTTCTCTTCTCTGCCTTTCTTCCTCGACAATGGCCACCACTTCCCGTTTTCATCCTGCCATGGCTGTAACCAACATCCGCAACCACATCCCTATCACCCTTGATTCTGAAAATGGCCTGTATGACTCGTGGTCGGCCCTTTTCCTTATTCACTGCACCGCACACGACGTCCTTGATCACGTCGTCCCTGCCGCTGAAGACAAAGAGCCGTCGTCCTCTTCCTCCCCTGCCGCAGACATGGCTCTCTGGAACAGACTTGATGCCATTGTCAAACAATGGATTTACGGCACCATCTCCCTCGACCTGTTTCACTCTGTTTTCGTCAAGAATGACACAGCACTGCAAGTTTGGCAGCGCCTCTCCGAGCTTTTCTTGGACAATCAGACAACCCGTGCGGTTCATCTTGAGACGGAATTTGCTGCGCTTACCATGAGCAAATTCTCCTCCGTCGATGCCTACTGCCAGAAGTTGAAGATGGTGGCCGATCAGTTACACAACGTGGGTGCCCCTGTCTCGGATCAGCGCCTCGTCACCAAGCTCGTCGCCGGCCTGTCTCCACCATACGTACACCTTGGCTCCGTCATCACCAATCTCCAGCCCTTCCCCACCTTCTCTCGTGCTCGCTCGATGCTGCGCGCACATGAAGCTAATGAATCTTCCCGCGCTGCATTATCTTCTTCCACAGACTCGGCGTTGTTCGCTGCTTCCTCTGACGACCCTCCCTCGTCTCCTCCTGCTGCTGCCTCCCCTCCCACTTCCTCTCGCGGTGGCAACGGCGGCCACAATCGCCGGAAAAATTCATCCCGCCACGGCCACAGGTCCTCTGGCCAGCCTCGCCATGCTCGCGGGGGCAGGAACTCGGGTCGTCAACCTTCCGCGCCAAATCCCGCTCCGCATACAGCCCCTTATTATTTTCCACCGTGGGCTTATCCCTCTTGGGCCTTGCCACCCTGCCCATATCCCTCCTTGCCCAGGCCCTGGCAGCCCCATCCACAGCAAGCCATCCCTCCCCATCCACCACAGCCCCATCAACCGGGAATTCTTGGCCCACCTCCTCAAGCCCACATGGCCACTCTTCCACCATCGCCGGGATATGCTCCTACCGACATTAATGCCGCCATGCATACTCTCACACTTACTCCTCCGGATACCAATTGGTACATGGATACGGGCGCCACGTCTCACATGACTGCCCAACAAGGTACTCTCTCGCCTTATTTTAATTTGAGCAACAATCATAAAATTGTCGTCGGTAATGGTCATTCAATTCCAATTCACGGTCATGGTCGTACCACTTTACCTTACCCCCACCCCCCTCTCCAATTAAACAATGTCTTACATGCCCCTAAACTTGTCAAAAATCTCATTTCCGTTCGTCAATTCACTCGCGACAACTTTGTCACTATTGAATTTGACCCATTTGGCTTTTCTGTGAAGGATTTACGGACGGGGGAGCGACTAATGAGGTGTAACAGTTCTGGCGACCTTTATCCAATTATTTCAAATAAGGCTTCCCCATTTCCATCCTCATTTGCTGCTTTGTCTCCGGATTTATGGCACTCTCGATTAGGCCATCTGGGTCCTATTGTTTTAAATAAACTTCGTCATTTCAATTTCATTAAATGTAATGAGACCCGTCAACGGTTTTGCACTTCTTGTCCTCTGGGGAAACATGTTAAACTTCCTTTTTCTGACTCTTTATCGGTTACGTATATGCCGTTTGATATTGTGCATAGTGACCTGTGGACCTCTCCCATACCCAGCTCCCATGGCCACCGTTATTACGTACTTTTTCTGGATAATTTCTCTAATTTTTTATGGACTTTTCCCCTCTCCCAAAAATCTGATGTGTATTCCACCTTTCTCCAGTTCCATACCTACATACGCACACAATTTGAACGTGACATTAAAACCTTTCAATGCGATAACGATCGTGAATTTGATAATTCTTTCTTTCATCAATTTAGCAAACTCCATGGCATGACATTTCGTTTTTCCTGTCCCCATACATCCCCCCAAAACGGCAAAGCAGAACGAAAAATCAAAACCATTAACAACATTATCCGCACCTTGCTTGCTCATGCTTCCCTCCCTCCCTCCTTTTGGCACCATGCCCTCGCCATGGCTACCTATCTTCTTAATATTCTCCCCTCCAAACTCCTCCACTATAAAACTCCCACTGAAATTCTATACCACAAACTCCCCACCTATGATCATCTTCGCATTTTTGGTTGTCTATGCTTTCCTCTTTTTCCATCCACAACCATTAACAAACTTCAACGTCGCTCCACCCCGTGTGTCTTTTTAGGATATCCATCGAATCATCGTGGTTACAAATGCTATGATCCTTCTAGCAAGAAAATCCTCACATGTAAACATGTGATTTTTGATGAGCTTACTTTTCCCTTTGCTACTTTGCTTTCCCCACCTCCTCCCACATATGACTTCTTAAACGATGGTTTCTCCCCTTCGTTCCTCTCCCACTTCCATGAGCATCCTCCCGCTCCGAGTCCACCTCCTTCGCCTCCACCTTCCTCACCACCATCATCATCTCCCACCCCTCCCCCACCCAGACCTGTCACTAGGGGGCAACGTGGTATATTTAAACCAAACCCAAAATATCAGCACGCCTTTCCCATGCACACCACCCCACCGCCAATCACCATTTCTCCCATCCCCACCAATCCTGCCACTGCCCTTCATGACCCGAATTGGAAACTTGCCATGACCGATGAATATAATGCTCTTATTAAAAATAAGACGTGGGACTTAGTACCTCGTCCTTCCAATGTTAATATCATTCGGTCCATGTGGATTTTTCGACACAAGAGAAACTCTGACGGTTCTTTTGAGCGTCACAAAGCTCGTCTTGTTGGTGATGGCAGGTCACAAAAAGCAGGTGAGGATTGTGATGAAACCTTCAGTCCTGTTGTCAAACCAGCGACCATTCGCACAGTTCTCAGTCTGGCCTTGTCAAATTCCTGGTCTATTCATCAGTTGGACGTCAAGAATGCGTTTCTTCATGGGACTTTGAATGAAACAATTTACATGCATCAACCGCTGGGTTTCCGAGACCCCAATCGACCGAATCATGTATGTCTGCTCCGAAAATCTCTTTATGGTTTGAAACAAGCTCCCCGCGCATGGTATCAACGGTTTGCAGACTATGTTGCTTCCATTGGTTTCACTCACAGCCGTTCTTATCACTCTTTATTTATCTACCGTCGTGGCGCTAATCTGGCTTATCTGCTACTCTATGTTGATGACATCATTCTTACTGCTTCCTCTGATGCTCTACGCACGTCCATTATCACTCTCCTCAGCACCGAATTTGCCATGAAAGACTTGGGTACCTTAAGTTATTTTCTGGGCGTTGCTGTGGCTCGTCACAAGGATGGTCTCTTTTTATCCCAACAGAAGTATGCTGAGGATATAATTGCCAGAGCAGGCATGACTGGTTGTAATCCCTCCGCCACTCCCGTGGACACAAAAGGCAAACTCAGTGCTTTTTCAGGCCCTAAATATAGTGATCCTACCAAATATCGACAGCTTGCCGGTGCCCTACAGTATTTAACATTTACCCGTCCTGATATTTCTTATGTTGTTCAACAGGTTTGTCTCCACATGCATGATCCTCGGGATGCTCATATGGATGCTCTCAAACGCATCTTGCGATATATTCAGGGCACTGTGGCTTTTGGTATTCATTTGTACAAGTCTTCCCCTCTTTCGTTGATCTCTTATACTGATGCTGATTGGGGCGGATGTCCTGACACTCGCCGCTCCACCTCTGGGTATTGTATCTTCCTCGGTGATAATCTTGTTTCCTGGTCTTCCAAGCGCCAACCCACTATTTCCAAATCCAGTGCCGAAGCAGAATACAGAGGAGTTGCCAACGTTGTATCTGAATCTTGTTGGCTTCGCAACCTGCTCCTTGAACTTCACTGTCCGCTTTCCCGCGCTACATTGGTTTACTGTGACAATGTTAGCGCCATGTATCTCTCTGGCAATCCCATTCAACATCAACGCACGAAGCATATCGAGTTGGATATTCACTTTGTTCGTGAACAGGTTAAACGCGGTGCCGTCCGTGTTCTTCATGTCCCATCTCGTTACCAGCTTGCTGATATTTTCACTAAAGGCCTTCCACGTCTTTTATTTGATGAGTTTCGCGACAGTCTCAGTGTTCGTCCATCTCCCGCTTCGACTGCGGGGGAGTGTTAGACTAGGGTTTCTATATTTAGCTTATGTTTAGCTTATCATTAATCCCTTCCATATTTAGCTTAGTAACCCTAATTCTGTAATTATATATACTCATTATTATTATCAATAGAGGCACGGTGGATACTATCTTACACTCTCATCTTCAATATTCTCTTAAAATTTTGTGCTCCGTGTTCCTTCTCCATCGTTAAAGCATAGTTTTCTTCTGCTTTTCATTTTCAATTCTACCTAATTTGTTTTGGTTTTTATTTGTTCTTTTTTTTAATCTTTCTCTCTTATTTTCTAAGTTTATTTGAAGTTGTTTTGAGGAAGTTGAGCTTGGATCTTTTTTTCCTCTTTGATTTAGTAGCTACGGTTTCGCTACAATCTTTTCACCATATAATACTATGTTGTAGATCATGATAATTTTGTAAATTTTAATTAATTGGTTGATACTATAATAATCTTTGTAATTAGTAGAAGATTTTTTATACATAATACGATAACTAAAAAGCGTAAATAAGGGTATTTAATTTTAATTAAAAGTTTGAATGGTCTAGACATATTTTTTATATTATTGATTTTTTTGAAGTGTTATTGATGAAAGAGGGGAGAAGAGGATGATTATTGATATGATTTATTAGCAGGGCTCTCAAGGATGGAGAGGAGTAATACTGAATGCAGATTCAAACAATAATACATGCAGCGGGCTTCTGATAAAGATACGTGGCTCACTCACTAGAGTGGATATGGGAGTAGAATTTTCAGTTGGCTGAAGCACAAAAATTTAATATAAGAGTTTATAGATTTAATTTTCGTGACAGTTGGAGTATAAAAATTTTAACTTTTTTTATAAAGATAGCTTCTTATAGACACCACGTATCAAACTTTCGTAAGCTTTGTCGATGTGTCACCGTAATTTACCCACCAACAACCTTGGATCGACGGTTGGGGGGGCGTGTGGGCGAGGAAATTTCGCCTTTTTAATACAAGGGATTAGAATTTTCAAAAGCTGGGCGGAGAGCTCAATACTCTTGATGTGAATAATATTTGAATTCCAATGATTCATTAAAGCCGGTCGTACGTGCATGGGGCAACACATTTGTTAAGTCTATTATCTGCAGGCACCGACGGTCCAGAATTGATTCATTGGTAGTACTGGCTAAAGTACTTGTCAGTTGAAAGACATTACTACTGCTAAAAGCAAGCTCTACGGTTTCACATGTGAAGTAGTACTGGTACATCCGTTTGTATGACCCTCCGGATATAATAAAAAAACACAATGTCGAATGGACTTCGTTTTACAATTAAATTTTGGGAAAAATTTCTTTATACTATATTTAGGTAAAATTAATTAATTAAAAATTAAAATAATCTAAAAGTATTTAGTTATAAGTATAAAATATTATATATATAAAATTATACTAATATATATATCTAATTATATATAAATATACAGGTAATATTCTCTATATGTAAATGTATATTAGAGTACCAAAAAAACTGAACTAAGCACTAAATAGATTGTACAACTTTAATTATTTTGGTCTAAGTGAACCACCAACTATTTTTCCCTAAATTTTACCCTAAATTTTACCTTACGTAATTTTTTTATATTATAAAATGAGAGTACTTTTTATTGACTTGACTTAACACTGCTCCAGTTAATACAATTATGACCAGTGGTTCAGTAAGTGCTCCAAATCCAGATTGAACGATGATGCTCCAGTTGTCAATAAAGCATCGGTCGGCCCATACATCGGACGATAAGAAACGCGGGAACCAGCTACTATAATGTTTGAAAGTGTGGCAGGCTTTTTCTGTCACCTATTTTAATATATTTTAAAAGTAATTTTTATTAAAAATACTACGAGTTTTAAAAATTATTTTAAAAAATAAATATTAAAATATAAAATATCTTATAAATTACTCAATTTTATTTTTCTAAAATATTCTCTCCATTTTTAAATATTTACTGTCACATATTTTAAGAATAAATGTTAATTATTAATATTTTTTAGTATATATTATTAAAAAAATTAAATATTATAAAAAATTAATACAGATATAATTATTATACAATATGGTACAATTTAAAAAAAAACAAATGGTCAACTTTTATCAATAAGATAAATATTGACAAGTATTAAAAATAGAGAGTATTTTTTTGGGTAGAAATTTATTTTTTTTAAAATAAGTTAATGTCAGTTTTAAATTTTTTTTATTCATTAATGTTTATATTATTACTATTTCATAAATGATCTAATTTTAATATTAACGATATATATAATATTTGCTCACTAATGTTAATTTAAATTTTACTATATTAATTTTTAAAGTAATAATACTCTATTTGTATTAAAAATAATTATTTTAGTAATATGTACATTTAAAAAAAATGTTAAAAATAATTTTAAAATTTTACTTGCATAATTTATTAAAAAATAGGAAAGCATTTAATGCTTAAACACTAGGAGGAAAACTAAAGGTAAATAAAAAAAAATTTAGACAAATACTTACATCAAAACAACATTTTTTTATATAAAAAATGTATCATATATATATATTTACGTATACCCTAGTTCTTTTTTCTTTTCATTATTTCTTCCTTAGTATTACTTATATAAATCCAACTTAATTTCCCTATCAATGAAAATGAAATACCTTATTTTTTAAAAGCTTCGATCAATTAGAATCTTCTATATTTAAAAATAAAGTTATAGTATTTTGAATATGTTATTACATTATTTATCAAACTTAAAACCCTTATTAAGTTTATGAACCATTTCATTTTCATTTTATAACACTTTATCACAAGTTTATTTATGTGAGATATTCTAATTCACTTTCGACTATTATAATTCATCTTAGATCATTTTAAGCTATATGTTAACATTTTAAGCCCCAAAATAACCCTTTTAGCTAGCTACCTAAAATTTATGGTAATTCAAGAATCACTATATTTTAGTATAATTGAGCTTAAAATAATTTAAAAAAAATTATATAACTATTTTTATAATTTTTAAATTTATTCATATTGCTTTGGATGTAATAAGTTATCAAATGCAGCTTTTCTTCCTCTAATCTTGTGATAATCAATTTCAATCTTCCAATATTAATTAATATGAAAAAGTGCCCCTCATTTATGCCCAATAATTTCATGGCCTCCTTTGGTAGTATCAATCTTAAATTTTGCCAATTTTATGCCTAAATGACAATTTTACCCTTAGCGAAATTTCCTCCTTCTTCTCCTAGTATTTCCTTTTAAACTTGGTGTGACAACCATTTTTATTTTTTTTATTTTGCATGGATTGGGCTATGTCATGTCCACATTTCATGATGGATACACGTGTTGATATTTTTACAACCAAAATTACCCATATACCCTTATTTACTTAACTTAATCTATTAGTACTGTACCTATACTAACTTTGGATTATTTTCTTTTAGGTAAAATCTCTTAACAATATATATAAGCATGTTTATTTTTATGAATTGTTAGATTTGTGCCATGTTTGGGCAGTTGGAGCTTTAGGTCCAATTTGGGGTTTTTGAGGATATTGTTGATTTGATTAATTTTATAATACTATTTTATAGATCTTGAAGTATAGATAAATTTTGATGTTAAATACACTTTGATTTGAGTGCTTTGATGCTCTAAATTATGCTTAAATTTTTAATGAGATTGAATGTTCTTAAGTTTTCTTAAGGGAGCATGATTATTTTGAAATTTTTGATTTATTGGTTGATACCATGGTAATCCTTGTAATTAGTAGACAATTTTTAATATATAACACAATAGTTAAAAAGCATGATTAGGGGTCTTTAATTTTGATTAAAATTTTGAATGGTCTAGGCATGTTTTTCATGTTATTGATTATATTCAAAGTGTTCTTAGATAATGACACTCTAATTACCTTATAATTGAATTTGAAATTAATAATGTTTATGACAATTATTTTCATTAAAGTGAATTATTGACACAAAATGATTATTTTAACATAATTAGGAGCCAATGGTCAACCTCAAACCATTAACCATTTCTTTAGACCTTGTGGAGAGTAACCAAGTGTGAATGGTGATTTTAGGTCAATAGTAATTCACGGTAATAAGGCACTTTTAGCTTTTGTGGGTAAGCTTCTCAATATAAAACAACATCTTTCATCGATTGATAAATAGTTATATTTTATGAATAGTAAATTTTCTAAAATTGGCATGATATCTTGTTTTAACTTCGTTAAGCTATTTATATTTGCATTCTTTTGCTAACTTTGACCCTAACAACAAAAAGAGGGGTTTGATGTGTTTTACACTAGATTTGTGGTATTTAAATATGTGGAATAGGTTTTAGGTTCTTAAAGTATATTTTAGTCATTAAATGACTAAACAGAAGAATAATGTAATATATTGGATTTTAGAGCCTTATTGACCTAAGTTTGACTTTCATTTAGTTTTTTAGGACTCTTTTTTCATAAGAGATGTACAGTTGCTACTTGTAGAAAAGTAATTTTGTGGCCTCTATCCTTGATTCTGCGATGTTCTCCCTAAAGATTTTGAGGGGTCCTATGATATGTTGTGATCCTTTGTTATATTATTATTATTATTATTATTATTATTATTATTATTATTATTATTATTTTATAAATGATCTAATTTTAATATTATATATATATATATATATATATATATATATATATATAATACTTGCTCCCTAATGTTAACTTAAATTATATTATATTAATTTTAAATAATAATACTCTTTTTATAAAACAAATTATTTTTATTAATATTTATATTTTTTTAAAATAACATAAAGCTAATTTTAAAATTTTACTTGCACAATTAATTAAAAAAGGGGAAAGAATTTAATGTTTACACAATAAGGGGAAACTAAATTTAAATAAATTTATTTTTAATACAAATATCTATATAAAAATGACATTTTTTTATACAAAAAAATATATTATATTTGTTTACTTATACCTTTTTTTTTCTTTTCATTATTTCTCCCTTATTCTTACTTATATAAATCCAAATTAATAACCTTTTCAAGAAACATATAATATCCCATTTTTTAAAAACTTTAGTCATTGAAGATCTTTTGCATTTAAAAATAAAATAAAATTATTTTGAATATTTTATTACATCATCTATCAAACTTGAATCCCTAATCAAGTTTTTGAACCATTTCATTTTCATTTTCATTTTGTAACCCTTTATTGCAAATTTATTTCTATAATATCTTTTAAACTGATAGTTTAGACTATCATGCTTCATCCAGTTTATGTTAACTCTTTTGTTTTTGGAATTATTGGCTTTTGAAGATTCTCTTAGACTCTTTTTATTTTAGCTCTATGTTAATGTTTTAAGCTCTAAAATAGTCCTTTTAGCTACCTAAAATTTACTAAATTTCAAGAATCGCTATATTTTAGTGTAATTGACTTCAAATAATTTAAAATTGTGATATAATTATTTTAAAATTTTCTAAATTTATCCAGATAATTGTAGACATAATAAGTCATTAAATACATATTTTTCCCTCTAATCTTATGAGGATCAATCTCAACCTTCCAATATTGATTAGTTTGGAAAAGAACCCCTCATTTATGCCCAAGAATATCATGGCCTCCTTTGGCGGTATCAATCTTGAATGTTACCAATTTTATGCCTATATGTTATTGACCTTAATGGCTATATGTTAGAGCTCATCTAAGTTGTAAAACCTATACATTTCCACTTCTTAGAGATATCATGCCAAGTTTACTCGTGTGGCTCATCCAAACCGAGCCTCATAGAGAGTTTTTTGAACTCTCTCATGTATCCCTATATACTCAATGACCCTTGGTTCAAAGAGAAAATTTTATTGTACAAGTATTGAGTGAAAGGAAGAGGAAGGAATCTCTGCTTTGACAACTTCTTCATTTTTAACCAAGACTTAACTGCTTACTTTTTTTTATTCACTTCTTATGAACCAATTTCTCCAATCATAATGAGGCATGGCCTTTGAGCTTAAGAATCGCCACCTTAAAGTCTTCATTGTCGGAATAGCCCTTAGCTTCAAATACTAAACCTCAACTCCCACTCTAAAAATTCTTTGGTATTGTGATTGCCTTCAAACTCTGGGATCTCGGCTCTAACATCATAAAAATTCCCTTATCTTTTTTTGTTCCTTCTCCTTAGTTCCAGAAAAGTATCACTAGAGGATGGACCTTCTCCGTATTCACTTTCAACATGCTCACCAAACCCATGATGGTCTCGAGTAGAGGGTAATTTTGTGCGTGTGTTTCAATCCAAAGTAGGAAGGATGGTCTCCACGATATCAAGCACTCTTCTCATATCATTTTGAAGAGACTCAATAGCTGTAACACCCCCAAAATTCACTACTGAAAAATTTTATTTTATTAAAAGATTAGCGAAAGCAAAACAACAAACTGTAAATTTTGGGGATATTTCCGCCACAATTAGTACCAGACCGGTTCACTCATACTATTCCAGTACCAAGTGCTAAGGCTAAAAAAATGAAATACAATCTACAAGAAATTCAACATACTTAAATCAGAGTAGCGTATTAAATCATTTACAAGAATAAAATCCACCAGTGGTGGTTACATTAACAACCTTAACATTAAAAACCAGGAATTTAAAGGAGAAGGAGAAAAAAATTCTAACGGTTCCGGATAATTCCTTACTCTCTTTCCCGTTGCCCACTTGAGTAGCACATGAAAAGACCTGTAAGGGATACTGTCCATTGAATAGGCAGGGGCCCCACGAGTGGAACCCTTCAGTACTATGGTACTGAGTAACCCTTTAATACCACACTTAAAAACAGGCCCACAATGCAACACATAATGTAAGCTATATACATATGTAATGAGAGGTGCATACATAACAATCACATATATAACAAGGCTGCCACATATCAACGAGTTATAAAGTACAATTGATACTTTTGGGCCTTAAGCCATTAGTCCATCATTATTCAATCATCTCTCTGGTTATATCTGTAACCCTCCGAATTTTTAAAACCCTATATTTAATAAATAAATTTATTTTGTATAAATTAGATTTTAATATTTTTAAATTAATTGTTCTATGGCTTTTTGAGTGTATGAAATTGGTATAAATATTTAATAAATTAAAAGAAAAATAAATTGATTATTATTTATCATACCCTTCTTATCTAAATAATTTTCCAAATCATTATTTCACTAAAATTATCCTCTTTACCCTTATATTTTAATTATCCTAAATTACATTACTAAATCAATTATTACCCAAATATTATTCTATTTTATTGTTTTATCAATTAAATTATTCTAATTTCCCCTTTCTTTCTTTTTCCTTTTTTTTCCTTTCCATCCTTTCTCTTTTTCTTCCTTTCCCTTTTCCTCGCCAGTTGGGCCAGCCTGCGGCCCAACTTCCCCTTCCTGTGGCCCAGCGTCGTTCGACGCCTCCCCGTGCAGCCAAACGCAGCGTTTTGGCCCTCCTTCCGCTGAGACGCTGCGTTCTGATTACTAAAGATAACCGTTGCCTACCGACAACCAAACGCCGCGCTTTGTCCGGAAATTTACCAAAGCACCGTGTTTTACTAAACGTGTGACCGTTGCCGAACCAGCCAGTCCTCCCCTTCTTTTTCTTTTTCCCCCTAGACCGCCGGTCCTCCTCCTTTCCCCTTTCTTCTTCTTCCCCGCGTAGCCGCCGACCTGCACCCCTGCGCACGCCGGCCACCTCTGCACCGCCGGCTATCCTTCCCTGCCCCTCTCCCTGTTGTTTTCTTCCTCTTTTCGACCCCGACCAAGCCCATCTCTCCCCTTCCCACGTGCCCATCTCTTTCCCTTTTCTTCTCCCCCTCCCCGACCTAACCTGCCATGGCAGGATTGCACCGCCGGCCGGTGGTCCTACCACACCTGCCCCGATCGTCTCCTTCTTGCCTTGTCGTTTTTTCCTCCCAATTGCCTATAACTACCCCCCAGTAGTAGCCATAGCCAGCCCTCCTTTTTCGATTTTTGCCCCGAAAGTCTGCCTCGCCGCCGCTCAAACAGACATCTATTCTACCGCCTCCGGTGACCGCCGCCGCCACCTATGCCCACCGTGATCTTCCCTGCACCTTCCTCGACAAAACCAAACCACCACCACCTTCCACCTTGCCCTGCACGTGCCGCCCTAGCCGTGAAAAATTCCCATCCCGAAACCACCGCCATCAGCCATCGCCTCCCTTGCACCGCCTTCCGCCGCCCATGCCCGCCTCTACCAAGCCTCCACCACCCTCCAAAATATCCAGTACACCCTCCCCTACCTTCCCATGACTTCACCTCCTCCTGCCTTCCTCTCCTTCTACCTCCCCATCTTCCACCTCTCTCTCCACCACCCTCGGCCGCCGAGCCAACCACCGTGCGCCGCCACCCCTTGCCATGCCACCACCCTCACTCCACTCCCCTTCACCTGCTGTTTCTTCCCCCACCTCTAACTTCTCTTTTCCTCCTCCCACCTAACCTCCACCTCCATGTTTTCCTTTCTTTTCCTCCTCCGCCGTCGCCACCACCCGCCGTCGCTGGACCACCACCAACCCTAGATGGTCTTCCACTCACCCAAGCCCTAATATCCCTTTTATATAACTACTATTAATTTTTAACTAATATTAGTATTATTATACTTATTAATAATATTATTATTATTACTACTATTATTATTAGCATCATTATTATCATTATTATTATCTCTATCATTAATGTTATTATTTTCTTACTAATAATATCATCCCTTCGAACCTTAACTTCTATTATACTTAACTTTAGTGTTATTATTATGATTATTAGTATTAACATTATTATTATTATTATTATTATTATTATTATTATTATTATTATTATTATTACTATTATCATTGTTAATGTTATTATTACTTAACCTAACCTTACTTGGTTTTTATTATTGTTGTTATTATTATTATTATTATTATTATTATCATCATCATTATTATTATACTTAACACCTTTATCATTATTGTTAATGGTAATACTACTTTTATTATTATCAATGTTTTTAACTCGAAGTTGGTGTGTGTCATGTTGTTGTTAAATAAGAAGAGTACTTGAACCTTAGTGCCTTACCACTTAACATTATCCCTAATGCCTTTAACACTAACCTCATTTCTATGGTACCATTATTAGCTATCACTATTATTACTACTATCACTACTTTATTATTGTAACAAAAAAGAAAGCATTTGAACCCTTATATTATTCAAGAATATATAACTATTATCATTATCACCTTTAGGAATATTTTACTTGTGGTATTGTGATTATTGTATTATTATGTTAACCATAACACCATTATTAGACTTGGCCTTAAAAACACTAGGGTTTCTATCACTAAACATTAGTGTCACTATTACTAGTTTTATTATTAATACTATCACTATTTTACTATGGTTAGCATGGACACTATTATTATAAGGATAGAGCTAACGTGTCTAATAATATAAGTGTAACCATAAGTATTAAAACTAAATATATTTTGACTAGTAATATTTGATATACTAACTTGAAGATAAAAACCCTAGTTTTTGTATAATACCCTCTTTAGTAATAAGAACCCTAATCCTAAACTAGAATAAGGGATGATGGCACTTTTGAGGGAAACTAATACTTAGTATTTTTCCCTTTTATAGGTGATCCTAACCAAAACCCTAAGGAGTTATAGGAGCGTGCTCCAAGCCCGGCGTCGCTTTAGGTAAGGACGAAGCTATGGCCTTGTGATATGTGTAACATGGATGTGTTGAATGTTGTGAATGCTATGCTATGTCATGTGCTATATGATTTGTGGATAACTTGTCTCATGTGTAGCGCAGCTTGGGAATTAAGGTATGTCATGTGTGCTTTCTATGATATGAGCATGACATGTTTATGTATGATATTTATGACGTGTTGATACGGCCCTCTAAGACATGCATGCTAGGGTTTTGATGTTATGAAATGGGACTAAAAGAATAACCAGAGAGGAATGGGAAGTGAGACCATTAAGGGGGATATGGGGTTGACCAAAGTAACTCATGATCCGTGAGAGAAGATTTAAGTGGGAGGAATGTCCAAAATAAAAGAGAGTTGGAAACTATGCATGGGGGTCTTAAATTTGCATGGTGACTTGGGGCATTTGCATGAGGTGACTAACTCTTACATGGGGGTGAATCTTACGTGAGAAAAGTTGAATTTGGGTGTAAATAAGAGAATGGGAGAGTTGTGGAGTGTTTGGAGACTCGGGGTGAAAGATGATACGTAGGTTGGTATGAGGGTGCATAAGATACCTTATTAGGGTTTCGGTAAGAGAGTGAATACTTGAGGGGTACGAAAGTGAGAATGATTAAGGAGGGGTGGAGTATGGGTTAAGAGTGTAAAATTATCATACCAAGGGTGAGTATGGGTTTCCATGTGACATAAGAGGCTCGGGGGGTAAAGAGGGGAGATTACTTGTGGAAGAAGTAAGCTACTAGGGCTTGAGGTGGCTAACTAGGGTTTTGTCAATCGCATGCGAGGATAAGAAGTAAAGTGATATTACTTGGGTTTGACCTAGTAAGAATGAGATGTGGGGGCAAAGAACAAATAATGGTGAGGTAAGTAAGGAGAGGTTGGGCCACATAGGTCCAATTAGGGTTTCCAAGCTTCGAGAAAGAATGACGGGGTGTGATAAAGGGGGCAAGAGTCTCAACATATGGGACGGGCCTGCTTGGAAAGAAAGTAGTAGAATGTTGATTGGCATGCATGTTAAGGGTGATGTGTGAATTAATAAGACACGGATAAGATATTAATCACGTAAAGCGAAAGATGTTGAGCTGAGCCCAGTCCGGTCCACCGACAAATAATAGTGGATCAGAGGCATTCTCCCCTGTGCGTTTATTTTTCGGTCCACCGGCAATAATAGTGGATCAAAGGCATTCTGCCCTGTGCGTTTGTTTTCCTGCCACCGGCAATAATAGTGGATCAGAGGCGTTCTGCCCTGTGCATTTATCTTCCGGTCCACCGGCTATAATAGTAGGGGATCTCGTGCTCGACAAACCAAACGAATAAGTTAATCCACAGGAAAGACACTAAGTACTTAAAGCGAAGCACCATGTGAGTCGGGGCCAGTCCGGTCCACCGGCAAATAATAGTGGATTAGAGGCATTCTGCCATATGCGTTTACTTTCCGGTCCACCGGCAATAATAGTGGATCAGAGGTATTCAGTCCTATGCGTTTATCTTTCGGTCCACCGACTATAATAGTGGGGCTCCCTCACTCACATGGACTATTGAAGAACATGTGTGGAATGAACATATTATTAATGAGAATAAAGAATAAGTCACCAGAAAAGTATTCAAGCCTTATCTTGCATGTTATCGCATGTTGCCTATATGATTGTGCTATGTGTGTTATGTGGTATGATTGTATGCTTCGCCTTAGCACACCTGTGCCCTTACTAAGTATTGGACCCGTACTGATACTACCTTAGTTGAATGGGTCCTGTGATGATCCACTGATGGTAGGGAGCAAACCTCCTATGCAGGTTTTGATCGCTTACTATTTGGGGTGGAAGGCTTGGCTTGAGTGAGTAGGCAATCCGATGTTGGTCCTTCGGGACTTGTTTTATTTAGCTTTATTTTCGTACTACGCCTCATGTTTTGAAATCGTACTCTTAAATTGTAATCCTAAACTGTATTTTAAATACTATTTGAGTTGTGTTTCGTTAATGGATTACGTTAAATGTCGACCCATGTTTTAATGTTCCGCACTTAATGTTTTTTGAATTTAGCCTTAGCACTTAGTATCAGAATGGTAGGAGTGAACCGGTCTTGTACTAAGTGTAGCGGTAACGCCCCCGAGTTTACGGTTTTATCTTTCATTTCCGCTAAACCCTTTTGATTTAAACAAAATTTTTCAGTAGTAAATTTGGGGGTGTTACAATATCCAAGTGAGTACGGGAACCCTACTATTATAGACGGTGGACCGGAATACATACAGGGTAGAACACTCCTGACCACTA
Organism: Tamarix austromongolica; assembly: GCA_039764185.1. Lineage (NCBI taxonomy): Eukaryota > Viridiplantae > Streptophyta > Magnoliopsida > Caryophyllales > Tamaricaceae > Tamarix > Tamarix austromongolica. The sequence continues at coordinate 38,829,187 of CM077808.1, read as the reverse complement.
TTATTACCGGTGGATCGGTCTCCAGGGCAGAACACTTCTGGCCACTATTATTCGCCGATGAACCGGTCTGACCCTGACTCACAAGGTGTTCCACTATAAGTAATTAATATATTTCCATGATTTATTCACATCCAATGCTTATTTTATTGAGCTCGGGACCCCCACTATTTTAGCCGGTGGACCGGAATACATATAATCATCATCCAGGGCAAAACGCTCTTGGGCCACTATTATATCTGGTGGATCGATACTCATCATCACTTGCCATGGCAACACGCTCCTGAGCCACTATTATATCCGGTGGATTGGTACTCATAATCACTTGCTAGGGCAACACGCTCCTGGGCCACTATTATAACTGGTGGATCGGTGCTCATTATCATAAGTCAACTGGGCCCGGCTCATTAATCTTTCACTTTCGTAATTAGTGTTTTTCCTTTCTTTAGTCAGTACAATAATTCTATTTATTTGCCTCGGACGGGAGATCAAGAACTAGGGACACAAAGATACACCGGTCGTACCGGTGCATATAAGCCACTCAGTACCCTTCAACCACGAACCCAGGGATGCAAATGTACCCTGGTCGTACTAGTGCATAAAGCTACTCAGTACCCTACCGACAAAGACACCTAATCCATAAGTATGCATACCCCCTAACTAGGTTCGTAGAGTTAGATAGAGTAAGATATAGGGTATGGCTGAGGCACAAAGGCACACCAACAAATACCAGAATAATCATGGGCTAAACCACGTCTTTAGGGTAGCGACCCCTAAAGAGCCACCATTTCCGATTTTGAGGTCTTTCACTTTAAGTATTAATGTCTTAAGTAAGGTGATCACGAAAAGTACAATAAGCAGATACTTATACACTTTTAATCGTTCCAATATCATTAGTCATTTCTTATTCAGAAGATTATCCAGGATATCACAGAGAAAACATTAAGGCCATCATAATCTCATCTAATTCCGAGTTAGGATTCGTCCTCGTGATACTTACTAATTATCAAATACTCTTGCCTTGCTAATCAGCATTATTTGAATCATATTATGAAATTCCACAATCACAACGACATGTTAGGTATAAATTACTTATTTACCCCTTACTTATATAATCACTAAGTCATCCTTTCCTTACATGACAAATTACCCTATTACCCTTCAGGTTGCATAATTACCAAATTACCCCTTATCCGATTTAGGTTACCAAGTTATCTCCTACGCTTTTTAGATCACCATTCACCCCTCATAATTGCTACACTTAACATGCCTCCCATTTGGTTGGTTAGATTACCAATTTGCCCTTTTCTTAGATTTACAATCAACAACTTGCCCTTTAGTTGGATAAATTACCAAATTACCCATCTTCGCTATCATGATTACCAATTTGCCCCTTTAGTAGGTTAAATAATTACTAACTCACCCTTTAGTCGATTAAATTACCAAATTGCCCCATAGTTGGTTAAATTACCAAATTACCCTTTTCTAATGTCATAATTACCACTTTACCCTTCTCAATTATTATAATCACCAATTTACCTTTCTCCATAATTATAATTACCAATTTACCCTTCTCCATATTTATAATTATTAATTTACCCTTCTCCATAATTATAATTATTAATTTTAGGGATGTAAACGGGGCGGGTATTACCCGAAACCCGACGGATACTTAAACGGGTACGGATACGGATATGGATGATGGATTAAAATACCCGTCGGGTTCGGGTACGGATACGGGTATGGGATATCCATACCCGTACCCGTAACTATACCCGTATCCATATCCGTATCTGTTTACCCGATATATAATTACTCTTTTACCCTTAATTTTGAAATAAATATAGTATAAATTAAGGTTAAAATTGTCATTTAACTTAACTATAAATGATTTTATCCATCGGGTAATGGATTTATCCGTTAGATAATATCCATTAACGGGTAAACGGATAATCTGTTGTGTAATGGATATCCAATGGATACGGATATGGATGTGCTAGCGAATATCCGTTTGGGTTCGGGTACAAATTTCGATATGGATTTTCTTATCGGGTACGGATACAGGTATAGTATACCCGACCCGAACCCGCCCCGTTTACATCCCTAATTAATTTATCCATTTCCATAATTATAATTACCAATTTACCCTTCTTTATTTTTATAAATATTATATTGCCCTTCTATAATCGTAATTTAATTACCAAGTTACCCTTAATTGTTTTTATAATTACCAAGTTGCCTCTTACTCTCAAGTTTGCCATAAATACCCCTTTTATTTACAAAATTATCATTCTACTCCTTACTTCCAAATTACCATAATATCCTTTTATTCATAAAAATTAACATTTTACCCCCTTACATCCAATTTTACCATATTACCCTTTTGCTTTCAAATTACCATAATACCCTCATTCATCCAAAATTATTATTTTACCCCTTACTTCCAAAATTATCATTCTTACCACTTACTTATAAAATTACTATATTGCCCTTTGACTCCAAAATTACCACTTTACCCTTTTCTCCAAAAATTACCATAATACCCCTTTACTTATAAAATTATCATTTCGCCATTTAATCATAAAATTACCATATTTTCCTTTTGCCTCGAAAATTACCATAATACCCCTTTTTCTTACAACTTACAATTTTATCCTTTTACTTATAAAATTATCATTTCACCCCTTTCTTTTGAAATTACCAAAATACCCTTTTACTTACAAAATCACCGTTTTACCCCTTTCTTTTAAAATTACCAAAATACCCCTTTACTACAAAATTTTCAAAATACCCCTTTCACTTATAAAATTATCACTTAACCCCTTTATTACACCACTTTTATGAATTTACCACCACTACATAAAATACTAATATTATTACTTCATTCTTATCATCTAACTCCACCAACTTGTCGTTATTCAACATAATACTCATTAGCAACTACATTTATTAGATCACATACTTACATAGGCGTAGTACTAAAATACCCTTAGGCTCACAATAATATTATTCATGCATTAATAACATAATACATCATAGACAAGCATTTAACATTTCCATCAATAATCAAACACCTTCCTTAAGTATCATCTCTACACATGACACAAAATCTAGCATGCTTTTCTTTTTATCAATCAATATAAGCAACCACATATATCATACTAGGCAACACATAACATGCATAAAATCATACTAAAATTCCTAATGTGCTAGCATACGTTTTTTCCATGTGTTTAAGTGAGGTTTAACGATTACCTTAATCCGGCAAAAATTGAACCTTACCGGTATCCTGGTTAAAGGTTCAAGGTTTAATTAGCAAATCAATACCTAAAAATAATATCAATAATTATTATATTAGAAGTAGGAAATTAAAAAGGATAAAACTTTATAAAAATTTATTTAATAATAAAACACTTTAATTAACTATTAATATACCTCAAAATTTAGATAAATAAATTCCAAATCAAGTAGGAGCTCACGCTGTATGAATAGTGTGAGCCACAAGCAGAATAAGGGGGAGAAAAGGGTTCGAAGGTAATGAGGTAGAAGGGAGGGGGAGATGGCTCGATTTAGGGTCTTTATGCTAGAAAAGGAGGTAGATGAGGGAGGATTGGAGGCAAGGTAATGGTGCAGGAGTGAAGAGGGGATGTAGGTGGATGCTGAGGATGGGTTGTTGGCGGCCAATGGTGGTGGAGACGGCGGCGGCAAGGCTGCGAAGTTGGCTGTCGGGCTAGGCGTGGCTGAGAAGGAAGGAAAATAGAGGGGAAAAATGGAGGGGTGCAGGGGCTGTCTTTGGGGAAGTAAGGTATGGGGGTAGTAGAGGAGGTTACAGGGTGTGGGTTGATCGTTTTGGTGGCGGCATAGGTGGCCGGAAGGCGGAGAACGGGGCGGTTGCCGGTGGCTTGCTGATAAGGGAGAAAAGTGGGGAGAAAAAGAAGAGGTGGAGAAGGGAGGAATGACAGGGGCTCGAGGGTGGCTTGGGTGTTCTCGTGGTGGTGCAGGGCTGAGGTATAGGGTGGCTGAAGGTGGCACAGGGTTTGGTGCGGTGGTTGGAGCGGCGGGTGGCAGCGGTGTGGAAAACATGGGAAAATAGGAGGAGAAGAAAGGAGAGAAGAGGGAGGTCGAGGAAAGGGAGATACTCAAAATATAGGGCAGAAAGGAGGCTGTAGAGGTAAAGAAAAAGAACAGGGAGAAGAGAGGGGACAGGTGGCCGGTCGGCGATAGGTTGAAGGGTGGCAGGGAGGTGTCAGTTGGTAGAGGAAAGGGAGGGAAGAAGAAGGAAAGGAAGATGGGCATGCGAAATAGGAAAGAAAATGACGGGGAAGGGAGAGGGAGTAGTAGGGAGGTAGGTGGTGGCCGGGTATGGCAGTTGCAGGCGGCCGATGTGCTCGATCATGGCAGAGAATGGTGGTCGGGTGTGGAAGAAGAGAGAAAGGAAGGGGAGGGGTGCGAACGGGCGGACCAACGCAGGAAAGGAAGGGTAGGCCGGCCGGTCCAATCTAAAAAAAGAAAGAAAGAAAGGAGAGACAGGCTGGGTTGTGCCGTGCGTGGGAGGAGGAGAAGAGGGGAGGGAAGAAACAGGCATGTGGCCCTAGCACGTAGGGAGGGAGAACAGGCCAGTGCGGGCGGCCCAAGGGAGGAGAAAAAAAAAAGAAAAAGAGAAGAAAGAAGAAAAAGGAGAAAAAGGAGAAGGAAAAGAAAAAGGAAAATGAGAAAATAGGGGAGAATAATTTAATTTAATTTAGAAAATAATAAAATGTAAGAATTTTAATAAATAATTTAATTTAATATAAGATAATATATTGGTTCAAAATTGATACTTTTAGTTAATATTAGTTTGAAAAATTATTTAATTAAAAACACTGTGATAAAATAATAAAATATTTATTTTTAATTTATTAAATACTCCTATCCAAATTTGTATACTCAAAAATCCATAAAGTAGTTAAATTAAATAAACTTAAAAGCTAATTTATTTCAAATAAAAGTTATTTATTAAATTATAGGTTTTCTAAAATTTTTGGGGGATTACAATAGCTCAATCCCTCATTAGATTATTTGTCTCCATAAGGCTCAAACCATTTGACAAAGGGAGGTCTCCCATTGAAGACACAAGAAAATTTTAGAAGGTAAAATAAAGGAAGTTATTTTCAATTATGGGTGGGGAAAATGTGTTTTGTCTTGAATGGAATGGTGTTTTGGTTCAATTTTTTTTATGTAGGTTTAGGTTTTAAAAAGTATGATAGAAGACAAAGAACTAGATCTAAATTTCTTCAACCTAAGCTTTGATATCAAATTAGTGCATATGAGATTCAACTTAGGTTATGCTAGGAAGTGGTGTCTAATTAAGATTAGATCTACCATAAATTAAGAGTAGAATGGGGAGATATATGAGAAGATGAAAGTGATTCTTGGTATGTAACTCCTTGAATCAATAATCATAAGAACCACCTAATGTTTAAATTCTTAGGATAAATCTTGGAAGATTTTGTAAAAACTTTAAACTCTTACACTATAGTTGAAGGTTGAAGGCTTTTAGTTTTGAGAGGGAATGTGTGCAGCAAAAAACATGTTGTTCCTTCTTTTATTCTTTACTTTACACTTATAGATGGAATGCAAGATTAAATATTACAACTTAACCAATTAATACATGTGATTTGAGCTAAAATAAAAGAAGAAAACTACCTAATACCATAGGGTGGTTGTGTAGATTTCAAATTGAGGGGGGGGGGGCTTCTAGCATATGTCCAACTTATGTAGCTGTCGCTTGATTCATAAGGAAAGAGATGAGGGTTATTTTAATATTGTAAGGGACAAAACGAAGTAAAAAAAATATCTTCTAGCCTTCCTTGTTCTTCTCAATAATTAGCATTATTTTTCCCAAATGCTAAAAATAATTTGTCATGTAGCTTGATAGGGATTTGTGTCTTGTTTTGTGTGGCTATTGTGGGTACAAAATGAACTATATTTTGGAGGTAATTTTTGAGCTAAAATAATAAAAGAAAATAAGCTAAAAGGAGTGGAAATACTTAGGAAATATGCAGCTTAAAAAGGTGGGTATTATTATGTGGAGGTGGTAAAAGTCGACAATATTTGTATAGATGGTTTTCTTAGAAATGATTAATTTATTCAAGTGATGAGAATTTTATGACTATCAAACCTAGAAAAAATAAGGGAAATAGTGTGATAATTAAATGAAGATGCTCATACATCACTATTCCATTTATATATTCATATCATACACCGGCATCAAAAGCATTATTACTAAATTAATACTTTTAACAACTAAAATATAGAAGAAAAATAAAATGACACTCTAACCTAAATTATTAAGTATTTCATTAGTATGTATGCTATTTTTTGTATTCTTTCATTGAATATATATTTATTATTTGAAGTGTTTTTTTTTCAATAGTAAATTTAGAGTCACATTATATGAAAATGTAGAACTTGTGAAAAAGTTTATTGATAATCATTGTTTATTTTATATATATATTTAAAATATATATATAATAAATCCATTGGTATTTGTATAGACCTTATATGAATAATACATATTTTTTAATTTATCTTGTCACTTAAGATTTTTGGTTCATTGTTAATATTTGGATAATAATATCTCTATTATTTATTTTTATTGAATATGTTTTTCCTTTGTGTATTATTTTCTAAAAATCTAAACGATACAACTATAAATCTTGGTAAATGCATATTAAAAATGTTATTTTTTTAAAAAAAATGTCGAATGCATATGTAAGTATTTATAATAAATGAGGAAAAGAAAAACGTACTCCCTCTGTCTCTTTTTATTTGACGTTGCAGCAGAGATGTACAGTCTGTGTCACAAAGTCAAATAAAAAGAACCGAGGGAGTATATGAAAACGGTAGAATAAAGTGAAAGAAAAAAAAAGAAAAAAAATATTTAAAAAAGAAAAAGGATTGTGTATACTCTCTCGAGGTGATCTTTACTAAGTATAGTTTTCTTCTTTTTTATTAAAAGATAGAGTTTATTAATATACTATTATGTCCCATTCGACCATCCCAAGTATATTGACAGAGGCATAGTAATATATAAACAAACATTTTAATTTTTTTTTATTTAGATGGTGTACGTCCGTTGATAATACTTTCAACAATTCCAGGATATTTTAAAAAAAATTATGTTAAAATTGATGGTCTGCCGTCTGCAGCGCCTGTCACCTGTACTGTTTAGCTTACCAGGAAGAAATCACTGCAATTAAATGCTGGCTCTGCGGTTTCACATGCGAGGCTGTACTGTTTACTGTTTAGCCAGCGGGAAGAAATTACTAGTATTAAAAGCTGGCTCTGCGGTTTCCCATGTGAGGTCGTACCACTTCATCAATATGTATGTACGAATGAATTGACGCCTTACCTAATTCGCATGGAAGCTCTTGGTTGAAATGAAGCAAGCGGGTATTGTTAAATAACCCTACTTATGCAATTAAACTTAATTCTTTGTTCCCTAGTTTTCTCCAAAGTTATTATGAAGTTTATTAAGACGATGATGAACGTATGATTAGTTGAAACGAAGTATTAATGATGGTCTTGATTGAGTATGCATTTCTGTATTTTCTTTAAAAAATACTTTATAATAAGTTGTAGTCAAAGATAATGATAATTAATTTTGAGATAATTTGAAAAAAATGAAAGAAAAAAGAAAGTCACGTGAGTTAAAATAGAGTAATAATTCGAAATTGATATGCGGTGCTCGTGTGTGAATCGATCGGCTGAGTATTATGCACACCATGCATGCAGAAAGGCCTGGTTTCGAAAGATTAGCGTGTGAGTATATTAAATCGTCTCGTGTTCTAGGCTTTTATTTGGGAAATGTAACACCTCTAAAATTCACTACTTAAAAATTTTATTTTATTTAAAATAATTAACGAAAGCAAAATATAAAACGGTGAATTTCGGGAACATTACCGCCACACTTAGTACCAGACCGATTCACTCATACCGTTCCAGTACTAAGTGCTAAGGTTAAAGAACAAAATATCAATTGCTAGATATTCAAACCATTCTTAAATCAGAGTAGCGCAAGTAAATATTTTATAAGAATAGATTCCACCAATGGTGGTTACAAGAATAAAATTACATTTAAACCATACATTAGAAGATGAGGAATGAAACCCTAAAGGCCGAATAATCCTTACGCTCTTTCCCGTTGCCCACTTGAATAGTACCTGCAAGGACCTGCAAGGGACACTGCCCATTGAATAGGCAGGGGTCCCACGAGTGGAACCCTTCAGTACTATAGTACTGAGTAACCCTTTAAAGTCACACTTAAAAGCAGGCCCGTAATGTCACACATGATACAAAACTACGTGCATATATAACAAGATGTGTATATAAAACATTCACATGATTAACAATCACATTAGATATCAATAGGTATTTATGAACAATCGATACTTTTGGGCCTTAAACCATTTCATAGTGCAAAATCAATACCTTCGGCCTTAAGCCATTAGTCTATCATTATTCATGCAATCTCATATTTTATATCCATAACTTTATTCACATATATATAACTGGTTTTATTGAGCTCGGGACCCCCACTATTTTTACCGGTGGATCGGTATATATATCAATATCATCCAGGGCAACACGCTCCTGGGCCACTATTATATCCGGTGGATCGGTACTTATAATCACTTGCTAGGGCAACACGCTCCTGGGCCACTATTATATCTGGTGGATCGGTACTCATAATCACTTGCGAGGGCAACACGCTCCTGGGCCACTATTATAACCGGTGGATCGGTAATCAATATCATAATCCAACTGGGCCCGGCTCATAATCTTTCACTTTTATGATTAGTATTTTTCCTTTCTTAATCAACACAACAAATCCATTTATTTGCCTCGGACGGGAGATCAAGAACCCGGGACACAAAGGTACACCGATCGTACCGGTGCATACAAACTACTCAGTACCCTTCAACCAAGAACCCAAGGACACAAAGGTACCCTGGTCGTACTGGTGCATAAAGCTACTCAGTACCCTACCGACAAGGACACCAAATCCATAAGTATGCATACCCCCTAACTAGGTCCGTAGAGCTAGAAAGAGTAAGATATAGGGCCTGGCTGGGGCACAAAGGCACACCAGCAAATACTAGAATAATCGTGGACTAAACCACGTCTTTAGGGTAGCGACCCCTAAAGAGTCACCATTCCCGATCTCGAGGTCTTTCACTTTAAGTATTAGTGTCTTAATTAAGGTGATCACCAAAAGCACAATAATCAGATACTTATTCACTTTCAATCGTTCCGATATCATTAATCATCTCTTATTCAGATGGTTATCCAAGATATCACAGAGAAACCATTAAGGCCATCATAATCTCATATAATTCTAGATTAAGATTCATTCTCATGTTACTTACTAATTATCAAATAATCTTACCTTACTAATCAACGTTATTTGATTCATATTATAACATTCAATAATCCCAATGACATGTCAGGTATAAATTACTCATTTACCCCTTACTTATATAATAGCTAGGTCATCCATTCCTTACTTGACAAATTACCATATTACCCTTTAGGTTTCTTATTTACCAAATTACCCTTTACTCGGTTTAGGTTACCAAGTTATCTCCTACGCTTTTTAGATCACCATTCACCCTTCATAATTGTTATCCTTAATATATTTCTCCTTGGGTTGGTTAAATTACCAAATCACCCTTCTCCTTTGTTATAATTACTAAATTGCCCTTGTGTTGGATAAATTACCAAATTACCCCCTTCATTATCAGGATTACTATTTTTCCCCTTAGGTTAAATAATTACCACTTTACCCTTTAATCGGTTAAATTACCAAATTACCCTTTTAGTTGGATAAATTGCCAAATTGCCCTTCTCCTTTATCATAATTACTATTTCACCCCTCTCAACTATTATAATGGCCATTTTACCCTTCTCAATTATTATAAATCCCAAATTACCCTTCTTCATAATTACAATTATTAATTTACCCTTCTTCATAGTTGTAATTACCAATTTACCATTCTCCACATTTATAATTATTAATTTACCCTTTTCCATATTTATAATTATTAATTTCCCCTTCTCCATTCATATAATTACTATATTGCCCTTCTCCATTATTAAAATTACTATAACGCCCTTTTATTGGTTAATTTACCAAATTACCTTTCTCTATTATCATAATTATCCAATTCCCTTTTTTAATCATAATTTAATTACCAATTTATCCTCCATTGTTATCATTATTACCAAGTTACCCCTTACTCCCAAGTGTGCCATAAATATCCTTTTATTTTACTAAATTACCATTCTACCCCTTACTTCCAAATCGCCATAATATCCTTTTACTTACAAAATTACCACAATACTCTTTTACTTATAAAATTACCATATTATCCCCTTTCACTTTACAATTTACTATTTTACCCTTTCACATCCAATTTACCATTTTTAACTTTCCTTACAAAATTACCATTTTGCCCTCCTTTCCAAAATTACCATATTACCCCTTTATTCCCAAAATTACCATAATACCCCTTTACTTATAAAATTAACATTTTACCATTTGCTTACAAAATTACCATATTGTCCTTTTTACTCCCAAAATTACCATAATACCCCTTACTTATAAAATTACTATTTCGCCATTCACTTATAAAATTATCATATTACCATTTACTTATAAGATTACTATTTTGCCCCTCTACCTCCAAAATTACCATAATGCCCCTTTACTTGAAAAATTACCATCTTTTCCTTTACTCATAAAATTACCATAATACCCCTAACTTCCATAATTACCACAATACCCCTTTTTACTTGTAAAATTATCATATTGCCCTTTTACCTTTGAAATTACCACTTTATCCCCTTTATTATACTTCTATTAATTTAACATTATCACATGGAATAACAATATTAGTACTCCCTTAATAATATCCAACTCCACCAACTATTACATATGTTAACATAATACATATTAGCACCTACACATATTAGGCCATAATCTAACGCAAGGAATATTACAAAAATGCCCATAGGGCTCACAATAATATTATTCATGCATAAATGGTCACAATAACATAAACTAACGTAGATAAGTAGTTAACAATCTCATTAATCATCAAATTCTTCCCTTCGACCACATTTCCACACATATCACATAAGAGAGCATACTTTCCTTCTTATTAAAGAATACAAGCAAACATATAATTTATATTAACAACCATGTATCAACCATAATAACATATTAAAATTCCTAATGTGTAAACATACGTTTATCATGCGTTTAAGTGGGGGTTTAACGATTACCTTAATTCCTCGCAAGATTTGAATCTTACCGGTATCCCTGTTAAAGATTCAAGCTTTAATTAGAAAAACCAATACCTAAAAATAATATCAATATTTATTAGAAATAAGGAAATCAAAGTATAAGGCCTTGTAAAATTTACTTAATAATATAATTAACTTATATATTATTTTACCTCAATTTTTTTTAATAAAAATGGTCCAATAATTACAGCAACTTATACTGCATATGCAGCATGAGCTGCATGTAAAAATAATTAGAGGAGGCTCGAAGGGAAGGGTGGAGGAAGAAAATTTGGTTATTTTTGGGTTGGGGTCTTTAGGCTAGAAAAGAATATGGATGGGGGAGATTTCAAGGCAAGGGGATGGTGCAGGAGTGAAGAGGGGGTGTTGGTGAATACTGAGGATGGGTTGTTGGTGGCTAAGGGCGGCGGATGCGGCGGCGGCGAGGTGACGAAGTTGGCTGCCGAGGTGGGTTGAGGTGGAGGGGCTGAGAAGGAAGGAAAAGAGGAAGGAAAAATGAAGGGGTGCAAGGGTTGTTTTCGACAAACTAAGGCTTGGTTGTGGTAGAGGGGGGTGCAGGGAGGAGGTTGGTGGTCTTGGTGGCGGAATAGGCGGCCGGACGGCGGCGATTGGCGGCGTTACAGGTGGACTGTTGAGAAGGGTGAAAACTGGGAGAAAAAGAAGAGGGGAGGAAGAGGGAGTTGCGGGGTGGCTTGGATGGTGTTGGGGCGGTACAGGGAGGTAGTAGACGGTGGCAGAAGGCGGCTCGGGGGGTCCAGTTCGGCGGTGTATGCGGCGGAGGGTGGCGGTGGAGCAAAAACAGGGGAAAACGGGAGAGGAAGAAAATGAGAGAGAAGGGAGGATCGGGGAGTAAAGGCTCGAGAGGATGGGCAGAAAATGGGTTGAAGAGGAGAAGAAAAAGAAGAGGGAGAAGAGAGGGGGAAGGGGCTGATCGGCGGCAGCGTCTAGGGTGGCAGGGTGTCGTAGGATGGCAGGGGGAGGTTGACGAAGAGGGTAAGGGGAGCCATGCGGGACGAGGTGCATGGCTGCCCAGTTCTAATTTGGCGAAAGAAATACAGGGGAGAGAGAGAGAGAGAGGGAGAGTGTGTTGCAGGTGGTGGCAGTGGTTGCAGGGGTGGTGGCTTGCGTCTCGGTGGTCAGGCATGGCGGCAGGTCTGGCGATGAGGACTGGTCGGGGTCTCAGGGTGATCGAAGAAGAAAGAAAATAGGGAGAGGGAAGGAGACCCGACCGGCGCATAAGAAAAAAAACAAGCGGCCGGCCCGATTCAGGGGAGAAGGGAGGGCTAGTGCGTGTAGGGAGAACGGGCCCGTGGCCTAATCGGGGGAGAGGGGGCGGCCTGGCAGCCCGAGCCAGGAAAAGAAGGAAAAATAAAATAAAAAGAAAGGTAGGAGGAAAAGGAGAAAAGGAGAAGGAAAAGAAAAAAGGAAAAGAAGGGAAAATGGAAAATAGAGAAAAATAATGTAATTTAATTTAGAAAATAATAAAATATAATATTTTGAAAAATTATTTAATTTAATAATTTGATTCAATATAATTTAATATATTGGTTCAAAAAGGATAATTTTAGTAAAATATTAGTTTGAAAATTTATTTAAGTAAAAAAATAATATGGTAAAATAACAAAATATTTATTTTTACTTTATTAAATACTCCTATCCAAATTTATATACTCAAAAATCCATAAAATAATTAAACTAAATAACTTTAAAAGCTAATTTATTTTAAATAAAAGTTATTTATTAAATGATAGGTTTTATACAATTTTGGGAGATTACAGGAAAGTTGTCGTTGTTTGATTTTATTATGTTAAAGTATAAATATCCTAAAAATATGGTTTGGAATCAAAATATTTTTCCCAAAGGCAGACTAAAATCTCTCGTCATGCCTTTTATTTATTATATACCTAACGACCCTCAGCTTTTGATAGCAATAAGAGGCGTCGTTTTTCATTCCGTACGTTCTTTTACCGTTTCTGGGTTCGGAGTTTTTTTTTATATTAAAATAAATATCGAAGGTATTTAATAATTTTTTTGAAATTTTTTTATTGATAATTTATATCAGCTAAAATAAACAGTAGTTTTAGAATTTATTATTATTATTTAAATTTTAATAAATTTAATCTATATATATATATATATATAATATTTTTTTTCTCTTTTCCTGCCATTTTAATTTTTTTTTCTTGTGTCCGTCATTCCCCATGCAACGCTGCAATGGAGTACTAGTTTTATTTTTTTTTTAATTGATCGTATCTTAATGATTGTTAATTTTACGTAGTTGTTATTTGGAAACCGAGTATTTACTGCGCAGAAAACATTTGCGCAGTAAATACCGATTTTACCCTCTGCTTTATTTGACCATAACTGTCCCGCTGGCTGCTTTATTTGACCAGCTCTCCCCCTCTCACCCTCTCACCCTCTCGATCTTACAAATAATTGAGTATTCAGCTTTGGAATTTGTTTTCTCTCTCTCTAAAAACTCTCCCGGAGAAGAAATATCAAGCAACTGCAAGAAGGTAAGTTTATTATTTTATTTTTAATTTATAATTTATAATATATAATTATTTGTAAGTATAATATTTTACGTTTATTAGATCTAGTAAAAAAAATTTTTATTAATTTTTTTTAGATCTGGGTGGGTTTCGGTAGATTAGACCGAAACCCAGGGTGGATATCGGCGAAATGGACCGAAGATAGGGAAGGATTTCGGCTAATTTGGCCGATGTGAGGCGCGGATCCGGGGTTTAGTTCTGGGTTTCGGTAGATTACACCGAAATCCAGGGTAGATATCGGCGAAATGGACCAAAGATAGGGAAGGATTTCGGTAGTTTTCACCGAAGACTAGGCTTGGTTTCGGCAATTTTTGCCGATGTAAGGGTCTTGGTTCTGCAAATTGTGCCGATTCCCGGGACGGATTGAATAAGGGTTTCGTTAATAATAATTTGATAATTATAATTTAATTTAATAATATATTTTGATTATGGTTAATTGATTAAATTTAGGATGTAAAATTATATATAATAATTATAATTTAATAATAATATTAATTGTACTCTAATATTCTAATTAAATATAGATTAGGTAAATTATATCTTTATTGTATAGTTTTGGTTATTTGTAGGATATATAATTATATATATATATTTATTATGGTTTATTAATTATATTGATTATGCACTAATATTTTAACTAAATATAGGTTGAAAATATTATCTCTCTATTGTAGGGTATTTGCAATTTTTTGGAAGTGTAATTATATATATTAATTATGTTATATTAATTATAATAATTATGCTCTCATAAATTAATTAAATATAGGTTTGGTAAATGATCTCTCTATTGTAGAGTATTGGCTATATATTTGATTTGTAATTAAATGTATTAATTATGGTTTTTTAATTATATTAATTATGCTGTTATAATTTAATTAAAAATATGTTTGCATGTACTATCTTAATGATTATAATTATATTTATTAATAATAATTTGTTAATTATTAATTATGTTAAGAATATATTTTGATTATGGTTAATTGATTAATTTTAGAAAAATATATTTTTAGATTTATTATACTCTAATATTTGAATTAAATATAGGTTTTAGTAAATTGCCTTTCTATTATAGGAATTTGGTTATTTTTAGGACGTAAAATTATATATATTGAATATAGTTTATTAATAATATTAATTTTACTCGAATATTGTAATGAAATATAGGTTTGGTAAATTATATCTGTATGCTATAGTTTTGGTTATTTGTAGGATATATAATTATATATATTAATTATGGTTTATTAATTATATTGAATATGCACTAATATTTTAACTAAATATAGGTTCGGTAAATGATCTCTCTATTCTAGGGTATTGGCTATATCTTTGAAGTATCATTTGTATATATTAATTAAGGTATATTATTGATATATGTTAATTAAAGATTTTAATTATGGTTAAGTTGATTAAATTTGTTTATTATGTTTATAGATTTGTTAATACGTTGTTAATTATGTTATTGTATTATTTATATATGATTAGATGTTTATTAGATTTAATTATATTTTCATTAAATATGTTAAATATTATTATGTGATAGGGAGTATTGGTGAATGTTTTTAATTATATTGATAGGATAATAGGTTAGATTTGTTTAATATTTTTGTTAAATGTATTTATAATAGATAAAATATGTTTATATTTGAATTATATTTAATTATGTTGCTAATTTGTATGGAATATATTTGGATAATTCTGGTTGGATTATTGAAAAAATAGATGAGGACATACCATAATTAAGTATACTTTAGTTGTTATATTATACTAAAATCCTACTGGTAAGTAATACAAATATTGTTGATCTATTTAATGAATAAAGTAGAGGATTAATGAAAAGAGATTGTATTTGAGTTATATGGTTGGGTATACAGATCTCTTTGGCTATCATAATATGAGTTGATATTTATTAATGATATTAATTTCATGTATGTAATTAGGTTATATTTATGTTATCACGTATTACCTTCAATTCATATACATAATTAAAAATGACTTTATGTATTTATTATTGAAATTCAGATGAGTCGCAGACAAGATAATGTAGTAGATAGAACCGATGGTCGGCATGTGACTGCTTCTGCACGACGTAACAGAACTGGTACTGAGCTACCTGCGCCGATGGCTCGTTTGAGAAATTTCGGCAGGAGTATTACCAAAGGATTACGACGATCTAAGAAATCTGGAGAACAAGAACCGGAAGAAGCATCAGAACAACAAGAATATGCAGAAGTTCGCGAAGAACCATCGTCTAGTCAACAAGGTCATAAATTTCCATCATTTACAGACTGTGCAAGTCGTCCATCATTTGTGGCTGATGTTGGTACTGCGAGGTTTGGAGGTTTGGGGGCAGGAGGTCCGGGGTTTGGAGGTTTGGGGGTTGGAGGTTCTAGGGTTGGAGGTTATGCGGTTGGAGGTTCTAGGGTTGGAGATTCTGGGTATCGAGGTTCTGGGGTTGGAGGTGCTGGGTATGGAGGTTCTACGGGTGGAGGTTCCGGGTACGGAGGTTCCGAGTTAGGAGGTTTTCCATATCTTACACAATATATAGATTTTCTTACCTCACCGACGCAGCCTGCTATGGGAGGAGGAGGAGGAGGAGGAGGAGCATCGTCATCGACTTATGTGCGTAATGATGATGATGAGGAGGAGGAGGAGGAGGAAGAGGAGGAGGAGGAGGAGGAGGAGGATAGAGATCATCATGATAGGGATGTTGGTGTTGCTGGTGACGATAGTGAAGATGAAGAGAGTATACAATTAAAGGATGAATGGTACTTGCTTGGACCATGTTTAGGAGGTCCAATAATTCCTGATTTGATTCCTAGCTTTGGTGGTCACGCAGCTTTAGATTTATGGTTAGGAAAGGTAAGTTTAATATATTCATTATTTCTTAATTATTATTTTATATGTAATCAATCATATGTACACATTACATTTGCTTATTGTATTGATCAGGATCGGGGTTGTCCGAAGATCCACACAAGGCAGGAGGTTTTAAGAAGTTTTCTAGGAAGTGTCAATGATAGGATGTTCGCTCTGATACGACGAACAGGATTATCACACCTTCCATCCTGCACATTTGAACATGTGAACGTGCCGCTTATTTCAGCATTTATTGAGCGATGGCAAATAGCTTTCATATGCCATGGGGGGAGATGACGATCACTCTTTTAGATGTACATCGTATATTAG
Source organism: Tamarix austromongolica (assembly GCA_039764185.1). Classification (NCBI taxonomy): domain Eukaryota; kingdom Viridiplantae; phylum Streptophyta; class Magnoliopsida; order Caryophyllales; family Tamaricaceae; genus Tamarix; species Tamarix austromongolica. The sequence continues at coordinate 38,812,103 of CM077808.1, read as the reverse complement.
GGCTACGAGTTGATGGTCATCCATTACATTTGGACATGACGGCGGACACGCGTGGGCAAATGATTGGTGCAATGGGTGCCTTATTTGGGATGGAGGAAATTCAAGCGAATGAAGTCACTCGAAAGGGCGGGCTTCCATTTAAATGGCTGCAAGAAGTATGTGAATCATACTGGTTAGGGGACGAAGCAAAAGCGATCGGGTATACATTATGGTTGATCGGCTTATCGCTGTTTGTCGATAAGACGGTTGATAAAGTTAATCCATACTTTATCATTTTCCTTCAAGATCTTAGCCAGGTTGAAGGTTATGCATGGGGTGCAGCCACACTTGCTTTTTTATATCGACAACTTGGCATGGCTTCTAGAGCCGACGCTGCTCAATTGTCTGGATGCATGACTCTATTACAGGTAATTTTATAATCAATATATATTTACATATATACATATGCATGACTCTATATTCATTATGATGGCTAACAATCGAATATATTTACAGACGTGGATATATGAATACTTTCCTGGGTTTGGAGTGGAAAGATCTAGGTATGATCCTGACCATCCTCGTTATATGAGGTGGTCTTGTGGCCAGAAATTCAAAAATCAATTGGAGACGCTCGAGTACTTTCGGGCAAAGATTGATGTTATGTCTGCGTCGAAGGTATGCTAAATCAATTATTTTATCCTCCTATATTATATTTGTGATATCCATATTTACTTGAATATTTTCGTGAAAGGTCAATTGGGATCCGTACGGAGTTGCTGATCCATATAGATATTGTCGTATGGCATTCTATCACGGTTGTATACACTGTTTGGACAAAGTTGAACCACATATGCCTGATAGAGTGACACAACAATTCGGTTATACACAAGTCATCCCTGAGGAGCCCATCAAGCCAAATAGAAACTCATACAGAGGTCCTTCCCTGAAGAAGTACAAAGTATACTATGCACACATGCTCGGGCAATGGTTCTTGAGGTATGAACATATTTTGGGCCCGGATGTTTTTGGACCAGCTGTTGAATACCCATGGGAAGTGGCCGATGATTATATGGATTGGTATGTTCCGAGAACGCATAGATATATATTGGCTACGACGGAAGAATATTTGGCTGAACATGCGAACGATGATCATCATATACCAGCCGAAAAACGTCTGAACAAAGCACGTAAAACTATTCGTCGATTGTATTGGAGGGGAGAGCCAGCTCCAAATTATGAGCAGTTAGTTACATGTATCGAAACCCTTGTGCGTGATTTAGGAGTTACTCCACCTCGGCGTGGCCATTTGTAATGAACTTCATGTATTACCATATTGTTATGTGAAAACATTAACATATGTTTGTTAGAATTAATACCACTTGTCCTTATTATTTTACCATTGACTATTTGTGTTCAAATTTAAAAACATATCAAATGTTTTTTTATATATCCATAGTTTAGAACTTCGTGATAGAAATTATACTATATTTTATAAAATTACCACGTACATGTTACAAAGGATGTAAACTTAAATAAATGTACCATCCTAATTACAACAATTCTACATTAAAGTTGAGTCCGAAGATAAAGGATGAGGGTCTTGTGTGTCATCATTTACCAATGCACGCCATTGTTCGAATCTTGAAGAATATTGCGTATTCCATGTTGAAACGCTGCTATCACGATATCTATTCCAATTGGTATGTACTGGTGGGAGTGGAAAACTTTCCAGAAGATATACCTGTAGAAAAAAAAAACTATTATGTCAGCCATTCATATCATATTGAAATGGAAAAATTCTTCATTAAACTTAGTGCTCACCGATATGTAGTGACTCATGTCTTGCAAGAAAAATATAGTGACTTCAGTTTCAGGACCTTGAATTCCGTACATAGCCACTAAAGGTAGGAATGAGCTGCATGCATTCAATGAGTAATATGCGAACAACACACAGTAACGGGTTGCAATGACATGACCAATATCAGGCATTTCCATCCAGTGTGCCATCGGAGCTGGCCCTTCCCAGTGGGCAATAGTATTAAGAACTTGATCAACGCTTTCATAGACGAACACATTCTCGTACAACTGTCGTCTCGCCAATATCTCATGATACAAGTCGGTACGAATCTGAACCCATCGTTCTTCATCTCCTAGTATAATAGAAGCCAGTGCTCTGAAACCACAATTCCCATCTCCTAAAACATTACACCAGCTACTAATATAAGGAACTATATGTCGATTCATTTGAGTCACATATGGAAATTGAAATTGGCCTGATGACAGAAATGCCGATTGCCGTCCCCGACCCCGACCCCGACCCCGACGTTGAGTTGATCTAGGACGACTACAAAATTGTTGTTCTGTATACTCCCAACTAGATTGTTCCCTTCTAGTGGAGTTCCTTGGTCGACCCCTGTGCTGCCGTACTTGTGGCTCGTTGAAAGGTGTTCTCTGGGGAACTGCAATATTAAATATCTCTCTGGCCAACTGATTCTGTATTTCTGGTGGCTGGCGCATAACAGATTCCATCGAAATATGGAGCAAGTGAGATGCAACATCAACTGGTTCTTGGGGTCTCGGTGGAGTAATGGGTCCATCTATGTCGAGTTTCTTCCAAAACGGATGAATAGCCGACAGGGGGATTGACATGTAGTTATGAATGTATGTTTTAATTTCATGCGTACACGGTATCCCGTGCGTACGACGCATGTAACATCCGCATAAATCATCATTCCCACTTACATGCTCAAGTCTCTGACACTCGTTGTTCACCAACTCCATTGCATATAAAGAAACATGACCCCTCAAATTGGCATAAAGATCACTTGTAGCAAAATGAGGAGTGTTGAACCGAGACCTCTCAAGCGATGCTTTTATCTCATCATGTTGTAATTCGAGGAACGTGTGCATTTGTTTGTGGACTGTATTGAAGCTGCCCCGTGATGTCTCCAGGAATCTTTTTAAAGATCCATGAGCTCCTTCAACCCTGTTCGTTACAAAAATTTATTTACTTAACTTTATCAACATAAAAGAAGCTCAATCAGCTATCACGGTTGCAAGAAAATATAAATCATACCTATTCGTTGTAAGTTGATGGATATGGAACACGTCACCAAAGAATGCTGCAACAATTTTATGTTTGTAGGGTTGTAGCCAATTCGTCTTGAGATACGAAATTAGACTGGGCATGCTTCTATAATCTTCCTCTATTGACAACAATCGTGCCTCATATGTTTCTTCGTCCGTGGCATCTATCAAATTTTTCCATCGTGACATAAAACCACGTGCGAACGATGAATGACCATAAAGTTTCTTACATTTTTCCTGGACATTCTTATTCACATGAAATCTGCATAATAAATGTTTTGAAGTAGGAAAAATATGTTCCACAGCTGAAATTAGAGCAAGTTCTCGGTCGGTAATAATGGTGGTTGGAAGCATATATGGATCCATTAAGGTCTTTAATCTCTCAAGTACCCAGAAATAATTTTCCTCTTTCTCAGATGACATGTATGCACATGCAACGTTGAAATTCAATTGTGTTGGTGTTAAGCCAATAACTTCAAGTAAGGGCATTCCGTATCTATTTGTCTTATACGTGCAATCCATTTGTAAAACAAAAGGAAATGCACGTAAAATGTTAACAGATACGGGATGTGCGAACAGATGCTCACTTATTACGTTTGATTGAGGCTCACTTCGATGCCACTGAAAATAATTATTCTCAACCAACATACTCATGACATGCTGTAACATTGTTTGACCATCCATTTCTTCGGACCTAAGCTTCTGTCGAGCATTATAAATATGCCTCCTCACACTCACATTACATTCAAATTGTTTTTGAAGAAGTGGTATGATTTGTCGTGGCTTCACGTTAGCTGTAATAAGTTCATCAACAAATTGAACTTCATTTTCTGTCAACTTACCAAGAACAGCATGGCCTTGCTCATAATTAGCCAATTCGTGATTGTGTGTCCCGTTCCTAACTACCACTTGCCATCCACCATTATTATTTTCAACACCAATAATAAAAAAAGGACAATCGGTTTTTTTTGAACAAGTATTACGTGCACCTTCGGTATCTGTTGGTCTAGTACGGACGTACGTACCACTTCGTTCACATCTTATCGAGACTCTACCCGCCCCTATACCATTTCCTTTTCTAGAACCTTTAATAATCAAAATTATCTTATGAGTTCTACCCATTTTCTTAACCCATGTCACAAGTTCATCCCGATCCGAAAATATTTCATCCGTTACAAAAAATCTCTGATAATTTTCACTCGTAAAAGATGTATTCCCCATGTCCTGAAAAAAAGAGTTTACCATAATAATATAATAACAAAAAACTATAAATTTCATGTAACTAATTTTGTCGCCATAATTTACAATACTTAAAAAATAATATTTTACCTCTTCGTTGAAGTTGTAATTAATATTGGGAGAATGCATTTGCGTATCTTCTGCATATCCATAGCTTCTCGATATTGTAAATCTATCATCGTAATACGATGGGGTTCTGACCCCATCTTCGTAGCTCATCGGACTTCCAAAATCATCGTACCCTATCGAAGTTTCAAACTCTTCGTAGTTTGAAGAACTTCCAAATTCATTATTCATTGTGAGTGTTTAACAAATATTGAAAAATTATATCTCAACCTTCAACTAACAAAGTTTATGCATAATAGAAATATTGAGTTGAAGAATACGATCGGGTAAGCTGTTCCTTTATATAGAAGGCTTCATGTTCCTATCCCTGACGAGCTTAACATACCATCGTACAATTATTTTATTTACAAAGATATGCAACAGTAAAATTATTCTACGTACCGTCCTACAATACTATTTGCAGAAGCCACACACATTGACTATCCCTGCTAGCAACCTTCGATTCATTGTATATGATCGGCCAAACTTACCGAAACACTAACAATAATATGATTTATTATCAGGCAAGATTATTTTGTCAGAAGTACGCGTTACTGAAACACCAACAGGTAAGATTATTTTGTCAGAAGTACGCGTTACTTTTACTGTGTACAATCTTTGCATCAGCGTTTTTGTTATTTGGAAAACAAAAATTTACTCCATAGAAAATATATTTTATCCTTATCTTATATTTTTTTAATTATAAATATATTAATTTAATTTTGTATCAAATATTTATATAAATTCTGATTTTTTTAATTATAAATAATAATTATTTACAAACTTTTCGGCCGAAATTAAAAAAAAATAATAATTGGTGAATCGGCAGATATTACCGATGGAATGACCTGGTTTCGGGAATAATTGCCGATGCCCTGGCGCCGAAATAAAAAAAAATAGTGCATCGGCAATTTGTGCCGATTCTTTGGTCTGGTTTCGGCAAAAATTGCCGATCCCCTGGGCTTTATCGGCCGAAATTAAAAAAATTATATATATATATATATATGCTGCATTTCGGCAATAATTGCCGATATGTTTCGGCCAAAATTGAAAAAAAAAACATTTAGGTACATCGGCAGTGTTTGCCGATGTCTTGGCCTGCTTTCGACAATAAGTGTCGATGGCCTGGGCCAGTTTCGGTAAAAATTACCGAATATTATCCATAGTTTCGGCTAAAATCGCCGATGCCAAGGCTACTTTCGGTATTTGTTTTCCGCCGAGTAAAAATAGGTTTTCCATATAACAATACCCTAATTTTATTACTACTGTTTATTAACGGCACATAATGATTCTTCGTTTCTTTCTAACAAAGCGCTAGCTATTATCTCTAATAAACGGAAAAAGGTATATTGATCTCGTCTCCGTTATGAAAATATTTTATTTTCTTAAAAAATTTAATATTAAAATTAACTATTTAATTAATTAATTTTTTATTAAAATATTTCTTCATAATTAAAATTAATTAATATAAGTAATAATCTTAAATATTTTTATTTTTCTCTTTTAATTTTAATAAATTTAATCTATTTTTAAAATATATAATTTTTTTTAATATTTTCTGCCGCTCCTACTTTTTAAAATTTAAAAAAATTATATATTTTAATTTTTTTTCGTTCCTGTCTCCGTACAACACTGGCTATTATTACTTAGTTATTAGTCCTCTTCATCTCCTCCCATTGACTTGACTTGCTACGCGCATTAATATTAATCCTGCTCCAGTTGTCATTTGTCAATAAAGCACCGGCTGACCGACACAAAGCATGAAAGGAACTCAGGAATGAGTTACTGTAATGTTTGAAAGTGTGGTATTTGTTCGCTTTTGTTTTGGTCACCTAAAAAGAAAGAAGAGAAATTGGGCCATGTTTCCCGAGGGAGGCCGCCTTCTCTCAGGCCAGCAGTCTTCTACTTCTAGTCGACTGCTCTATGACGGACTTCCCTCTTTCCTGGGCTCTGCTCGCTCGTCGCTTTGACCCTAAGAATTGAAATGAAACTTGCCTGCATTAAGATTTAAAATTTGTCGTAAAAAAAAAGGCAATCAATCAGAATAAAGCAAAAAAAAAATGAAAATAGTGAATCAAGAAGATCTATCTATGAATCAATCTATTTTAATCTATTTTAACATTATTTTTTATTAAAAGTTTTTAAATTTCAAAATATTACTGTCAAAAAAATTGTTAGAATATAAAATCATCTTATAAATTACCCAGTTTATTTTAAAAACAATACTTTTATTTTAAAAAAGAATAGGAATCTTTACTTTTGATTAAAAGTTTGAACGGTCTAGACATATTTTTTATATTCTTGATTTTATTCAAAGTGTTATAGAATAATGACACTCTAATTATCCTAAATAGATTTTAATTTGAGATTAATCATGTTTGTGATCATTTTTTTTATTAAAGTGATTAATTAACCCAAAATAATCTTTTGAGTATAATTTGGGGCCAATAATCAACCTTTGACCGTTGATTTTGACCTCATAAGTAATAATAGATTATAAATAGTAATTTTCAGTCGAGATTAATTAATAATAATAATATATTTTCTATTTTTGTTTTTAAACTTTTTGATATAAAATAATATTTTTTGTTATCTAATGAATAATGACTTTTCTAAATTTAGTACGGGGCCTTATTTTTAACTTGTCTAAGCTATTTATATCTTTTTTTTAGTCTTAACAACAAAAAGTTGTTTTAGTATTTTTACACTAGTTTTGTGATATCTGAACCAGTGGAATATGTTTCGTGTATTTAAAATGTATTTTGATCATTGAACGACTAAATCGATGAATAATATGATATGTTAGACTTTAGGGCGTTGTTGACCTAAGTTTCACTTTCAGTGGTTTTATGGGACTCTTCCTTTGTAACGGATGCACCTTTGTTACTTGCTAGAAAAGTATTTTTTGTGGCCTTTGGCCTTGATTTTGGGGTGTTCTCCCTAAAAATTTTGAGGGATCCTATGATTCTTTGTGATCCATTGTATAAGAGGTTTTCATGATTTTGAACAATATGTTAATGTTATTTGATGTTTCGTGTTAACCATAAATACTTAAATGTTAAAATGATTATCTTTGTGATGTGAGATATTATGGTAATCCTTTAAAACTAATAGAGGTTGCAATAATCCTTTAAAATCAACAAAGGTTACATGTTATCCTTTAAATTTGGCATAAGTTATATGAACTTTCATTTCTTGTTTTCATAAAATAGTAAGGGTCGTTAGTAGATGTATTAGTAGCTTGGTACCTTCTCTACTCTATAGGCTTCCATTGGTCCCTATAGGAGACATACACACTTAATGATTATATGACCTTTGGTGAGGCCACGATAGGAGAAAACCAACGGTGGTTGGCATTGGATGTCCAAGTTGGAATGCCATTCTATAACCGATAAGAGGTAGATAGGTTCTCCTTATATCAACCCCTCAACACAGATGTTCACGTGTAGTAGAACCACTCCTATTTATTAATTCTTAGCCATGATCATGTGTTGAGATTCTTTCTTGAGATGGCTATGGGTATTTGATTCTTGCAGAGATGGCTATGTGTATTTGATTCATAGTCATGATGGTCATGTGTTGAGATGGCTATGTGTATTTGATTTCTTGCTAAAATGGCTATGTGTATTGATTCCTCACTAAAATGGCTATGCTTATTTATTTATTTATTTATTATTATACCCGATGGCTTTTGTCCATTTGTGGTAGGATGGGTTACCCATGTGTGAAATTTGACCTTTATTCCCTTATCATTTGTACCATTGACTTTGTTAATTGTGATAGGACATGTGTACCTATGTAAGCCTTGTTACTATTGTTTGTGCCCTATGAAATTTTCCCAATTGTGATAGGATGGTATGTCCATATATGTATATTGATATGTGTTTGGTGCAAACACTTAAAATACTTGGGTGACCATGGGTCGAAAGATAATAAATCAGATAGATATGATTACGATATATGAAAGAGTAATAATTAAAATTTAATTATTATAGATGCCTCAAGGTTGTGCTTTACTGCTCGCATGTGTTATATACCTGGTGTAATACCCCATCTTTTTGTGAAGTTGTTGAATAAGAAATTATGTCATTTGTTGATGTTTGACTTTGATTTGGAACTATAATTGAGTTTTGAGAAAAGTTATGTTTGAATAAACTATGGAAATTTTGTAACTTGAGTTTCAGGCGGACCGATTGACTGGTTCGTTGTTCTAGTCAAATGGTTTTGCTCAATCAAATCAATCGACTGGTTGGGTACCGATTGACTTATCTATAGAAAAATCTACTAATAGGCTAAACCAATCGACTGATTTGTAGAGTTGAACACATTTTTAAAACTCAATATTTTCAAAAAATTCCTTATACCAAAATGGAACCTTGGTAACCCCATTCCAAATTGTTCTTGAGGATTCTTAGCCTTTCCTATGATGCATTTGTCCCAAAATTCTACCTCAAATGGATATGAGAAGTTTGATCGGGACATCAGCTTTATCTTCTTCCACCTCTCTCCTCTACACACTTCTAGAATCATTTCTTTTATTTTTAGACCTAATTCAGATTAGCTAGGAGATTCATCCTATATTGATTTTCCATTTTCCCTCTCATGTTTTATATTTCTAGGTTAAATTGGCATGCATCTCTCCAGAATCACCATTTCTTTTCTAAAAGAGAGGTTATCCTATCTTAGATAAAATCTACCCGTTTAACTCAAATTTGAACTCTAATAATTAATATTTTTGATTTGTACATGACCAGACTTGTGATTATATTGGTTTTTTAGCTATAAATAGCCCTAATCACCCCTTCCATTCACTTTTCTTTTAGCCATTGAAATAGTTTAACCCCCTCTGACCATATGACATTTTCCTTAAATTCGAGGTTTGATTGGGTTCCTTTAACTTTTTAAATCCTTTTCCTAACTCTTTCTTGTTTATCTTTAAGCAAATGATGGTTAAATTTAGGAGAAAGTTGAGACACACTTTTTAGCAAAAAATGCCCTCTATTTTCTCTTTTCTTAGTAGGTCATTTTATTCTTCTAATTTGAGCTATGGTTTATGAAAGTTTGTGTTGAAAATTTTGAAGCTCTGACTTTATTTTTAAGGTTTTTAAAGTCAAGGATTTTTACAGGTTGAGTTTCCTTAATTTAGGAATGTTTTTATTGCATAAAGTAAGTCATTCTTACTTCTAAAATGTGATTTGGGTTAAGCTTTTGTGCTATGAAATCTTTAAAGTTCTACTTTTATATGTTGGTATGAGTGTTTGGTTTTTGGATTTGATACTGAATGATTAAGCTATAAAATTTGAGATGAATGCATGACTTTTAGGAAAAACTAGGTTGTGATGATTAACTGTGAAATATGTAATTATTGTAAGCTAGGAAGTGTTAAGGTGATGTCAGCCCATGTTTCAATTTGGTATAGTAGAGATTTTTAAGTATGACTTATATGAACATGCCTGTTTTGTGCCGATCGAGGATACACCGATTGGCTAGTTAGGTCCAACCGATCAAATGGTGTAACACCACAATTCTTGCTACTGAACATTTTTGATCTACATCGGAAGCATATAATCAAAATATTGGGTGTTATCGCCGTAATTGATATAAGTTTGGTTTGTCAAACCATCATTACATCAATCACAAGGCTAAACCATTCATAGTAAAATAAGATAATTGGAAATGAGAGAGAATCTTTTATAAATATAAATATGAGTTTAGAGATTAACTCTGAGTTACAATAATAGAATAAAAATGAAGGGATACCATGGATTAAATGGTCTAAAAGGTATCCAGGTAAAAATATTATTCGGATAACATAAATTTTTGCCCAAATGTCTAGTATAAATAAAAGTCACTCCTCCCCACATATTGCATCAAAAGCGGCAAGCTCATCTAGCCGGTCCTCAATGACATGCACAAAAGCATTAGGGTCTTCTGCTCGTGGGAATGTGCAACACCCATGAAAAAAATGATCAATATGCTACATATTGAATAAGGTAACAATACTATCAAGTTAAGGATACATATTAGAGATGGTAATTTTTTCCATGGGTTCGGGGGCTCGTTGGGGATTCTCCGTTCAGGTTCGGGGAGAGCATTTGGGGATCAGATTTGGGTTTAGGGATTTTTAACGGGGAATTTTTTAGGGACAAGGTGGGGATGAGTTTGGGGTCCCCATCCCCAAAACCACCTTGAATAATTTTTTATATATTTTCATATATAATTATATATATATATATATATATATATATATATATATATATATATATAATTTTATTATAGAATATAAATTAAAAGTATAATATAAAAAAGGCTTGAGGATCAGAGATGGGATAAGGGATCGGGTATAAAGTCAGATTTCAGAGATCGGGTTGGGTTTCAAAGTTAGAGAATAAATCGGGGATAAAAAATAGATCGGGGATTGGGTCAGGTATGGGGATTTGATCCCTGCAGGGATCGGGTCGGGGAATCCCCGATAAAAAAATTAGGGATCGGGTTCGGTTTAGGGATTATTTTCCTTATTGGGTTCGAGGATGGGATTGGGTTCCCCATCCCCGACCCACCCCTTTGCCATCTCTAATATAGATAAAAATCAGGCATTCATAACAGGTGATAAGTGCACATGCAATTTATGAAAATTTTCATAAGGTAAATATTGATCCAAGCCTATTTATTAGATATAACCATTTTTTTACGTTGAGTTCAGGGACCCCATTATTCTTAAACTGGTAGAATAGTATGAAGAACCTTCTCAGGGACAACACACACTACAAAATTTATGACTTGTGCCAAGAGAAATTTAGTCACAGATTTTTTTTCTGTTGGCAAAATTTACTAATACCAACAGATTTTTTTTGTAGGCAATGAAGAAAGTTTTCTCTACAGAAAATTTTTATCTGTTGGTAATAGTATGTTATGCCAACAGATCTTTTGCCTACTTTTATATCTGTGGATAATCGTAATATTGTACCAATAAAACTAATACCCACTTATATATCTGTTGGTATTAGTAACGTTGTGGATTATTATAGAAAAATTCATTCACAATTATGACTTTTATGAAGTTCATATGATCTTCGTTTCTATTTAAAAATATATTTTCATTTACGAAAATTATTTAATTTTTTTACAATTCCTTAGAATTTGATTTATATATTTTCCAATTTCTTTTAATTATTATTTTTATAGTTTATTTCTTTTTTCCACAAGCTACATGATTTTTATTTAAAATATATTTCTATTTTTATTGTGTGTTTTTATTTTAATATTTTAAATTTGTTTCCTATTATAATTTCGTTGTGTGATTACGACTTTGTTATAGAATTATATTTCATTAGCAAAAATAAATTATTTTTTATTATAAAATCTCTTTAAATTAGTAAAATCATTTATTGCGACTAATATAATTTTTGATCGTTAATCATTAATTATTGGTAGCTAAAAATGTTTAAATTCTATATATACATATATACATGTTTTATAATAATTTTTTTTCAAATCTCTAAAATCCCAAAATATAAAATATAATAAAAATACTTAAACACCTCAATTTCTTGAAATTTCAAAAAAAAAAACCAAAAATTCAATCCCGCGCGCTGCTACCCCTGCCCTTACATGTTTCTAATTTTCAGCCCCTTACCCCCGTCCCCCGTTTCCCGTCCCTCGATCCCTGACCCCCGAACCCCAACCCCCAACCCCCGACCCCCGACCCCTCCTGCTCTACACCTTGAACCTAGGCCGCACCGCCATACCAGCCACCCCTGCTCGAGCACACCACCACACGGGTTGTAGCTTGTCGTCGTCGTCCTCCAGCAGAGCAGCAGCGAGCAGCGAGCAGCGAGCAGCAGCAGCAGCCGTCAGCAACGCATGAGGGCAGCCGCGGCGTGCCACCGCCCGTCCGCCTCTAGCGCCGATCGTCACCGGCGAGTGGTCCTTGACCACCGGCGACGCTCCAGCATAGGGATGGCAACGGGGCGGGTCGGGGACGGGGACGGGGACGGGGACCCCATCCCCATCCCCGAACCCGATAAGGAAAATAATCCCTGAACCCGACCCGATCCTCGAAATTTTTTTATCGGGGATTCCCCGACCCGATCCCGGCGGGGATCAAGTCCCCATACCCGACCCGATCCCCGATCTATTTTTAATCCCCGATTTATTCCCCGATAAAACCCGACCCGATCCCCGAAACCCGACTTTATACCCGATCCCCGATCCCCGATCCTCAAACTATTTTTTCATATTATATTTTTAATTTATATTCTATAAAAAAAATTATATATTATATATATATATAATTATATAAAAATATATATATATATATATATATATATAATTATATAAAAATATATATATATATATATATATATAAATTTCGGGGCGGGTTCGGGGACGGGGACCCCAAACCCGTCCCCGAAAAAATCCCCGTTAAGAATCCCCGAACCCGAACCCGATCCCCGAATTCTCTCCCCGAACCCGAACCCGAACGGGGAATCCCCGACGGGGCCCCGAACCCGCGGGGAAAATTGCCATCCCTACTCCAGCACCCCTCACTCCCTCCAATTTTGCAGCAATTCGTTTGGTATAAATACTCAAACCCTAACTTCTGTTTTGATTAATTTTAAATAAATTAGCTTATGATAAGATAATTTAGTTGTTTAAGTATATATATATATATATGTGTTGTATGAGTGATTTGGAATGGTTAATTGTATTGGTTATGGTTGATTTTTGAAAATTGGATTTGTGATCCAGCTATATCCGGATTTGTCGGTTTTATCCGATTAAGCTATTTTAGATAAATTGAATTTACATTATGCTTTAAAATGTATCTAATTTCATGTTAGAAGTATCAATTTGAAAACTTTGTGCGAAATTAATCGGAATTGGATTATTAGAAATAATTTATTTTGGTTACACTGATCTATGTTGTTATTGAAAATGTATCGAACAGTGATTTTGTGTAGAATGGAATTTAATATAAATGAGTAGTTGAGGATGGAGTATGGGATAAGTTTATCAAGGTGTGTATTAGAATTTGTCTACTATAATGATTACATTGCTTCAAATCTATTTATCAATTTTGGTTCATTTAGTTAGTTTTGTTTAATATTGTTCAAATTAATTTATTTTGGTTTGAGGTTCATCCCATAGTTGTTGATTGGAGAAACAAGTCCATTATCTTGTATCCAAAAAATGATTGAGCCTTATGTGAAAGATAGAGCATTAAGACATGATGCTTAAATAGTGGTAAAAAATCAAGAAAGGAGAAGGTGTGATGCATAACATCATTGAAATTTAGGTAGCTCAAAGGATTAATTAATGACATACATTAGATGATTTTTAAATCAAAGTTGAAACTAAAGGGTTTACTTCATTTGACATCGACAACAATTCTCATCCTATTCTTAATTTTTCAACTTTAAATTTATATAATGTCACTTCAAGCAATGTAAATGTTTAGGTGAGAAAAAGAAACAAGTGTAATAGAACATTTGATACATATGCATTCTTTGAGAAATGCTATGACGTATTAGATGCTAGTATTGAGAGGTGAGGTAATCAAATTGCAAACTCTAGAAAAAAGAATCTTCGTATTCACCATTCAATATTTTGGCACTAACTCAAAGGTATCAAACTCCAAGAAGTACCCTAAAATATTTAGGATTCCTTGTAAGAATGGCATTTTGATACAACTTAATTTTATCTTATAAGGAATCCTAAAGATTTGAGGGTCCTTCTTGGAGTATCAATGGAAGGTCAGAAATATATAGGCTGTGGGACATATTGTAACACCCCCGAAATTCACTACTTAAAAATTTCGTTTTATTAAAAGAAATTGCGGAAGCAAAATATTAAACAGTGAATTTCGGGGATATTACCGCCACACTTAGTACCAGACCGGTTCACTCATACCGTTCCAGTACCAAGTGCTAAGGCTAAAGAATAAAATATCAATTGCTAGAAATTCAAACCATTATTAAATCAGAGTAGCGCAAGTAAATATTTTATAAGAATAGATTCCACCAATGGTGGTTACAAGAATAAAATTACATTTAAACCATACATTAGAAGTTGAGGAATGAAACCCTAAAGGCCGGATAATCCTTACGCTCTTTCCCGTTGCCCACTTGAATAGCACCTGAAAAAGACCTGCAAGGGACACTGCCCATTGAATAGGCAGGGGCCCCACGAATGGAACCCTTCAGTACTACGGTACTGAGTAATCCTTTAAAGTCACACTTAAAAGCAGGCCCGTAATGTCACACATGATATAAAACTACGTGCATATATAACAAGATGTGTATATAAAACATTCACATGATTAACAATCACATCATATATCAATAGGTATTTATGAACAATCGATACTTTCAGGCCTTAACCATTTCATAGTGCAAAATCAATACCTTCGGCCTTAAGCCATTAGTCCATCATTATTCATTCAATCTCATATTTTATATCCATAACTTTATTCACGTATATATAACTGGTTTTATTGAGCTCGGGACCCACACTATTTTTACCGGTGGATTGGTATATATATTAACATCATCCAGGGCAACACGCTCCTGGGCCACTATTATATCCGGTGGATCGGTACTTATAATCACTTGCCAAGGCAATACGCTCCTGGGCCACTATTATATCCGGTGGATCGGTACTCATAATCACTTGCCAGGGCAACACGCTCCTAGGCCACTATTATATCCGGTGGTACTCATAATCACTTGCCAGGGCAACACGCTCCTGGGCCACTATTATAACCAGTGGATCAGTAATCAATATCATAATCCAACTGGGCCCGGCTCATAATCTTTCACTTTCATGATTAGTATTTTTCCTTTCTTAGTCAACACAACAAATCCATTTATTTGCCTCGGATGGGAGATCAAGAACCCGGGACACAAAGGTACACCGGTCGTACCATTGCATAGAAGCTACTCAGTACCCTTCAACCAAGAACCCAAGGACACAAAGGTACCCTGGTCGTACTGGTGCATAAAGCTACTCAATACCCTACCGACAAGGACACCTAATCCATAAGTATGCATACCCCCTAACTAGGTCCGTAGAGCTAGCAAGAGTAAGATATAGGGCCTGGATGGGGCACAAAGGCACACCAACAAATACCAGAATAATCGTGGACTAAACCACGTCTTTAGGGTAGCGACCCCTAAAGAGTCACCATTCCTGATCTCGAGGTCTTTCACTTTAAGTATTAGTGTCTTAATTAAGGTGATCACCAAAAGCACAATAATCAGATACTTATTCACTTTCAATCGTTCCGATATCATTAATCATCTCTTATTCAGATGGTTATCCAAGATATCACAGAGAAACCATTAAGGCCGTCATAATCTCATATAATTCTGGCTTAAGATTCATTCTCATGTTACTTACTAATTATCAAAAATCATACCTTACTAATCAACGTTATTTGAATCATATTATAACATTCAGCAATCCCAACGACATGTCAGGTACAAATTACTCATTTACCCCTTACTTATATAATCGTTAAGTCATCCCTTCCTTACTTGACAAATTACCATATTAAACTTAAGGTTGCTTACTTACCAAATTACCCTTTACTCGGTTTAGGTTACCAAGTTATCTCCTACGCTTTTTAAATCACCCTTCACCCTTCATAATTGTTATCCTTAACATATTTCCCCTTTGGTTGGTTAAATTACCGCATTGCTCTTCTCCTTTGTTATAATTACTAAATTGCCCTTGAGTCAGATAAATTACCAAATTACCCTCCTTCATTATCATGATTACTATTTTGCCCCCTTGGGTTGGTTAAATAATTACCAATTTACCCTTTAGTCGGTTAAATTACCAAATTGCCCCTTTAGTTGGATAAATTACCAAATTACCCTTCTTCTTTATCATAATTACCATTTTACCCCTCTCAATTATTATAATTGCCATTTTACCCTTTTTTTAATTATTATAAATCTCAAATTATCTTTCTTCATAATTACAATTATTAATTTACTCTTTCCATAATTATATTTACCCATTTACACCTCTCTATTATTATAATTACTATATTGCCCTTCTCTATTATTAAAATTAGCATAATACCCTTTTTGTTGGTTAATTTACCAAATTACCCTTTTCTATTATAATTATCCAATTGCCCCTTATGATCGTAATCTAATTACCAAATTATCCTTCGTTATTATCATAACTACCAAGTTGCCCCTTACTCCCAAGTTTGCCATAAATATCTTTTTATTTACGAAATTACCCTTCTACCCCTTACTTCCAAATTGCCACAATATCCTTTTATTTATAAAATTACCACAATACCCTTTTACTTATAAAATTACCATATCACCCCTTTTACTTTACAATTTACTATTTTACCCCTTTTACATCGAATTTACCATTTTTATCTTTCCTTACAAAATTACCATTTTGCCCTTCTTTTCCAAAATTACTATATTACCTCGTTACTCCCAAAATTACCATAATACCCTTTACTTATAAAATTACCATTTTCCTCTACTTATAGAATTACCATAATACCCCTAACTTCCATAATTACCACAATACCCCTTTTCACTTGTAAAATTACCATATTGCCCTTTTGGCTTCAAATTTACTTCTTTACCCCTTTATTTGACCACTTTTATTAAATTATCATTACCACATGAAATAATAATATTAATGCTCCATTAATAATATCCAACTCCACCAACCATTATATTTTAGCATAATACATATTAGCACCTACACATATTAGGCCATAATTTAACATAAGAAATATTACAAAAAATGCCCCTAGGGCTCACAATAATATTATTCATGCATAAATGGTCACAATAACATAAAATAACATGGATAATTGATTAACATTTACATTAATAATCAAATTCTTCCCTTAGGCAACATTTCCACACATATCACATAAAAGAGCATACTTTCCTTTTTATTAAAGAATACAAGCAAACATATAATTTATATCAACAACCATATATCAACCATAATAACATATTAAAATTCCTAATGTGTAATCATACGTTTACCATACGTTTAAGTGGGGTTTAACTATTACCTTAATTTCCCGCAAGATTTGAATCTTACCGGTATCCCGATTAAAGATTCAAGCTTTGATTAGAAAAACCAATACCTAAAATAATATCAATATTTATTAGAAATAAGGAAATCAAGATATAAGACTTTATAAATTTTACTTAAGAAAATAATTAATTTAAATATTATCATACCTTAAATATTTTAATAAAAATGGCCAAATAATGCAAGAACTCATGCTGCATATGCAGCATGAGCTGCATGCAAAAATAAAAGGAAAAAGGGCTCGAAGAGGGGGTGAAAGAAGGTAAAATAGCTATTTTCGGGTTGGGGTCTTTAGGCTAGAAAAGAAGATAGATGGGGGAGGTTTGGAGGCAAGGGGATGGTGTAGGAGTGAAGAGGGGGTGTAGGTGGATGCTGGGGATGGGTTGTTGGCGGCCAAGGGCGGCTGAGGCGGCGGCGGTGAGGTGGCGAAAGGGGCTGCTGAAGTGGGTCGAGTGGAAGGGCTGAGAAGGAAGGAAAAGTGGAGGGGTGCAAGGGCTGTTTTCGACAAAATAAGGCTTGATGGTGGTTGCAGGGAGGAGGTTGGTGGTCTTGGTGGCGGAATAGGCGGCCGGACGGCGGCGATTGGTGGCGTTACAGGTGGACTGTCGAGAAGGGTGAAAAACAGGGAGAAAAAGAAGAGGGGAGGAAGAGGGCTGCGGGATGGCTCAGGAGGGACATTGTGGTGGCGCAAGGCTGAGGTGAAGGGTGGCAGGGAGCGGTGCAGGGGGCTGGTGAGGCGGCAGGATCGGCGGACGGTGGTGGCGACGCAAAAACAGGGTGGAAATGGGAGGGGAAGAAAATGAGAGAGAGAAGGGAGGATCAGGGTAAGGAGCTCGAAGTGATGGGCAGAAAAGAGATGAAGGGGAGAAGAAAAAGAAGAGGGAGAAGAGAGGGGGCAGGGGCTGATCGGCGGCAATGTCTAGGGTGGCAGGGCATCGTAGGGTGGTAGGGGGGAGGTTGGCGAAGAGGGTAAGGGGAAGCCATGCGGGACGGGGTGCATGGCTGCCCTGTTCTAATTTGGTGAAAAATGCAGGGGAGAGAGAGAGGAGGAGGATGCAGGTGGTGGCAGTGGTTGCATGGGTGGTGGCCGGCGTCTCGGTGGTCGGGCATGGCGGCAGACATGGTGATGGCGACGAGTCGGGGTCTCGGGGTGGTCGAAGGAGAAAGATAGAAGGGAGAGGGAGGGAGACCGGACCGGTCCGGCGCAGGGAAAAGAAAAAAAAGCTGGGCCGGTCCAGGGTGAAAGGAAGAGAGGAAAAAAAAGAGAGGGGGTCGGGCTGTGTGTGGCTGGGGCGAGGGACACGAGCCAACGGCCCAGGCGGGGGAGAGGCGCAAGCCTGGCAGCCCGAGCTAGGGAAAGGAAAAAAAGAAAAAGAAAGGAAGGAGGAAGGGAGAAAAGGAGAAGGAAAAGAAAAAGAAAAAGAAGGAAAAATAGAAAATAGGAAAAACAATTTAATTTAATTTAGAAAATAATAAAATATAATATTTTGATAATTTATTTAATTTAATAATTTGATTCATTATAATTCAATATATTGGTTCAAAAAGGATAATTTTAGTAAAATATTAGTTTGAAAAATTATTTAAGTACAAATACTATGGTAAAATAACAAAATGTTTATTTTTAATTTATTAAATATTCCAATCAAAATTTTTATACTCAAAAATCCATAAAATAATTGAACTAAATAATTTTAAAAGCTAATTTTTTTAAATAAAAGCTATTTATTAAATTAATAGTTTCCTAAAATTTTGGGGGATTACACATATAATATAGCATTAACCTTTTGGATTGTTGAATATTTCAACTAAAATTTTTGTGTTAGGTCTGAAATTGTATATGGTTGAATATTTTTTCTAAAATTTTTTATGGTTGAATATTTGTGTTGCTTGTTCTTTGTTGTTTGTTACTCCTCATGTAGCTCTAGTAATGCATTGAGGTGTTAGTTTTTCTTTGGCTTTTAGTGATCTTCACTACATTTTTCTTTTAATTTTATCATTGAGTTGCCTTGTGCATTTAGTCCTTTTATATGCCTTATTATTGGACTTTAGATGTCTTTTGTCAACATTAATAATAAACTGTTAGTACTTGTTGGAGTTTTCCTAACTACCTAATTACTTGTGGTTCTATGCATGACAACAATTATCATGCATATTTGTACTCAAAATAACCGATGATAACAAAGTCATGCAAGTAGAGTTTGAATATCATACTTCTTTAAATTTTGTCTATTTTAATTTTAATCTTGAGATTACACATATATATATATATATAGGATGGAAGATCTCTCTGTATGACAACAATTATCATGCGTACTTGTACTCCAAATAATTGATGATAATAAAGTAATGCAAGTAGAGTTTGAATATCATACTTCTTTAAATTTGGCTTGTTTTAATTTTAATCTTTAGAATATGTATATATATATAAGATCAAATGAAATATTTAGTTCTCAGCCATTAGATTAAGATCCAACAACCGACATTTATAATAGGGAAAAAAATATAAGCTATGCATTTTCTTTTCAACCTAGCTACCCTTTCTCAACAAGTAGCATCCACCACCGCTTCTGTCAACATCTATCACAGGCCATTACTGGATATTGTCAGCGTTCTAGCACCACCATAAATCCACCTCCGAATAATTTTGACACTATATATTCTTTGTATCCAACAATTTTGATTAGCTGGGATAATTGAACCAAATCCAAACAAAAGTGTGAGTGAAAGATGGATGAACAAAAAAATCGTCGGTAGTTGTTTGATGATCAATTGTGGAAGATAAATTCGCTGAAAAGAATGGAGGTGAGATGTAAAAATTTTCTACTCATAAGATAGTCCAACAAATCAAGGAAAATATTGACCAAATTGAGTGGAATTTGAAACAAAAATTGTGCTAGAACAAACAAATCCATACTCTTTTCTCAATAAGTATCTTTTCTTTTGCTAGCATTTCTCAATATGTATCACTACTTTGATTCTCATTTAGCGTATAATTTGACTCATTTCCAAGCTTGAAAGCCTTTGTTGACTCATCGACATGCAAGTCATGTTTTGATAATAAAATTTATTTATGTCATATATTTTGCTTACATAATGCATAACCAGATAAGAGGAGGCATATTCCAAACAAAAATTTCATAGCAACCAACTTGGTCTTCTATGTGACAAAACATATTCACATAAATCCTCGCTTGTTTTTTTTTTTAAATTTAATTTTTGGATAGGATAATCAAATTTACTTGTGGTTTAAATTGATTCGTCAAGACTCGTAGTGTATATTTGGGATTTATTTGATAATAAATAAATAGTTGATCTTTTATAGCATATTGTTACAGTGATTTGCTATTAGTGATTTGTACTGAATTATTTGACCAATAGATTTTATTAGTTGTTTGTATAAAGGTATTTGACAATATTAGATTAGAGTAAAATGATGTTAGTAGAGAAAGTCATTAGAATATCCATTCTCTCAAACTCTAATTACCATACATAACTCTTTATTCGACCATTTCTCTTTTATGAGAAAAACATACTTTATTGCATTTACTTTGATTCTTATGTTTTTACTCTTTTCAACCAAATCAAAATTTGTGAATAGATCTTAACTTTTTTTAAGACCCTTGTCTAAACTTGGTTGTACAGGAGGCATAGCAGATTTGGTTTAGATCAAGTAGCAACAAAGCTAAAAAGTTTGAAAGAGTCTTTAAAGGAATTAAATAAAGCAAATTTTGGAAGAATTGATGATTGCGTGAAATGTAATAGAACTGCACTAGCTAAAATTTAGGAGTCACTTACTCAATCTCCCTTAGACCCGATTGTAATACCCCGTATTTTTTAAATCCAGATTTATTAAGTTAATGATTTTATTAGCGTAATTTGATGTAAATAATTAATTATTTTAATTTCGATTCGTTTTACGGATTTATCGATGTTTTCGAATTCATAATTGAATGTAATTAATCATTGTCGTTGCAAACCATTCTAGACAAATTCGTTCACAACAATGATTTTATTATATTCTTATGAATTTGATTCTCGGTTAAAAATATATATTTCCGTTGTTTCTCATATTTTTTATTTTTAATATTTTAGATTTGTTTTCGATTATAACTTTGTCGCGTAATTTTGACTTTACTCCAGAGTTATATTTCGTTGATGAAATATATTATTTAATTATAGAATTTCCGTTTAAATAGTTAAATTTATTTTAATGATTTTATCCGTAGAAAATATTTCTGACTTTAAATTTATTCGTTTCGATAATCGTTAATATTTTCGGAAAGTTTAAATTAAAAAGATTTCGGAGTTTATTTATGAAATTCTTTCTGAAATTAATTCCCTTTCATTTTATGCTTTTTGGTTTACGAAAAACCGATTTCGGAAATTATTTAAATTAGTCTTGGTTTATTCGAATTTGACTTAAATATTTTAGTATATGTTTTTAAATAATTTTTTGGGGTCTTATAATGTACTTTCGTAAATAATATAAATTTTATGTTCGTTGGTTAATTCTTTCGAAAATGTTTATGAAATTTTGTATATGGTCCTTTTATTTATTTTAAGTGTTCGGATCGTTTCGAAATAATTTTTATTTAATAAATTTTAGATAAAATCTCCCAATATTAATTTTTAAGATTTTAATATTTTATTTGATACTTGTTTTGAAAAAAAAAAACCAAACCTGTCGACCCCGAGCCCCCCCTCTCTTCTTTTTTCTTTCTCTCTTCCCTTTCCCGGCTCCCTTTCTCCCAGCCCCGACCCCCTGGCCCCTGCGCCTTGTCCCTGCCCCGAAACCCTAGCCGCCTCCTTCTCCCGTCCTTTTTCTCCGGCGACCGGCCTCCTCCTTCCTGCTCCTCCCTCGTCGCACGACCGCCACCACAATCGACGCACAGCAGCGGCGGGCGACAGCATAGCAGCATCGAAGCGTGCAACAGCGAGCCGCACCGGCCGTGCCACCGTCCGGCCACCGGCGAGCCACGCTGACCACCGGCGAGCACTATTTGACCTCCAACGAAGCTTCCCCGACCTTCCCTTGTTCCGATTTGTTGGTTTTTTCGTTTGGTATAATTTCCGAAAAACCCTAACCCTTATTTTAATTAATTGGGTATGAATTAGCTTATAAAAAGCTAAATTGATTGTTTGATTGTGCATATATGTGTTGTAAGATTGATTTGGATAGGTTAATTGTGTGGTTGTGTTGGAATTTTGGAAAAATTGGATTTTTAGCCGGGTTATGCCCAAATTTTTCGGATCCACTCGTTTTTGCGATTTCGGACAAATTGATTATACAATATGTTTTAAAATGTATCCAATTTCATTTTGGAACCGTCAATTTGAGAAATTTATGCAGGTTTCATCGGAATTTGATTCCTAGGTCAAATTTTGGGTGTAATGAAATTGGGTCGTATAATTGAGCCGTTCCGCTCAATTGATTTTATAGTATCGTTTAAAATGTATTTAATTTTATATTAGAAGTGTTGATTTGGGAAAATTGTGCGTAATTGACCGGAATTGGATTTTTATGTCAAAACTCCCGCGGGTTTAAATTGGTTTGGGTAATCGGGTTATTTTATTCAATTGACTATATAAATTACATTAGAATATGTTTAATTACATTTCCGAACTAACAATTGATATGTTTTGGCAAGAATTAATCGGATTTGCGTTCCGGGCTCAAAAACCCTAATTGGGCTAAATTATGTATTTCTTTTACTAGTTTTGAGCAATTGATTATTTGATGTGTTATAAAATGTGTCTAATTGCATTTCTAAACATTCAATTTGATTAAATTTATAGAATTTTAACGAGTTGTATTTTCGGGCCTAAAACCCTAAATTTCAAGTGAAATTATGAAGTCGATTGCTTGTATTGTTGTTTTTTTTTTCTAAAATTGAATGTGTAGAAATAGTTGAAATGGTATTAATTGCTTCCTAATACCTTTAATTTGAATTAATTAAATGGAGTTACTTGAGTTTGTGTCATGGGCTTTGAAACCCCAATTTTCGGGGATGATTTTATAAAATTGATTTTGCTATGTGTATTTTATCTAATCGAATTCTATCGTTGGGTTTTAAACCATTTAAATTTTGTTCTAACCTAATCGGTTTGGATTCGGTTCTATGTAAATGGTTGGGCTACCTATTTAGTTGTAAAACCTAATAAATAAGTTATTTTCGATAAATTACCTT
This sequence comes from Tamarix austromongolica, assembly GCA_039764185.1. NCBI lineage: Eukaryota > Viridiplantae > Streptophyta > Magnoliopsida > Caryophyllales > Tamaricaceae > Tamarix > Tamarix austromongolica. The sequence goes on along the minus strand of CM077808.1, from coordinate 38,788,410 downwards.
ATGATCGATTACTCTTTCTCAGGATTTCCAAATTAAGTTGAAATGTCCCAAAGGATAATTGTATTAATCCGTTTTGATTTAGTTTTAACCTTAAATTTTATTAGAGCTATGCTTTTAAGTTTTAATTTTTGAACACGTTCTCTAAGAAAGATCATTTGTGTTGTTTGTGTTTATTTAATTAGAATATGTGGATTATTGATTGATAGGATAATTTCTAATTTAGTTTGTGATTTCTATCGGGTCTAGGAAAGCTTTCTCGTGGACCCACGAACTAGGGATCCCTCTCCCTCTCATTTCGCTTAGCTAGCTTCGGATCCAGGTAAGTTCTCTACTTACCTCTACTTCTGGGTTTTTCGTAAGGACGTAACTAAGGCCACTTGTGTGCATCGCATGATTTACCTGTCTTGTATGCTTTGTGCGGTTGTATGCTATAATCCTGTATATTATCTGTAGGGATGTAAACGGGGCGGGTATTACCCGAAATCCGACGGATTTTATCCGGCGGATACTTAAACGGATATGGATAAACGGATATGGATACGGATATGGAGGATAGAAAAAAATACCCGGGGTTCGGGTACGGATACGGGTATGAGATATCCATACCCGTACCCGTAACCATACCCGTATCCATATCCGTACCCGTTTACCCGATATATAATTACCCTTTTACCCTTAATTTTAAAATAAATATAGTATAAATTAAGGTTAAAATTGTCATTTGGCTTAACTATAAATGGGTTTATCCGTCGGGTAATGGATTTATCCGTTGGACAATATCCATTAACGGGTAAACGGATAATCCGTCGGGTAATGGATATCCGACGGATACGGATACGGATATGTCAACGGATATCCGTTCGGGTACGGGTACGGATTCGGGTATGGATTTTCTTATCGGGTACGGATACGGGTATGGTATACCCGACCCGAACCCGCCCCGTTTACATCCCTAATTATCTGTGTATTTGTGTAGCGCAGCATGGAACCGAGATACGTCCCCGTGTTCTCGTCTTTGTGTACTAATATGTTGTGGAACAAGAATGATGTGATGTGATGTGATGTGACCCTACGACATGCATGCTGGGTTATGTGAGGAAGTGTGGTGAAGTGGGGACTTGAAAAAGAAAAATAAGCAGTTAAAATAACCAAAGGGAAGTACGTCGGCTAACATAGGTATGGATGACCTAAGGAGTTCACCAGTTGTGAGACGATGAGGGGAAGGTGGAATTAAATAAACAAAAGAGTGGGAATAAATTAAGGTTGCATGGGGGAAACTAGGGATTGCATGGTGGTATTATGGTTGGTATGGTGGTATTAGGGTTTACAGGGTGGTATTAGGGTGTGTATGGTGGTATTGATGATTGTATGGTGGTATTAATGGCTTATGGTGGCATTAGGGTTTGCATGGTGGTGTTATGGGTTGTGTGGTGGTATTAATGCTTGTATGGTGGTATTAGGGTTTGTATGGCGGAGTTAAAGTTTTGCATGGGAATTAATGATTGTATGGGATTTAGGGTTTGTGTGAAAAGTTCGAGAGGTTGCATGGGATGTGTAACGTGTGCGTGGGAGCAAAATTTACCTATGAAAGGCTGATTTGGGGTGTAAGGAAGGTAATGCAAGTATTATTTGGGCGTTTAACTGTTTTGAACGGGGAATAGTACGTGGAGTATTATAAGGGTTTGGAGGAGACATAATTAGGGTTTGGAGTGATTAACTCTGGGTCGTTGTGATTAAGTAGGGTTGGAGTAGCTAATTGTGAATTGATGAGGGTAATTAAGGTTTGGGATGGCTAAGTATGGTTGTTGTGGTAAAATAGGGTTAAGGCACGGTTTGGGGTGGTCAATTAGGGTTCGTTATGGCTGCTTAGAGTTGTTTGGTGTTATCCTGTGTATTATTGATTAAGTGTAGTTATGAATGTGGAATTTTATTGTTTGTGATGTGTAAAGTATGAAATGATTTATGCATGTCAAGGGCATGATGTGAATTCAATAAGATACGAATAATACATTAATCACGTAAAGCGAAAGATGTTGAGCCGAGCCCAGTCTGGTCCACCGGTTAGAATAGTGGTCAGAGGCATTTTGCCCTGTGCGTTTTGTTTCGGTCCACCGGCTATAATAGTGGTCAGAGGCGTTTTGCCCTGTGCGTTTCGTTCTGGTCCACCGGCTATAATAGTGGTCAGAGGCGTTCTGCCCTGTGCGTTTCGTTCCGGTCCACCGGCTATAATAGTGGTCAGAGGCGTTCTGCCCTGTGTGTTTACATCCGGTCCACCGGTTATAATAGTGGGGGATCTCGGCTCGACAGACCCAAATAAATAAGTTAATCCATGGGAAAAATACTAAGTACTTACAGCGAAACACCATGTAAGTTTGGGGCCAGTCCGGTCCACCGGTTAGAATAGTGGCCAGAGGCGTTCTGCCCTGAGTGTTGATTCCGGTCCACCGGCTATAATAGTGGTCAGAGGCGTTCTGCCATGAGTGTTGATTTTCGGTCCACCGACTATAATAGTGGGGTCCCCGCGCTTACATGGATTATTAAAGAATATGTGTGGAATGAATATACTATTAATGAGAATAAAGAATAAGTCTAATTGGACCATGACCAGCTTTTATTATATATATTACCACATGTTGTTTATGTGCATAATGAGTCACGTATTATTTCGGTTATACCACGCTTATCTGTTAAATGGGATGTTGCATATGGTTTATGTGTTACTATGGGTGTATGGCAAGATTCATGCTGTGGGTTTTGAGTATGTATGATATTGTAGTAACGTATTGTACTATAATTTAATATGCACTTGATGATATCTCTCCTATAAGGTAGGGTAGCGAGACTTACTCAGTATTGGACCCGTACTGATACTACACTGGTTGAATGGGTCCTGTGATGATCCACCAATGGTGGGGAGCAGACCTCTTGTGCAGGTTTAAGATCGGTTACTGTTTTGGGGTGGAAGGTTTAACTTGAGTGAGTAGGTGATCCGGATAATTATCCTTCGGGATTTGTTTGTTTAATTATATTCTCCTTTGGAAGTTGCAAGTATTGTATTTAAATTTTCAAGGATTTTGTAATTGACTTTAAAATTTCTTGTAACGCTATTGTGCTTTTAGAATTCGGATTTAATGGTTGATAGGTTTTAGCCTTGCATCTAACATGAGATAGATGGTGGACATTTATCTTGTGTTAGATGTGGCGGTAACACTTCCTAAATTCGCTCATAGCTTCCGCTTTATTCTTTTAATTTTTTTTTTCAGGAGTGAAATTTGGGGGTGTTACACCGATACTCATTCAATTCGAGGAATTTGCCTCCCTTCATGTCCATTATCTCCTCACTTGTCTAGAAAGCTTCTAAGAAAGATTCAAAAGTGCATTAGCTGAGAGCTTGGGATATATATTCTCAATCTTTTGTAATGCTATTCCTACCATATTAATGCCATCCGTGACCAGGGATGGGCGTGTTCTTTATAATCATGCAAGTATATATGCTACACTATCTCACTTTTACACTGACTTGTTAAATACTCCCCACAAGTGACAAGGATGGCATTAGCACATTATCCTACATTTTAAACACTACTTTTATTTATAAATTTATAATGAAAAAGTGAAAACATAATAACTAAATTACGTAACATGCAAATAAATTATCAAACATGCTAAATATTAAATAAATTATGCAATCCAAACCTAGAAGATAGTTTCCGTACCAATCTTATGCAAAAACCCAAACAAAAAACTTTGGATATGTATATACTCAATTAAAGAGTACAAACTCTCATCATCTAGCTTTTTGATATGAATTTAGATTAATATGATTAAGTTAATTGTATATATATTTTTAGGGAAAACATGTTGACGATTATTATCAAATGGAGGATGACGAGAATGAAAAGGATGTCATAGAAGAGGAGAAGGAAGAAGATGATGTTTGATGCATTTTTATAAAAACGCTTTTGTGAGTCGGCTTATGAAGATAGTTGATGCTTTTGTTTGTTAGCTTACGAATATGATCGATATTCTTGTATATCAAATTATGAAGATGCCCGATGTTTTTGTATATATGTTAGCTAATGAAGATGCTCGGTGCTTTTGCTCATAAGCTTACGAAGATGGTTGATGATTTTGTATATCAGCATATGAAGATGTTTTTGTATAATAGCCGATGATTTTGTATATCAATGTATGAAGATGTTTTTGTATAATAGCTTATGCTGTAAGTTGTTTATATAGTATTGTACTTAAAGGACTGTTATGCCTTTGGGAGCTAAGCAACTAATTATTTGTACTACACAATGATAATTATATATGGTGTAGTTATATATATATATATATATAAGCATAAATTGTTACTACAGGTGGATATTGGATATTTGATATTTTGTACGTTTTGGCTGTAAATTGTTACTACAGGTGGATATTGGATATTTGATATTTTGTACGTTTTGGCCGGTACAGGTTTTAACAATATATATATATATATATATATATATAGACACACACACATACAGGTTTAATATGTATATCCAACAATATATATATGTTGGTAATAAGTTTTAGTAACAGATATAATATTGTGTTTAATACTTTTACACAGAGATATGATTGTGTGGTTATTTCTTTTTATCATAGATATAATTTTGTGCCTAATACTGCTAGTCACAGATATTATTTTGTGGGTAATAGTTTTAGTTATAGATATTGTTTTGTGGGTAATACTTTTAGTTACAGATATTATTTTGTGGTTAATACTTTTACTCACAGATATAAGTGTGAGCATAAGTTTTACTAACAGATAAATATCTGTGGGCATTATTAATTATTCCCAACAGATGATACATATCTGTGGGTAAAACTTTTAAGCACAGAGTTTTTGCCCACAGTTTTGTCACAAAAAAATATCTATTGGTAAAAGCTTTTACTAACAGAAAATAGCTTTTATCAACAGATAAGGCCCTGTTGGCACAAATCATTTATTTTGTAGTGACACTTGAGCCTCTATTATCATTCGATGGAATGAATCTAAAAGCGTCACCTTCTTAGGGTAAAATGCTCCTGGGTCACTATTATCATTCGGTGGAACGGATATAAATATCACCTTCGTCCGAATCACGCAAACAAACTTACGAATTGGAGGAGAAAGTTCAGAATTATACCGACGATGTAGACTGAGGCAGCAGTCGTGGAGGTTGTGCGCTGGACTGCTACCGTTGTACTGTGCCATTGGTGGTTCTTTTCCCCGTCCCCTATACGGCGGAAGAGTGTAGTGGCTGTTGTGTAGAAGAATGGAGGAGGTGAGATATGGTCGAAGTGAACAGGGACAGAATTGGTGATGGAGAGATGCATAGACGGGTGCGATGGAGAGAGGGAATGCTAAGGGAGGTCAGGGGTTGAAATAGATATGCAGACAGGGGGTGGGGCGAGATAGAAAAACAAGGGGCGAAACAATAAAAAAATAAGAATGCATTTTCAACCATCAAATACTTTAAATCCAACGATTAAAATATATTTTTATATTTGTAAAATAAAAAATGTTTGCATAGGATACTGCATCTATCCCTACATCTATCCCGATACATCCCCTTAACAACTAACCATGCGTCATGACGTTACTAGGTCAAAATATAAGAATTTATCACGTGGGGATACGCTACCGAACTCTCCACCTGTGAAGCACGGGGACGCTGAAGTGCGCCCGTTTCGCGTCCCCGGGACGTTTCCGGGAACGAAACGCGAGGCGGGACGTTGATAAAAAAAAACCTCCAAAACGACGCCCCACGTTTGAAAATGCTAAGTGAAAAGGTAATTTTTGGAGGAATTTGCCTCCCTTCATGTCCATCCCCTCGCACGACGCCCCACGGGCCACGGCCCTAGCCCGTGTGTTACCACTGCACTTAGCTCAGCCACTCACCGGGGGCGGGGACTAATCGACCATCGCCCACTTATTTTGTAGAAGCTGCGACGCACATGGTCACGCCATGAGAGAGCACACAGGAATATCCGTCAACTTTCCCTATATTGCCCAAATTACCCTATTCGAAGCTAGCCAAATTATCTCAGCATACTCCTCCCAAGTCAAAAGTCAGAAGTCACAGATGAGAGGGTGTTGTCGTCATTGAAAGCCCTTAAACTAGTGTACTTAAAGTAAGCGTTGCCTAACCATCCATTACAGCACCAGAGAGAAATATCAAAGACCTTTCAACGATCCAGAAACACAGTGAATATTTTTCGTTGATTTTCGGAATGATGGGCAGGAAATTCTTCGTTGGCGGTAACTGGAAATTTTATTAATAATTAAAATTAACTAATATAAGGATTAATTTTAGAAATTTTATATTTTTCTCTCTTAATTTTAATAAACTTAATCTATTTTTATATATATATAATTTTTTTTACGTTTCCTGCCGTTCCCGTTTCCTAAATTTTTAAGAATTGTCGTTTCCGCGTTTCGTTCCGTCCCCGTCCCGATCCCCGTGCAACACTGCTCTCCACTCTGTTTTTTCCTTTCACAGAATCTCGGTGATTGTGTCAGCGAGTCAACTCAACGAGAACAGATGCTACGGTTGTTCCGTGGTTGCATACTTGCATCAGTCAGCACGAGTAAGAAGGAAGCCGCCGGCGAGAGAGGAGCATCACGACGACCGATATGCGAGTTCTCCGACGACGTCGTATCTTTCTCCCGTCACTCTACTGTCAGCCTCTGTCGCTCCTCCACCTCCTTGTCCTCTTCCTCTTCGCTCCCACATGATATTTTTTCTGTTTATTTTCCGGATCCACCATTAAAATCGATCGATTGATACCTCAATTTCCCAAAATCTCAAACGATCATTCTACCTATGAGCCCGTGCCCGATCCTTTCCCTGCTCACCGACGACCTCCTCGTTCGCGTCCGATCCAAAATCACACCCGGCGACTCCGACACCAAATGCTTCCGCCTCGTCTGCAAATCCTTCCTCCGAGTCGACTCACTTTGTCGTACGTCTCTTCGCGTCCTCCGCCCTGAATTCCTCCCAAAATTACTAACCAATTTCCCCTTCCTCCAACTCCTCGATCTCTCAGTCTGCCCTTGCGTCGATGATGGAATGGTGGCACTGATTCTGAACGGTGACGGTTGCGGGTCTTCGAAATCGGTGGCTTGGACCCAAGGAGTGAGGACTCTTGTGTTGAAGCGAGTGACAGGACTGCACTACTATGGACTGGAGATGTTGGCGAGAGCTTGTTGGACGAGGTTGGAGGTTGTGGACGTGTCTCACTGTTGTGGGTTTGGGGATAGGGAAGCTCAGGCGCTGTCGTTTGCGGCGGGGCTTAGGGAGCTTAGACTTGATAAGTGTTTGAATATAACGGATGTTGGACTGGCGCATATAGCTGTTGGATGTTTTAGGTTGGAGAAGATTAGCTTGAAGTGGTGTATGGAGATCACTGATCTTGGTATTGGTCTTCTTACTAAGAAGTGCACTGAGTTGAAACTTTTGGATATTTCTTACCTTGAGGTATGATTATTGTTATTAATAGTTTTGAGTTCCTCTAAATTGATCTAGATTTTTTTTTATTTCGGGGAAATTTTAAATTCTAAATGATGATATGAGAGTTTCTGTTCAACCGTGTGGCAGGTAACGAATGAGGCGATACGTGCAATTGCATCACTGAACAAGCTAGAGGATTTATGTATGGAAGGTTGCTATTCTGTTGATGATACTGGGTTGCATTTTCTGAGCAATGGCTGCTCTCTCCTCAAGGTTTTTTCCATATCTCTGTCTCGCTCTTTTTGATAGTAACCTTTTAACCTTTTCTTCTTTGGGAGGTGAGGTGGGTTCGTATGATATTGTGATATGATGACCAGAAGGTGTTTAATGAATTCATTTTGTTATTTAGCTGGGGAGCCCATATCTAACGGTTCTATCTTTGATGTGGGCTATTTTAATGTGCTAAAAATGTGAATCCTATCTATGCTTTTTCTGCCATGGAAATCTTTCTGTTTTCCCTCATCCTCATGATCATATATTAGTTTGACAATTCACTGTTCTCGTCATTTATTACCTTGAGATTTAAGGAGAGTTGGCAAAAAACCAAAACAGAAGACAATGAAATGTAAGCATCACTGGGCTCCATTCGAAGGCTAATATTTCGAATAGAAGATGAAATACATTTAAGGATAGGAATAAAGTTTTAGAAAAAGTAATAGGTGGAATCCCACTATTGTTTCCTTGTTGAATTGTAACATCCGATCTTGATGACCTTTTTCCGATCCCATCAAACTTAGCTCAAGTGAAAGTATACTCCATTCAGAATTTCTCAAGTTGATCTTTCAGTGAATTGTGACATTTATTTCAGTTTCAAGTTTTCAATGTGCATCCGTGTGAAGGAGAAAACTTGAACTCCACTTACGATTAATATGCTTGCTTTATTTTAACTGTGATATATAATTGGCAAATTTTGACTTGAAAAGGAAAAGCCCAAAGGATAGTTTGCAAAAGAAAAAAGATATAAACTATTTTGTACCTGCCAAAATAATATAGTGTATACAATGTTTTGACAGAACTATCTGAAGTTCTTAAGCTTGAAATCCAAGCTACAAATCCATTCTCCATCACCACATATCCTAGCTTATTGTGGTGTTTATAATAATGAGTTTAGCATGACAGATGTTGGCCATGAGATACTAAGAAAAATTTCTTTGTTGTAATCATCAACAATTTTCCTTTCCTTTTGCAGACCCTTTGTGTATCGAGATGTGATGGTATTAGCTTGTCTGGCTTATGTTCAGTTGTTAAACGACATCAAGGTCTCATGCAGCTAAATGCTAGTCATTGTGTGGCCGTAAGTACTCTTTGATTTACTACTAATTATCAGAGGAATCTTAGTTGGTAAAAATTGTTCAGCAATGATGAAAGAACCTAGAACATTAGGTTGTGAGATATGACATTATGCGTGCCTCATTGCAGGAGTTTTCTTTAATGTTTGCTCGATATTTGAAGAGACTAAAGCATCTAAATCTGCTAAGAATTGATGGAGCACGACTTTCTCAGTCTGCTTTACAGATCATCAGTGATTGCGAGTCTTTGGTTGAAATTGGACTGAGTAAATCCATTGGTTTGACTGATACGGACATCATGGAGCTGGTATCTGGCTGCATCAATTTGAAAACCGTCAATCTTGCATGCTGTGACTACATTACTGATTCAGCAATTGCAGCTTTAATATATTCCTGTAAAAATCTTACCTGCCTGAAGTTAGAGGCCTGCAGTTTAATCACTGAGAAGAGTTTTGAACTTCTTGGCACTTCTTGCATCTTTCTGGAGGAGCTTGATCTCACAGACTGTTGTGGTGTAAATGATACAGGTAGATATGAATGATGCTATGAATTTTTTGATAAACAATTATGTCTTGCCTGCTGGTACTGCTCACTTTCCATCAGCTCGTGTTAAGAAAGACACATTCTTCAATCTGCAATGGTTGATATGGATATTTTGGACTGTTTTACAGGTCTCAGTTATTTGTCCAGGTGTTCAAGACTGTTTGCCTTGAAATTAGGCCTTTGCACTGGTATATCAGACACGGGATTATTTTTTATTGCGTCGAACTGTAGCAACCTGCTTGAACTTGACTTTTACCGGTATGATCCCTTTGACCCTTTTTTTTAGGTATATTCTTAGAAATTATTAGTGTAAGATCACTTACTTCACTAATGAAATCCCCACAGCTGTCCTGGTGTTGGAGATGATGGATTCGCTGGTATATCACTTGGCTGCAAGAAGTTGAGAAAGCTTAATGTATCATACTGCACTCGGCTAACAGACAGAGGGATGGAGTACATAGGCAGGCTAGAGGAACTCTCAGAGATGGAAATGCGTGGGTTAGCGCGCATCACGGCAGCAGGATTGACTGCCCTAGTATCTGGGTGTGAGAAATTGACAGATTTGGATATAAAACATTGTACTAACATACTAGATCCAGGTTTCTGGTCTCTTGCTTACTACTCAAAGAATCTACGTCAGGTATGGTTATCATATTTGCTGATAAAATATGATACCTTTTATTGGGAAAGTTTTGGCGATGAATATTTTGGCATTACAACTTCAATCCTTCCTTATGACAAAAAATGAGTCTAAACAGGTGGATCAGACCCTGTGTACAGCCCCATATTTCTCCTATTTATGGTGTGCTCTACTCTCCTGTATAATGAATGTTGGCTCAACCTCTTAATATTGGAATATTCATGAGAAATGAATTGAAAAGAAATATTAATGTTGGATGTAATTTCATTAAGTGGAAGGGATGTTGAGTTTAGCATGTACAACTGCGTAACAATTTGCGTATTTCTTTCCCTATCTTTTGATTATGTTCTCATCAGAGAAGGCCTATATATGCGCATGGGGGGAGCATTGCAAGGAATTACTATAATGGTTTTGCGCATGTATCAAATTATTTGCCCGGGTGGGAAAGCGTATATGGTTTTCATTCTTATTCTTGACAGCTGATTATTAATTCAAACTGCCCCTTTTGCTCAATTTTTGCTGACAGTATATTGATGTGATGCTGCACTCCATATTATCAAAGAGATGTTTGAAATTGGTTAGACACTTAATTGACTATTGTGGCTGCAGATAAACCTGTGCTGTTGTGCGATATCGGATGTTGCTTTGTGCATGGTGATGAGTTCACTGACGTGTTTGCAGGACGCAAAGCTGGCGAATCTCCCTAATGTCTCAGTGAGAGGCTTTGAACTCGCACTTAAAGCTTGCTGTGGCCGGCTCAAAAAGGTCAAAATGCTCCCCTTTCTTAGACACTCGCTTCCCCAGGAGTTACTGGAAGCTCTATGGTCGAGTGGTTGTAAAATAAGATTGAATTAGGGTCTGCTCAATTCGTATGATCCAGGGAAAAGAATTCCTCCATTTCTAGGTGGTATATGCTTGGCTGTCAAACAAGGACCAAGGCTTCTCTGTCTGACTCTCAGATTTCGATGTTAAACTGACCATTGTAATATCCTCTTGTGCGTACTTGAGAAGACCGAAAAGGTTCTGGTGTATCGGATGCCGGCTGATATTAAAACTCATAAATAAAGGAGGCAAACCATTCCTCAGCCTCAGCAAAATGGCACAAGAGGTAACTATCTAAAAAGAAAAAAAAAAAAAATTGTCACAAGAGGTATGCTGCTTCAGTCGACGTGTTGAAGTTTATTTTATTTTATGTAAGAACTACTTGCATTAACGAATAGCTAGTTTTCAAGCCATCAAAGGATGAACTAATTACTATGTCGATGTTACTTGCAGCAGTCATGTTTTGCTATGTGATGTTTGTGGCTTAAATTAATTGTTTCTGGCTGTAGCTACTCAAAATTACAAGGGGTTTTAATACATATTTTTATCAAATTTTATGCTATAGAAGATCATCATATTGTTGATTTATAGAAACATATGTGTGAAACAGACTGGACACGGATCAGTTAAGCTACACTGTCGATCAGAAGTGGTCAAAATTGCTGAACCTCCTGTTAGTTTGACGGATTATATATATATAGGGCGTTTCAAATTAGAACCACCACTTTAAGGGTCTGTTTGATTCTTAGAAAATCACGAGGAAAGGAAAGAAAATAAGATGAAAAATAAAAATCAGTCGTTTGATTGTGCAGAAAGGAAATAAAATAAGAAAGAAAAAGTAAAGAAAAGTTATACTAATATATATTTCTTCTTCAAACCCAAGGAAAATATAAAACTAGTGAGAAAAATTTTAGCTAGCTATACTCGGTACTCGTTTCAGAGAATTGATGTTAGCCCAAATTAAAAAAAAAGACATAATAATATTACTAATAATAATAACTGAATAATGAACATATGTAAAAAAAAAATACTGCTACTATTTAATTGTAGCCATACAATAAAACCGCGGTTAGAGTCGGGGTATCGCAAATGATATTTTATATGTCGCGGTTATCTCGGTGTGATTTTTTAATTCTTTTACACAACAAATATCGGTGAATATCGGCTAATATGGGTAAAACATCGGCTGATATCCGAAATTTTACCTATATTGTGGCGATAAATATGTGATTTTTTAAAACGGCTGCATTTTTAGAATTTTACGTTGCGACTGACTTAAAAGCTGCAAAATTACGGCCGATAAACAATTACGGTGCCGATATTTCATTATACAATTGTAGCCGCCACAAAATGGTATATGGATATCAATGAATGTGATCGTCTATTCTCCAGAATTTCTTACCGAAAGTTAATTGTGTGTTGTTTTGTTACCGAAAGTAAGTAGTAAATATTACTGTTAGTAATATTTTCTTCACACACACACACACACATATACACATACATATACACATACATATATACATATTTTTTTTTGATAATTAATAAAGCGACAAGCGCCTAAAAGTCCATACAAGTTTATAGGAGCGCATCAACATTATAAACCACTTCCTGAATCCCATAGGGAAACTCCTTTTTGTTTGCCTTAATCCAGGACCCAGTTCTCACTTTAATGAGTAAAATCAGCCATCTATTACACACCTGAACATCCTCGAACACCACTTTGTTTCTGAACTCCCAAATAGCTCCAATGATCGCGAAAAAAGCTGTGCGCCAGAGATCTCCGCGTAACCCAGTTCTATACACGCCAAGCCAAGTAGAAACGTGTTCCTCCATAGACCCAGACTGCAGCCATGAAAACCCCAACCAGTTGCTAATCTCATACCAAATCCTCCCGACCACGTTACAATGGAGGAACACATGATTCACTGATTCCTCTACCTCCTTGCAAAACGGGAAACCTGTTTCGCCAGGACCTACAATACTAAGTCTAGCCAATCTGTCTCTCGTATTAAGCCGTCTCTGTACTGCAAACCAGGAAATAAGCTCGACCCTTGGAGGTGCTAGTCCGCTCCAGATCAAACTGAGATTCGACTCCCGATGACTGTCCTCGTCCTCTTTCTGATAAGTCCTCTGGCAGAACGACTTGACTGAGAAAATCCCATTATCCTCATAAGCCCATCTGACTGCATCATCTTTATCTCTGGACAGGGGGACTCGATTAATTAGGCCCTTTAATTGCTCGACCTGCTCTACCTCCCAATCAAAGAGACCCCGCCTCCACCATAACCTCCAACTCCACATTGATCCTTCCCATCTCCCCATACTAGCAATCCTCTCCCCTTGTTGGCCAGACACCGAGAAGAGTCTTGGAAAAATGCTCTTCAAGTCTCCTGATCCGGTCCAGTCATCATGCCAGAAACTAATCTCTTTCCCATCCCCTACAACAACCAATAGCCCCTCCTTCAAGGTAGGATCCGCTCTCCCTAACTTTACAATATCTGCCCACGGTGACCATCTCCTTTGAAAGCCCAGGTTTAGACCACCCGTACATTGCTCCCCATAGTGAATGGAGGAGATAACGTTCTTCCATGACGACCCATCTATCGAGTAATACCGCCACCACCATTTGAACAATAACGCATTGTTCCTCATTATGATATCCCCCACTCCTAGTCCTCCCAAACTTTTAGGCTTCTGAATCACACTCCACTTGACTAAAGGCAGACTTTTCCTGTTCCCATTCTGGCCCCAGAAAAAAATTACGCTGAATACTAATGATTTCTCTGACCACGCCCTTGGAGATCCGAAAAAGACTCATAAAGTACATGGGTAAGCTGTTAAGTACACTTTTGATGAGGACCAATCTTCCTGCTCTAGATAGCACTTTTGATTTCCACCCTGATAACCGCTTTTTCACTTTATCGATTACTGGTTTCCAAGTTTGTCTTCTTCCCGCATTCGCCCCTAAAGGGAGGCCAAGGTAAACAGAAGACAACTTACCAATGGCACACCCCAGCAAATCCGCTGCCTCTCTCTGAAACTGGTCTTCCACCCCAAGACCTATGAGTTCCGTCTTAGCAAAGTTCACCTTCAAACCCGATAGCAAGTAGAAGCACTCCAGAACTCTCCTCCAGTTCTTGATATTCTCTGTGGCCGCCTCGCAGAAAATCATTGTATCATCAGCGAACTGTAGATGCGTCACATGACACCGTTGACGCCCCACTCTTATACCATGAATCAACCCCTTCTCGACACCCCTCCTGATCAATTGATTAAAAGCTTCGACAGCTATCACAAACAAAAAAGGGGAAATCGGATCCCCTTGTCTAAGACCCCTCCCCATAGTAAAAGGTGGAGTAGGAGAGCCATTCACCAGAACCGAGATACTAGCTGTCGAAATGCACTCCTTGATCCATCCTCTAAACCTATCACCGAAGCCCATGATCCTGAGAATGTTGATCACGAAATCCCATTTGATGCTATCATAAGCCTTGTGAAAATCCAATTTGACCATAACCCCTCTCACACTCTTCTTCCTTCTGGACCATTGCACAATTTCATTAGCCACTAAGGCTCCATCTAAAATACTTCTTCCTTCAATGAAAGCTGACTGTGAATCCCCTACCAACTCATCTACAACCTGTTTCAACCTCTGCGTAAGAATCTTCAAAATCACCTTATAAATGCAGCCCACCATGCTAATGGGTCTAAATTGGTTCACCTCCTCTACTCCAGCCACTTTAGAAATCAAAGTTACCAAAGTTGTATTGAGCGCCGGCGATAATCTGCTGAACCGAAAGAAATCCAAGACTACTTCAGTAAACTCCTTCCCAATTACTCCCCACATCTTTCGGATAAAACCCATATGGTACCCATCATATCCTGGTGCTTTCAGAGGATCACATATATACATATATATACATACACACACACACACACACACACACACACACACACACACACACACACACACACACACACACACACACATACATATACATATATATATATACATATATCTGTTGTTAAATTTGACTTTGTTGTTGATTTTAATTACTTTACAATGATTTTGTCGCAGTCCATATATATATATATATTATCAAATTTAACTTTGTCGCTGATTTCACTTACTTTATAATGATTATGTCGCAATCCATATATATATACACACAGACAATACATACATATATCTTTTATCAAATTTAACTTTGTCGCTGATTTCACATATTTTACAATGATTTTGTCGCAGTCTAGCATATTTTTGTATCCAAATTTGCTGCATATTTTTTCTTCTATTTTCTATATTTATTTATATATTTACCTAATAAAATCCATCAAATTTCAAATAAAACACATTCAATTCAAAATACAAATCATTTAATATTAAAATTATATATTTAAATTGTTTAAATTTAATTATTTTTTTACTTTTAACTTTAAAAAATATATTAGATGTTATATAAATAAAAAATAAAAATAAAATTTTATATTAGGTAAATAGAGACGAATTGATATGGATATAAAAACAGATATATATTTAATAGAGTTATTCATGTTATTCGATATCTGCTTATTTGATCCGATATCCGAAGGGATCCGATCTGAAAAAGCAAATAACCGATCCGTTTTTTTTTTCAAATCAAATGTACAATCTAGTCAATGAAAAGTCAAACAAAACAAATATCTGATCCGACAAATACAAATAATATCTGATTCAAAAAAAATATTTATACATTTTTTATAATTTTTTTATATACTTGTATATGAATAAATTTAAATATCTCTGTGTGTGAATAATTTTTACTTACTTTATTTATTATTTGAGGCAAAATTTAATTTAGTTGAAATTATATTTTTAATATAATCCTTTTTTAGATATTTATAAAAAAAATTATGCGTGCCGATCTTGACATATTAATGTTTATAAGCTTTATTGGTTTGCATGAGTTTTTATTTTTAAATTCTTATTTTGGTAAGTAAAATAGGATGATTTATTTTTATTTTATTTTTGCTTACCCTATCTCTTATTAATAGGAATTTTTGAATGTTATTAATATTTTACAAATACTTTTTTTATAAAATTATGCTTAGTTATATGTAATTTTTAGAATTTTTCTAAAAAAAATCAGAATTAGTGTTGAGTGTATATAATTTTTATAATTTTATTATAGACTTTAAGAAAATTTTTACATATTAATATAATATTTTAATTTTTATTAAATATATAAAAAAATTAAAGTAAAAAAATTCGAGTTTTCTCAAAATTTTTTTTCAATACTCCAAACACTAAAATTATTTTTTAAGATTTCAATTTTCTACAAAAATTTCTCCAACAATCAAACAAAGGAAATAAAATTAATTTCTTTTACTTTCTTTACTTCAATTTTCTTTCCTCTATATTTTTCTTTCCACTTAACTTTCTACAAACCAAACGGAGCCCGAATGAGAGTTAAGAATCAAGCATCCCGACCCTTGGATTAAAAATTAAAGGCCCATATCTGATCTAACAACCCCACAACAAGCTCACTTTTAATTCTGATTTGTGTATCATCTTTCGGCAATTAACGCCACCTCGCTGGAAGCCTGCTGGCAACTTACCCTCGGTCTCCGCAAGCACCACCAAACTACAGCCGACCTCACCAAACTGCCATCATCTCTTTCCGGAGTCATTTTTCGGCGCCATTTTTTGACATTTTTTCTGTCAAAGAAAGTATGAGGAAATCAAATTGAAAAGAAAATATAAGCATATTAAACAAAAAACAATCAGAAAAACATTGAACAAATCGAATGAAAACCAAACATAGCCAACCAAAAATAAACAAATAGGAGAAAAACTAAAAAGCTAAACATGAAAAATGAACTATTGAATTATTACCAACGAAATAGATGATGGTGAGCTCTGATCACTAGATATTGCAAAATCAATTGTCATAAAATATTGATCGTTGTAGTGGTGATTGGGATGGCAATGGGACAAGTGGATAATGTAGCTGACAAAGTTAACTGGCGAAGGCAGCAACACAAGAAAGCAAGCAGGGAGGAGGACCATAAGAAGAGGAAGGAGTCAGGGGGATAAGACTTACATGGTGAGTCGAGATGGATATCCCATGTAATACCCCAAATTTTTATAACCCTAAATTAAAATGTTTAGTCTTTTATCCAAAAAAATTAATTTTTTAATATTAATTTAATTATTTTTTTAACCTTTGATCCACAAATCTAGATAAATTATTTAATAAATTGATATAATTATTTTATCTTACTCTTTTTATTTAAATAAATCCTAAATTAATAATTCTATCGAATTTATTTTTCTTAATTTGACACCCTAAATATTAGATAAATTAATATAATATTATCCTAAAAATCCAAATTTAATCTAATTTAAATTCTAACCCTAAATCTATTTTCTTTTTTCTTTTTCTTTTCTTCCTTTTTCCTTTTATTTGTTTTTTCTTCTCCCTTCTTCTCTCTCTTCTCGGGCCTGCCTATTCTCTCCTCTCTTTTCTTTCTTCCTACTCTGACCCAATGCCTCCCTTCCTTTTCTCCTTCTTCTTCTCTGAGCCAGCCTCCTCCTTCCCTTCTTTTCTCCTTCCTGCAGTGGTTCAGCTTCCTTCTCCTTTCTTTTTTTTCCTTCGTTCCCTAGTAGCCTAGCCAAAACCAACACCTACTGTAATCCCCTAAAATTTTAAAAACCCCATAATTTAAAAAATAGCTTTTATTTGAAATAAATTAGCTTTTAAAATTATTTAATTTAATTAATTTATGGATTTTTTAATATATAAATTTGGACGGGAATATTTAGTAAATTAAAATAGATATTTTGTTATTTTATCATGCTATTTTTATTTAAATAATTTTTCAAACTAATATTTTACTAACCTTATCCTTTTTAAATTAATATATTAGATTATAATGAATTAAATCATTAAATTAAATAAATTATCAAGAATATTACATTTTATGATTTTATAAATTAATTTATTTTATTTTCCCTATTTTCTCATTTTCCTTTTTCTTTCCCTTCTCCTTTTTCTTCTTTCTTCTCTTTTCCTTTTTCTCCTCCTTGGGCTGCCCGCACCAGCCTGCTTCCCTCCCCTCCTTGCGCGTTGGGCCACAGAGCCATTTCTCCTCCCTCCTCTTCCTCTCACACCCGCCCAGCACAGCCCAAACGTCCCTCTTTTTTTCCCCTGGACCGGCCAACTCCCTTATTTCCTACGCCGGTCCAACCGTTCACACCCTTTCTCCTCTCATTTTGCATGAGACTCACGCTGTTCATGCAGCGTGAGCTCCCTCTTTGTTTGGAAATTTATTTGGCTAAATTTTGAGGTATATTAATAGTTAATTAAAGTGTATTATTATTAAATAAATTTGTTTTATAAAGGTTTATCCTTTAATTTCTTACTTCTAACCTAATAGTTATTGATACTATTTTTAGGTTTTGAGTTGCTAATTAAAGCTTGAATCTTTAACCGGGATACAGGTAAGATTCGATTTTTGCGGGATTAAGGTAATCATTAATCCTCACTTAAATACATGAAAAAACGTATGCTAGCACATTAGGGATTTTAGTATGATTTTATGCATGTTTTGTGTGCCTAGCATGATATATAGATGGTTGTTTATATTGATTGATAAAAAAGGGAAAGTATGATAGCCTTTGTGCCATGTGTAGGTATGATAATTAAGGAAGGAGTTTGATTATTGATGCAACTGTTAAATGCTTGTCTATGATGTATTATGTTGCTAATGTATGAATAATATTATTGTCTAAGGGTATTTTAGTGATATGCTTATGAAGTATGTGATCTAATATATGTAGTTGCTAATGAGTATTATGTTGAATAATGACAAGTTGGTGGACTTAAATGATAAGAATGAAGTGCTAATATTGGTATTTTATGTATTGGTGGTAAATTCATAAAAGTGGTGTGATGAAGGGGTTAAGTGGAAATTTTATAAGTGAAAAGGGTATTTTGGAAATTTTGTAGTAAAGGGGTATTTTGGTAATTTTGAAAGAAAGGGGTAAAACGGTAATTTTGTAACCAAAAGGGTATTTTGGGTAATTTCAAAAAAAAGGGGGGGTGAAATGATAATTTTTTAAGTAAAATGATAAAATTGTAAGTTGTGAGAAAGAAGGGTATTATGGTAATTTTACAAGTGAAAAGGGGTATTGTGGTAATTATGGAAGTTAGGGGTATTATGGTAATTTTATGAGTAAAGGAAAAGATGGTAATTTTTCAAGTAAAGGGGCATTATGGTAATTTGGAGGTAGAGGGGCAAAATAGTAATTTCATAAGTAAATGGTAATATGGTAATTTTATAAGTGAATGGCGAAATGGTAAATTTATAAATAAGGGGTATTATGGTAATTTTGGGAGTAAAGGGGTAATATGGTAATTTTGGAAAAGAAGGGCAAAATGGTAATTTTGCAAGGAAAGATAAAGATGGTAATTTTGGAGGTAAAAGGGTAAAATAGTAATTTATAAGGTAAAAGGAGTGTTATGGTTTATAAGTAAAAGGGTATTGTGGTAATTTTGTAAATAAAAGGATATTATGGTAATTTGGGAGTGAGGGGTAGAAGAGTAATTTTGTAAATAAATGAATGTTTATGGTAAATTTTGGAGTAAGGTGTAACTTGGTAATTATGATAACGACCTAAGATAATTTGGTAATTAAATTATGATTATAGAAGGGCAATTGGATAAGTATGAATGTATGATACTAAAAGAGGGTAATTCGGTAAATCAACTAATTAAAGGGTATTATGGTAATCTTAATAATGGAGAAAGGCAATATGGTAATTAAAGTTATGAAAAAAGGGTAAATTAATAATTATAATTATGAAGAAGGGTAATTTGGGATTTATAATAAATGAAAAGGGGTAAAATGGCAATTACAATAATTGAGAGGGGTAAAATGGTAATTATCATAATTGAAAAGGGTAAAATAAAAATTATAATAATTAATAAGGGTAAAATGGCAGTGATAATAATTGAGAAGGGTAATTTGGTAATTTTGATAATGGTAAGGGTAAATTGGTAATTTAACCAACTAAGGGGAAATTCGGTAATTATGATGATGGAGAAGGGCAATTTGGTAATTAATTGACTAAAGGGTGACTTAGTAATTATTTAACCTACTAAAGGGGGAAATTGGTAATCATAATAGCGAAGAGGGGTCATTTAGTAATTTATCCAATTGAAGGGCAAGTTGTTAATTGTAATAAAAGAAAAGGGGCAAAATAGTAATCTAACCAACCAAATGGGACATATGTTAAGTGTAGCAATTATGAGGGGTGAATGGTGACCTAAGAAGCGTAGGAGATAACTTAGTAACCTAAACCGAGTAAAGGGTAATTTGGTAAATAAGTAACCTAAAGGATAATAGGGTAATTTGCCAAGTAAGGAAGGGATGATTTAGCGATTATATAGGTAAGGGGTAAATAAGTAATTTGTGCCTAACATGTCGTTATGATTGTGGAACATTATAATATGATTCAAATAATGCTGATTAGCCGAGTAAGAGTATTTGATAATTAGTATGGCCTTAATGGTTTCTCTAGGATAGCTTGGATAACTGTTTGGATAAGAAACGACTAATAATATCAGAATGATTGAAAGTGGATAAGTATTTGATTATTGTGCCTTTTGTGATCACTTTAATTAAGATACTAATACTTAAAGTGAAAGACCTCAAGATCGGGAATGGTGACTCTTTAGGGGTCACTACCCTAAAGACGTGGTTTAGTCCATGATTATTTTGGTATTTGCTGATGTGCCTTTGTGCCCCAGCCAGGCCCTATATCTTACTCTTTCTAGCTCTACGGACCTAGTTAGGGGGTATGCATACTTATGGATTAGGTGTCCTTGTCGGTAGGGTACTGAGTAGCTTTACGCACCAGTATGACCAGGGTACCTTTGCGTCCTTGGGTTCGTGGTTGAAGGGTATTGTGTAGCTTATATGCACCGGTACGACGTGTGTACCTTTGTGTCCCAAGTTATTGGTCTCCCGTTCGAGGCAATTAAATATAATTGTTGTGCTAATTAAAGAAAGGAAAAACACTAATTACGAAAGTGAAAGATTTATGAGCCGGGCCCAGATGATTTATGATATTAAGTACCGATCCACTGGTTACAATAGTGGCCTAGGAGCGTGTTGTCCTACAAGTGATATTGAGAACCGGTCCACCGGATATAATAGTGGCCCAGGAGCATTGTGCCTTGGATGATATATATATATATATATATTCCGGTCCACTGGCAATAATAGTGGGGTCCCGAGCTCAATAAAACCAGTTATGTATGTGAATAAAGTTATGGAAAAATACTAATAACTTATAGTGGAACACCATGTGAGTTGGGGCCAGACCGGTCCACCAGCAAATAATAGTGGCCAGAAGCGTTTTGCCCTGGAGACCGATCCACTGGCATATAATAGTGGTTAGGTGCGTTCTGCCCTATAAGTGACCGATCCACCAGCTATAATAGTGGGGTTCTCGCACTCACATGGATATAAAATATGAGATTGATTGAATGATGACAGAATAATGGCTTAAGGCTCGAATGTATCAATTTTACACTATGACATGGCTTAAGGCCTAAAGGTATCGATCATGACTTATAACTTGTTATATGTGTGGTTGTTATGTATGCACCTCTGATTTCATATGTATATAGCTTGCATTATGTGTTGCATTGCAGGCCTATTTTTAAGTGTAGTATTAAAGGGTTACTCAGTACCATAGTACTGAAGGGATTCCCTTCGTAGGGCCCCTGCCTATTCAATGGGCAGTGCCCTTGCAGGTCTTTTCAGGTGCTACTCAAGTGGGCCACGGGAAAGAGAGTAAGGAATTATCCGGTACCTTTAGGGTTTTCTCTTTCTCTTTTAAATTTCTGGTTTTTAAATGTTATGTTGTTACTGTAACCACCATTGGTGGATTTTATTCTTGTAAATGTTTTGATGCGCTACTCTGATATGAAAATGGATTGTAAATTGCATTTTATACTTTTAGCCTTAGCACGTAGTACTGGAACTGTAGGAGTGAACCGGTCTGGTACTAAGTGTGGCGGTAATACTCCCAAAGTTCACGTTTTATTCATTTGCTTATGCTAATTTCCTTTTAATTAACGAAATTTTTCGGTAGTGAATTTTGGGGGTGTTACACCTACAACCTCTCATTTTCCCCTCCCTTTTCCTTCCTTCTCAGCCCCACCACCTTGGCAGCCACCTTTGCAGCCTCACTACCGCCACCACCGCTCCCTTGGCAGCCAACAACCTATCCCCGACCATCACCTACACCCCCTTTTTACCCCTACACCCTTCCCTTGCCTTAAATCCTCCCCAACCTGCCCTCTTTCCTAGCCCCAAAACCCTAACCTGAGACTGACTCCCTCTTATTCCCCTTATGCCATTTTGAGCCATTTTCCCTCTTGTTTTGCATGCAGCTCATGCTACATGAGTAGTATGAGTTACTGCATGCCTTGGTATTTTTTGGTTAATAAGTTTTAAGGTATAATAATATTTAAGTTAAGTATTTCATTAATTAAGTTTTATAAAGTCTTATGCTTTGGTTTTCTCATTTCTAATATGATAAGTATTGATATTATTTTTAGGTATTGGTTTTACTAATCAAAGCCTGAATCTTTAACCTGGATACCGGTGAGGTTCGATTTTTGCGGGAATTAAGGTAATCATTAAACCCCACTTAAACGCATAGGTAAACGTATGCCAGCACATTAGGGTTTTAATATGTTATTTTACATGATATATGTTGTTTAATATAATATAGGTAGTTGAAATACCCAAAATTTTAATCCTAGAAATTTTAACTAAATAAGAATTTATTAGAAAAATTAATTAAATAAGTTATTTTATTAAAATATAGGGAGCTATTTAGGGACAATCAAGGAAAAAAAATGATAAATAGGTTAATTAGGAAGAATTATGGAGTAATGCTAATTTATATGGGATTAAAAGAAAAATTATCCAAAATAGCCTAAATTAAGCCAAAAAGGAATTAATTATTATTTTATAAATATTATTATCCTAAATAACCCAAAAATACCAAAATACCCAACCCACCTATTTCTCCATTTTCTCTTTTCTTTTCTTTTCTTTTTCTCCCTCCTTTTCCTTTTTTCTTTTCTTCCTCTCCTTCTCTTTTCTTTTTCTTCCCCCCTTGACCTGGGCCAGCCCGTCGCGCGGCCCAACTTTCCCCCGGTAGCCTAGGCCTGCACCACTCCTCTCCTTTCCTTTTTCTTTTCCCTGCCGGTCTGGTTCTTTTTTTTTTCTTTTCTTCTTTTTCTCCCTGAGTCGTCCGGTCCCGAGCCCTTCTTCTTCCCCGAGGCGTGGCGATGGCCGAGGAGCAACAACCCAGCACTCCGCAGGCCGCTATCGCTGCCACCGTCCTCCCCCTCCCTCTCCCGTCGCTTTCTTTCACATTTTCGACCCTAACCCACCTGTTCCCCTCTCCCGAGCACCCTGCCCCTTTCCTTTTCCTTCTTCCCTCGAGCTTACCGTCCTTGCCATGGCAGTGCTGCCTCGACTGCCACCATCGGCGGCATGCCTGGCACCTGCCACCGCTTGTCCCCTTCCCCATGTCATTACCCACCCCAATTGGTCTATATATACCCCATATCCTGCCTCAATTTGAATTTTGATCTCGAAACCCAGAAATCCACCATTCCCACTGCCGCTTCATTAGAAGAGTTGTCCATGACCGCCGCCTATCGCCGACGGCCAAAACACCCCCAGAACCGACCCTTACACCGCCCTTTACCTAACTAGACCCTCCTTTCCCCTCGATTTTCCCTGCATGAGCCACCCCGGCCGTGCAAAACCGCCAACCCAATCAACATACTCTCACCTCTCGCCGCCCCTCGCACCGCCTTCTGCCGCCACTCTCGCCGCAACCAGCACCTCCTCCACCCTCCAAAACACCCAGGGAACCTTCCCCTACCTTTCCATACCATCATCTCCCCTTGCCTCCCTCTCCTTTTGCCTCCCCCATCTTCCACCACCTTTGGCCACCGCACCAACCACCGTGCGCCGCCACTCCCAACTGCACCACCACCTTCATTCCACCCCTCTTCACCTGCTGCACCTTCTGCCACCTCAAACACCCCTCCACTCCCTCTCTCTTAGCCTATATACCCATTTTTCCCCTCTCTTCCTCCTCCACCGCCGCCAGTTCCACCACTAACCTTAGGTGGTGCTCCAACTTCCCCAACCCCTAAACTAATTTCTATAAGTGTTAATAACTTTATTTAATATTAATGGCATTATCCTTATTATTACTATTATTATTATCCTTATTATTACTAGTTTGTATTATCATTGTTATTATTATTATTATTATTATTATTATTATTATTATTATTATTACCATTATTAATATTATTATGTATTACCCTTATTTCCTAACCTAATTTCAGAAAATACTTATAACCAGGGTATGTTATCTAAAAAGGCTACAACTTTAGTATTAAAATGGTTATCCTTATTATTATTATTATTATTATTATTATTATTATTATTATTATCATCATCATCATCATCATCATCATCATCATCATCATCATCATTATTATTATTATTATTATTACTACTACTACTACTATTATCATTATTATTATTATTAACAACTTTAGTATTAATATAGTTATCTCTATTATTATTATTATTATTATTATTATTATTATTATTATTATTATTATTATTATTATTATTATTACTATTACTATTACTATTACTATTACTATTACTATTACTATTATTATTATTGTTAGTGTTATTTAAACCGAAGTTGGCATAATATCATTTTAAATTTTTAAAGAAGAAGAATACTCAACCTTAGTATTTTTACCATTTATTATTCGAATATTACTAATATTATTCCTAATGCCTTTGTCACTAACACTATTAGTTACTACTACTACTATTACTATTATTATAAGAATAAAGCTATTAGGTTTAATACTATAAGTATGGCATTAAATATTTAAAATAAGCATATTTTGGCTAGTAATATCTAGTGGGCTAACTTGAAGATAAAAACCCTAGTTTTCACGTATAATACTCCCTTTAATAATAACAATCCTAATCTTAGACTAAAATAAGGAGTAATGGTACTTTTGGTAGGAGGGAAGCTAATCCTTAGTATTTTTCCTTTTATAGGTGAATCAAACCCAAAACCCTAAGGAGTTGTAGGAGCGTGCTACAAGCCTAGTATCGCTTTAGGTAAGGACGTAACTAAGGCCGCCTGCGTGTTACGTGTTTTACTTGCCTTGGATGTCTTGTACGATTTATATGTTGTGTGCTATAGGTTATATGTTTTTATTGTGTAGCGCAGCTTGGAACCAAGGTATGTTCTCGTGCTCTTATCTAGTATGTGCTAATATGGATATGTCACAAATATGATGTAATGGGATGTGACCCTTAGGACATGCATGCTAGGTTATTTGATGAGGTGTTGTGGAATGTGAGCATGAAAGAGAAAAATGAGAAATTAAGATAACCAAGGGGAAGTAAGTTGGCTAACGTAGGTAAGGATGACCTAGGTAATTTGTGATCCGTGATTGGATGAGAAAAGGGGATTTAAATAAAATGGAAGAGTGGGAGAAAATAAGGTTACATGGGAGGAACTAGGGTTTGCATGGAAGTAATAAGGTTTGGCATGGTAGAGATCAAGGGGTTTTCATGGGGAGGTTAAGGTTCGCATGGGGGCAAACCTTACGTATGGAAAGTTACTTTGGGACGTGGGAAAGGCAATGAAAGGTCTGTTTGGGAGTCTGGAGGCTCGAGGTGAAAAATAGTACGTAGGATAATATAATGGTACCTAGGGATCGACTAGGGTTTGGGGAGGAAACCCTAATTTGAGAAGGTAGAAAAAGAAAAAGAAAATAATAAAAATAAACGAGGAGGATCGAGGTATGAGGGGAGAGTTGAGTCTGAGGGAGGCGTTATAGTAGTGTGGGTTGTGGGAGGCAGGAAAGGAAGGGCCACATAGGCCCAGATTAGGGTTTCTTGTGAAAACCCTAGGGTAAGGTGGTGAGTAGACCTTGGGGTATAAGGTGGTGGGCCCTGAACCACACACTTAGAAGTTGGGTTCCCGGTGTGAGAAAGTGGGTTATGGGAAGGATGTCGAGGCAAGTTAGGAGGTGCAGAAGTCTCAAGATATGGGGCAGGCCCTCCTGGGAGGATAAGTGTGGGTATCGCTAGCCATGCATGTCAAGGGTGAAATTCTTTTGAATAAGATATGTTAAGACACTAATCACTTACAGAGAAAGATGTTGAGCTAGACCTAGACTAGTCCACCGGCAAATAATTGTGGCAGGGTACGTTACCCTCGTGACCGGTCCACCGGCTAAAATAGTGGTAGGGCATGGCCCTCGTGACCGTTCCACCAGCTATAATAGTGGGGGATTCCGTGCTAAAAAAACCAATCATAATAATGATGAGACATGGGAAAGATACAAATATTTACAGTGGAACACCTTGTGAGTCGGGGACAAACCGGTCCATCGGCAAATAATAGTGGCAGGGTATGTTACCCTCGTGACCGGTCCACCGGCTAAAATAGTGGTAGGGCATGTCCCTCGTGACCATTCCACCGGCTATAATAGTGGGGTTCCCGCACTCACATGGGTTGATAAATACTATGATGTGAATCGATTATAACTATTAGAGATCTAATAAAAAATTTATCTGGTTCATAACCGGTATTGTTTATCTGTGTTATTGCATGCTATCTATGTAATTATGCCATGTCTGCTATGTCATATATCTCTGTTTATGTTAGCCTTAGTGCGTCTGTTACCCTACTCAGTATGTAGCATATTGATCACCCGTTTTATGGGTGCTTCTCATTCCCACGAGTAGAAGACCCGTCTGAGCTTATGCAGGTAAGGGATGATGTCTTCGATGCCTACAATACCTATGAGGCATCCAGTGGGGCTGAGCGTTGAGCCTAAACCTGACTTGGGGATCGAGAGCGATTCGGCCGGACTCTGTTTCCTTTATTGGACCTTGTATTATCATATTTTAGTTGTGTTTTTGTACTATGCTTTATGTTTTGAAAAACTCTAGTCATGTACTCTTTGGTTTGTAAACCTAAATCGCACTCTGATTTCTGTATGACTTGTGTTTTATTAATGATTCATGTTTAATGTTAACTTTATTTAGCCTTAGCACTTAGTACTAGAACGATAGGAGTGAACCGATTTGGTACTAAGTGTGGCGGTAATGCCCCTAAGTTTACGGTTTTATCTTTTCGCTTCCACTAAACCCTTTTAATTAAACAAAATTTTTTAGTAGTAAATTTGGGGATGTTATAGTAGTTGCTTATATTGATTGATAAAAAGGAAAGCATACTAGTTTATGTGCCATGTCTGGAAATATTGCTTAAGGAAAGAGTTTGGTTATTAATGAAAATGTTAAGTACTTATCCATATTTTATTATGTCATTGTGATCATTGATGCATGAATAATATTATTGTGAGCCCTAGGAGAATTTTAGTAATATGTCTTATGCAAGAGTGTGGCCTAATATGTGTGGGTGTTGATGAGTATTATGTTGAAGCATAATAGTTGGTGGAATTGGATGATGAGAATGGAGTATTAATTTTAATATTCATATAGTGATGATAAATTAATAAAAGTGGTGTGATAAAGGGCAAGATAGTACTTTTATAAGTAAAAGGGTATTATGGTAATTTTGGAGGAGAAGGATAAAATGGTAATTTGTAAGTAAAAGGGGTATTATGGTAATTTTGGAGGTAAAGGCAAAATGGTAATTTTGGAAGTAAAGGGTAAAATGATAATTTGTAAGTAAAAGGGTATTATGGTAATTTTGAAAGTTAAGGGTATTATGATAATTTTGGAAGTAAATGGAAAAATGGTAATTTTGTAAGTAAAGGGGGGTAATATAATAATTTTGTAAGTAATGGGGATGAAACGATAAATTAGTGTAAAGGAAGGGTAAAATGGTAATTTAACAAAGTAGAAGGGTAAAATGGTAATTTGGTGTGAAGGAAGGGTAAATTGGTAATTATGATAATAAAGAAGGGTAATTTAGTAATTTAACCAACTAAAGGTAGGGATGTAAACGGGGGGGTTTTACCCGAAACCCGACGGATTTTATCCGACGAATACTTAAACGGGTACGGATAAACGGGTATGGATACGGATATGGATGATGGATTAAAATATCCGTCGGGTTCGGGTACGGATACGGGTATGGGATATCCATACTCGTACCCGTATCCATATCCGTATTCGTTTACTCGGTATATAATTACTCTTTTACCCTCAATTTTGAAATAAATATAGTATAAATTAAGGCTAAAATTGTCATTTGACTTAACTATAAATGAGTTTATCCATCGGGTAATAGATTTATCCATTAGATAATATCCATTAACGGGTAAACGGATAATCCATCGGGTAATGGATATCCAACAGATACGGATATGGATGTGCTAGCGGATACTCGTTCGGGTACGGGTACGGATTCGGGTGCAGATTTTCTTATCGGGTACGGATATGGGTATAGTATACCCGACCCGAACCCGCCCCATTTACATCCCTAACTAAAGGGCAAATTGGTAATTATGATAATGACGAAGGGTAATTGAGTAATTTAACCAACTAAAGGGCAATTTGGTAATTATAACAAAGGAGAAGGACAATTTGGTGATCTAACCAACCAAATGGAAAATATGATAAGTGTAACAATTATGAAAGGTGATTGGTGACCTAATAAGTGTGAGAGATAACTTGGTAATCTAAACCGAGTAAGGATGTGGCTAATAACAATTATGTGTGTGTTATGTGCCTTGTGTGTCATGTGTTATGCCATGTTGTGTACTTTATGATTATAATGACTAATTATTTGTAGCACAACTTGGAGTTGAGGTATGCTTATGTGATTTCTTTATGGCATATGTATAATGATTATATATGTTGTGTTTATGATGTTATATGACGTGACCCTCTAGGACATGCATTCTAGGAAGTTTAATAATATGATATGAGATGAAAGTATAAAAAGGGAAAGAGGGGAAGTGAGTTGATTTAAAGGATATGAGATTGACTTAATTATCTCATGATCCATGAGGGGGAAATAAAAGGAGGTTATGATCAAAATGAGTGAGTGATGTGAATCTTGCATGGGAAATTTCTAGGGTTGCATGGGGATAATCCTTACGTAAGGAAGGTGCTAGGGTTTTGAGTAGCCAACTAGGTTTTCACAGTCACATGTGTAATTGGTGACTAGAGTGATAGGATTTGAGTTGAATCTAAATGAGATGAGGTGTTGGACGATAAAAGAAAGATTGGGCCACATAGGTCCAATTAGGGTTTCAAGGCAAAACACCAGAGAGTGGTAGTGAGAGAATTTGAATGTCATAATCTGATGGGTCTTAACCCATACCATTAGGAGTTGGGCTTTCGTTATGAGTAAATGGAAGGAGGAATGGATGTCGAGGTGTATAAGTCTCAAGATATGGGACAAGCCCTCTTTGGAGCATAGAAGTAGAGGTTGGTGAAATACTTTCGAATAAGATACTGTAACACCCCCAAATTTACTACTGGAAAATTTTGTTTAATTAAAAGGGTTTAGCGGAAGCGTAAAGATAAAATCGTAAACTCGGGGGCATTACCGCCACACTTAGTACCAGATCGGTTCACTCCTACCGTTCCAGTACTAAGTGCTAAGGCTAAATAAAGTTAATATTAAACACGAATCATTAATAAAACACAAGTCATACATAAATCAGAGTGCGATTTAGGGTTACAAACCAAAGAGTACGTGACTAGAGTTTTCAAAACATAAGGCATAGTACAATAACACAACTAAATATGATAATACAGGGTCAGAGAAAGGAAACAGAGTCCGGCTGAGTCGCTCTCGATCCCCAAGTCAGGTTTAGGCTCAACACTCAGCCCCATCCGATGCCTCGTAAGTGTTATAGGCATCGAAGACATCGTCCCCTACCTGCACAAGCTCAAACGGGTCTTCTGCTCGTGGGAATGAGCAGCACCCATGAAACGGGGGATCAGTACGCTACGTACTGAGTAAGGTAACAGACGCACTAAGGCCCACATACATAAAGATACATGACATAGAAGACATAGCATAATTACGTAAATAGCATGTAATAACACAGATAAACAATACCGGTTATGAACCAGATAACTTTTTCATCGGATCTCTGATAATTATAATCAATTTACATCATAGTCTTTATTAATCCATGTGAGTGTGGAAACCCCACTATTATAGCCGGTGGAACGGTCACGAGGGCCATGCCCTGCCACTATTATAGCCGGTGGACCGGTCACGAGGGTAACATACCCTGCCACTATTATTTGCCGGTGGACCGGTCTGGCCCCGACTCACAAGGTATCCAATGTAAATATTTGTATCTTTCCCATGTCTTATCATTATTCTGATTAGTTTGTTGAGCACGGAATCCCCCACTATTATAGCCGGTGGAACGGTCACGAGGGCCATGCCCTGCCACTATTATAGCCGGTGGACCGGTCACGAGGGTAACATACCTTGCCACTATTATTTGCCGGTGGACCGGTCTGGGTCCGGCTCAACATCTTCCACTTTACGTGATTAATGTCTTAAGTATCTTATTTAAAAGTTCTCACCATGGACATGTACGAATCATTTGCTTTATACTTCACACATCACAAATAATAAAATTCCACAATCATAACTACACTTTAGTCAATAAATACACATGATACACCAAACAACTCTAAGCAGCCATAACCAACCCTAATTGTCCACCCAAACCGTGGTTAACCACTCCAAACCCTATTTTACCATAACAACCATAATTAGCCATTCCAAACCTTAATTAACAACAACAAATCACAATTAGCTACTCCAACCCTATTTAATCACAACGACCCAGAGTTAATCACTCCAAACCTTAATTCTGGCTCCTCCATACCCTTATAATACTCCACGTACTATTTTCCATCCAAAATAGATCAACCACCCAAATAATACTTGCATTACCTTCCTTACCTCCCAAATCAACCTTTCATACGTAAATTTTGCTCCCATGCAAACTTTACACATCCCATGCAACCTCTCGGACTTTTCACACAAACCCCAAATCTCATATAATCGTTAACTCCCATGCAAAACCCTAACTCCACCATGCAACCCTAATACCACCATACAACCATTAATGCCACCATACGACCCATAATACCACCATACAACCCATAATACCACCATGCAAACCCTAATACCACCATACCGCCATTAATACCACCATGCAACCATTAATACCACCCTACAACCCATAATACCACCATGCAAACCCTAATACCACCATACAAACTATAATACCACCATGAAACCATTAATACCACCATACAAACCCTAATACCACCATACAAACCCTAGATTTCGTCACACAAAACCAAAGATCCATCTATACCAAACCCTAGATTCAAACCATATAAAACCCAAAGATTTTTCCATATAATACAATTGATTAGATTCCCCCACTCATAACCACAAATTAGATTCCTCCATACAAGATCATGAGATAGATTCTTCCACATAAAATCATAAATTAGAATCTCCCATATAAACCCTAGAATTCTCCATTTTATTCTGCCACTCATAGATCATTAAAATAATTAGGTCGACTCACCACCCTTGGTAAATCTCTTTCCCCGTCCTCCTTTTTAAACCTTTCTCCCACATAAAAGACCATCACATGCACGTTTTACAGGATCACGACACATATCATCATATATACATAATACACATGCCATGTAAACACACCACACATACTTCAACTCCATGTCATGTCACACACGACATAATTAATAATAATAAACATAGGGTACGTAGCATGCAAAGCACTTAATACATATAGACACACAAAAGACCTTAGTTACGTCCTTACCTAAAGTGACGCCGGGCTTGGAGCACGCTCCTACCACTCCTTGGGACTTTGGATCGATTCACCTATAGGAGGATAAGACTAATGGTTAGTTTCCTTCTACCCAAAAATACTATTACTTCTTATTTTAGTCTAAGATTAGGTTTTTATTGTTACACGGAGTTTCATAAGTGAAAACTAGGGTTTTCTTTCCATCAAGCTAGCCTACTAGTTATTACTAGTTAAAATGTACTTATGTTATTATTCATAACTATATTTATATTATCAACCTAATAGCCTTATTCCTTCTAATGATAGTACTAATACTTGTTAAAATAAAATAGTGTTATTAATAATAATAGTAGTAATATCCCTGCTCTTAGAAATAGAATCCCTATCATTTTTAAGGTTAAGGCTAATAATGGTTCTAGGTTAAGATAATATTATAATAATAGTATTTCTAACAAGGCGCTAATATTATTAAAGATAATAATTATATTAGTTGTATTTGGGATAATAATAATAATAATAATATAAGGGTTCAGATGTTTTTTTATTATAATAATATTAGCAAAATAATAACAATAGTACTAGTAATAACTAACAATGATACCAAGGTAATAATGTTAGTAACAAGGGTATTGGGAACAGTATTAGCAAGGTTTGAATAATAATAATTGTAATAATACTAAGGTTGGGTATTCTTCTTCTATAGTGACCAAAGGGGAACATGCTAATTTTGGTTTCAATAACTTTAATAATAATAGAAATAATGGTAATATTATTAACAGTGCCCACAACAACCACAACATCGATAATACTAATAGTAATAATAATGATAATAATAATAGTAAAAATAATAAAAATAATAATGATAATAATAATAATGTTAAGCATAGTAATAATAATGATAATAACCATAATATAGAAATCAAAATGATAATAGTAATATAAGGGTCCAAGTATCTATATTAATAATGAAAGTGATAATGGGTAAAGTTAGTATTAACAATGTTAACAAGATAATAATAATAATAATAATAATAATAATAATAATAATAATAATAATAATAATAATAATAATAATAATAGTAACAATAAGGATAGTCATAATAACAATAATGATGATAATAATAATAATAATAATAATAATAATATAGATAATACCATTAATATTATTAAATAATTAATATTTGTACAAAATGAGTTTAAGGTTTGGGGAAAGTTGGAGGACTACCTAAGGCAATGGTGGCAGTGGTGGCACCGGCGGCGGCGCACGGCGGCGGCGGCGGCGGTTGTGGGAGTTTGAGATGGAGGAAGAAGGAGAAAGGAGGGAGGAGGATAAGGAAGGGAGAAGGAAGAAAGGGAGGTGTGGGGAGGTAGAGGAGGCTCCCTTGGTGATTTTGGAGGTTAGAGGTGGCGTTGGTGGCGGCGGAATCGACGACGGTGGCGGTGCGAAGGGTGGAAGGGGCTGAAGTTAGTCGTTTGGGGAGGGCGACTTTGCACGGCCGGGGCGGCTCGTGCAGGGGATATCAAGAGACAAGGAGGGCTTGGTTAGGTAGAGGGTGGCACAAGGAGCAGTTTCGGGGGTGGTTTGGATGGCGGCGATAGGCGGAGGCGGCGGAGGGCTCGTCTGATGAGGCGGCGGCGAGAATGGTGGGTTTTTGGGTTTCGAGACCAAAATTCAAATTTGAGGCAGGCTATGGGGTATATATAGACCAATTGGGGTGGGTAATGACAAGGGGAAGGAGACAAGCGGTGACAGGTGCCAGGCATGCTGCCGGTGGTGGCAGTCGAGGCGGCACTGCCATGGCAGGGGCGACAAGCTCGAGGGAAGAAGGAAAAGGAAAGGGGCAGGTGCTCGGGAGAGGGGAAAAGGGTCATTTGGGGCTGAATTAGTGAAATAAAGCGACAGGAGAGGGAGGGAAGGATGGTGGCAGCGCTGGTGGCTGACGGAGCGCTGGGTTGCAGCTCCTCGGTCGCCGCCACGCCTTGGGGAAGAAGATGGCATCGGGACCGGGAGGCTCAGGGAGAAAAGAAGAAAAGAGAAAGTGAACCGGACCGCCCAGGAAGGAAGAACAAAAGAAAGGGGGACGGTGCGGGCCTGGGCTGGCGGGGAAGAAGAGGAAGCTGGGCCGCACGTGCAGGCTGGCCCAAGTCGGGGGGGGGGGGGGGGGGAGAAAAGAAAAAGGAAAAAGAGAAAGAAAAAGAAAGAAAAGAAAAAAAAAGAAAGATAAGTGGATTGGATATTTTGGTATTTTTTTATATATTTAAGTTAGATATTTAATTTTAATAATAATTATTTTAAGTATAATAGTTAAATTTATTTTTAGATTAATTAGGCTATTTTGGATAAATTTTCCTTAACTACCATTTTAATTAGTAAAATGTCTAAAATTTTCTAAATAATTTATTTATTGATTTATCTTTATTTTCCTCAATTAATTTCCTCTTTATTTAATAAAATAATTTATTTTCTTAACTTTCTAAATAAATCATTATTCTGCCATAATTCTTAAATTAGGATTTTTGGGGTATATAAACAAATTTTAATAATTCAACTTAATATATTTTAATATATTGGTTTAAAAGGTAAGTTTTATAAAATATTGGTTTGGAACTTTGTTTAAATAGAATAGGTATGATAAAATAACAATTTATTTATTTTAATTCATTAAATATTCATATCTAATTTTATATACACAAAAATCCGTAAAATAGTTAAGTTAAATAAATTAAAAATGTAAAATCTTCAAAATAATTAAATTAAGTAAGTTTAAAAGCTAAGTTATCCCAAATAAAAGTGATTTAGTAAATTATAGACTTTTAAAAATTTTGGGGGATTA
Organism: Tamarix austromongolica; assembly: GCA_039764185.1. Classification (NCBI taxonomy): domain Eukaryota; kingdom Viridiplantae; phylum Streptophyta; class Magnoliopsida; order Caryophyllales; family Tamaricaceae; genus Tamarix; species Tamarix austromongolica. The sequence continues at coordinate 38,753,820 of CM077808.1, read as the reverse complement.
CAGATACAAATAAGACACTAATCATTTAAAAAGGAAGATTTTTGAGCCGGACCTAGACCGGTCCACCGACGAATAAAAGTGGCTAGAAGCCAGGGTACTCGTGAGACCGGTCCACCAGCGAATAATAATAGCCGGGAGCGTTTTGTCCTATATGATTTTCGGTCCACCGACTATAATAGTGGGGGATTCTGCGCTCAACAAACCGAACTTAATGATGATAAGACATGGAAAAGACACTAAGTAATTATCGTGGAACACCATGTGAATTGGGGCCAGACTGGTCTATCAGCGAATAATAGTGGCCAGGAGCGATCTGCCTTGGAGACCGGTCCACCGACAATAATAGTGGTCAGGAGCATTCTGCCCTGTATGTATTCTGGTCCATCGGCTATAATAGTGGGGTTTCCGCACTCACATGGATATAAAATCTGAGAGATGATTGAATAATGATGGACTAATGACTTAAATCCCAGAAGTATTGATTGTACATTTTGACCTATTAATATTTGATGGACCTGTGAATGTTATATATGCACATCTTGTTGTATATGTATATAGCTTTGTATCAAATGTTGCATTGCGGGCTTACTTTTCAGTGTGTTTTAAAGGATTACTCAGCACCATAGTACTTAAGGGTTCCATTCGTGGTGTTCCTACCTATTCAATGGGCAGTGTCCCTTGTAGGTCTATTTCAGGTTCTGTTCAAGTGGGCAACGGAAAAGAACATAAGGAACTATCCAAAAAGTCCTAGGATTGTATTATTTCTCTTTTTAAACCCCAGTTTTAATGTGTTTCTTGTTTTTGTAACTACCACTGGTGGATTTTATTCTTGTAAATTGTTATTTACACTACTTTGATTTAATTATGGTTTGAGTTCCTCGTAAATTGTATTTTTTTCTTTTAGCCTTAGCACTTAATACTAGAACGGTAGGAGTGAACAGGTCTGGTACTAAATGTGGCGGTAATGATTCCATAATTCACAATTTTGTTATTTTGCTTTTGCTAATTCTTTTAATAAAATAAAATTTTTCAGTAGTGAATTTTGGAGGTGTTACACTATGCCATGCATACCTGCGTTGTCTTTTTTCCATTTCCAACCAAACTAGGCCTTCATCCCCTCCCTCATCGCATCCCTTTACTTCCCTTTTGGCCCCTGCAATGCCTTCTCCAGCCTGCATTCTACCCTACACGCTCTTTGCCAGCCGACGACATTGCACCCTGCACCCTTGCTCTGCCTACACCCTTCCCCCTACAGAATTTCACCCACTATTGCAAGCCTAAGCCCCACCTCCCCTCTTCTGCCTCTTCTACACACCTAAGCTCTATTTTGTTCCATCGTGACCAACCTCCTCTCCCTTTACATTTTTAGCCCAACCATCACCTCTACCACCATCCTAGCCTCCATCGTCAGCCACATTCCTCTTCCCTCCTTCTTCTTCCTCCTCCTCCTCCTCCTCCTCTAATGCCTTGTTTTCCTTTCTTCCTTCCCTTGCGGCGCATCCAACCAATCCCTGCCCCAAGCATCAACCGCAACCCTCACAGCAACACGTAGGGCAATGATAGTTTTTGCTATTGCCACCCCCTCCACTTGAAGCAAGCACTTCCTCCACCCTGCAACCTCCCTCCACAATCTAAACCACCACCTCAACACCACTAGCCACCTTCCCACAACCCCTTGTATCCATCTCCTCCACTCGACATCACCACTGCCTCCACCATACTCTCTCAACATCCTTATCCCATCTCCGTTTCCTTCAGCCTTATAGCCCCTTGCAGTTGGTCTACCTTGAGCCACAACTGCTACCAACTCCTACACCATCATCCCGCAGCCACCCCATTGCCATCTCCATCCTTCTTCTTCTCCCCATTTTCTTCTTCTCATTTCCCTTCTTTGTGTTACCTCATTCCTACAAATTGCACCCCTGGTGTCGCAGCCTTCAACCCTCCTATTCCACCCAACCACTACCATCTCCACCACCCCCAACTTCTGCATCCACTAGTCGAACCTACACCACCCAACCACCACATCTAACCTTCAATAGCTAACCATCGAGCCAAACCCTCCTGCATACATGGCTCATGCTCTGCACGTAGTGTGAGTTGAGTTTTTTAATTTTTCATTATTTTAGTAATATTTAATATATATATATATATATATATATATATATATATAGGTAGTTCGGTAATTTTATATTTGATAAATATTTTTAAGAAAAATTAATATTGTATAAATCAAATATTAATATGGTATTTGTGATATTCTTTTTAGGTACAATATTTTTGTTAGTGGAGCCTAATAATTTTTAGGCGATTATAGGTAAATTTTACTTTTACTGGAAATTAGGTAACATTTATAATCCAATAAAATGTTTTAATATCGTATGATAGCACATTAAGGTTTTGACATGTAATTTGTGTTAGACATAATTTCTTACAAATTATTATGTGATTATTATTGTTATCATGACAAATTGAAAAAGAAGGCATGTTATTCTATATAAAATATCATGTGTATAAAAGTGTGATTAAAATGTTTTTAATGTTGGGAAGTGAATTTTTATGATATGTACATGTAAAAATTTTAGGTTAAATATGTCTAGATACAATTGTAAAAAAATTATTACTATCATGTGCACTAGGGGCAATATGGTCATTTAAGCATATCATGATATTTTACCTTAACTAGAATGCCTAGTGTGTTATAATTATTACTAAGAATGGTGGTTGATGATTTGTTATTTTAGAAACACGTATTTTAGCATGATTATCAATATTATACAATCTAGGAGTATTTTAGTAATTTGGAGTATACCATGATAAATATTCTAATAAATATGCATGATATGTGCTATTTGTTGTTAGGCATGTGTAACACCCCCAAATTTACTACTGAAAAATTTCGTTTAAATCAAAGGTTTAGTGGAAGCGAAATAATTAAAACTGTAAACTTGGGGGTATTACCGCCACACTTAGTACCAGACCGGTTCATTCCTACCGTTCCGGTACTAAGTGCTAAGGCTAAATCCGATCATCAATAAGTACAAAGTATCATAAAACGCAAGAAGACATTTAGCATAAATCATTAATAAGATATAAGTCCAATAGAGGTTTGAATATGATTTAGGATTGCAACCCCATAATATTTTTTTTCTTTAAAATAGGAAACGTAATACAAAATATAGCTAACAAAACAATTCCCAAAAAGGGTTAGTATCCGGACCGCCTACTCACTCAAGTCAAGCCTTCCACCCCAAATTGGTAATCGATCAAACCTGCATAGGAGGTCTGCTCCCCACCATTGGTGGATCATCACAGGACCCATTCAATCAAGGTAGTATCAGTATGTGTCCAATACTGAGTAAGGGCGCAGGTGTGCTAAGGCCAAGCATATTCTCATACAACATAACACACACAACACAATCACATAAGCAACATGTAATATTATGGATGATGCAGGTCGGTTATGGTCCAGTCCAACTTCTTATTTTCAAAACTCTGGTAATTATAGTCGATTCACATCATAATCGCTATGAATCCATGAGAATGCGGGAACCCCACTATTATAGCCGGTGGATCGGTCACTTATAGGGAAGAACGCACCTAACCACTATTTTATGCCGGTGGATCAGTCTCCAGGGCAGAACGCTCCTCGCCACTATTATGCCGGTGGATCGGTTTGGTCCCGATTCTCATGGTATTTCACTGTGATTATAACGTATCTTTTCATAATTTATTTATAAGTCATTTCACAGCATAATCTTTGTTAATCCATGCGAGTACGGGAACCCCACTATTATAGCCGGTGGATCGGTCACTTATAGGGCAGAACGCACCTAACCACTATTATATGCCCGTGGATCGGTCTCCAGGGCACAACGCTCCTGGCCACTATTATGCTGGTGGATCGGTTTGGCCCCGACTCTCATGGTGTTCCATTGTAAGTATATAGTATCTTTCCCATGATTTAATTTCCACATACTATTTGGTTTGTTGAGCTCGGGATCCCCCACTATTATAGCCGGTGGATCGGTCACGTATAGGGCAGAACGCACCTAACCACTATTATACGCCGGTGGATCGGTCTCCAGGGCACCCCGACACCTGGCCACTATTATGCCGGTGGATCGGTCTGGGCCCGACTCAACAATCTTACTCTTTAAGTACTTAATATCTTATTCATGTCTTATTAAATAAGGTTCCACCCTTGACATGCATATCACTACCCTCTACTTCTTCCCTTCGAGGAGGCCCGTCCCATATCTTGAGACTATTCTCCCCTTCTCATGCCCGATATCCATCCCCTCTTCCTCTTATACATAAGGAAGCGTAGTAAGGGCACACTCTCCCGAGAATGCGGGCTAACCCTAACACAACGATATCGGTCCCGCATGTCCTTACCCCTCTAGGACTCCTACTTGGAAAACCCTAATTTGGGCCTATATGGCCTAACTCTTTCTTACTCATCCTAACTTTACTTTGTTCCTTGTCTCGCATCCCGTCTCTACTAAGAAATTCCCAAAATATATCTCTTTGTTCCCCAACTCCGCATGTGACCGCCAAACCCTAGTTAGCCACCCAAAACCCTAGCGCTTTACTTCCTCAATAAGTAATCTCCCTCTTTCACCCCAAATCTCTCCTCTCCTTTAGAAAACCCATACTCATCCTTTATATAAGTGAATTCTCACTCTCAACCCCATAATCCATCCCTCCTTGATCATTTTTACCCTGGTACTCTTCAAATTGCTCATTTCCTCCCAAAACTCTAATTGGAACCCTTAGACACCCTTACACCGACCCATGTAAAAATTTGCACCCAAGCCTCCAATGGGTCCATAACTTTGACATTATTTTACTCACTTCCTCAATCAACTTTCCTCACTTAAGATCCATTCCCATGCATAATTTAAACACTCCATGCAGGCTCTCCAACACCTACCTACACACAAATCCTAATTCTCATACAATCATTAACTCCCATGCAGAACCCTAACTCCACCATGTAAACCCCAATTCCACCATACAAACATTAATACCACTATACAACCCTTAACACCACCATGCGAACCCTAATATCACCATAGGCCATTAATGCCACCATGCAATCATTAATACCACCATACAAATCCTAATACCACCATGCGAACCATAATACCACCATACCAACCATAATACCACCATACAAACCCTAATACCACCGTGCAACCCTAATACCATAGTGCAGTCATGAATACCACCATGCAACCATTAATACCACCATACAACATTAATACCACCATAAAATCACTAATACCACCATACAAACCCTAACACCACCATGCGAACCCTAATACCACCATTACAACCATAATACCACCATGCAACCATTAGTACCGCCATAGAACATTAATACGATCATACAAACTTCAAGACTCCCATGATGGTTCCCAACTCATATTACCATTTATCCTAACATGCATGTCCTAGAGGGCCATAACATAATACATCATAAACATCATACATATAAATGTCATGCTCATGTCATGGAAGCACAAACAACATACCTCAATCTCCAAGCTGCGCTACACATAAAACAAGTTATCCGCAAATCATATAATACATGGCATAGCATGGCATACACAACATTCAACACATCCATGTCACACATAGCACAAGGCCATTAGCTTCGTCCTTACCTAAGGCGACGCCGGGCTTGGAGCACGCTCCTCTAACTCCTTAGGGCTTTGGTCGGGGTTACCTATAAAAAGGAAAAATGCTAAGTACTAGTTTCCCTTATACTTACTATCAATCCTCATTCTAGTTTAAGGTTAGGGTTTTTATTACTAAAAAGGGTTTTATACAAAACTAGGGTTTTTACCTTAGAATTAGTATACTAGATATTAGTAGTCAAAATATGTTTATTTTTAATACCTATTGTTACACTTATATTATTAGACCCGTTATCTCTATTCTTATAATAATAATGTTCATTCTAACTATAGAAAAATAGTGATAATAATAATAATAAAACTAGTAATAATGATAATAGTAATAATACTCCTAGTAGTAATGATAATAACAATAATACAACCAAGTAAGGTTTAGCAACCACAATAATAACCGTAGTAAGGATAATAGAAGTAATAATAGTAATATTATTAATAATGTTAATACCAATAATTATAAAAATTAAGATTAAAGTTAAGTATAATAAAAGTTAGGGTTCAAAAGAGATGTTAGTATTAGTAAGAAAATAAGATCTTAATAATAGAGGCAATAATAATGGTAATAATGATAATAGTAATAATAATAATAATAATAATAATAATAATAATAAGTGTATTAGTATTAATATTAGTAGAAAATAGTAGCAGTTATGTAAAAGGGATATTAGGGTTTGGATGAGTGGAGAACCACCTAGGGTCGGTGGTGGTCCGGCGGCGGCGCGTGGCGGCGACGGCGGCGGCGGTAGAGGAGGAAGAGAAGGGAAAAGATCAAGGTGGGGGCTGGATGGCAGGAGGAAAAGAGAAGTTTGAGGTGGGGGAGAAGCAGTAGGTGAAGGGGGGTGGAGTGAGGGTGGTGGCGTGGCAAGGGCAGCGGCGCGCGGTGGTGGACGCGGCGACCGAAGGAGGAGGAGGGTGGTGGGAGATGGGTGGAGGAGGAGGCAGGGAGAAATGATGGTATGGGCAGGTAGGGGAGGACCAGCCAGTTATTTCGGGAGGTGGCAGGGTGGCTGGTCGCGGTAGGGGAGGCGGCAGAAGGTGGCGCAAGGCGGCGCAAGGCGGCGACAGGCTGGGAGGGGCTGCTCGGGGTGGCGATTTTGCACGGCCTGGGGTGGCTCGTGCAAGGCAAATCGAGGGCTGAGGAGGGCTTGGTTAGGTGGAGGGTGGTGCAAGGTGGGGTTCTGGGCGGCGCTAGACCGGCAGCGTTGGGGGAGGGCGGCAGTCGACGCGTCTGATGGGGCGGCGACGAGAGGGAGCAAACCCAGGGTTTCGGGATTCCAAATCCCGAATCTAGGTGATCAATGGGGGTATTTATAGGAAGGGTGGTCGGGCAAGGCCAAGGGGAAGAAGACAAGCGGTGGCAGGTACCAGGCATGCCACCCGGTGGCGGCAGTCGAGGCGGTTCTGCCATGGCAGGGGCGTCGAGGTCGAGGGAAGAGGAAAAGGGAAAGGGGCAGGTCGCTCGGGAGAGGGGAAAAAGGCCGGTTGGGGTTGAATTGGTGTAAGAAAACGACGGGAGAGGGAAAGTCAGGGTGGCCGGCTGTTGCAGGCGGCTGCCGGCAAGTGCAGCGGTTGCAGGTCGGGGTACGGCAACGCAGGAGGAAGAAGAAAAGGGAAAGGGGGTGGACCGGTGGTCCAGGGGAAAAAGAAAAAGGGGAACCGGCCGGTTCGGCGTTTATAAGGGGTTTTTTTTTAAACCAAACGCGGCGTTTCAACGTTATGGGGGACAGAGCGCCGCGTCGCGTTGCCCGTTTGGCAACGACTATCTTTAGTGATTGGACGCAGCGTTTCAGCAGATGGAGGGCTGAAACGCTGCGTTTGGATGCAGGGTAGGCATCCAACGGCGCTGGGCTGCGGGAAGGGAAAAGAAGGAAGGCCGGATGCTGGGTGGCCTGTACGCGAGACGGGGGAGGGGAGGAGGTTTTGGGCCGGTGGGCTGGCCCAGCCGGGGGGTGAGAAGAAAAAGAAATAAAGGAGGAAGAAACAAAAAGAAAGGAAAGGATAAAAAAAGGAAAAAGGAAAAAGGAAAATGGAAAATGATAAGGTGGTTGGGTTGGGGGTATTTGGGTCTTTATTTATTTATATAATTAATTTATATATTTAATTGTAATAATAATTATTTTAATTATAATAATTAAATCCATTTTTAAATTAGTTAGGCTATTTTGGATAAATTGTCCTTAACTTCCATTTTAATTAGTAAAATGTCCAAAATTTTCTAAATAACTTATTTATTATTTTCTCCTTATTTTTCCTCAATAAATTTCCTCTTCATTTAATAAATTCACCTTTTTCTTAATTTTTTTCTCTAATAAATCATTGATTGCCATAATTCCTAAATTAGGATTTTTGGGGTATTTCAGCATGAGAATAGGGATTTTGTTGTTTTAGATATATCTGTTTCAACATGATAATTATTATACGGTATAGGAGTATTTTAGTAATTTGGGGTATACCATAATGATTATTCTCATAAACATGTAGGATGTGTATTATTTATTGTTTAGTATGAGAATATATGTTTTGATATTCTAGCAATGCATGTTAGGGTTTTACGTGTATACTTGTGTATAAAGGCAAAATGGTTATTTGGCGTATTTGGTAATTTAATTACATGATAAGTAATTTAATTATAGTATGTTATCCTTTTTATGGAAAGTTGATAAATAAAATGAAAATTTTAAGGAAAATAGATGGTAAAGTGGTAACCTTAGCCTCAGGGATATTTTGGTCATTTTTTGATCTAAAATGCCTATGTGTGAATAATCGAGCTTATGATGGCCTTAGTAGATTTCTGGTGTCGTCATTAATAATGATATTGATTATAGTTATCTCAAAATGTTTGGAAATGAATAAAAATGGTTAAGCATGAAGAATTAGATATATGTGATTAATATGTGTTTTCACCCTTATAAAATATTAATACTTAAAGTGAAAGACTTCAAAATTGGGAATGGTGGCTCTTTAGAGATCGCTACCCTAAAGACGTAATTTAGCCCACGATTTTTATGTATTTTTTTAGTGTGTCTTAGTGCCTTAACCAGACCCTATATATTAATGTATTTAGCTCTACAGACCTAAGTAAGGGGTATGCATACTTATAGATTAAGTGTCATTATCGGAAAGGTACTGTGTACCTCCATGTATCAATGCAACCAAAGTACCTTTGCATCCCTAGGTTGATAGTCAATAGGATACTGTGGTACCCTTGTGCGCTGATATGACTTTAGTGTCTTCAAGTTTATCTAATCTCCTCTTGAGTAAATAAAAATAGAAATGTTTGATGTTTGAATGGAAATGATTTTTGGGTTGGTTGGTAGTAGCATTTGTGCCTATCTATAGTTTAGTAGTAGCATTTGTGCCTACTTGTGATTTGGTAACAGACTTTATGCCTACCAGTGATGGTGTGTGTTGTTGTTGGGTTTGTTGATGAGCCTACTTGTGTTATGTGAAGTTGTGGAGTTGATAATGAGAATTGTGACTATGGTTATAGCTTAAGAATGATGCTTCTTTCTAATTGTACTACAAAGAGTATCTCTTGGATGTTATATTAGTAAGTTTCGATTATTTCCAAATGAACGTACATTGGTAGTATATAGACTTGATGTTATGCAATTATATGAATGATTGTCGTATTTCAATTAGTATATGCATAATTAAATGGTCCTGTAATGTTGTGATTTATTTTATATGTTCCATGTGAACTGTGCATTTTAGTCTTGTATAATGGATTACTTAGTATCATTGTACTTAAGGGTTCCATTCTTGGGCCCTTGCTTATTCAATGGGCAGTAACCTTTTTAGGTTAACTTGTAAGATCTGTTGAGGCTATCTTTTGGGTTGAGAGTATAGTGTTATTCAGTGTCTTTTAAACTGGAAGATTTTGTACTTCTTACTGTCTTTATACATTTCCTGTCACTAATATTTTGTAACCATTGATAGTTGGTTCTTTTCAAAATGTTATTAAATTACTTTAACTCTGTAACTAATTTGATTTACAATTGTGTTATGCATATAAATGGAATGATGTTTTTAGCCTTAGCATTTAGTAATAGAGCAGTAGAAGAAATCGATCTTGTATTAAATGTGGCAATGGTATCCTTTGATTTACTGTTTGAGCTTCTGCATTTAACTTTTAAAATCAAAATTTTTCAGTTAGTAAATTTGGGGTTGTTACATCCCATCTCCAAACTTGATAAGTCAAATAATCCTTAAATCTGTCTTGATCATCAATTTTTTATCGAGGAATTTTTAACCCAATCTTGATGTATTCCATACTTAATTTATTCCCTAACCTTAAAATCCGATCCTATACCTGAAACCTGATTCTATCCTTAATGCCTAATCACATCTCTGATATATATATATATATATATATCGTGATGGATTTGGGGATGGAGAATCTAAATCTGTCTCTCCTATATCTCTAAAAGAATCCTGGACTAGAACTAAGAATTTCCATCGAGGCCCTGTGATTGGGTTGATTAGTGTCACTAGATTTGTTTCAGTTTATCTTAGATTTGGGCCTTTAATTTGCAATCTAAGGGTTGAGATAGTTTTTAGTTCTCATTAAAAAGAGTAGTTTTTGTTGACTTTGTGTCTCAAATCTTACGGTTATGGAAGTCTTTAATGTGAAGTTGAAATAACCAAATAGTTTACTACCAAATTAATTGATAGTATTTACTACCATCAATGAAGAGTTTAAAACCTACGGTTATGGAAGACTTAAATATGAAACTAAAGTAACCGAAGACTTTACTACTAAATTAATTGGTAGTATTAACTGCCATCAATTGAGAGTTACAGCTTTTAATCTCCATCAATTATCAGTTTTTAAGATTTTCTTTTGAAGACTATATATATGTAGTCTTTGGCCCTTTCTCAAAATATGACTCACAATATCCATCATAGTTCCACACACATTTTTTTTTTACTATTCCCTTTGAGAGTTAGAACAATTAAGAGTGATAGATCTTTACAAGCCTCTATTCAATTGAGGATTTCTTGTATTCTTTCTCTACATAGTAAAATTATCCTTGCTCCTTGTTGTTCGTGGACGTAGCCCACATTGGGTGAACCACATAAAATTATGTGTTCTTTTTATTTTTTGCATTGTTTGTATTTATGGTTTAAATTAAATTGATCCTGCACTTCTCTCCTTGAATAGATCATGAATTCACTTCCGCACATCACCTCTGTTTTTACCCTTACAAGTGGTATGAGAGCCTGGTTCATGATGTCTATCAAATTGGAGATCGAGAAGTTTGATGGCAAGATCAGTTTTAGTATCTGGAGGGTCCAGATGAAAGCAGTGTTGACCCAGAATGAATTGAAGAAGGCTCTAGATGGTAAATCTAAGAAGCCTGAAACTATGATGGATGAGCAATGGGCGAATTGGATGAGAAGGCACTATCAACAATCCAATTGTCTCTATCTAAGGAGGTTTTTCACGAGGTTGTTCATGAGACTACTACATCTGCCTTATGGCTCAAGCTTGAATCACTTTATATGACAAAGAGTCTAGCAAATAAGCTTCGTCTCAAAGAATGTTTATATACTCTGCGTATGGTTGAAGGTACTCCTATTCAATCCCATTTAGATGAATTTAATTCAATTATTATTGATCTTGAGAATCTAGATGTGAAAATTGATGATGAGGATAAAGTTGTTTTATTGGTTGTCTCTTTACCATCTACCTTTAAACACTTCAAGGAAATTATGTTATATGGTAATTCTGATACGCTTACCTTTGAGGATGTTAAATCTAATTTGCTCTCAAAAGAGAAATTTGATCTTGAAGTTTATTTTGATGATAAAGCTTAAGGCTTATCTATTAGAGGTAGATCTAATGACTGTGGTAGTAAAAATAAGAAAAAAATTCTGGTCTAAATCTAGAGGATGTAATTCCAATGTGACTTTTAGATATTACAAAAAATTTGGGAATGAGATTTCTGACTGCTATAAATTGAAAAATAAGAAAGATAAGGAGGATAAAGGAAAACCACTGAAAAATTATAGCGATGCTGAAGCTGATACAATTGTTGAAAATGATTCTGAGGGTGATGTATTGTTGGCTACATTTGATGATAAAAGGAGCCGTTCTGAATGGGTTCTAGATTCTGGTTGTACCTATCATATGTGTCCCAATTGGGATTGGTTCACCACTTATGAGTAGGTTGATCGTGGTGTTGTCTTGATGGGCAATGATGCCTAGTGCAAGGTTATTGGCATAGGTAGTGTGCAAATCAAGGCCCGTGTCGGATGTATTAAGATATTGACCAATGTTAGGCATATTCCTAATTTAAAGCATAATTTGATCTCTTTGGGCACCCTTGTGTCTCTTGGTTGTAGGTATTCAGCTGAAGGTGGAGTTCTAAAGATCTCCAAAAGTGCTCTTGTCCTAATGAAGGGTAACAAACATGGTAATCTCTATATCTTTCAGGGTTCTACAGTTATAGGTTCAGCTGTTGTATCCATATCTATGTCTGATGAAGGCCTCACTCAATTATGACATATGCGTCTTGGCCATATGAGTGAGAAAGACATGAATCTTTTGAGCAAGCGTGGTCATCTTGGTAATGGTACGGGAAGGTTAGAGTTTTGTGAGCATTGTATTTTAGGGAAAAAGACAAAGGTCGGATTCTCTACTGCAACACACCGTACTAAGGATATTTTAGATTATATCCATTCTGATTTATGGGGACTGTCCAAGGTTCCTTCCCTTAGAGGTAGGTGCTATATGATGACTCTAATAGATGACTTCTCCCAGAAAGTTTGGGTTTATTTTCTACGCCACAAGAATGAAGCATTTCCTACTTTCAAGAAGTGGAAAGCTCTTGTTGAAAACCAAACAAGGAAGAGGGTGAAGAAGCTTAGGACAGATAATGGGTTAGAGTTTGTTGAGATAGATTTTAATGAGTTCTGTTCAGATCATGGTATTGATAGACACAAGACTCTAGTTTGGAAGCCTCAACAAAATGGAGTTGCAGAACACATTAATCGGACTCTACTTGAGAGGGCAAGGTGTATGCTCTCTAATGCTGGATTGTGGAACAAACGTGAGTTTTGGGTTGAATCTATTTCTATAGCTTGTTACATCATCAATAGATGTCCACATACATCTATTGATTTTAGGATTCCAGAGGAAGTTTGGTCAGGTAATCCTATTGATTACTCTATTCTTAGAGTTTTTGGATGTCCTGCATATATTCATGTTAATCATGGTAAATTAGCTCCTAGAGTTGTTAAATGTATTTTCTTAGGCTATGCTTCTAAGTCCATGGGGTATATGTTTTGGTGTCCCGACTCTAAAAAAATTATTCTGAGTAGGGATGTAACTTTTAATAATAATGCATTACTATATTCTGGAAAAGAATCTACTATTTCCTCACATGGTACAGGTGATCAGCAGGGTACTAGCGAGAAGGTGGAGTTAAAAGTGATGCCCATTAATTTAGATCATAGTGCTCCCTCTTCCTCCTCCACACAGTCTAGCAGTGATGTTGATGGTATTGACCATCTAGCTCATACCACTAGTCCCATCCAGCAACAGCAGGTGGATGGTTATTCTATTGCTCGTGATAGGCCAAGAAGAAATATTCGAAGGCCCGCTAGATATGCAGATGGAGATGATGATGGCTTGATTGCTTATGCTCTAGTGGTTGCTGAAGAAATTACCGAAGGTGTTGAACCTTCTTCTTATTTTGAGGCTATATCCAGCCCTGATTCTTCTAAGTGGCTAGTTGCCATGAATGAAGACATTGAGAGTTTGCACAAGAATAACACTTAGGAGTTAGTTGAGTTACCTAAGGGTTGAAGAGTATTGAGCTGCAAATGGATCTTTAAGTGGAAGGAAGGCATACCTGGGGTTGAAGATGCTAGATGGAAGGCACACTTCGTTGTTAGAGGTTTCAGTAAGAAGGTATTGACTTTAATGAGGTATTCTCACCAGTTGTTCGTCATACCTCCATTCAAGTTCTCCTTTCTTTTGTTGCTCTATTTGATCTTGAGTGAGAGTAGTTAGATGTCAAGACATCTTGTATGGTTTAAAGAAAGCTCCTATACAGTGGTATATGAGGTTTGACTCTTTTATGATTGGGCAAGGCTACACAAGAATCAAGTTTGATAGTTGTGTTTATTTTAAAGATTTTGAAGGTGGCTGTAACACCCCCAAATTTCACTCCTGAAATCTAACACAAGATAAATGTCAACCATCTATCTCATGTTAGATGCAAGGCTAAAACCTGTCAAACAATTAAATCTGAATTTCAAATCCCATCAAACGATTAAATCCGAATAGTAAACACTTATCAGAATACGAGAAATTTAAAGTCAATTATAAAACCCTTAGAAATCTGAAAACAATACTTGCAACTTCCAAAGGTGAATACAATTAAACAAAATAAATCCCGAAGGATAAATATCCGGATCGCCTACTCACTCAGGTCAAGCCTTCCACCCCAAAACAGTATCAACCTGCACAAGAGGTCTGCTCCCCACCATTGGTGGATCATCACAGGACCCATTCAACCGGTGTAGTATCAGTACGGGTCCAATACTGAGTAAGTCTCGCTACCCTACCTTATAGGAGAGATATCATCAAGAGCATATTAAATTATAGTACAATACGTTAATACAATATCATACATACTCACAACCCACAGCATGAATCTTGCCATACATTCATAGTAACATTTAAAACATATGCAACATCCCAGTTAACATATACGCGTGGTATAACCGAAATAATACGTGACTCATTATGCACATAAACAGCATGTGGTGATACATATAATAAAAGCTGGCCAAGGTCCAACTAGACTTATTCTTTATTCTCATTAATAGTATATTCATTCCACACATATTCTCTAATGATCCATGTAAGCACGGGGACCCCACTATTATAGCCGGTGGACCGGAAATCGAACCCCAGAGCAAAACGCCTCTGGCCACTATTATAGCCGGTGGACCGGAAATCGAACCCCAGAGCAAAACGCCTCTGGCCACTATTATAGCCGGTGGAACGGAAATCGAACCCCAGAGCAAAACGCCTCTGGCCACTATTCTAACAGGTGGAACGGACTGGCCCCGCACTTTCATGGTGTTCCGCTGTAAGTGATTAGTATCTTTCCCGTGGATTAACTTATTCGTGTGGGTCTGTCGAGCCCGAATCCCCCACTATTATAGCCGGTGGACCGGAAATACACACCCAGGGCAGAACGCCTCTGGCCACTATTATAGCCGGTGGAACGGAAATCGAACCCCAGAGCAAAACGCTTCTGGCCACTATCCTAACCGGTGGAACGGACTGGGTCGGGCTCATCAGTCTTTCGCTTTACGTAATTAATGTCTTATTCGTATCTTATTGAATTCACATCACGCCCTTGACATGCATAAATCATTCACTTCATACTCTACACATCACAAACAATAAAATTCCACATTCATAACTACACTTAATCAATAATACACATGATAACACCAAACAACTCTAAGCAGCCATAACGAACCCTAATTGACCACACCAAACCGTGCCTTAACCCTATTTTACCATAACAACCATACTTAGCCATCCCAAACCTTAATTACCCTCAGCAATTCACAATGAGCTACTCCAACCCTACTTAATCACAACGACCCAGAGTTAATCACTCCAAACCCTAATTCTGTCTCATCCAAACCCTTATAATACTCCACGTACTATTCCCCATCCAAAACAGTTAAACACCCAATTAATACTCGCATTACCTTCCTTACACCCCAAATCAGCCTTTCATAGGTAAATTTTGCTCCCACGCAGACGTTACGCATCCCATGCAACCTCTCGAACGTTTCACACAAACCCTAAATCCCATACAATCATTAATTTCCATGCAAAACTCTAACTCCACCATACAAACCCTAATACCACCATACAAGCATTAATACCACCACACAACCCATAACACCACCATGCAAACCCTAATACCACCATAAGCCATTAATACCACCTTACAATCATCAATACCACCATACACACCCTAATACCACCATACCAACCATAATACCACCATGCAAACCCTAATACCACCATAAGCCATTAATACCGCCAAGAAATCTTTAATACCACCATACAAACCCTAATACCACCATGCAATCCCTAATTTCCCCCATGCAACCTTAATTTATTCCCACTCTTTTGTTTATTTAATTCCACCTTCCCCTCATCGTCTCACAAATGGTGAACTCCTTAGGTCATCCATACCTATGTTAGCTGACGTACTTCCCTTTGGTTATTTTAACCGCTTATTTTTCTTTTTCAAGTCCCCACTTCACCACACTTCCTCACATAACCCTGCATGCATGTCGTAGGGTCACATCACATCACATCACATCATTCTTGTTCCACAACATATTAGTACACAAGGACGAGAATACGGGGACGTACCTCGGTTCCATGCTGCGCTACACAAATACACAGATAACATACAGGATTATAGCATACAACCGCACAAAGCATACAAGACAGGTAAAACATGCAATGCACACAAGTGGCCTTAGTTACGTCCTTACGAAATACCCATAAGTAGAGGTAAGTAGAGAACTTACCTAGATCCGAAGCTAGCTAAGCGAAATGAGAGGGAGAGGAATCCCTAGTTCGTGGGTCCACGAGAAAGCTTTCCTAGACCCGATAGAAATCAAAACTAAATTAGGAACTATCCTATCAATCAATAATCCATATATTCTAATTAAATAAACACAAACGACACAAATGATCTTTCTTAGAA
This sequence comes from Tamarix austromongolica, assembly GCA_039764185.1. NCBI lineage: Eukaryota > Viridiplantae > Streptophyta > Magnoliopsida > Caryophyllales > Tamaricaceae > Tamarix > Tamarix austromongolica. The sequence continues at coordinate 38,737,355 of CM077808.1, read as the reverse complement.
AACGTATCCAAAACTTAGAACTTAAAAGCATAGCTTTATTAAGATTTAAGGTTAAAACTAAATCAAAACGTATTAATACAAATATCACTTGGGACATTTCAACTTAATTTGGAAAGCCCGAGAAAGAATAATCGAACATAAGTTAATTTATCGAAAATAACTTATTTATTAGGTTTTACAACTAAATCGGTAATCTAACCATTTACATAGAACCAAATCCAACCCGATTAGGTTTAAACATAATTTAAATGATTTAAAACCCAAAGATAGAATTCGATTAGATAAAATACACATAGCAAAGTCAATTTTATAAAATCATCCCCGAAAATTAGGGTTTCAAAGCCCATGACACAAACTCAAGTAACTCCATTTAATTAATTCAAATTAAAGGTATTAGAAAGCAATTAATACCATTTCAAATATTTCTACACATTCAATTTTAGAAAAAAAAAAACAACAATACAAGCAATCGACTTCATAATTTCACTTGAAATTTAGGGTTTTAGGCCCGAAATAACAACTCGTTAAAATTCTATAAATTTAATCAAATTGAATGTTTAGAAATGCAATTAAACACATTTTATAACATATCAAATAATCAATTGCTCAAAACTAGTAAAAGAAATACACAATTTAGCCCGATTAGGGTTTTTGAGCCCGGAACGCAAATCCGATTAATTCTTGCCAAAACATATCAATTGACGGTTCGGAAATGTAATTAAACATATTCTAATGTAATTTATATAGTCAATTGAATAAAATAACCCGATTACCCAAACCAATTTAAACCCGCGGGAGTTTTGACCTAAAAATCCAATTCCGGTCAATTACACACAATTTTTCCAATTCAACACTTCCAATATGAAATTAAATATATTTTAAACGATACTATAAAACCAATTGAGCGGAACGACTCAATTATACAACCCAATTTCATTACACCCAAAATTTGACCTAGGAGTCAAATTCCGATAAAACCTGCATAAATTTCTCTAATTGACGGTTCCAAAACGAAATTGGATACATTGTAAAACATATTGTATACTCAAATTGTCCGAAATCGCAAAAACGGGCGGATCCGAAAAATTTGGGCATAACCCGGCTAAAAATCCAATTTTTCCAAAATCTCAACATAACCATACAATTAACCTATCCAAATAAATCTTACAGCATATACATACATAAACAAACAATCAATTTAGCTTTTTTATAAGCTAATTCATACCCAATTAACCAAAACAAGGATTAGAGTTTTCGGAAATTTATACCAAACGAAACTCAACAAATCAGCGCACGGGAAGGCCGGAGAAGCTTCGTCGGAGCCCGGGGGTGGCTCACCGGTCGTCACCCGAGCTCGCCGTGCCGGAAGGCGGCACGGCCGGTGCTGTTGCTATACGTGGTTGCTGGGATTAGCTGCTTCGGCCGCTGTTGCAGCAGCTGTTGCAGCGGTTGCTGGTGTGCGGCTTCGACCGTTGCTGCTGCGTCGCCGACGGTCGTGTCGCCCGTGGTGGCTGGCGAGGTTGGCCGGAGCAGAGAGGAGGCGGCGGCTAGGGTTTCGGGGCAGGGACAAGGCGCAGGGGCCAGGGGTCTGGGCTGGGAGAAAGGGAGCCGGGAAAGGGAAGAGAGAAAGAAAAAGAAGAGAGGGGGGCTCAGGGTGCCGACAGGTTTTTTTTTTTTTCAAAACACGTATCAAATAAAATATTAAAATCTTAAAAATTAATATTGGGAGATTTTGTCTAAAATTTATTAAATAAAAATTATTTCGAAACGATCCGAACACTTAAAATAAATAAAAGGACCATATACAGAATTTCAGAAACATTTTTGAAAGAATTAACCAACGAACATAAAAATTTATATTATTTACGAAAGTACATTATAAGACCCCGAAAAATTATTTAAAAACATATACTAAAATATTTAAGTCAAATTCGAATAAACCAAGACTAATTTAAATAGTTTTCCGAAATCGATTTTGCGTAAACCAAAAAGCATAAAACGAAAGAAAAAATTAATTTCGGAAAGAATTTCTCAAATAATCTCTGAAAAACCTTTTTAATTTAAAACTTTCCAAAAATATTAATGATTTCCGAAAACGAATAAATTTAAAGTCGGAAATATTTTCTAGGGGTAAAATCATTAAAACAAATTTAGCTATTTAAACAGAAATTCTATAATCCAAATAATATATTTTGTTAACGAAATATAACTTCAAAACAAAGTCGTAATCACATAACGAAGAGGTAATCGAAAACAAATTAAAAATATAAAAAACCAAAATACGAGAAAGAACGGGAATATATATTTTTAACCGAAGATTGAAATCATAAGAATATAATAAAATCATTGTCGTGAACGAATTTGTCTAGAATGGTTCGCAACGACAATGATTAATCACATTCAATTATGAATTCGAAATCCTCGATAAATCCGTAAAACGAACCGAAATTAAAATAATTAATTGTTTACATCAAATTATGATGACAAAACCATTAAGCTTAATAAATCTGGATTTTAAAAATACGGGGTATTACAGTGGCTCCTTTATTTATTTATTACTTTATGTTGATGATATATTGATTGCTTCCAAGGATAAGTCCTCAATCAACAGGTTGAAATCACAACTTAACAAGGAGTTTAAGATGAAAGATCTTGGTGCAACTAGGAAGATTCTCGGCATGGAGACTATCAGAGATCAAAAGGATGGGAAGTTATTTCTGTCACAACAGAAGTATATTAAGAAGGTGTTAGATAGGTTCCGTATGGGTAATTATAAACCTATGTCTATACCTCTAGCTGCTCACTTCAGACTGTCATCAAAGCTATATCCAGAGTCTAAGGAAGAGAAGGAGCTAATGTCTAGCACTCCTTATTCTAGTGAAGTTGGTAGTTTGATGTACGCTATGGTCTGCATTAGACCTGATCTAGCTTATGATGTGAGTATGGTAAGCCGGTTTATGCACAACCCTGGTAAGGGTCATTGGAATGCAATCAAGTAGATTTTTCATTATTTGAAGGGTTCCTCTAATATTGGTTTGGTGTTCGATAGGAGTAGAGCACAGACCACTGATATTGTTGGTTTCGTTGATTTTGACTATGCTGCTTACTTGGATAAACGTAGGTCTATTTCTGGTTATATCTTCACACTATCTTTTGATGCTATTAGTTGGAAAGCATTGCTACAATCTATTATTGCCTTGTCTACTACAGAAGCAGAATATGTTGCAGCTACTAAAGGTGTAAAGGAGGCCATTTGGTTACGAGGTCTCATTCTCGAGCTTGGTGTTGCACAAGGTACTACTGTTATGTTATCAGATAGTCAGAGTGCTATTTGTTTGACCAAGAACAATGATTATCATTTGAAGACCAAACAAATTGATGTCAGGTTCCATTTTATCAAAGACATTATTGTTGTAGGGGATGTTGTGGTCAAGAAAGTTCACACATCAGATAATCCCACAGACATGCTTACGAAGCCACTACCTACTGCTAAGTTCAAGCATTGCTTAGACTTAGTTGATTCTTGCAGAATATGATTACATTTCGAAGTTTACAATGATGATGAGTATTGTGGATTTGAGCCAAGGTGGAGATTGTTGATTTTGTGCCTCAAATCTTACGTTTATGGAAGTCTTTAATGTGAAGTTGAAGTAACTGAAGAGTTTACTACCAAATTAATTAATAGTATTTACTACCATCAATAAAGAGTTTAAAACTTACGGTTATGGAAGACTTAAATATGAAGCTAAAGTAACCGAAGCCTTTACTACTAAATTAATTAGTAGTATTAACTGCCATCAATAGAAAGTTATAGTTTTTAATCTCCATCAATTATCAGTTTTTTAGGGTTTTCTTTTTGAAGACTATATATATGTAGTCTTTGGCCCTTTCTCAAAACATGACTCACAATATCTATCATAGTTCTACACACATTTTATTTATTATTCCCTTTGAGAGTTAAAATAATTGAGAGTGATAGATCTCTACAATCCTCTATTCAATTGAGGATTTTTCGTATTATTTCTCTACATAGTAAAATTATCCTTCCTCGTCGTCGTCCGTGGACGTAGCCCACATTGGGTGTAAAATTATGTGTTCTTTTATTTTTCACATTATTTGTGTTTATGGTTTAAATTAAATTGATCCTACACTTCTCTCATTGAATAGATCATGAATTCACTTCCTCACATCACGCGCCTCTATTTTTACCCTTATAGTTTTTCATTTGAAATGCCATACACACACACACACACACACATGCATACACTAGTTATGGTTAATGCGGTGACTAAGAGAGAAAAGAAGAAGCTTCTAGTAGAAAAATATGAATTCCTTGGGAGCTGCAGCAGCGGGAAGAAACATATGAAAAAGACAAAGTAGAGGAATAGATAAAGCATACCGATGCGATGTGCAAGCAAGCATATAGTATATTTACCTTTTAACTCTTGTAAGTAATAGTAGAGCAATAACTAAAACTTCTCTTCGGGTAAAAGCATAATGTTTGATATATTTAAAAAGGCGCGACATTCCTTTGTTGGCAAATATTCCCCACGCGTCCAGATTATCACTGATCAAGATAGAAATCTGCTCCCCTTTCTGTATTTTTACACGTAAAATACGTCTATATACTTTGGTTATTTTTTTCTTCGCTGGTCACTTCCCCTTCTTCGTGTGTTGTTTATGGTTAGCTCGATCAAAATGGCACCAGAGCAATCATTGTTCTTCCTCTTCCTCATTCTATTTATACCTTCATGTCACGCCCACCTACACGAACAATCTTACCAAATCCCTGACCATGCCATGCAATCGTTGATCTCACAAGCCTGCACCGGCATTGAAGACCAAATCTCATGTCAATCAAGCATACGATCCAGGCTTCAAGATAATCCAAGAAAAGGCCACCGGAGAGCCTCCTCAGTTCTTGCAGCTGCCATCGAGACCTCGATGAACAATGCACGGCTGGCCGGTGAGATGCTCTCGAGATTCACCTCTCTCTCGTCTTCGGCGTCCCGAGAGCAATTTGCCGTTGAGGACTGCAAGGAGCTCTTAGATTATACCGTAACTGAGCTAGCTTGGTCCCTAGATGAGATGAGGGAGATACGAGATAAGTCTCCAAGCTCTACGGACGAATCTGGTCATCGACAGGGAAGCCATGAAGGGAACCTAAGAACATGGCTGAGTGCTGCATTGAGCAACCAAGACACTTGTATTGAAGGCTTCGAAGGTACTAACAGACAAGTCGCGAATTCCATCAAGGGTAGCTTGATGCAAGTTACTCAGCTTGTGGGCAACGTGTTGACTATGTACACACGGTTACATGCCCTTCCTTTCACGCCTCCTAGAAACTCGAACAACAGAGGTGGCAGCAACAGGAACAGCGGCATGGGTGATGCTGGAAAGAATAATCATAGTAAGAGCATCCCTGATGATTTTCCGAAATGGATGACGGAGGGAGATAAGGACCTCCTTGTTGCTGATTCACCTGGTGGAATGCACGCAGATGCTGTTGTTGCGATAGATGGGAGGGGAGACTACAGGTCGATAGGGGAAGCCATCGATAGCGCTCCAGATCATAGCAACAGGAGGTATGTGATTCATGTCATGAAAGGTGTTTATATTGAGAATATCGACATGAAGAAGAAGAAGACCAACATCATGCTTGTTGGGGATGGTATTGGTGCCACTGTCGTTTCTAATGACAGAAACTTCATGGCAGGTTGGACCACTTTCCGAACTGCTACTGTCGGTAAGTACTATTTTATTTTTTTACCATATTCATAGGAAGTCTTTAAAACGAGTGAGGTAGACAAATTATCAGTCGGACAATTGACATAATAAACTTAATACGCATTTTTTCGTGCCTGCAGCTGTATCAGGGAAAGGCTTCATAGCACGCGACATTACATTCCGAAACACCGCCGGTCCCAACAACCATCAAGCAGTGGCCCTTCGGGTTGACTCCGATCAGTCCGCATTCTATCGTTGTAGCATAGAAGGCTACCAAGACACACTCTACGCCCACTCCCTCCGTCAATTCTATCGCGAGTGCAACATCTACGGTACCATCGACTTCATCTTCGGCAACGGTGCCGCAGTGCTCCAAAACTGCAAGATCTACACTCGTGTGCCGCTAGCACTCCAAAAGGTCACAATTGTAGCCCAAGGTAGAAAGAGCCCAAACCAAAACACAGGCTTTTCGATCCAGGATAGCTTTGTGTTCGCTACGCAGCCTTGTTATTTGGGCCGGCCTTGGAAACAGTTTTCGAGGGTTGTGTATATGAATACCTTTATGAGTAGTATGGTCCAGCCTAGGGGCTGGCTTGAATGGTATGGGGACTTTGCTTTGAATACGTTGTACTTTGGGGAGTATAGGAATTATGGGCCTGGAGCGAATTTAGCTGGGCGGATTAACTGGCCGGGGTATCATATTATTCGAGATGCGTCCGAGGCGGCGGTGTTTACCGTCGGGCGGTTTATTGATGGGATATCATGGTTGCCGTCTACCGGTGTCAGGTTCTCGTCTGGTTTGAAGGATTGAGGCCGCTTGCAGAGCCTCTGCTTACTTTTTAGATATTACGTTTGTATGTTTGTTTAATCTTTGTATCAGTTATTTAGTATTTATTGTGTGGTGATTAGTTACTTCAATAGCAAATAAAATGTCGATGATACGTCGTAATTTTACCCTTTTCTTCATTCCAGTTGTACTGTTGACTTCATTTGAAGGTATTAGACTCTATATAACTACTTGTTTGGAATGCCGATAATTAATGAAAATTATATTTCTAACTGTGTCTTGTTTAGAATTCTTTTGTTTGGCATGTTAAAAAAATAGAAATGAAATTTCTATATCAAGAAAACAAGAATATTCAAATCTCATACAAAAAAACACCATGACATTTGGTGAAAAATAAGATAACTGCTTAAAAAATAAGAAATGGATTTATTTATTATTTTTTTCCCCTTGAACCCAAGACAATAGAAATAGTAATAGAATTTTAATATTTTCAAGTTAACAATGGATTCAAACCCAAGTAAACGGACAACCGACTGGCTGACCGCAAGTCGTTTCAGTAAGCAAATTCTACCGACAGGGCACAGAAAACATTCCTTCTGAGGGAGCGGCGCATCAGGATTCAATCTTTTTCCATGCGCTCATATTCTACCACCTCACAAAAATGCCATTCCGTAGATCAGTGCATGCTTCACCCAAATGCAAAGATATACCTCTACACGATTATACCGTTTGATATATATTCATCTGCTAAAATCTAAAGCAATCACAAGTCGTTTCTTCCAATACTCTCAGACTACATGACCTCTTGTGTCTAACAGGAATGCACCTCTGGCATCTGAGATCTTTGGCAACTGGATCTTTAGATTACAAGTTTGGATGAAGCTGGTTTTCCATCATTCTCAGCATTAGTATCTGCATGGCCAAAACCAAAAATGAGATCATTGCTCAACATATAGGGATAGACAACTCATTAGCTTGGTTCTGCAAAAGAAAAAATAAACTAGCACAAAGTACAAGGTCACTCGATCTTATGATAAAGGATTGATCCTATAGTATATCATTTTGTGTAGTCTGGATTCACAACTAAGCCTGTAAAATTTTCTTGTCACCTATCTCATTAACGACAAATAAAACAAAGAAAGAGAAGCATGAGAGCTGGTTTGTTTGCAAATTATATGCAGATGCTGTCATAGACTGGACAATAACCAGAAATGTAATATAACAGAACCTTTGAGCCTATTCCACGTACGAGTGATTGGTTAATGGAACAAATCAGACCACTCTTTTTAAGGAACAATGCAGCAAGTGCGCAGTATAAAGAACAAGGGAGGGAGGAGACAAACCCAACAGCCAAACCCAATAAATTTTGCATGAGAAATGGTCGACTTTAAGAATAAGCAATCATGTGCTCTCAATGTGCAACTGCTTTGACAATCAGTCAGCTCTGTACATTTTTGTATCCAAATCAAGTTACTGATATAAACTTCTTCCCAACTCGCAACAGGAAATAATAAGTATCCAACTCTTAGCCAAGAAATCCATTTGCCACAATTTCAGACACATGATTGGTCATTGATCTAATATACAAATCCTTGCTCATTTACAAAGAAAGTAAACTATATGTGAAACTTGGTGAGATCTCATGAAATTTCCGAGAGAAACATTGCTAATCCATGAACCATTGTGCTTCACTCCATGTCCTAGTAATATAAACGCTGTTCCCAAATTTTAAACAGTACCTTTTTTTTTTTTTGGGGTAAGTAAATGATATATTATATTACTTCCCCATAATCGATATGCATCCTGTGATAGTCTCATAATCAAAGGCTATCTATAAACTGAGTACGGGATAGAAAACCTTTAAAATCTGGACAGCCATTACTCTACTAGCAGTTTCAGTAACAACCAGTTTCAAGAGCTGCTGAGGCGTCCTACTTCTCTGCTTGAAATATCTGAGCATTCCTTTCCTGCCATAAAGGGCACACAACAGCTTCTAGCAACACCTTTAGTGCTCGTTTGGTATGGGAGTAATAGGGGTGAAAAAATTACCCCTATATTTTATATATCTTATATAATCTATTTAAAATTAAATATTTTTATTCTAATAAATACCCATTTTATATCTTAATTTAATCTAAAATGGGTATTTCATTAAAATATATATATTATTATTAAATACTTAATATAAAAGATGTAAAATAGAGGAGTAAATTTTCCACCCCTATTACCCTCATACCAAACAAGGCCTTAAAGTGTTGCTTTTCACTTTTGGTCGTCTTCTTCCCTCTGCCAGCTGCTAATTCTATGCCCGGGACCTGATTTGCTGGTAATCTTCCCCCAGACCTCAGATGAGTATTGACAGGAGAAAAATAGGTGTTCCATAGTCTTTTCCTCTAGGTTGCATAGAGAGAAAACAGTGTCTTGCAGGCGATTCATCTACTTCGGCCTCACTTTAGTCATCATTGTTCGTGTGCTGCCGACCATAATATAAACTGGTATCTAGCTACAGCCAGTTTATGCCAAACTGCTCTATTCTAGGGCACACATGATTTTTCAGTTATTAATCTCTCATAGCATTTAGCTATACTGCACTTAACACTGGTATCCATGATTGTGCTTTGTCTCCTTTCCCAAATAGCTGCCAGTTCTGATATCAAGTGGAGAATTTTCCCCATTGCCCATAACAAACAATTGGTGAAAGGGATGTCCCATACATTTCTGTGGTTGAAATAATATTCATGTGCCCATTTCATCCATAGAGAATCCCTCTTGCTTGCTAAGTTCCAAAGTGACTTACCAACAGCAGATTTATTCCAAATTCAGATGTCATATAACCCAAGCCTCCCTCAATCTGAGGTTTGCACACTGTGTTCCAAGAAGCCAAAGCCTTCCTGTTAATATGTGGAGTGCCCGACCAAAGGAAGGACCTGCAAATTGCCTCAGTAGTCTTTAAAACCTTCTTTCAATGCTATAGAGGACAGCCCTAATGAGTTGCAATCTACAGCATAACTTGGCAATTTTGTGTGAGTTTCTTGATTATCTTGCTTGTCAATTGTGAGCATTGATTTACAGTAAGTTGGCTGCTAGAAAGAGGCATGCCAAGGTAGGAAACAGGTAGTTGTTCCGCAGGCATTTGCAGCTTCTCCAAAGGTTGAGCTTTAGATACATCATTCAGTCCCCCCACAATAGCAATGACTCTTTTGCTTATTTAAAGTAATTCCTGATTCAGCAGAGAAGACTTCAAAAACATCAATAAGTTTGCTGACTGAGTTAATTTCTCCATGTGAGAATAGCAACAGACCATCAACAAAAGAGAGGCTAATGATCTTTGATCTCTTGCACTTTGGGTGACCTTTGAAACTGCTCTCTGTCAGACCATAAACCTTGACAAACAGGTAAGGTGATATGGGATCTCCTTGCCTTAAGCCTTTGTGAGCCAGGAAAGGAATGCAAGGGGACTCAATGAAGAAAATGAAATAGCTAACTGAACAAACACAATGTAAGATCAACTTGACAAAATGTGGGGGGAAAACCAAGATCATGTAAGACCTGTTCCAGGGAGCACCACTCAACTGATTCATATGCCTTCCTCATATCTAACTTAAGCATGCATCTAGGTGAAATGTGCTTTTGGTTGTAGCCTTTAACTAGTTCATGGGCTAATAAGATATTATCCCTAATGTTTTTATCCTTAACAAAAGCTGCTTGTGAGGAATCAACAAGGGAGTGAAGAACATACTGCATTTGACTGGTGAGTACCTTTGATAGGATTTTGTAGAGAACATTCCAACATGCAATGGGACGAAAGTGTTCAACCTTATCAGCTGCATCAACCTTAGGAACGAGAGTAAGGATTGTGACATTAAGACTGTAGGTACTGAGAAATTGTTGAACTGCAAACCAAACATGTTCACCAACCACAGGTTAGCAAGACTTATAGTAACCATTTCCCTGCTCACAGGAATCAGGAGTGAGAATGTATCCTCTAGAGAAAACCGCTTAATCAAGTTGCACTTTAGAGATACCCGAAGCGCTTTTGGGATTAATAACTAGCCCCACAAATCAATATGTGTCTATTTAGCATACTTTGTATCAACTCACACGCATTCTAGAAAATTTTTCAAGAGGTCACCCATCCTTAAATTACTCCAATTAAGCACCTTTAACTGTGAATTTTGTTCAGGATAAATTTTCCAAAAAGAATATATACGTCGTTGATTTAGGTATTATTGTCGATCGTTTCAAGTTTCTACTATCCACAACTAATTTGGGGATATTACATACACCCTCACTCAAAAACACAACATCTTTGTTATGTCTTGATCACTTGACTATGTCATTATAGTTTATCATGAGAACCATCTTGCTAGGTGGCTAACTACTTCATCCAAGTTCAACTCAAGGTTGTTGTTTTATTATGATATCATTTGTAAAACCCCACTCTCACTAAGACTGCAAGTACTTACCTAGAGCACTTTTTGAATTGATGATTAGACCCATAAATTTACATAAATCCTTTCGAGTATATATTTTATCAACTCACACATATTCCGAAAAGCTTTTCAAGAGTCACTCATCCTTAAATTGCCCTAAGTCAAGCACGCTTGGCAGTGAAGTCCTTTAAAAATAAGTTTTCCGAAAAGAAACTATACCTTATTGATATAGGTAATAATCTTGTTAAACTTTTTAAGTTACCACTATCCACAACTAATTTGAAGATATTATATTAAAGGTCCCATAAGGCCTTCATAGAAGGTAATGAATGACTAATGTATTTATTCTAGGTCAGTGATTAAGCAATAAAACCGCGGTTATAGTATTAGGGTGTCGCAAATAATATTTTATATCTCACTTTGTGATTTTTTTTTCACAACAAATATAGGCAAATATCGGTCAATAACCAATATATTGCTGATAAATATGTAAAATTTTAAAACCGTTGTGCATCACCAATTTTATGCATTCGCTAACCCAAAATTCGATTGATATCAGCCAATATTGTGTATCGGGACCTATATTTAATTGTATGTCGGTGACAGTCCTGCTATGAGCATTCTGTAGTCAATGATTAAAAGATATGATTGGATCGGTTGACCAGGTACACCTTAAATGATGTTGTTTCGGTTATAGAGGGAAAAAATTCAAGGGTGAATGACCAGGTTCGACCTGGTCAAAACAATTGAACTAGATCGGACCAGAATATATTGAGGTCATGCTAGATAATTTTTTGAATAAAAAAATTGATCAAACTGTGTTTAGGCCAGTTGAAACGGGTAGCGAGGTCCACTGGGCCGATTTTCGGTCCAATTTTAAAAACACTGCTCGTAGTCTATGGACTTGGCTTCTATGTTGGCTTCCCTTCATAGTGACATGAAAGTATTTAGTGTTTTTATCCCCCAAGCTAAGCCACTGTATTCTAGATTTTTGCTTATAAAAACTTTCTTCACAACTAGAGTAGTGTTGCAGCTTCCTTTGAGCTAGGGCTTACTCATTCAATAGAGACTAGAGAATCAATGAACATGTTATATATGGTTAAGCTGAATTCTCGTAGAAATTACTCTTTTCAATGGATCCCAAATTTGCTTGATTCATTCCTCTGAGTCTGGGCTTCAAAAGTTTCAATCTGTGCTGAAAAGAGATGATTGTGGTGCCATTGATAGTTGCTTTCCAGATTTCCTTAACTATATGTTATAAAAACGAAGAGGCTTTTTGATGAGTTCATATTTTGACACATTTTATACCCTTATAATCTTAGTTTTTAGTAGTTTATTTAACTAATATAGGGGAATAATTATTATTTTATGCTTAAGTGGTAAAAATTGTATAAATATTATTATTTGAGCTAAAATGAAATAAATTAAGTAAATTTAGAATAAAATATTATTTATTAATATTTATTGAATTTTATTTTGCAGGTTTTATTTTTAAATAAAAGAAAAAAAAAGATTTGGACCTTTGGACCAACGGCCGAAGGCCGAAGGCCCAAAGGCCTGGAACAAATGGTAAGCCGAACAAAGCCAAACAAGTCTGGCCGCAAGAAACAAGAAAAACGAGGAAAAGAAACAGAGGCACCGCAGGGAAAGGAATCGAAAAAGAGGGCTGAGTCAGCCGACGAAAACAAGAAGAAAAGTCAGCCGTCAGGGCTGACGTGACAAAGGCACAAAAAAAAGTTATAAAAAGAGTGCAGCATTAATTGAAGAGAGCCGACGCGGAGAGAAGGAGAGCCTTCTCAGACTCGGAAGTGAGCGGTAGGCGGCAGAGCCTTTATAGGCTCGGGAGAGACGGAAGAGACAGGGAACAGGAGCAGAGCCGCAAAGGACGAAAGGACGAGAGGACAGCGCGGCACTGAAACCGAGGCCAAACGAGGCTGCAGCGCGGCGCGCCTCCGTCAGTGTCAGCCGAAGCAAAAGAAAAAGAAATTGTTGCACGGAAATAAAGGCGAGAAGGAAGAAAATATTAGAGAAGAATTTATACCGATAGAATTTATTTCAGATAAAATTAATTTTTATCTGAATAAATCCTTGATCTTTTATCCAAAATTAATTCCGGTTATTTCTTTCTCTTATTTTTAATTTATATTTTAGATATATATTTCTGTGTAATTAATTCTATAATTATGGCTGGCTGATTATTTATTGTTAGGGAATGAATTGAAACCCCAGACTATGGTTTGAATTATAATTTTATTTTCTTTGTTTCGTGAGATTGTTTCTTGGCTCTATATTAATTGCTATCGTTTATATGTATGATTCTGTCAAGTATAGTTTATTTGGTGCATGCCTTGTTCTGGTTTCTCATAAGTGACAGTATGTAGGATTATTTGCCTGCGAGGTGGCCATCTAAATATACTAGAATTTATATATATAAATTGCAGCTAGGTTAGATAACAATTCACCTAATAGTTTTGTGATTCTAACCGAAGTGGTAAAACGTTTCGATACGTGTGGGTCAAGGATAGGAAATACAGCTAGACATGCGTTTTGTACTAGTCTGGATACTTAGATTGACAGCCTTCCACTTACATTTAATGTATTAAATCTAGTTAAATATAGGAGCCGCATGTTGCTGCTATACTGCTAGTATTTAATAGGGTTAATATAGGCACGTGGTCGTATTAATTAATTAAGGGAAGTAATATAAGGTGTATGGACCTGCGTTTGGTGTGCAACTTGGTCGATCTCTTTCTCACGATTAAATATTGACTTAGAAATAAATATTATATTACGACCTAATCTCGTGGTGGATTTTTATTTCCCTAACATATTTCTCATATCTGCGGGTTTCTCATTATTTTCATTATTTTTATTATTAGTTTATTTGATTTTATTTATTCCTTTTATTATTTTTATTTTTATAAACCCCCATTAATATTTTTCTTATTTATTTATTCTGTGTTATTTAGGATTTTTATTTTTAGTTTTAGTTTTATTTTCAAGCTAGTTAATTAGAGGTGAGCCCTCTCAATCCCCGGCCTAGAACGATACCCTTATTTACCAGTGCTACAATTGACAACAAGAGGGTTTAAATTGCGTGACGGCTATGGTCACACCAATTTTTGGCGCCGTTGCCGGGAATTGGTAACTTTACCTTTATTTTGCTAGTATTTTTAGTGTGTTTTATTTTTAGTGTTTTTGTATTTTTTTCTTTTAGTTTTGTTTTAGATTTTCTTAGAATTTTTGGTATGTTTTGTTATTAACCTTTTCCTTTGAAGTGTTAGTGTTTTCAGGTGGCTATGAGAGGATCCTTGGGTTATGGACAAATTGGCATGAATCTTAATTCAAGAGTAAATGAGGTAAGTTTAAGCAATTTTGATGATAGACTTCACCTATTCTCCACTCTTGTTTTGCAGGCAGCTGAAGCTACTAGAATTATGAATACAAGTGGAGTGTGTCATACACAAGGAAATCTATATGCCTACCATGAACAAGCTATGAGAAGAGGAGGATGGACACAAGCTGGTGCTCAATCTTTCAATGGTTTTCAAGGACATGATCCCTATACAAGTACATACTATTCTGGAATGAGGCATCAACCCAACTTTGGATTAGAGATGAATGATCAGTATCAAGTGCCATATCAAGACCCTTACACGCGCGATTATGAAGCGTCAAAACATTATCAATATCCTCAATAAGAATCTTCTCCAGTTCAGAGCCCTCAAGTTCAGAAAAAATGGATAAGCTTTTTGAAGCATTGACAAACAGCCTAAATCAACTGATGCAAAGTCAGATTAGACAAAATGAAAGGGTGTCAGTGCTAGAGGAGAAAATGGGTGATATGGTCAACATGATAAATCAATTACAAGCACAAGAAGAGCTCTCTAGTATTTTAGTTCCAAATTCAAGTGAGAGTTATGAGGGTGATGATGCCATATCCGAATGTAAGGATGAGCTAGTTGAGGAGGTTCCCATGGAAAACATTGAAAAGCAAGATCAAGTGGAAGAAGAGCTTGTAAAAGTAGAAGAAGAATCTCATCAAAATGAGGATCAAGTGAACAAAAAGAAGTATATGGATGACACGACTATCACTTTCACCTACCATATACCATCTTTGAACATTTATTCTCCACTTTTGCTTGGAGATGACCATGAGACACAAGGTAAGCCTTTGAACCACGTTGATTTTATTTATACTAACCACACTCCTTGTTTTCCCTCTTTTAGCAGGTTATATGGATCCAAGAGTGAAGAGAGTAATCAAATCACCTTGGATACATTTAATAAGAAGCGTGATGCTCTGAAGGAGAGGTTATGTTGGAAGGACGTGTTTAAAGATTTTGAGATGGGAAAATATTTTCTTCCGTTGATAGAGAGATCACGATACATGGACATTGGACAAAATATTCTCTCTTTACACACCTACTTAAATTCTATGCTAGGTAAGTTACGTTCTTGCTGGATCAAATCATTCATTAAATCTAATATTTTGTCTTTTTCTTCCTTACAAGATAAAGATGATCATCACGAAGAAGGATTTGGTGAAGCAGCTCTGAAGTGGACGTATCCACCTTGAACGAGAAAAAACTGAGATCATGTCAGGCTGAAGACATAAAAACAAGCGCTACTTGGGAGGCAACCCAATGTCATAAGGGAGTTTTCTATCCTTTAGTTATTTATTTATTTATTTATTTTTCTCCATACATTAAATTTCATGTTTCCTTAGTTGTTTACACATTGAGGACAATGTGTGATTTAAGTGTGGGGGTGTGGATTTTATGTGTTTGTCAAGTAAAAAAAAATATTAAAAAAAAAAATTGTTTAGATTTTTTTTTAGAGTGTTTAGTTTTTTAGAGTCGTAGGAACCCTTAATTAGTCAATGAGGAATATATCTTTGAAATCTAATGAAAAGATGATCATGAAATTGAGATAAAGTAAGTGGAGATTTTTTGTGTTAATTTCGATATAGGGAACACATATCTACGTGCCTAAGTTTGAATGGAGAAAGAATATGTATGATTGTCTAATCACCGACATGGCATATTGAGATTCGTCACATTCCTTAGTGAGCTTTTGAACCATATATTCCTTCTTTTTTTTAGCGAATTTACACAAAATCATCTACAATTTCTTGGCTTCAAATTTTTTCTTTATAAACCTCATATATGATTAATTGTTTTGATCAAATTATTTGCCATAGATCTTGTGATGGACTATAGAGATTACTAGAACTTACTTTGTACTAGTCGAAGCTTATAGTCAAAACATGCTCTGATTGAGAAAATGATAAAGGCAGCTTAGGAATTTTCCATCACATGACCAAATAGCTTAACCTGATTTGTGTATACATGATGTACAGCCTATAGAAACCCTTTTGAGCCTATACATGGAGCATACATTTTTTTTTATTACCCACATTCAATAACCTTCGGGCCTTAATGTCCTTACCTTCGCTTAAAGCTAGTGGAAGGAAATCATATTGTTATGGATATAAAGAGTGGTTGTGTATGTGTGTATGTGAAAGAAATATATGTATTTATCCTAAGAAAGGGGATTGGTTATGTTTCGTGGAGAAAGAAAAAAATTTTTGAAAAAAAAAAAGAAGAAAAAAAAAATGTAAGGATATAAGGAAGAGAAGGAGTCTTGGAGATTATGTTGAGAAAGTTCTATTCATGTTCTATTTTGGTGTTAAGTTGGAGATATGTATCAATGATCGTTGATGTGGAGTTATGCTTATATTTCATCTAATTATTAGATTCCACTAGCTCTTTATCTTTTTAGCACCACACACCTAAAATACTCCACACCCTTCTTTACCTTAAAACCTGTTACAACCAATAAGTAAGTCCTATTTGATTCTTGAGATGAGCAGCCTTTGATCTGATGGAGATTAGTCACAAGAGTTAAGCATATGGTTCAGTCCATTTGGCAAGTATTTGATATCTTTCATGAGGTTTTATCCATAAAAATATGAGCCTTCTTTATTTATATATGTGAGTCGTTTGTTATTTTTATCATCTTAGCTCACATACATGAGTGTTTTTATACATTTGTAACCATGAATCTAAGAGAAAAAAAAAATTAATAGAGGGTATCCATAGTGAGGATGGATCTTGATGTGACTAAGGCGTGGTAGATTTTCTTCCATAATATTGATTTGTTCATACCTGTCATGTTTATATGTGAACCATATGTTGAAATTGATCCTTTAAATCTCCCAATGCTGAATCTTGATTGATTCCTAATCTTGACGTTTGAAAGTAGAAGATTCTGAGATAAAAAGAGTTAAGGGTATTAGGTGTAGTTTGATTATTATTATTATTATTTTATTTGTGTGTGATTTTATGGGTATATCATCTGCGAAACCCTCACGTGACCTTACTCGTCCTCGATGGGTGACCTAGGGGTTTAAAGGGCTTGTTGCACATGCTAAGTGTAATCATAAGACCTACGAAAGTGGCTAGTTAATTTAATTTTATTTAGTCAGAGTAATAACTTGCTTGAGGACAAGCAAGAAGCTAAGTGTGGGGGTGTCATGAGTTCATATTTTGACACATTTTATACCCTTATAATCTTAGTTTTTGGTAGTTTATTTAACTAATATAGGGGAATAATTATTGTTTTATGCTTAAGTGGTAAAAATTGTATAAATATTATTATTTGAGCTAAAATAAAATAAGTTAAGTAAATTTAGAAAAAAATATTATTTATTAATATTTATTGAATTTTATTTGCAGGTTTTATTTTTAAATAAAAGAAAATTAAAAAAAAAAAAGATTTGGACCTTTGGACCAACGGCCGAAGGCCCAAAGGCCTGGAACAAATGGTAAGCCGAACAAAGCCAAACAAGTCTGGCTGCAAGAAACAAGAAAAACGAGGAAAAGAAACAGAGGCACCGCTAGGGATGGCAACGGGGCGGGTCGGGGACGGGGACCCCATCCCCATCCCCGAACCCGATAAGAAAAAATATCCCCGAACCCGACCCGATCCCCGTTTATTTCTTAACGGGGAATCCCCGACCCGATCCCCACGGGGATGCAATCCCCATACCCGCCCCGATCCCCGATCCTCCATCCCCGATCCCCAATCCCCAATACCCGATACCCTATCCCCAATAAGATCCCTGATCCCCGATCCCCGATCCCCGATAAACTCCCAAATCCCCGATCCCCGATCCCAGATCCTTAAGTGTTTTAATCCTAATTTATTAGTAGGAGGCAGGCATATTATATGCTACTATATCTACAGAAACCATCAGAAATTAGAGGCAAAAGTAGTCCGGAAGTGCAGTATTAGCTAAAATCTGCACGTCACTTTCCGGCCAACTGCTGAACGATCTCAGCAAGCTGCTCCTCCTTTTGAATGGCCTGAACCCACCGACTGTTTATATATTTAAATGTATAAATATTTTGGGTTTATTTTTAAGCAGGTATAAATATTTTTTAATTTTCGTAAATGTGCAGACATTTAACATTTGCTCCTTATAGCTTTACAAATTTGAAATTTTTAGTCGATTCTTCTGTACGGTGATGTTTGCTTATGATGTATCATTTCCCAAATGAGTATCCTATAAGCTGCGATGCACGGTAAAACTCCATAAACCATGAGAAACACAGAGAGAGAGAGAGAGAGAGAGAGCTTACAGAGGTCCGCGACGGTGACGATTGACGAACAAGAAGACTGGAAGGAAGAGGGAGGGTTACAGTCTTACAGAGGCAAACGACGGGTAGTCGGGGAAAATTAAATTAGGTTAAGAATTTAAGATTACAGACTTACAGCCTTACAAGTTAATGGGTCATGGGTGCGGAGTCGCCGGACATCGGAGAGGCGAGAGTGGACTGCGTCTGGTCTGCCGGTCTGCGTGCCGTGCAGCGGCTGCGGGACTGCAGGGTGCCAAAGCCTAACAGGGACTGGGAGGAAGATGAAGATCGAAGACGAAGACAGTCAGACTGACAGACATTGTGACTTGTGAGGTTCGGACCGTTCGGTCGGTCCGTTTAGACTTCGGCATTCTCGGCCCGCCCAAAATCCCAATTCGGCGCAAAATATGAAAATTTTTAATTTGGGTCGGGTTCGGGGACGGGGACCCCAAGCCCATACCCGACCCATCCCGTCCCCAAATTAATCCCCGATAAAAATCCCCGACCCCGAACTCGATCCCCGAAATACTTCCCCGAACCCGAACGGGGAATCCCCGACGGGGCCCTGAACCCGTAGGGAAAATTGCCATTCCTAGGCACCGCAGGGAAAGGAATCGAAAAAGGGGGCTGAGTCAGCCGACGAAAACAAGAAGAAAAGTCAGTCGTCAGGGCTGACATGGCAAAGGCCAAAAAAAAGTTATAAAAAGAGTGCGGCATTAATTGAAGAGAGCCGACGCGGAGAGAAGGAGAGCCTTCCCAGGCTCGGAAGTGAGCGGTAGGTGGCAGAGCCTTTATAGGCTCGGGAGAGACGAAAGAGACAGGGAACAGGAGCAGAGCCGCAAAGGACGAAAGGACGAGAGGACAGCGCGGCACTGAAACCGAACCAAACGAGGCTGCAGCGCGACGCGCCTTCGTCAGTGTTAGCCGAAGGAAAAGAAAAAGAAATTGTTGCACGGAAATAAAGGCGAGAAGGAAGAAGATATTAGAGAAGAATTTATACCGGTAGAATTTATTTCAGATAAAATTAATTTTTATCTGAATAAATCCTTGATCTTTTATCCAAAATTAATTCCGGTTATTTCTTTCTCTTATTTTTAATTTATATTTTAGATATATATTTCTGTGTAATTAATTCTATAATTATGGCTGGCTGATTATTTATTGTTAGGGAATGAATTGAAACCCCAGACTATGGTTTGAATTATAATTTTATTTTCTTTGTTTCGTGAGATTGTTTCTTGGCTCTATATTAATTGCTATCGTTTATATGTATGATTCTGTCAAGTATAGTTTATTTGGTGCATGCCTTGTTCTGGTTTCTCATAAGTGACAGTATGTAGGATTATTTGCTTGCGAATTGGCCATCTAAATATACTAGAATTTATATGTATAAATTGCAGCTAGGTTAGATAACAATTCACCTAATAGTTTTGTGATTCTAACCGAAGTGGTAAAACGTTTCGATACGTGTGGGTCAAGGATAGGAAATACAGCTAGACATGCGTTTTGTATTAGTCTGGATACTTAGATTGACAGCCTTCCACTTACATTTAATGTATTAAATCTAGTTAAATATAGGAGCCGCATGTTGCTGCTATACTGCTAGTATTTAATAGGGTTAATATAGGCACGTGGTCGTATTAATTAATTAAGGGAAGTAATATAAGGTGTATGGACCTGCGTTTGGTGTGCAACTTGGTCGATCTCTTTCTCACGATTAAATATTGACTTAGAAATAAATATTATATTACGACCTAATCTCGTGGTGGATTTTTATTTCCCTAACATATTTCTCATATCTGCGGGTTTCTCATTATTTTCATTATTTTTATTATTAGTTTATTTGATTTTATTTATTCCTTTTATTATTTTTATTTTTATAAACCCCCATTAATATTTTTCTTATTTATTTATTCTGTGTTATTTAGGATTTTTATTTTTAGTTTTAGTTTTATTTTCAAGCTAGTTAATTAGAGGTGAGCCCTCTCGATCCTCGGCCTAGAACAATACCCTTATTTACCAGTGCTACAATTGACAACAAGAGGATTTAAATTGCGTGCCGGCTATGGTCACACCACTTTTTGGTAGGTATATGGTTTCTGCTAAGAGTGAGAGACATAGGAGAATAGGAGAATAAGGCTTTTTGATCCAAAATTCAAGGAGTGCCGAAATGCACAAAAGAATAGGGGAAGTTATTCAACCAATTAAGATTTCCCAGCACACAGTCAATTTGCAGTAAACTCTGCTTGCACTTTATTGTCTATTTGAACAAGTAAATTGAGTAGCAAAGTATCTAATATCTGTGAGAAGGAGGGTTGAAGACAATCCCTATAATTGTTCCATATCAAGTCTTTTAGATGGATCACCCTACAGCTTCTCATGGGGATCTAAGATCACATTGAAGTCATCCAACACAACCCAGGGAGAGTCCTTTGGTTGTGTAGTGATGACTCATTGCCATAATCTTTGCCTACCTTCACCATTGTTTAGACTTTAGACCAAAATCACAATAAGGTAGAAATCCATGTCATCAACCATTCCTTTAACCTTACAAGTAATACATTGATCACATACAGCACATAATGTCAATTGCCACTGCAGTGGTGCCAACCCACCCAAATTCGACCATTACCATGATAAGCATAGTTATACAACCACTGCCATCTGCTATTCACATGTTTACTTATTTCTAAAGCTTTTCTTTCTTTAACTTGTTCCCACGATTCCCACATGAGTCATTTTATTCATTACTATCCAGTTTTTTAATTATTTTTATTTGTGAGATGTCTGCAAGCCTCTTATGTTCCAGCAGCCAATCATCAAGCAAAATGTATGTCACTATCAGGCACAAAGTTCACACTCAAACAACAAGGCTATGCCATAAAGGTCTTGGAACTCCATAGCTGTTGTGCTGTGCTCTAACATGTCTATAATGCCAGCTAGGGAAGATGAACCAGGGATTCTCACCTAATCACCACTAGATGAAGTGTTACCTTTGTCAGTCTAAATGGCTGCAAGCTGCACATCCTTGGCCACTGGCAAAGTGGTAGTCTGTGGTGTTGGTGTCTTCCTTTTATCATTGACAACTCTCCATTCCTGTCTAGGCTCAGTGGATTTTAGTTTTTCACATTGATCAGTCAAGTGCCCAAACTTCTTTCATTGAAGTTACATCTGAGGTTTCTATTCATACACTATGGGTTGTTGCAATATACCTGTATGTGGAGTTTTAATAGGTATAACATCTAGTAGCTATTTCAGTGCATCTACCTGTACTAACAGACGGGAAAAGGATATTCTGGTCTTGGAAGCTGTGAAAAAATCAGCACAGACAGGCACACCCACAAAGATAGCAATCTACTCAACCAGTCCTGGGACCAAATCAATAGATGCAATCCTGATAGCTTAATCCAACTTCTCAGATACTGAAGCCGTTCAATATTAAAATCAAATTCCTCATTCCACAGTTCTAATGCTAGTGGGCAATTCCCAAAGGGACTTGCAAGGATAGTATCAGAACCAAACTGAGGCAAATTTGAAAGAGAAAAAGCCATTCTCATGGACGTGAATCTGAGGTAACGAAGCATGATTCCAATTAATTTTAACATAGTTCATCATTTGAGAGTACGAGGGTGCCTTGCCAAACACATAGCCCACCAACATCCATTTCCACTGCTCGGCCTCCTTCTCCACTCTCCAGCTCTGTTTCATAGAGTTTCACAACAGGTCCATTAACCAGCATCGATTGCACATAGCACAGAGGTAAAACATGGTCTGGTTTTTGATTATTAAACTTCTCATTCTAAATTAGAGGCATCTGACTCTCGTTTTCCTTCAATTGTGCACTCTCTAGGTTAGTAGGGGGGTCCGGAATTGGGTGGGCGAACACCATGTTCAGTGTAGGAGATTGAGAAGGGATATCCATCACACCCTGTGTAGGAGATCAAGAAGGGATGCCCATCCTTGGTGGCATCGCCGGTGAAGTATGTATCTTCTCATTCTCATCTTTCACAGCTTTCTTCAGAATCTCTAATCCCTGTTGAGAGGCTATATTCTGCATATTGTTCAATTGCTCTGAACTCAATTTAACCACTGAAGGTGTCGGGGAGGACTGTCCTTTACCAGCGAAGGTAGCAGAGCTGCTAGGAAGGACCATACGGCGGATACTAATTTTGTTCCTCGCCATTGATAGGTAAGGTTAGTTATCGCATGTAATTGGCATGCATAACTTTTTCACGGTAAATGGTAGTGTTGTTATCCTAATTTAGTTCAATTGAGAGGTAGTATATCAGGAGAGATCCAAAAAGATTTAGTGTGAATATTGATGTCCCCAACATGTCCTCACAAGGTAAAATTGGGAAGCAGTGTCATATTGGGCACACAATGCCTTCCATCCCTAATGAAGAATAACAATCCCAACCAATCTTCATTTTTAAGCCTTCAAGATAATCCATTTCACTATCATGATTTCAGTTAAGATAATTTCAATGACCCGGTGATGATTGGTCAATGGAACTGATCGGACCCCCTTTTTTTAAGGTACAATGCAGCAATTGTGCAGTAATCAGAACAAGGGAAGGAGAAGACAAATCTGAATCAGCTGCCTCTAAGAATAAGCAAACGTGTGCTCTCATATATAACCACTTCTCAAAACAGTCAGCTCATTGAATGGGATAATAGAAAGCTTTGTGCAGCCATGCTAGTTGACCCAAACAGTATTCATCATATGAGCCCCCTCCTTGACACAAAAGGGTCAAGTAACCGATAACCAATTCTCCAAAAGAAATATACCCCCTTTAACTAAGTCAAGTAACTGATATAAATTTCTACACAAGTAGCAGCAACAAGAAAAAAACAGGAGTAAATTATTTGCCAAAAAATCCTTTGGCCACAATTTCACATACATGATTGGTCACTTGATCTAATATACAAATTTTTACTCATTTACACAGACAAGGAAGTAAACAATATCTAAAATTTGGGGAGATCTCATGAAATCCCCAAAGAGAAACACTGCTAATCCATGAGACATAGTGCTCCCATGTCCTAGTAATATAAATATAAAGGCGCTGATCCCAAATATTGTAATTAGTGTTGCCATTGTAACGTGGTTCAGTTGAGAGGTAGTATATTAGGAGGGGTTCAAAAAGAGCTACCGTGAATATTGATGCCCCTACTATATCCTCACCAGTAGAGCTGGCAAAAGTTGACCCGACTCAAAAAATTTGACGAATACCGACTCGATCCGTCCGAAATCCGATCCGATTTTATCCAAATAATTAAGAACTCGAAACTTATCCGACCCGATCCGATACATATCCGATATCCGATATAACCTGAGAAATCATAAGTCCGAAATAAACCCGACCAGACCCACTGCTTATCCGAAACCCGATATAACCCGAAAAATTATAAATCTGAAATGACCCGACCCGATCAATTATTTATCCGAAATCCGAAATTATCCGAAAAATTATAAATATATAAAGATTCGACCCGATACTATCCGAAAATTAATATTAACCCATTACTCTAATTTTTTAAAACTTCATAAAATATAAAATAATATAGATGTATAACTATTACTTACATCAAAATCTAGAAAAAATATACTTTCTTAAAGTATATATCACTTATTATGTATATACAAGTAAAATATCTATTGATACTAATATTGAAATACAAAAATAAAAGTAGAGGAAAAAGGAAAAACTCTATTATGTCATTTAAATATTAATTCACTCTCATGTAGTATCATAAGATAATAATATTGTAAATACATTCAACACTTTAAACTCAAGTTACAAATATAAAAGCTTTAAAAGACACTATATAAACACTTAAAAAGCCTCTAAATGTACATTTCCATATCGATAGCTCAAAACACAATTATGTAAGCCTCAAAAGGCACGATATAAGCACTTCAAGTACCTATTTAATCAAATAAACAAAAATGCAAGCCTTAAAAAAACCATAAGATGATAATAATAATAATAATAAGATTAAAATTAATAGTCTAATTCTATCAAGTTTTAACCTGATTAAATTTATATCTAAACCATCGTAAATTCGTAATAATAAACCTTCTAAAATAATCATTACTACTATTATTATTTAAAAAATAAATAAATAATGTCAATTAATTTTAAGATATTATTAATTACTAAACATCCTATCCAAACTCACTATATTATTATTATTACTGGCATTATTATAATCATTATTATTATCGTTGTTGTTATTATTATTATTATCATAAGAAGATGATGATGCAGATGATGATGATTATTATTATTATTATGATTGTTGTTATTATTATTATTATTTTGATTATTGTTATTATTATTGTTGCTGTTATCCAACCCTAGTTTGATGCTTAACTAAGAAAGTAAACTAAATTTTACTTACACACACACACACACACACACACACACAATTCTTCTATTTTTAATTAATCTAAGTATTAAGATACAACAATAACATATAAAATATGTGAAACAACTTTAGGTTTCTAATTAAACTATTAATTTTAGTTTATAATGAAACTACTCATTTTGATCTATAAGACTACTATAAGGTTCTAATGAAACTACTAACTTTAACTTATGAAAATAGGTTAAGATTATAATAAAACTACATGCTTTAGCTTATGAAACTATCATTTTGGCTAATGAAATAACTCGTTTCAGCTTATAAAAGTATTCTATGTTTCTAATGGAACTATTCTAAGTTTCTAATGACATCGCTCATCTAATATTATGAAACTAGTCATCATAGCATATTCATAATACTCTAAATTTCTAATGAAACTACTTGTCTTAGCTTATTAAACTACTTAAAGTTATTAAGGAAAATACTCATTTTAGTTGATGAACCTAGTGTAATAGTTTTATGAAGCTACCATAATTGTTCTATGAAACTATTAGTTCTAAATTCTCATTAGAAGTAGTAGTTTTTACTAGATACGCCCTCAATATATATTATTATCAAACATGGATGAAACTACTCGAGTTTACCAACTTAAATGATATATTCTTATCATCTATTCAACTTGGGAATGTCAAGGGATTATGATTTATGAATGCTTGAAAAGCCAGCATCATAATCTGATTTATCAAATATTAGAACATACTTGTAATAATATATATGAGATATAAATATTGTTAATATGCTTGTATTGATGAACATATCTAAAGGAAAAACTACAAATATAACTATTATTAAAAGTAGTATTATTTCGCTTACAAAATATTGTTAAAAAAGAGACGAAGAGAATAGATAAGAAAAATCAATGGTATGTAACCTTCATTAACTAAATTGAGTGTATAACTCTGCCAAATCTAAATGGCATAAGAAGAATAAAACTTTAATATAGAGCTTCAATACATAGTTTGGGTTGAACCAAATACATATGATTTCTTTCAACCCTAGGTTGACCAAATACACGATATATAACTTTAATCCTATGCAACAGAAATTGGTAAGGAGCATTTTAGCTTATAGAAGAACAATATAATACATAGTCTAACTAAACAGTTGAGACCAACTGAATAAATTAACCTAAAAAGAATAAGCTTGAATTATCAATTATCCTAACTAATTAATAATACAATATGATGTTTGAGTTAGAAATTAATCATTACAATATTAAGCCTAGTGAATATAGAATATGCCCCATGCCATTGTATGCCCCATGCCATCTTAAATTCCACGATCTAGTGACCAAAACCCAAACAACTATGATATGAACCAATTGCCATTGTAGCTTAAAACGAATATTATATAATCATAATCTGTTCAGTTATTCAAAATATAGTTATCAATAATACTAATTCTAATATTTGAAATATTTAGGAACAATTGTGTAAAGGTATATATATAAAGATAGATTGTATCATAAGTAAAATCGAATCAAACAAAGGAAAAGGTTTATCAATTCTACTATAAGTATACATAAATAACAATTTTTAGCCTTAAACACTATATGTTAGTATATATACCTTACAATATAATACCTATAACATCATACAAAAATAAGAAAAATCTAATGTGAGGATATTAATTATTCATTATAAAAATTAAAGATTAATATTTTTATTACATCAACTATGTTAAATAGTAAGAAGTTAATATGAGTTGGTCTTTTGTCAATAATGGTCATTATTACTTACTTTATATAATTTTTATTTGATTTAGCTTGATATGATCGAAATAAAATATAGAAAAAATAATAATGTGTTATTATTATTATTTTTCCATAATTGATATTCAATAATTACTACTATTATAGTTCTCATTATTTTTGAATCATCATCATCATCATCATCATCAATTCATCATCATCATCATCATCATCATCATCATCATCATCATCATCATCATCATCATCATCATCATCATTATTATTATTGTTATTATTATTATTATATGAATTAAAATTATGTTGATATGATGTGATCAATCTATTTGAAAAATAATATGAGAAGTACAACCTTAGAAACCTTCATTTGTTATCAATTATCAATGGTTATTGTAAGTTAATATTATGTAAGGACCGTACAAAATATAAATATAATATACACTTAAAATAATATTTGAACTCAATATGATATGATCAAGCTAATAATGGAGTTGAATTATAAGTTATGCCTTAACATAAAAAGAAAAGTAATCTGATTTGAAGATATTTAAATTTCGAACATCAAATAAATCTTCAAAGATGAAATAATGACAAAAAATTCTAATGCCCCAAAATAATCTATATAATAATTTGCTTTTAATTAAATAAGATAAATTAAAATAAACAATCTTAAAATAATTAGTCTTTAATAACATTTTGGAATAAAAAAAATAGCACAAGCATGAGTGCATGACTCGCTACTGAAATGACCCGAATCCGATCCAAACTTGACCCGAAAATATAATAATTCGAACTCACCCGAGCCCGATCTGAACCCGAACCGAAATTAGAATAATCCAAATTTATCCGAATTTGAGTCAATCCGATCTCAACCCGACCTGATCCGAGAACTTAAAATGACCCGAGATTATCCAATACCAAGTTGATCCGAATCAAACCCGATCCGACCTGATCCAATAAAATGATCCGAGATTATCCGAAACCGATATGACCCGATTATTATTTAACCTGATCCGAAAGTGACTCGACCCGTCCGATTGCCAGCTCTACTCACCAGGTATAATTTGATTGTGTGGGAATTGGGAAGCAGTGGAAAATTGGGCACATTATGCTAGGCCATCTTCATTTTTAAGCCTTCAAGCTAACCCATTTTACCATCACGATTTCAGTTAAGTTAATTACATCATAGAATAACTCTACATGGGAACAACAATGTGAAAGGGCACATTGGGACCTTTCACATATTTCCAGGACAAGAAACATTGAAACACCGAGCACACTTACGATAGTCATTAACGCTCAAACTACCCCACAGCAATCAAACAAATGAGAAAATCACATTGACAAAGAAGATGTAACAAACAAATTCCCAACTGAAAGTGAAAGAGGAAATGATTAGTAGATTACCGGTGGCGTCCAAGGCATCAGTGGGAGGGACTGTGGCAGCTTCGCCATAAATGGCCTTGAGTCGGACAAGGGGCACAATGGCTGAATCAGGTGAAGACGCTTCGGCGAAGAGCTGTTGCTTCCAATCCCACATCGTTTTCTTCATGATTTTATTAGATTTGAGTAGAGAATCTTTCTCGGCCTCTAGAGTTTCAATGTAATTTTGTTGGTTTACAGACCGCACACTTAATGCCACGAACGAACCCACCAAAACTATGTCAACGAAGATGTTGCTATTGATTACTCTTGATGCCAGATTCAATGCCTTTGCTGCCACCTCCATGTTTCTCTTCCGCTCACTGCAATCCAGTCGTAAGCTGCTACTGGTCAAGCAGACGGCTCAGTCCTCGTGCTCAGCAGCTCAGAGATGACTCAAATCCGACTCCAATCTTCAAACAGCTAGAAGCTTCAGTTGGAAGAAAAACGGCGCAATTGATACTCAAGGTAATAACCAAGGAAATAAATAAACCACAGCTAATTCTCCGTCTGGCCCTTGGGAAGTGAAAATGAATGTAAAAACACTTCTTACAAATTCTTCTTTATATTTTTGTGAAGGAAAAAGAAACAGCGAATTAATAATCAATGGAAAAATATTCATGAAAATTAGAAAGACTATATTAATGAATTTATCAGAAATTCTCATGATTTTGATTTTGAAATTGCATTTGATAACAACAACATTGTTAATAAAAGAATGATGCGAAGAAGTGAAGAATCAATTACCTCGGCGCCGAAAAGAGTCGAAGCACGAGCGAAAAATAACGGGCAGATGTGCCCTCGACGAACCTGGAGAAAGCGGTAGGAGCGACCACGGGCACAGAGGGTACTTGGACCATAAGGGGTTTTACTAACGACATTATATAATTAGCGAATGAGATAGGAATATCAAATAAAATAGAATGCTGAGAAATTATTCAGTTATTTTTACTTTTCTATGGTGGAAAAAATTGGAAATAACTAACAATATTAGTCAATATATTCCTAATTATTAAATGCCAATTACTTTGGTAAGTGTATCATACTATATATAAAAATACATAGAATACATAAAAATTTTTGTTTTTTCAGCATATATGTGTCATATTCGTACCATATATAAAAATAAAATATATAACAATCTTTTTATCGAAATGTGTCATATATATCATGTATCTCATTAGTTTATACATGTGATGTGACATGTGACCATTTCTATTACTTAAAAAACTATAATAATAACAAATAAAAATTTTATATTAATTTTTTTTTGTTATAGATAGTAGAATCTTTATATATATATATATATATATATTCTTCAGACCAAACTATTGGATCTTAGTTGTCAATTAGAGAAAAATAAAGAGTATAGAATAATATTATAGCATATTATATATAAAAATAAAAGATGTGCCAAAAAAATTTCTTGTATAAAAGAAAAGCTTAAAAAGCAAGTTTTTTTTTCCTAGATAAACTAGTTACTTGTTGGACATTTTATTTTAGTTAAGAAACAAAGTATGCAATACAAGTGATTGAGGGTTTGTTGTCCTCATTTCATTTGTGATGGCATGATTTGAACTAAAAATTTTAATGAGTTATTAAAGCTATATTATTAATGTTATAGTATAGGTTGTTATAATTAAAATTTTATATAGGATTAATTGATAAGCTCCTGATTGGATCTTAAGATCGCAAGAGCCTACAAAAAAATAAAATTTATATTCTTATATATTATAAAATAGCATGTGTTAAGTTAAAAGAATATAATTACACTCTTAAGCTTTCATATAGTTATTGTTTGAATTGTAGCAACTTACAAGTAATATAAAATATTAAAATCATTGTACATATTAGGAACTAGAGTAAGTTAACAATATCATAAATAAATTGTCAAATGAAAAATAAAAATTACAATGAGATTATAGGTATAAGTAACATATAACTCATTGTATTTAAAATATATAATATTGTTAGTATTAAGAAAAATACATAAATAATGAACAATATGAATGATAATGATGGCAATAATAAAAAGATATTATTTAAAAGAATAAAACCTAAAAACTTAATGTTGGCTTTTGAAATTATGATGGATTGATATGAAAAGGGGGGGGGAGTTTTTACTATATGCACACATATTAAGTGACTATATAAACCATGTATATACCATAAACTAAAGCTTGTATGCATTATAAAGGTAACATAACCATAAAAAAATAGGGAAAGTATTAATTTTGAGTTCATTAGAATTTAATAATTAATAATATTGTAAAATTTAATATATTTATCTTACCATTTAGATGGATATTATATTATTGTCGATATTTTACATCAACAATCAACTTCAATATCGTAGTTGTATTTTAGTCATATTTTATTTGTTTCAACTCATTTTCAAGACATGTTGCAAAATAATATAGGAATGAAAATTATATGATTAAGAAATAAATATATGTGAAATAGGAAGGACTGTAGATTTGGAAATATGTAAATAAAAGTTATAGTGATTATATAGAATTATAGGATTTTACCTAGGATTTAATATTCTAACTAGAATCATAAAATTATATGACTATTTGACTACTCTAATATTCTACCTAGGATTATACATTATTTTATGACTTTTGAATTGTGGAATCATATGATCGAATTGGAATTTTAATAATTATGGTTATAATTAATTTATTTCTATTAGTTTTATTGTTATTCTTGTTATCATTACTATCATTATTATAACTATTATAATGAATTTTATACATTTTATTATTGAAAAATTTTCAGTATGATATGATATAATTAATCTAGAAAATAAAATGAGGAGAATAAGTTCTGGCTCAATTGATCAACATTATACTCGAATGCTAATACATCTCGCTAGAAGTGCCAACTTTTCATATAATGAAGAGAGTCTAATGAAATGTATGTGCCTTACACGCTTGAATGATTCCTCATAGCAACCCTTTCTTTGTTTCCTCTTCTCCTCCTTCAACTCATATTATATCTATGCAAATTCCCCTATCTCAATCCAAAATGATGAAACACATCGATTTTCTCAACCTTGATGGTGTACACTAACATAGAAGATGGCAACCACATTGAAATGGTTATTGTGATTGAACCATGTGAAGATATAGGAGGTAACGTGGTTGGCCCTATAGAAGATAGTGAGAAGAATTACAATAAGTGTGGTTTCTCTCCTTTAGTTCCCCCCCCCTTTTAAAAGAATCAATATTTTCATTAAATTGAAATTATAAGGCATTACAACCAAGGGACCAAAATTTATCAATCAAATGAATAATGCAATTATACTTAGAGTTTCTATGGTCATGCAAGCATCTATGGGAGATATTAGTAGCAATGGTTTTAGTCATTGCATTCCAGTTATAAGGTATTTCATTAAAAAACCTTTTTGTTCCTTACCTTCAGTATCTTGTAAATAAATGTGATGAGTAAACCTCTTAAGAGAAGCAACCTTGACCTCAATTGGCCATGCATGAAGGTGAATTCAACTAGTAATCTACTTCAACTAAGCGTTGATTCTATGAATCTCATGATGTGATAAATGATATGAATAATATCCCCATAGTTGGGTAGTGCATAACAAATGGGAGACACATTGTTGATTTGCCAAGGGGATGTACTTGCTGAGACAATCCTTTGTGGCCAAATGGCTTGTTGTAGCCAGCCAAGATATGAATTGGTGACTAGGGTTGTAGGGTTTTGCCATATTGTATTCCACTAATCTTATTTTAGACATTTATGTCTCAATTTTGCATAAGCTTTTCTAATACTATAGGGTGCATTCTATTGTAGTCTTCTAAAAATAGGATAGAGTGAAGGTATCAAACCTAGAATACTTCTCAAACACCACAAATAAACTATAGGGGTATCAATATACCAAATCGAAACATGTTTGATGAATATACTATAGATCCATTTGATCCATAGAATGTCTTTCTTCTGAGCCAAATTCCAAAGATGTTTTCCAAGTGCTTCAACATTCTAGTTGTTAATGTCAATAATGTCAAGTCCTCCTTCATTCCTTGGTAGACAATAAGAATTCTAAGCAACTAGAGCTTTATGAGTGAATGTCGTATTACCAGTCCATAAAAAGTTTTGATAAACCGCAATGGGGTGGGTAAGGACCTTCTTAGAAAGTAATAATAACTAACTCCAATACATCTGTATACCAAAGATAATTGATTTTAAAAGTTGAATTTTTCTTGCGTAAGAAAGAATTTTAGTATCCCAATGATTCATTATGTGAAGGACCTTATTTGTGAGTATAGTCATGTGATAAGCATTCAGGCATGTATCCTCAACAAGGACCCCCAAGTACTTGAAGGGCAATGATCCTTGTGTGAAATTCAAGTAATGTAAAATTTCCAACTTAACTTGTTGTGGGACACCTCCAAACAAAATGGAGCTTTTATGGGAGTTGATGGTTTACCCTATTAGTCTAGTAAAATGTTGGAACTTGTGCATAAGGCATTGAACTAAATGAAGGTAGCCATGAAAAAAGAGAAGTATGTTATCTACAAATGATAAGTTGACAATTTCAAGTTCTAACATTATGGATGACCTTTAAAACCCGGTTCATGCCATAAGGTCCTCATCATTTAGCTGAAATATTCCATGATAAATACAAATAGATAGGGAGAGAGGGGATCACCTTGTCTTAGACCTCTCTTTCATTTAATGAGTTCTAAAATAGAACCATTAATTGAAATGAAATATTTCATACTAGAAACACAAACCATAATAACCTTGATAAGATGAGGCAGGAAGTGAAAGGCTAGTATGACTTTCTCTAGGAACTCCCATCGAATTGAGCCATAATGTCTGCATAAGTCTACCTTCAACATGCATCTTAGAGAAGTGTGTTTACTTCCATAAAGTCTTAATAATTCATGTGCCAATAAAATACTCTCATAAATTGATCTACCTTTATTGAAGGCTGATTGAAAAAGATCAGTCATGTATGGAAGGATGTGTTGTAATATGGGAGTTGAAATATTTGTGAATGCTTTGTATAATATAGTACAACAAGTCATTGACTTGAAATCCCTTACATTTTCAACATTAGGTACCTTAAGGATAAGAAAAAGTAATATTAAGGTGATGAAGCTGGGGAGACTTGGTGTGAGGAAGGATTCATTCAATAGTTTCCATATGTCATCACCTACAATATTCGATGCCTTCTTAAAAGAAAAAAAAATAAATAAAACCATCTAGGTTAGGGCCTTTGAGTCACTAATGGAAAAAATAGCTTCTCTGACCTCTATCTTAGTCAAAGGTCTAATAAGTTGGTGTTGTTGCTCAATCATAAGAATGAGCCCCTCTTGTAATGCCTAATGTGCAAGTTCCACTTTGTGAAGCTCCTATTTACCCAAGATAAGAGTGTGGTAATCCCTAAAACCTTTCAAGATACCATCCTAATCAGAATTCCATTCTCCTATTTCTCCTTTGATTTTTTAGATTACACTTCATTTTTGTTTATCTTTCATTGTGGAAAAGAAGAATTGAGTGTTAGCATCACCTTCATTGATCCACCTTATGGCAGCCTTCTATTTAAGAAAGTTTTCCTCACACTGGGAAAGGTGTTCATAAAATTTTAGAGCATCTCTCTCTATCTATTGTAACTCCAAGTTGGAAGGATTTGATTTGAAGGCATGTTGGGTTGTCCTAAGAACTTTCTTATATGATGCAACTCTTTTAGAAATGCCACTATAACTAGATTTATTCATCTACTTGAATCTAGTTTTAAGAGCATGAATTCTATGTTTCAATCTTACAATTATCGTACCTCCATGAGAATTTAACCAAACTTTAGTTAATATCTTCAAGAAATCAAGGTCTTTGCACCACATATTGAAATTTTTGAATGATTTTTTATTGTTATTGGTAGATTATTTGATGCGAGATGAAATGCACATTGATCTAAGGCTCCTCATTAAATGTTTTAGACACAAGGGGGTACATGCTAAGCCAACTCAAGTTAACCAAAACTCTATCAAATTACAAGGGATTCGGTCTTGCCTAATTTTTCTATTGCACTAAGTGAAGAATGGACCAGAGAAGGGAAGCTCATGAAGGATAAGATGATGGATACATGTCCTAAAATCACTAACATTCTAATGGTGAGGCATTTTACCTTGAAATTTCAAATCACCCATTATAAGTCAAGGATCAGATTTTATGTTCTAGGTCAGAAGTCAACACCAAAGATTCTTACATTCAATATAAAAATTGAGAGCATAAATGAAAGTCACATACAAAAGGGTTCCATCTACATCTAAGGCTATAACAAGTAAGGCTTGAGAACAATCAAAGATGAATGTTACTTGCCAACAAGAAGTATCCCATAGGCACCATATATAGCCATTGTCATGATATGCATAATTATTTAAAAATTCAAAACCTAGAAAAATCTTGTGTTTGATGCTATCGACCTTGTTAGACTTTATTCTAGTTTCTAAGAGGTTAAAAAAGGATAACTGATTACTTCTATACCACTTTGTTATGTCCTTTTGTTTGTGAGGTTTCTTTAAATCTCTTACCTTTAAGTGGGAAATCATTGAAAAGGTTGAGGTTGGGGGGTTCCTCCCTTTTCTACTTTTTTTCCCTATAAGGGTTTCTCCTCTTTCACTATTGACAAAGTTGTGAGGTTTGATTTTTCCACTCTCCTTTGAGTAGTAGATGGGTTATGTAACACCCTATGGAGACACACTCGGCCAGATATATTCGTGAGCCAATAAGTCCTCCAACTGAGACTTTAACTCTCTCAACTCCACTACTAACATCTGATATGGTGCCTTAGAAATAGGTTTGGCCCCCAGTACCAACTTAATGGTGAAATCTATCTCCTGAATCGTTAGCATACCTGGAATCTCCTCAGAAAACATGTCTAGAAGCTCATGAACCACAGGAATGTCCTCCAATGCCGACACATCCTTGTTCAACTCCTAAACCCCGCATAAGAACATGGGGCAACCTCTATACACTAAGGAATACAATGTATGGGCAGATATGACCTTCGTCGTAGGCCAAGGCTTGCATCTCCAATAAGAGACCCTAGCACCCTGAGGCCCCTGAAGCATGACTTGCTTCTGTGAACAATCTATCACTGCCTTATACTTTTCTAACATATCCATCCCAAGGATAATGTCAAAATCTTGAAGGTATATCTCAACCAAGTCTCCTAGGAAGTCTACCCCACCTATCTATAAGGCCACATTCGAGTAGAGCCTAGTACAATCCATTTTATCCCCAAAAGGTAACATCACAAATATAAATACAGAAGAAGATGAAGTCAATGCAGCTTTAGCAACAAATGAAGAAGACAAAAATGATAGAGATGCTCCCGAATCAAATAACACATAAACGGGTAATGACAGGATTGAGAATGTACTAGTGACCACATCCAACTACCTGCCAGCCTCTGCATGGCTGATGACATTCAGGCACCCACCTAACTGTCCTCTTTGGTATCCTCTACGATACCCTCCATAACTTTGGGATTGACCTCCTCCATTTTGAGGAAAAGAGCAAGGACCCTGCATTATCTCTTGACTCCTACTAGTCTACCTATTAGGTGGGGCAGGTGCTCTCTATTGATACTATTGCTGAGGTTGCTGGTAGGTTCCCTACTGGAAAGCCTACTACTGTGGAATCAGTGGTGCCTGCTGTTGATATTGACCCTACTGTTGCTGAAACTCAAAAGGTCGTTAGCCTAGCTCACCACACACCCTACACCGAATTAGGTCACCCAGGTAAGTATACCCCGGATGATCCCGACCACAGAAATGGCTTGCGAAGCGCCTCAACTTACCCCAATACCTGTTCTGACCTCTTGATTCTGACCTTTCCATTGGAACCCATGAGATCCTCCTCCTTGGTACTAGACCTTGCCCCCAGAACCCTACAACTTGGGCTTCCTCTTTTCTAGAATGGAAGCCTACTCTTGAACCAACATAGCCGCTATGCACACCCTCTCATATAACGTGGCCAGGTCCTAGAAAGCCACAGTATCCATCATCCTTCAAATGCTAAAATGGAGTCCCTGCTCAAACCGATAAACCACTGTCGACTCACTAGCTGCTATCCCCGGCACAAACCTTAATAGCTCTATGAACTAGGTATGGTATTGCCTCACCGTCATATTCCCCTAAGTCAACTGCATAAACTCTTTTAGCTTTTCCCTCTTAAGACCCTCAGGGTAGAACTTAGCACAAATTGCTACCTTGAATTCCTCTTAGGACATCTACAGTCCGTCTAGTGCACGACGACCTACCCACTAGATGTTGGCAACTCCTTATAAGAAGAAGGTTGTTATACCTGCCTTTCGAGATAGCGGACAATCAACTACCTCAAACGTCCTATCCAAGTCCTAAATCCATCCCTCTTGGATGACCGAGTCCTCATCTCAAGCATAGATTGGTGGGTGATGTTCCATAACCCTTCGGAGCCAATCCTCTATGATACCCTCCTGTGGGTGATGTGGAGGTAGCGGTGCCGGCTGAGGCGGACGTCGAACAAACTCAATAAATGCCTCAAAAGTCTCCTCTAAACGACCAATACGACCATTGAGCGCCATCGACTAACTAGCTGCAAGATAGAGAATATGTTAGGCCTAAGCCTTCCTAGCTAACTAACACATAATGTAAGTTAATTCACATTTCAAGGTCATTTAGGCTACTCATCCCCTATTCCTCACAAGTTAATTCGAGTCTTTAAAAAAAACTAGTTGTTTTTGAAATGTGAAATAGACCATTAGAAATCAGCTGAGGGATCGTTGAAAACTAAATTTTTGAAAACCAAAACACGGTAATCAAAACCAAAAGCTCTGATACCAACTTGTAACACCCTAATTTTTACTATTGAAAAATTTCGTTTGTAGCGGAAATAACTAAGTAAAAATAGTGGGGGTTACCTCTGTGATCAATGTAATTCTGGTTTATGCAACCATCTTTACATCAATCACAAGGCTAAATAGTTCAAGATAATACAAGGAAATTAGAAAATGAAAGTGCAGTTATAGTACAAACACTAAGTTTGGAGTATTACTTTGAGTTTTACAATACCAAAATACAAAAAGGGGATACCATGGATCAAGAGTCCAAGAAGGGTATCCAGTTTAATACATAACTTGGATAACAAATACTCTTCACCCGATTCCAACATAAATGGAGTCACTCATCCCCGTATAAGGCATCATAAGCCACAAAATTATCTACTTGATCCTCTTAAACCTGCACAAAAGATCCAGGGCCTTCTACTTGTGGGAATGAGCAACACCCATAAAAGGAGTGGTTAGTACACTACATACTGAGTAAGGGAACAATATTATCGAAATAGGAATACAATTAGCACATGCTTTCACATTAAATGATAAATGAAAAACAACCAAGTAAATTATCATCTTATAAGGTAATACGATCTAGATCCTTTTATTAAGTATAGTCCATTTTTATTCTTTTATGTGTGATGAGTGCAGACATCCCACTAATCTTAAATTGGTGGAATGGTCTAAAACTTCTCAAGGACAACACACCCAAGCCACAATTATTTCCAGTGGAACGGAGGTAATAACATCTTTTTGGGGCAGAACACTCCCGAGCCACTACTATACCCAGTGGAACGGGAATAAATCACCATGGTCCTGACTCATGCATTCTTCCACTTTAAATCATTAGTATCTTTTCCCATAGGTTGTTTAGTATCTTTTCCCATAGGTTGTAAAGATATGTTTTATTTCATGATAAGTAGGCGCCCCACTATTCTTAACTGGTGGAACAATTTGAAACTTCTCAGGGATAACATACCCAAGCCACTATTCTTTCCAGTGGAACGGAGATTAAAAATATCGTCTTGGGGCAGAACACTCCTGAGCCACTGTTCTATCTCATGGAACGGGAATACATATATATAGATTTAAGAAAAATAACACCATGGCCCTACTCACGTGCTCTTTTACTTTAAGTGATTAGTATTTTATTTAATATTGATTCTCAGGCATAAAACATATTCAAACAGATATGCATATAATATATATCTAAAACATCGAGTCTTGTCAAACCTTAATTACACTCCCTTTAGCATTCCTTCTCCCATGTTGGTTGTTCCACGCACATTATATTATGACATCTCCTAAATCCCATCATTAGTATCATGCCCAAAAATCACAACCCAATTCCCATGAGTTTGATTTACTAATCTCATCCCAATATATATATATTAAACACTGAAGTGTCCAAGTCTAAATCCTATAAAATTGTCATAACACTTCATATAAAATATTCATCATTTTTAATTCCCAATAGCTATTCTATAATCCATGAAGATGGAATAATAATAATATTAACATCTCAAGATGAATTATCCCAAATTTACTATTAAGCAATTATGAACCCCAAATTAATGATAATATCCCCATGAATTAATCAAATTATTATTATTATCAAAATTTTAAGCCTCCTAACACATAAGTTACCGAAACCTCATTAATATCCCATAATGACCAAGTTATCCTTTTAACAAAATTAACTCCTTTATTTCATAAAATATTATACCTTCCATACATATTATTTTCTTTTCCAAGTCCTCATTTATCATCATACCTCATGAGAGATCTTAAGCCCATTTACCACAACTCATTCAACCTATATTTTATATCATAAGACGTAATTTCATAGTTATAACATTCTCATCATTCAACCCATATTTCATACTATAGGTATAATTTCACAATTTTGACATTATCATCCTTCAATCCTTATTTCATACCTTAAGTTATAATTTTTACAAATGTGATATTCTCATCGTTCAACCCACATTTCATAACTCAAAATATAATTTCACAAATATGACATTATCATCATTCAACCCAGATTTCATACCAAGAACATATTTCCACAAGGACAATATTATCATCATTCAACCATAGATATATTTCTACAAGTATGATATTAACATCACTCAACCTATATTTCATGCTATAAGATGCATTCTCACAAATAATATATTATTGGTACAATCATAATATAATGGTATCTCTTACAACCCTTATATCCTTTCAACATAACATGCATAACATTAGAAATTATCAATACCAACATACATCACATATTATAGCAGCAATATCATGTAAAATACATTTATTTGAATAAGCAAATATCATCAAAAGTCTTAAGCATCGAATAGTATCCTTACCAACTAGGAAACCGGGCTCTAAGCACGTAAAATTCTATACTTCCTCCTCCGAAGCTACTGGAAAACCACCTACAAAAAATAGTAAAATTACGGTTAGACTCGAAGAGTGAAACCTAAGGAAAAAATCAAGGTAAAGAGGGTAGAAGTAGGTAAAATCTTAGTCAAATGAGACCTTAAGATGTGTGGATATGTAGAGGAATGTGTGGTGGAGCTATGGTAGAAATTTGGTGGTGGTTGGTTGAGGTTTGGAGGTAAAAATAGGGATGCACGAATAAGATGGGAGGTTACACGACCAGGTGGTGTAAAAGTTGCATGGTTGTGCGACACTGGGTTGAGAGAAAATAAAATGCATAGCTAGGCGGTGAAAAAGTTGCATGGCTATGTAGAATCAGGCCGAGAGGAAAATTTTTGCACGGTCAGACTATGCATGGATTGTATGGTTGTGCAACAAGTGTTTTAAGCATTGCATGACTGTGCACACTACAACGCTGCAAAAAATGAGAGGGAGAAGGAGGGAAAAGAGACGGAGGTTGGCAGCGATGGCTAGCGGGAGGATGTTGGGGCGACCTTCGTGGTTGGTCTACCGGCCAAATGGCTGCAAGTGGTGGCCGAAGTGGTGCTGCTAATGCCAAAATAGGTATAGGAAGAGGAAAAGAAAAATAACAAGGAGAATAATGGAAGGAGAAGGGTAAGGGAGCTTCGGTAATAGCTCTTGGGCACAAAATTTTGGCAGAGTAAGGCAAAACCAAAGAGAAATAGGGAGAGTGTGAGGTATATATATATATATGCATGTGTGTTGTGTGGTATATTTTGGGAAGATGAAAAAGAATAGGGAGGAGGGTGGCATGCGATGGGGGACTAGTGACGGTGCAGATGCAAGTTGATGATGGAGGTGATGGCTGTAGAGGATGACTAGGGCAGGGTAAAAGCTGCAAGGTGAGGGTGATGATGGTTGATGGAAGTGTTACGTAAGGGTGGAAGGGATAGGGAGGTTGTAGGGGGATGGGGTTTGCGACGAGGAAAGATGCAGGGATAAGGGTGGAGAAGGAGAAGAAGAAGAAGAAGTAAAGGGGAGGTGAGGTGAGGTGAGGTTGATGGATGATGGAAGTCTGCAGGGGATAAGATGAGAGATGGTGCAAGTGGTGGTGCAAGTTGCAAGTGCAACTTGTAGAAATGCAACAAAGGGGCTAGCGAAAGAAGGAGGAGAAGGAAAGAAAATAAAAGAAAAAGGGAAAGAAAAGGAAAAGAGAAAGGGTTGAGGGAATTAGTTTAGGATGAGTTTGGATTAGTTAAGGGTAACTAGGATTAGCGGAAATTTTAGCGAATTTGACTTCAGTTTATGAATTTCTGTTTATCAAGGTTAAGTTTCTTTGAAATTGATTAATGTTTTGGGATTGGGAATTGCTTAAGGCTAATATAGGATTTATTAGGATTAGGATCAAATTAGGTGCTAATAATGCGGGATTAGATTAAACAAAATTTTGGAGTATTATATTACTACCCCCTTAAAAGAGACTTCGTCCCCCAAGCCAACAAGTCTAGGATAGGGAAGAAGAGGAAATAATGGAAGGGAACAATTTTGGCTGTTAAATCCATTGGCGTTACTACTATACTACCAAGTACTACCTCCCTTAAAGGAAAGGAACGCCTAAATTCTAATACACCTGAGCTGAAGAGCTCAGGGTACACTTCACGCATATCCTTCTCAGTCTCCCAAGTCACTTCCTTTACCCTATGATGGCTTTAAAGAATCTTCACAAGTGAAACTAAGCTTGTTTGGGTGCGTCAAATATTGGTATTGAGAATCCTCAAAGGCCTCTCCTTATAGGAAAACGAATCATCAAGCTCGATCTCATCTAGTATGATCACGTGCAATGGGTTTGAACATACTTCCTAAGTTGAGAAATATGAAAGACGTTATGAACTCAAACTAACTCTGGCGAGAGTGTTAGGCGGTATACAACTTTGCTAACCCTATCAAGAATCTCATAAGGGCTGATATACCTTGGGCTTACCTTACCCTTCCAACCAAATCTCTACACTCCCTTAGTAGGTGAAACCCTCAATAGAACTCTATTCACTAGCTTAAAACTATCACTACGACATCTCTAATCTGCGTAGCTCTTCTGGCGACTCTGAGCTGCTCTCATCCTATCCTGGATCAATCAAACCTGCTTAACCATCCCCTCAATCATCTTCGGTCTAAGTACAATGGTCTCATTGATGTCACTTCAAAACAAGGGTGTCCTACACTTACATCCATACAATGCCTCAAAAGGTGCCATCCTTATGCTAGCATGATAACTATTGTTGTACAAAAACTCAACCAAATGCAAAAGATCTTCCCAAATGCCTTAGAAATCCAGAATGCAAGCATGAAGCATATCCTCCAGAGTCTGAATCATCCTATTAGTCTATCCGTCCATAGCTAGATGGAAAGTGGTACTCATCCTCAATCTTGAGCCCATATCCTCTTGAAACTTCCCCCAGAAGTGCGAAAGAAATCTCAAACCGTGATTGGATATTATGTAGGTAGGGGTACCATGCCTACTCACCACAAAACTCAAATATGTGTCTACTAACTGATCCATACTCTAAGTCGATTTAATTGGCACAAATATTGTGGACTTAGTCAACCTATTGACGATAAACCAAATTGTATCACAACCGCTACAAGTCCTTAGTAGCCCACTTACAAAATCCATTGAGATGGAGTCCCACTTCCACCCTAGAACATCTAAAGGTTGAACCAACCCTGCAAGTTTCCGATGCTCAATCTTAACCTTCTGGCAAGTCAAACATCTTCATACAAACTCTGCTACCTCTCGCTTCATGTGAGGCTACCAGTAGATCCTCTTGAGTTCCTTACACAACTTACCTCCTCCTAGGTGGATAGAATATGGGGTACAATAACTTCCTCCAGAATCCAGCACTTCAGATCAGTGCAACTCTACAGTACACACCAATGACTTCTATAGCGAATTCTACCATCCTCATGAATCTGGAAGCCCTCAACTCCACCATCCTAAATCTTCTGCCGAATATTCTTAAGCTTAACATCCTCAAACTGTCAAGCTTGAATCTCATCAAAGATCGTGGGCGTAATCATTAATGCACTCATTCAAACCTCTAGCTCACCAAGCTGGATTATCTCTATCCCCATCTCACCAAACTCCTCTAGTAATTGACTAGTAACCATAATAGAACCCAAAGTGTGTGATGTTTTCCTACTCAAGGCATCCGTGACAACATTGGCCTTACCCTCGTGGTAGGTTAAGTCAATATCATAGTCCTTTACCAATTCGATTTATCTTCTTTTCCTCATATTTAGCTCCTTCTGAGTGAATATATACTTGAGGCTCTTATGGTTGGCGTAGAATTTGCACTTCGTCCCATACAGATAATGCGTCCAAATCTTCAACCAAAGACAATTGTAGCCAACTCTAGGTTATGCGTCGGATAATTCTACTCATATTGCTTCAATTGGTGAGAAGCATAAGCCACAACCTTACCATTCTTCATTAGAACACAACCAAGTCCATGCTTTGATGCGTTGTTGTAGACCTCAAATCCATTTGAACCTGAAGCTAAGGTTAAAACTGGTGTTATAGTCAATCGCTGCTTTAACTCTTGAAATGCTCTCTCACAGGCGCCATCCCACTACAACTTTGTCATCTTCTTCAGAAGGATTGTTAAAGGACGAGCTATCTTTGAGAAATCCTTGACAAAGCGTCTATAGTACCCAGCCAAACCCAGGAAACTACATACCTTAGAGACGCTAGTGGGTGCCTTCCACTCAGTCACCACTAAATTATTCATCGGGTCCATAGCGACTCCTCCTGCTGATACCACGTATCCTAAAAATGCAACCTCCTAAAGCCAAAACTCACACTTAGAGCATCCACATCAAAGGAGCAAAAAAAAATCAATATACCTTTTAAAATTATTTTAATATAATTAAATTTTATTTTATATTTTAAATGTTTAAAGTGGAACAAAATTTTAGCGTATTGCCGTAGCAAAATTTTTTGCTTCGGTGCAAGTAATCGCGCCCGCTTGCCTTTTTCCATCTTTTTGCCTCGTTGCTGTGATGTATTGCGTCGCAGCAACGGACGTAAAAAATTTTTGATCCATTGATGTGGACGGTCTTATAGAGTTTAGCATACAACTTATGCTCCCTCAGAAGTGATAAAATTGTCCGTAGACGCTGTTCATGCTCCTCTTTACTCCAAGAGTAAACCAAGATATCATCAACCCTTCCCAGTGCCCTCTTCTTCACATATCTTGCTCCTCTCCTCATGTGAGCCATGGAGGAGAGAGGAGAGAGGAGAGAGATCTTACATGGGTAAGTTTCAAAGGTTGGTTACTTTAAGACTAATGGCTTGGACTAAAGAGATATTAAAGGTCAAGAACATAAATATTATGAGGATGTCCTAATACAACATTTGAGAAACTCGTCGCACCACAATTTGGTTATCAGAACTTAGATATAAAACTTTAAGCCATAAGATTTTAGACCTCTAGGATCTTAATAAGACATATGAATTGATTGATTTGGGTTGAGGTTTCTTTCTAATTAAAATTCATAAGAAGTTCGACCATGATATATCTTACAATATCATGGACTATTCTTTAGCAATATCTTATAGTTCATCACTTAACTCCAAACTTTAGGGCATATTTGGTTGTAATCATCCACACTCTACCTTGGGTTCAATTTTCTGAGATACCCATCAATTATTATTAGTGATGTTAAAAAACTAAAGGAGATTGGAAATTGTATTGGACACTTTGTGAAAATTGAAACCACAAATA
Organism: Tamarix austromongolica; assembly: GCA_039764185.1. Taxonomy (NCBI): domain Eukaryota; kingdom Viridiplantae; phylum Streptophyta; class Magnoliopsida; order Caryophyllales; family Tamaricaceae; genus Tamarix; species Tamarix austromongolica. The sequence continues at coordinate 38,693,180 of CM077808.1, read as the reverse complement.
GGGAGTATTCAACAAGACATTTTTTTTTTGCTTGGTTGTTGATATGGATTTGAAGAAGCCTCTACTCCTTAAATTTTATCTAGGCATAATCCTTTATCATGGGGAGTGTGAAGAACTTCAAACCATATATTTTCTTTGTGTAAAGGTTGGTTACCTTCCTAATGAATGCTGTAACTCTCCTAAAGTTGTATCGTGACTTGAGGAGGAAGGATATGATATGATGGTCGATAAATCAAAGTAGGAAACAAAGAACATAGAGGATAAGACTTTGGGTCCTTATATGTAGGTGTAAAACCCCCAATTTTACAAGGTGTACTTTTTTTTATTTAAAATAGGTTTATAGGAGCCAAAAAAAAAAACACAGAGTGTTACACTACATCCAACATAGAAGAAGTATTCTTTATACCCAATTTATGCAAGGTAAAAGGATAAAAATAACTTGTATCTAGGGACTAGGTTTAGAAAACACTCGATCCTGAAGTAGTACAAGATTAACAAACAAAGAGAATATAATAGATATAATAGAAAATAGAAGATTAAAAGTCTAAAGAAAGAAAGATATCTAAATAACCATAACTTAGTGCATAATAATACATCACTTTGTTTACTTATCAATATACCACTTCCATTTATATTACCATTGTCCTATCACATAGGATATTATTTATCATTTTAACATGGATTACAAATTATCATGAAATTCACACCAACTATTATTACTATTTAAAATACTTAGACATGTATCATGGTTAATCATATCAAAAATGTTACAAACACATGAAATAATGATAAGGCATAAAGAAAAATAACAAGTTCCATAGAAGACATTACATAAGTAAAAAGACCATAATGCCCTCACAAAACCCTAATATACAATCAAAGTGTAAATCCATTCATAATACTCTTGAATTCACCAAATTTAACATAATAGTCCCATATAACATATTAAACATCATATCTAACAATTAGGATTTAGCTCCAAAGTTTTACACATAATATACTAATGTTACCTTTTTGGTTACTTAATTTAAGTCAATTTCTCATAAAATTACACTTATGCTAATCATTTTATCACATATCATACCCATAATAATTTAAACTCATCAACCCTTATAAAACATCAAATTTTCATATTTAACCTAAAATGATCATTTTGCCCTTATTTCACCTAAACACTTCAAAACTTGTGGAAATCATTACTTAAACCATATCTAACCAACGCTTATCATATTATATATTAAAATTCATGTAAAAACTCCAATGAATACAATGGATTATCCAAAACTATCAAAACCCCCAAAAAATGAATGAAACACCCTTAACCTAATCTAACACATAAAATACCTAAAACTCCACATCCATAATCTTCACCAATTTTCCACATAATCTCCCATACATTATTGTGATACTAAATATGTAATTATCCTTAATTAAAAGCAACCCAAGAAACCAAAAAAATGCCTAAGGGTCAAACCACCATAAGCCCAGACACCACTACAAAAATAAACTATAATACCCCATAATTTTAAACCTCTTCATTTACTCTTTTGACGGTCATTGTTTAAATTTTTATGAGGATGTAATACCTTATATTTGGAATTAAAATTGTATTATATCTATAATATTTTATTCATTTTAATATAAAAGATAAGCTCTCTTCTTAATTTTAGAATTTCTAAGAAAACATTTGTTTGTATAATGCTTTTGATAATTTGAAAGTTATTATTTTTAGAAAATAGTTATTTTGTGTCATAATGTGTTAACAATATTTTAAAATATTTTTATATTATTGTTTGTATTTTTTTCTATAATTTAAAATCATATTTTAAACCATTATTTTATATTGTATAGTAAAAGGTAAAATGAGAATTTTATAAATAAATAATTTTTGGAAAAAAAATAAAGTAAGTAATTAAAATAATAAGATTCCTACCTTATGTATGAAATGAGGTGTGATATATTATTTTTATTTTAAATAAAAAAATTTAATTACTTAGTTAGTGAGATTAATTTATCAATTTGGAAATTCATTTATATATTCATATAATTAAATCTTTCATTATTTTTGTAGTTAGTTAAAATAGTTTGGATAGGACAAATTTTTGTAATATATGATAAAATTATCCTTTGTTTATTCCTTAGTATCTGTAATTTTTATCTACTAATTATATTCAATGATATTATATGATAAATCTTTCTTTATCTCATTCCCCCACCCCAAATTAGTAGATAAATCAAGCAACATTTAGTAATTTAGCTATAATGTTTTCATTTAATAACAAAATTGAACGATACTTTTCGCATAGAAATCTAACTTCAATATCTAAAACTTTTTTCTTTTGAGTTTTATCAATATCTAAACGGAACTTAGTGAAAAATATTAATCAATGCTAGTCATAATTTACTTGTGCAAATTTAATATATATTTCTATTCTAAAAGCTCATATAAAGCCTTAATAGCCAAATATTTGTTTTTATTTCTCCTCTAGTTTCATGGCTTATGTTCTACCAATTCTATTCACATATTCAACCAATTCATCAAGACCCTCAATCAATTCATCAAGATCTTTAATTGATTCATCAAAGTATGAAACCATCTTCAAAACTATAGATTTAATATCCTATTTTTCTTCTTCTTCTCCAATTGAGTTAAATAAATAGTTATTCTCCCAAGATCATCAAATCCTGGAGTTATTTTGGTGCTTGAAGACCTTAAATTCTATATATAAGGATTTAATATTTGGTAGCATTATTTTTCAAACTTATATACATATATTATATGTGTGTGGATTATGATTTTTATAAAGTATGAATTTTTATTTATTATATAATTTTATACCATATTATGAATATATTTTATGAATCATGATATGTAATATTATTAGCCTAAGAAAATATGAATTTATGTTAAATTCATGGTTGTTTTGATCTGGCTGCAATTTGTACTATTTTATAAAAATCATACTAAATTCAATTATAAGAGTTTTTCCATCACATTGTATATCCAATCGAAGCCCCAAAAGTCTATTTTTCACAAAAACTATTCGTTTTTAATTTTAAGTTATATATTGAAAACATATGTAGTTATAACGAAGAATGGTCAAATCTAAAAAAATAGTATAACTTACAAAATTGAATTTTTGGCATGTGATGTTGGTTTTAACCAAATCTTGAGTTTTTGTGGTTAGGTGAACACTTAATATTAATGTTTGACCTAGGTTGAATGAGATTGATCTTTAATATATGCATGGTTTTAATACTTTGGTTAGATATTTGAGTTGAATTTGAAAAGCTGATTATTATAGTTGGATCTTTCTATTTTTAGAAATTTATTTTTTTGGAGTTTAATATTTGAAAAAGTTTCCATGTTTAGAAAATACATAATTAAAAAAAGACATTTAATGATAAATAATTGCTTGTGTGTATTATGTGATCACCTTAATAAGACATTAACACTTTAAGCGGAACAAGTGGGATTTAGGTCCTTTAGGATTAGCCTCCTAAAATTAGAGATCGGTAACTTTTCTCTTGTGGATATATATTGATTTGCCAAATTTGTCTAGTTAAGGCTCTTTGTCTACTCTATAGGATTTTTTGGACCCTATTAGTGGGTGTGCATACTTAAAGACTAGAGGATCGATGTTGAATTTTTCCCTTTGGTGCTAGGATTAGTGGGATTGCCTTGGAGGCGGATCTCTTGGATTTGGTTTTTGTTTGATGTCTTCAGACTTTTGTTTTTCCCTTTGGTTCTAGGACCACTAAGATTGCCCAAGAGGTGGATCTTATGTGGTTAGATTTGGTTATTGTTGGAGGTCTTTAGACGTTTGTTATCCCCTTTAGACTATGTCCACCAGGATGGCCTAGGTGTGATTTTTAATCTTCATATGGTTGGTGGTAGGTCTTTGGACTTTGCTTTGCCAGGTGACTGCCTAGTTGGTTTACCCACTTAAATAATTAAAGGTTGTGATCACCTAAAGTAAATATTAATAATCAAATGTTTTATTTATTCTTATTTGGTTTTCTTATATTATATTCTATTGCACTAACATGTTACTTAGTTATTTCCCTAGCTAACTTGTTATGTGTTTTAAATGGGACCGTGATGATCCATGATGTACATGGTGAGCAGATGACCTAGTGCAGATTGAGCGTAGACCTATTTAAAGTGTTGATATTATGCATATAGTGGGGAAACTTGAGAGTGGTGGCCATTTTTAGGGATTTGCTTATCATTATTTATTTCAAATAACTACTTTAACACTTTTTGGCCGTAATTGATATTTTCATTATTTTTTATTTTCATTTTGTTTTGATTTCCATTGAGTTTACTATAAATTTATATTTTATATTATCTTGAGTTAAAAATAAAGTTTTATGTATTTCCATATTTTATCTAGTTTTAGTAGTTAGTGTAAGCAAAATAGGGGTGTCTACTTACACTAGTTGTGGCAGTAATACCCTCATTGTATTGAGCTTCCGCATATATTTTCCTTATTTTTTTTAGTGGATTGGTTTTGAAAAAATGGGACATAAAAATAAGTGACAATATATATATACAATGGTTGTATCTCAAAACTGCTAGCTATACTTAAAAATAAGTGACAATATATATATATATATATATATGATTATTCTAATTTATATACTTTCTATAATATCTATAGTAAAAAACCAAGTAAGATGAGAAAAGATGGAAGAAATAGACATAGATTGGGGAATTTTAATAGTCATATTTAGTATGATTATAATGGGGAAGGGTATATACAATGGTTGTATCTCAAAACTGCTAGCTATACTTAATAGGATTTTTTTAAGTTTTTGTCGTTTGTATTTTAGCACATTTGTTTTTCTTTTTATATTCTTCACTTTTAACCCAGCGAGTCTTTTTCACTCCTCACTTTTAACTGATTATCATGGAATTTATACCAACTATTATTATTATTACTAACTGCTTATTCTTCAAATACTTTCACCATTGTTGCTTCGTCCACCTCCTCCTTCTTCTCCACCGGTCATCTCCATAACCGCCATCAATCATACTTCTTATTCTTTTCTTTTCTGAATTATTTCTTTAGCATGTGTGCTTTTTCATCTTCTTTCTTCATACATATTTCCTCAAATTTGTTATGTTATGTGTTTTATATATCATTAAAAGTTTTTTTCTATCAATGTTGTAGTTGTTAGTTTAACATATGTGTAGTATATATTAGCATTTGTATATTTTTAATAAATTTGTTTAAGATCTAATTATTCTTATTTGTCAAAAATCTTCTGATGGGAATAACTTTTGACCTAGTTCTCCATTTTGGATAAAAATTCATTTCAAGTAATTTTTTAAGATCTAGGCACCAAAATTTCTAAAAGGGGTTTTCGATACTTTTAGAGCCCAAAAAATTTTGTTTTGGCCTTCAAAATTAGTTGTTTTTTTAAACTCCAAATACCTATGTTTGTGATAATCAGATGATAATACATCATGTGTGCATGTGTACTTTTATAAGGTAGCATATTTTCTTATAAGAAGATAGGATCACAAGAGTTGTTACTTAGATGAATGATATATTATGTATGTAAATATAATATAAAGAACTTGAATTTTTGAATTTTAAAATTTATGCCTTACTTAAACTCTATATTATTTGTGAATGACATATATTTAGGGAGAAAGGTAAAGAAAAGAGATGAAGAGTTCAAATGAAATAGTTTGTAAGAATGTAATTCATATGTTGCTAAAAGGTTATGGAATGAAAAGCTTAGGCCATGAATGTTCTAATAATACCTTCTTGTAGCTAAAGGAAGCAATATAAATGATAATTGTGGTAAAGATTGTTTTTTTTTTCTCATTGAAAAGGAACAACATGCATGTATTATCTCATCGTCTCATACAGTTCTGAATCACTCTAATTTATCTCCTCATCCCCTAAATCATTTTTGGTCCCAACATGATTATATTGTTGATATTTCTCCAACACAAGGGACTAAGACACTTCCTTCTATACAAAGGTTTGAAAGGTGTTCATGAGTTCATATATTGACACATTTTATATCCTTATAATCTTAATTTTTGGTAGTTTATTTAACTAATATAGGGGAATAATTATTGTTTTATGCTTAAGTGGTAAAAATTGCATAAATATTATTATTTGAGCTAAAATGATAATAATTAAGTAAAATTAGAATAAAATATTATTTATTAATATTTATTGAATTTTATTTTGCAGGTATTATTATTTTTAAATAAAAGAAAAAAAAGAAGTCGACATTTGGACCAGCGGCCAAAGGCCGAAGGCCCAAACGCCACAAAATGCAAATCAAACGAGGCACTGCACGCACGGAAAGAAAAGAAAATAAAGACGAGCAGGGCTGACGTGGTGGAGAAGTCAGCCGCATGGATCAAAAATAAAAGGACTTCAGGGGAGAAATTAATGAGGCGGAAGGAAGAGAGCCTTCAAGGCTCGACGCTGAGGAGAGCCGCAGGGCGAGAAGGGCACATCTGGAGGTGGCCTCACGCACGAGGGACTCGCGAAATAGAGACGGAACGCAGAGGGCCGCAGGCCTAGAAGTAGAGATGCAACACAGGGCTCGAGGGGCAAGAGGCAGTACAACGACGCACGGACGACGAACGTCAACCGTCGTCAGCCGGACAAAAAGAAGGAAGAATTTTGCATGGAAATTCAAGGCAAGCAAGGAAGAAAATTAGAGAAGAATTTAATACCGATAGAATTTATTTCAGATAAAATTAATTTTTATCTGAATAAATTCTTGATCTTTTATCTGAAATTAATTCCGGTTATTTCTTTCTCTTATTTTTAATTTATATTTTAGATATATATTTCTGTGTAATTAATTCTTTACTTATGGCTGACTGATTATTTATTGTTAGGGAATGAATTGAAACCCTAGACTATGGTTTGAATTATAATTTTATTTTCTTTGTTTCGTGAGATTGTTTCTTGACTCTATGTTAATTGCTATCGTTTATATGTATGATTCTGTCAAGTATAGTTTATTTGGTGCATGTCTTGTTCTAGTTCCTCATAAGTGACAGTATGTAGGATTATTTGCCTGCTAGGTGGCCATCTAAATATACTAGAATTTATATGTATAAATTGCAGCTAGGTTAGATAACAATTTACCTAATCGTTTTGTAATTCTAACCGAAGTGGTAAAACGTTTCGATACGTGTGGGTCAAGGAAAGGAAATACAGCTAGACATGCATTTTGTACTAGTTTGGGTACTTAAATTGACAACCTTTCACTTACACTTAATGCATTAAATCTAGTTAAATATAGGAGCCGCTTGTAGCTGCTATACTGCTAGTATTTAATAGGGTTAATATAGGCACATGGTCGTATTAATTAATTAAGGGAAGTAATATAAGGTGTATGAACCTGCGTTTGGTGTGCAACTTGATCGATCTCTTTCTCAAGATTAAAAGATGACTTAGAAATAAATATTATATTACGACCTAATCTAGTGGTGGATTTGTATTTCCCTAACATATTTCTCATATGTGCGATTTCCATTATTTTCATTATTTTTATTTTTAGTTTACTTTATTCTATTTACTCTTTTATTATTTTGATAAACCCCATTAGTATTTTTATTATTTATTTATTTTGTGTTATTTTGTGTTTTTATTTTTATTTATTTTTAAGCTAGTTAAATAGAAACGAGCCCTCTCAATCTCCGGCTAGAACGATACCCTTATTTACCAGTGCTACAATTGACAACAAGAGGGTTTAAATTGCGTGCCGGCTACGGTCACACCAAATTTTTTTTGGTCCCAACATGATTATATTGTTGATATTTCTCCAACACAAGGGACTAAGACACTTCCTTCTATATAAAGGTTTGAAAGGTGTCATTCTGATACTCACGTGGTAATTATTGTTATAGGAAATCCTCCCAATTGCTCCCAAAATCTAACACACATGTCTGAAGCATGTTTCTAAGGTCTAAATGGTCATCTTTGTTTGACCATCCATAGTTGGGTGGAAAGAAATACTCATCTTCAACTGAGTCCTAAAAGTGGCCTATAAGTTTTGCTCAAAATGCAAAAAGAATCTAGAGTCTTGATTTGATACGATGCCTTTATGGATTCCATGTAGTCTCACAATGTGCTTTTTGTAACCATTTGCTAACTGCTCCATACTCTATTTTTTCTTCATTAGTATAAACCATGCCGACTTAGTCAGATGATCTAAAATAACTTAGATGGAATGAAAACCACTACAGGTATTTGGGAAACCAATCATAAAGTCTATAGATATGATATCCCACTTCCACTTAGAAATTTCCAATAGTTGTACTAACTCTATTAGTCTTTTATGGTTGATCTTGACCTTCTGGGAAGTTAGACATCAGGAGAAAAACTCTTCAACCTCCTACTTAATATGGAGCCACCAATAAACATTCTTCATATCCTTTTACAATTTTTACCCTCTAAGATAGATGGAATAGGGAGTAGCATGCCCTTCTTTAAGTATTTTCCTCTTCAGCTCAATATATCCTCATAGTACACACCACCTACCATGGTATCTGACACTACCATCTTCATAGATTTGGAATCCCTTGGCTCTACCTTATGCAATACCATATGTAATCCTCTCAATTTTAATGTCACTTAGTTGACTAGCTCAGATCTCATTGAAGGTATAATGGTGAGAGCACTCATCCTTGCTTCTAAATTACTAGTGGTGATTAACTCGATCTCTATATTTTTGAGTTCTTGAGACAAATGATTGGATAACACGATCATACTCAAGGAATGCAATGTATTCTGGCTAAGAGCATCATCCCTTGCATTAGCTTTACCCTTATGGTAGCTCAATTCAAGGTCATAATCTTTGATCAAATCTAAGCATTGTTACTGTCTCAGATTAAGCTCTCACTACATGAAAATGAACTTGAGGCTTTTGTAATCGGTGTAGATTTTACACCGAACACCATAGATATAATGCCTCCAAATATTCAACGCAAATTTTATTGTGGCAAGCTCTAAATCATGAGTCAGATAGTTTTGGTTATGTAACTTAAGTTGTTGAGAAGCATAAGCCACCACTATCCCATATTGCATCAACACACAACCTAGTACATGCTTAGAAGTGTCGCTATATACTTCAAAACTATTTGACCCACTTGGTAACTTGAGCACTAGAGCTAAATTCAAACACATATTCAACTCCTTAAAGGCCTCATCACACTTCCCATCCTATTGGAACCATGTATACTTCTTCAAAAAATTAGCTAATGAATAAACTATCTTAGAGAATTCTGTAACAAACCTATGATAGTAGCTGGGTAATCCTATAAAACTATGCACCTCCTTGATAGAAGTTGGTGTTGGCCATTCAAAAACTACTTGAACCTTGGAATAATCCACTACCACACCATCCTTCAAAATTACATGTCCAAGGAAAGCCACTTGATCCAATTAAAACTCACACTTTAAAAGCTTGACATATAACTAGTGTGTTCTTAATATTGTTAAGATCTATCTCAAATATTGTTTATGTTTCTCTCGATCACTAGAATAGATAAGTATGTTGTCGATGAATGCTATGATGAATTGATCTAAAAACTCTCAAAAATTAGTTCATGAGAGATATGATTGCTGCTAGCAGATTAGTTAGTCTAAAAGGCATTACTATGGACTTGTAATGGCCATATCTTATTTGAAATGTCATCTTTGGAATATTTTGCTTCGTTATCTTCAAATGATGGTAACTTAATCAAGGAAAAATATTGGAAAATACTATTTCTCCTCTAAGTTGGTAAAAAATATCATCGATCCTTGGCAATGAATAATGATTTTTATCGTAACCTAATTCAACCCTCGGTAGTTGATGCATAGTATTAAGCTCTCGTCCTTCTTCTTAACAAATAGGTGTTGTAAGACCCCCGAAATTCACTCCTCAAAACTTCATTTAAGAGAATAATGCAGAAGCTAAAATAGAATTTGGGGAATGTTACCGCTACGCCTAACATAAGATAATTGTCCACCATCTATCTCATGCTAGATGCAAGGCTAAAACCTGTCCAACAAAAATTCAAACAACATCTATGCCATAATGAGGATAAACTACCACAAGGAGATACCCATAGGCAGATGACAAGTGAACAATTTCACCGAATAAAATCATCGCTAAAAAAATCAGTGGAAGTCTGTAAAATAATCTTGGATTTTAAAAGGTTATCAAAGTAATGGGAAATTAAAATTCAATTAGAACACCCTTAAAATTTTAACACAACACTTGAAAACTTCCAAAAGTAAATATAGATAAATAAAGATAAATCCCGAGGGATCAAACTTCAAATCGCCTATTCTCTCAAGCCAAGCCTTCAACCTAACAATAACATCCGAACTTGAGCCTGCACCAGAGGTCTACTCCCTACCATCAATGGATCGTCGCATGACCCAATCAATCAAGGTATTATCAGTACGGGTCTAGTAATGAGTAAATCCAGACTACCTAACTCATGGAAGGAAACATGTACACATAAGATATGACAATCTTTAGCTTACAACACTCATGTCTAATTATACATGTGATACATATACCATTCCATTCATACACTAACTCATGCTCAATTACATATATGATACATACACCATTCTACTAATGTAATAACTCATACTCAATTATACATGTGATACATATAATAAAACATGTGGTCAAAGATTCATGCTTATAAATACATGACTAGACATGACAATACATAGGGTATAAGCGTACAAGAAATCACGATCGCATGCTATGTAACAACACTACCCTAGAAGATAGCATTTTGCACATAAGGCCCACATGTGATTTGAATAATGGATCATATGATATTATTGAGAAAAATTTTCTAGATCACTGATATAATTGAGAAAACTAGGTTAGAAACTACCTTATTGATCAATAATTCAAATATTATAATTGAATCAACACAAGGAGATACCAACAATCTTCCTTGAAAAATATGTCCAAAACCTAGGACTCACGAGCATAACTCTATTAAGATTTAAGTTTAAATATTAATCAAATTAGGTTTAACACATATCATTTGTGGCATATCAAATAGATTTGGAAAGTTGAGGAAAGGATAATAGATTATAGGTTAATTTTGTCAAAAATGACTTACTAACTAGGTTTTACAACCAAAGAGATAAACCAACTATGTTTAGGGAACCAAATCCAACCTGATAAGATAAAAACATAATTAAAATGATTTTAAATCAAAGCCAAAATTAATTAAGTAAAATAAGTATAGCATAATCAATTTTATAAAACCATCTCCAAAAAATAGGGTTTTTAATGCCCGAACATAATTAAATTAATTTTAGATAAATATAGATAATCAATTTCAACAAAAATAATCTTATAAACCACCAATTTAAGATAATCATTTTCTAAAATTTGGGTTTTAAAGCCAAAGATAGAACTTCGGACAATCCAAATCAGTTAATCCAAATTGAAGGTGTTAGAATGTAATTAAAATTATTTCAACTATTTCTGTAAATTTAATTTTAGAAAAAACAACTATATAAATTATCAATTTTATAATTTCATTTGGAATCTAGGGTTTTAGGCCCCAAAAATACAATTTAATTGAATTCTATTAATTTAATTAAATTTAATGTTTAGATATGTAATTAAACATATTTTATAACATATTATTTAATCATTTGATCAAAACCAATAAAAGAAATACCCAATTTAGCATATTTATGGTTTTTGAGCCCGGAATGCAAATTAGGTCATTTCTTATTAAAATATATAAATTGATGATTTAGAATTGTATTTAAATATATTCTAATGTAAATTATATAATCAATTGAATAAAATAACTCGATTAACCTATCCAATTTAGACCCGTAATAGTCTTGACCTAAAAATTCATTTTCGATCAATTTTAAACAATTCTCCCAAAGCAACACTTCCAATATAAAATTAAATACATTTCAAAGGATATTATAAAATCAATTGAGTGAAACAACTCAATTATGCAATCTAATATCTTCACACAAGGATTTTGAGATAAAAATATAATTTCGATTAATTCTACCCAAAATTCTCAAATTTATAGTCCCGACATGAAATTAGATACATTTTAAATCATAATATAAAATCAATTTACCTAAAATAGCTTAATTGGGCGAATCTGAATAATTCGGACATAACCTGGCCAAAAATATAATTTTTTAAAATTCCAACAACCATACACTTGACATATCCACATCAATCTTATAACACATATATACATAATTAAATAATCAATTTAGCTTATCATAAGCTAATTCATACTAAATTAATCAAAATAAGGGTTAGTGTTTTTAGAAATTTATACCAAATGAGGAGTTGCAAATCAAGATAGGTGAAGATCGGGGAAGCTTCATCGGAGGTCAAAGACCACTCGTCGTCGCCGGTAGTCACTTGGGCTGGCAGTGGCTAGATGTGGTGGCGCGACCTGTGCTACTTGTTGCTACTGATGTGCTACTGTGGCGTTTACTGTGGCTGCTATGTGTTGTGCATCGTTAATAATGGCATGGTGCAACAAGTGGTTGGAGTGGTGGTGGCCGGCTATCGATGAAGAAGGAGCAGAGAGAAGGAGATGAGGGCTAGGGTTTGTGGCTCACGTAGATAACAGGTTGGGAAAGAGGAAACAAAAAGTTGGAGATGAAGAGAGAAAAAAAAAGGAAAAAGGAAGAAGGGAGGGGCCGGTCAGGATTTTTTTTTTTGTAAATACAAATATACAAAGAAATACTGAACATCTAAAAATATTATTGGAAGATTTTATCTAAAATTTATTTAATGAAAAATCATTTCGTAATGATCCAAAGGCCTAAAATCAATATAAGAGCTATATAAAGAATTTCAAAAATATTTTTAGAAGAATTTACCGACTAACATAAATATCTATATTATTTACGAAAATACATTATAATACTACAAAAATATTTAAAAGCATATAAAAAATATTTAAATCAAATTCTAATAAACTAAGATAATTTAAATAATTTCTAAAATTGGTCTTCCGCAAAATAAAAAGGGTAAAAACAATAGAAAATTAATTTTGGAAAAAATTTCATAAATAAGCTTCAAAACTCTTTTTGGTTCAAAACTTTCTTAAGATCTTAATGGCCTTCGAAAATAGATAAATTTAGAGTTGGAAATATTTTCTATTGATAAAATCATTAAAATAAATTTGACGATTTAAAAAAAAATTATAATTTAAATAATATATTTTGTTAACAAAATATAACTCCAAAACTAAGTCATAATTACATGACGAAGTTATAATAAAAAAAATTTAAATTATTAAAAATTAAAATACGAGAAAGAACAGAAATACATATTTTTAACTAAAAATCAAAATTATATGAATATAATAAAATCATGGTCGTAAATGAATTTATCGATAATGATCTACAATTACAATGATTAATTGAATTTAAATGTGAAGTTGAAATCATCGATAAATTCATAAAATGAATCAAAATTAAAATAATTAAATGTTTATATCAAATTACACTAATTAAATAAGTAAGCTTAATAAAATTAATTTTTAAAGATACGGGGTATTACAAGTTTGGTATTCCTCAAGGTGGTCGAATTTAGCCCTTCTCCAACAACTCTTCTAGCTAAAACTTAAACTCATTCATCTCTATGGTTGCCATGTGATACGGTGCTTTGGATACCAACTCCATCCCTAACAATATTGTAACACCCTGATTTTTACTACTAAAAAAATTTATTTTATAGTAGAATTAATATAAGTAATATATTGGGTGTTACCTCTGTAATTGATATAAGTCTATTTTATTCAACCATCCTTACATCAATCACAGGGTTAAAATATTTAAAGTAGCACAAGGAAATTAGATACGAAAGAAATAGTTATAATACAATAATGAGTTTGGACTTTAACTCCGAGTTATAATATAAAATACAAAAGAAGGGATACCATGGATCAAGAGTTAAAAAGGTATCTAAGTAAATACAACTACTAGATAATATTAATCTTTACCCAAACACCCAATATAGATAAGGTCACTCATCCCCATATAGTGCATTATAGGCAACATAATCAGCTAGGGAATCTTCTAAGCCTTACAAATTAGAATTAAGGTTTCCTGCTCATGGGAATAAGTAGCACCCATAAAATGAGTGGTCAGTACGCTACGTATTGAGTAAGGAAACAATACTATTAAAATAAGAATACAAATAACACATGTATTTACAATACGTTATAATATATAATCAAATAAATGTGACATCTTATAAGACAAATAATGATCCAGTTCTCTTTATTATATATAATCCATTTCTTTCTTTTATATACAATGAGTTAAGGAACCCCACTATTCTTAAACCGATGGAACGGTCTGAAATACCTTTTTAGGGACAACACACCTGAGCCACTATTATCATCCGATGGAATGGATTTAAAAATATCACCTTCTCAAGGCAGAATGCTCTTGAGCCATTATTCTCCCCAATGGAATGGGTTATATATATATAAACATCACCTTGGTCCTAACTTACGTACTCTTCCACTTTAAATCATTAGTGCATTTTCAATAGGTTATACTATTACATTTTCATTTCACAATGAGTAGGGGCCCCACTATTCTTAATTTGATGGAACAGATTGAAACACCTTCTCGGGGCAAAATGCTTCCAAGCCAATATTCTTTCTGGTGGAACAAAGATTAAAAACATCGCCTTTTTAGGGTAGAACACTCTTAAACTACTATTCTACCCTATAGAAAGGGATATATATATATATATCACCTTGGCTCTACTCACATTCTCTTTCACTTTAAGTGATTAGTATTTATTCAAGATTAATTCCCAGGCATCAAACACATTAGAGTAGATAAACACATCATGTAGGTCAAGGTCCTTAATACTCTTTGAACCCTAATTACACACTCCTAGAATTCATTCTCCAATATTTATTATTCGACCACAATTATAATATATCATTCTCAAATATCATCATCATTATTATACCCATAATTCACGGTCTAAATCCCATGTCATACACATACAATAATAATTTTACCCCAAGGTATTACTCAGAGAAATATCCAAACCATGATCTCACATATTAGCCATAATTCACCCCGTGAGACACATATGAGTACTAAGTTCAATAAACATCCTCATAAGGCCACTCATTTGCAACATATCAAAAATCTGATTAACCTCTATATTTTTACATATGCAATGGTAACATTAACGTTTTAAGATATTATACCTTAATTAGCCCATTATTTCATTGAAGGACCCAAACAAATAATAATAACTCCAAACATTTCTCATGGTATCATTATCATATTTTAATCTGCCTAACACATAAAATATCAAAATTTTCTTATTATCCCATAATGACCAAAATACCCTTAAGGACAAACAATAACCTTTATTTTGTAAAATCTTGTACCTTCCATACAAATTATTTTCTAAATCTACCAATCATCATCACACCTCAAAAGTATGCTGATGTCCATTTATCATAGCTTATTTAACCCATATTTTATTCCATAAGATATATTTCTACAATTATGTCATTATCACAACAAAATCATAATGATACCTCTTACCTAATCTTACTCTCTTTCAAACATAATAACCATATCATCACAAAATATCATGAACAACGTATATTAAACTATATAGCAACGATATCATGGAAAACATAGATAACTATACAAGTAAACAAAACACAAAAAAGAAACCCTAAACATTAATTAGTATCCTTACCGACCAGGACATTAGGCTCTAAGCACATAATCCTAGACTCCCTACTCTAAGATTACTGGAATACCACCTACAAAAAATAACAAAATGCATGGTTAGGCTCGAAGAGTGTAATTGAAGGAGAAATTATGGTAAAAGGGGTAAAAATGGAAATAACTGTAGTCAAATAGAATCTTGAGATGTGTGTAGTAGGATGTGTGGTGGAGCTACAGTAAAACTTTGGAGGTGTTTGGATAAGGTTTGGTGGTGAAAATAGAACTGCTGTGCATCGTGAGTTGTGTGTGTTATTTTAAAATTTTTGGTACCCATTTTAAGTGTAAAGGTATTTCAGTAATTTTTTTAAAAAATAAATATTTTATTACTATAATTATTATTTTATGTAATAGATCTTAATTCAATAATTTTGGTATTTAGGTACGAAAAGTCAATTAGCGGGATTCGATAAGTTTAGTAGGATACCACTATTTTTGTATTTTTGTTGGAATTGAGGTAATAATTATACTCTACTAAAATTATAAGTATTACGTGATAGCACATTATGGGTTTTGGTGTATGAAATATATTAAATATGATATGTTATGTTATAATTATTTGTTAATTATTATTATCATGAAAATGGGTAAAACGAGCATGTTATCTGATGTAAATTATATCGGGTATGAATGTATGATTAAAATGATTCTAATAATGAAAAAATAATTTGTATGATAGTTATGTATAAAATAATAGGTTGAGCATGCTTAGATATAATTATGGAATAATTATTATGGATGTGTGCCCTAGGGGCAATTTAGTTATTTTTGTGTATTATGATATATATCCTAGGAATCATGTCTAATATGTATTAGTTGTTGTTGAGTATGTGAGTATGTTTTTTGGATGGATTAAAGGTACGAAAAAGGATTTTATGTGCAAAATTATATATAAAGGAAAAATGGTCAATTGACACATCTGATAATTTAAATCGCATAATAAATAATTTATTTATGGTGTTTTAGCCTTTTTCATGGCAAATTAATAAATAAAATGGAATTAGTATTTAAATAGATGTTAATTTGGGAATTTTAGTTTTAGGGGTATTTTGGTCTCTTTTTCAGCCTAAAGTGTCTATATGTGAATAATTGAGCCTAGGATGACCTTAGTATATTTTAATGTTGGCCTTAATATTGATCTTGATTATGGTTGTCTCAGATGATTGGAAATAAGTAAAAACAGTTACATATGGAAATTGGATTTATCCGTATTGTATGCAATTTTGTGGTCACCTTAATAAAACACTAATACTTAAAGTAAAAGACCTCAAGATCGAGAATGGTGATTCCTTGGGGGTCACTACCCTAAGGACATGGTTTATCCCACAGTTGATATTATGGATTTTTGCTGGTGTGCCTTAGTGCCCCATTTAGGCCCTACATCTTACTCTATTCTGTTATGCGGACTAATAGGGGGTATGCATACTTATGGATTAGGTGTCCTTGTTGGTAGGGTACTGTGTTACCTTCATGTACCAATGTGACTAGGGTACCTTTTGCATCCTTGGGTTAATAGTCGGTACGATAATGTGTTGCCTCGGTGCACTGGTATAACTGGAGTACCTTTGTGTCTCCAAGTTGATTGATCTCCCATCGAGAAAGTAAATAAAAATATAAATGATATTATTTGACTAAAATAATTATTATTAAATTACTAGATTGTTCGGTAGTAACCTTCATGCCTACCTATGGTTTCAGTAGTCTTTGTGCCTACCTAAGGTTTCGGTAGTAGCCTTCATGCCTACCTATTATTTTTGTAGTAGCCTTTGTACCTACCTGTGGTTTCGGTAGCAGCCTTCGTGCTTGCCAACGATTTACTATGGTTTTGGTAATAGCCTTTGTGCCTACCTATGGTTTCAGTAGCAACCTTCATGCTTACCTGTGTTGGTATTATGTCTATGAGCGTACCTATGATGTCATGGATTTTTATTATGTTGTACCTGTGATTATACCTGTGATGTTATGGATTTTATTATATTATACCTATAAGTATACCTGGGATGATATGGATCTTGGTATATTATACCTATGAACATACTTGTTATGTATGTAATTAGTTGGGACTTATGCTGAGACATGAATTATGTTGTGATGGTTAAAATTGTAGTGTAGAGTTGGATTTTAATTATTGCTTCAGAGAGTATCTCTAGGATATTCATTGGTAAGTTCCGTTATTTTAGATGAATGAATATGAGTAGTACATGACCTTGATGGAATTTGATTATCTAAATGATTATTGTATCTCAATCATCGTATGTATATGTATATGTCTTATACCATATTAGTTATGTGCCTTGCATGTGTTCCATGCTGTTTTATCATATTAGTTTGATATAAAGGGTTGCTCTATACCATAGCACTGAAGCGTTTATTCTCATGGGCCTCTGCCTATTCAATGGGTAGTGGACTTTGTAGGTCAGCCTTTGAGTTTAGTCAAATGTTAGTAGTTTGGATTTGAGAGCGTAGGGCTATCCGGTATCTCTTTTGCTATCTTATTTTCGGTTGTATCTAGACCCTTATGTCCTCCTATAATTTCTCTCTTGAGTTTTGTAAACTGCTGAAGTTGTTTTTAATTATCATGGTACTTATCTAACATTCTCTCTATTCTGATTTATGTAATCATATTATTAATTTAAAAAGAGTAATGATTTCAGCTTTAACACTTTGTATGAGAATAGTAGAGGAAATCGGACTTGTACCAAGTGTGGCGGTAACACCCTTTATTTTTATTGTTTTAGCTTCCATGCTTAACTTTGCAAATAAAATTTTTCAGTAGTAAATTTTGTGGTGTTACAATTATTTTAGTAGGTTTGAGATTGGGTTACAAAATACAGCTTATCCAGATCAAAGATTCTGACTCGGTTAAAGTTTTAGGATTAAGAAAGTGGGTTAAGGCTAAAGATAAGATTTTCTCTAAATTAGAATTAAATTAGGATGTTAATTATACAAGATTAGGCTAAGCAAAATTTTGGGGTATTACAAATATGTCCACGGTAATCTCGACATCTCTAATAGGTGGCATACCCAAAATCACATAAAAAACATATCGGGATACTTTCGGATCACTAAAATTCTCTCTAGTAGTGTCTCATAGACCTTAGTATCTCAAATACTACACAGGAAGAGCAGATACCCTTACAAACATGGTTACTCATCACGATTGCCGATATGACCTTCACTAAGGAGTTAGGATCACACTTTATATAGGAGACCCTAACACCCTTTGGTTCTTGAGGATCCACACGCTCCTATGCACAATCTATTAATGCTAGATACTTTCCTAGCATATCCATGCTTATGTTCACGTCAAAATTGTGCAAATCTAGTTTCATGAGATTCAAAGAAAACCCTAATCCTTTTATTATCAAGGCCACCCCTCCAAAAAGTCTAAAGCATGCAATCTTATTCTCTAAAGGCAAGATAATAAAAGTATAAATACTACAAATAAGAGATAAAGCAACCCTAGCTACAAATGTGGATGACACAAAAGAATGTGATGTGTTAGATTTAAATAATATGAATGCTGAAATGGTGGAAACAATAAGTATACCAGTTACCACATTAGGCTAACACTTTGCTTTAGTCTAGCTAATAATGTTTAGGAGTCTTCATGAATGAATCCCTACAGAACTACCCGACCCTTTATCCTACTGAAATATGCGGGGCGTTTGACCCCTAGGTTGACTAATATGGCTAACATGTAGAACCCCCAAAATTCATAGTCAAAGAAATTTGTTTGTTATGGGAAATCATACGCAAAATAGGGGGTGATACCACTGTGATAAGTACAAGCCTATCCCTTGGCCAACCTCATACTAACCACAAGGCTAAAAGATATAAGGAATAATAACAGAGATGATTAAAAACATATGAAGTTCAACATTAAATATAGAAAATACCAGAGTGTGCAAAAGTTAAAGTTAATATATGAGTGAAATGAAATATATGATAACATCCTGCTACGGGGGATTAAAAACAACAGTGAACACCATCTCTAGCCCCAACCTTGGGACGTCAAAATGTCACTCTTCCTTGACTAGCTCATCGTAAGCATCAAAGTCCTCCCAGGCCTCATTGCGTACCTACACAAACTCAAGAGGGGCCACTACTCATGGGAATGAGCAACACCCATGATAGGGGTGATTAGTACGCTACATACTATGTAAGGTAATCATATAGTTAAGATAGGACACAACACAAAATATAGATAATATGCAAGAAGTAGGTTTTATTAGATTAATTACCACTATTAGGGTTTAAGCCGTTTGTACCATCTTTACACATCTCTCAAATTATATCCACATGAGTACGAAGGCCCCACTATTATGCCTACTGGAATGGATATAACTACTCCAGGGTAGAATGCGCCTAACCACTATTATAGCTGGTAGAACGTTAAACATGAACATCTCTAGGACAAATGTTCGTGACCATTATTATAACCGGTGGAATGGTAAACATCCTAAGTTTGGTCCCGACCCATGTGGTGTTCCACTGTAATTAATTAGTATCTTCTCCATAAATTATCATCATCCAAGGGTTTAACTTATTGAACTCGGAATCCCCACTATTATAAACGGTGGAACGAAAATACTAGTCCAGGATAGAATGCACCTGGCTAATATTATAATCGGTGGAAAGGTAACATATACATATCCAAGGCTAATATTATAGCCAGTGGATTGGTAATATCCTAATTCTGGGCTCGACTCAATCTTCCACTTTAAGTGGTTAGTATTTTATTCATGTCTTATTCAACAAATAACCCCCATCTAGATATTTACACCCTAGTGGGCACTCCTGACTCATTACTACTCTTCCAACCCAGACTTCCTGAAATACCCTATCCCTTAACCTGGTACCTCTACATCTTCCAAGACTCCAAGACCTCCATACACCTTCCACCATCCTCAAAACAAACTCATAAACCTCATATATATGGATCAAGACCCACTCCCCCATTTATCCACCTATACTCACCATCGCTCACTAGGGTTTCCCTTTGAAACCTAAATTTGGCCTATATGACCCTAACCTCTCCTCTTCTTACTCGGTACACATTTTCCCTTGATTCCAATACCATCATCATACTCAACCCACTCCAAGCCTCATAGCCCAACTTCTCAACTCCCACATATGATAATGATATCCTAGTTGGCCACCCTCGAAAACTCTAATATTTCCCTTTTTCTTCCACACCCTCTTCTCATACACAACATTACCCTCCATTTGACTTAACTCATACACTCCATGTGGCACACCCCTCATCACAACATTGATTCCCAACCAACCTCCTTAACCTTTCACCACAATACCCTTATCCTTAAGGTTTTCCCTAAAACCCTTGTTTATACCCCCATACACCTTTCCATCAACCCACGTACTAAACCATTCCCAAGTACACCGACCACCAAAGACATGCTTTCCTCTCCATGATTAACCCTCAAAAAATATTTCCCATGGTATATCTTTCCCCCATGCAAAGCACACACACCCCATGCTGGGCTCACACTTCCCATGTAACATTTTACCCTAACCCTTCATTTTATTATTTTCTCCTTTTATTCTCTCTACCATATCTTATGATACACTCAGGGAATTATCCATATATCTCCTTACTCACTCTACCCTCTTTATTTTTTTTAATCTCTCATAACCACTCAAAACCCACCTAAGTCTTCGAGGAATACATACCATAATATTTCAACCATATATAAGACATGTCCATACATAACAAGTCAAAACCACATATATAACACATAATGAAGATCATGCTCACCATACCTTATCTCCTTGCAAGCCAAGCTACACCACACACATACTTAGTTCACATGCACTATATTCACATAATATACCAGTACACCCATACACACAAGATTTATAACATAACCCCAAAAGCCTTAACTATATCCTTACCTAGTTGGGCTTCGTACTTGAAGCAAGAATCCTACACCTCATTATAGGGAGATGTTTGTGCCAAACCTATAAAGAGAGTATCACTAGGTCACTTCACCTTCTTCCTACTTCTTTTTTCTTTTTCTTTATTTTCTTAACCAAACATTAATAATAATAATAATAATAATAATAATAATAATAATAATAATAATAATAATAATAATAATGACAAGTTATTAAATAAAATACACTAAATAAGGAAGAGAGAAGGGTATAACCAAAAAGGACAATAAGTGAGGGGGAGGCTACGATGACAGTGCGGTGGTGATGGTGGAGGATGGTGCAAAAGAGGGGTTTTTGGGGTTAGCAAAAGAGAGGGGAGGTAGGGTTTCTTAGGTGGTAGGGTTCCCAAGGTCAGGTAGCCTATGGTGGTGGTGGTGGCAGCGTGGTGGCGGCAACAACTGCTACTGAGAGGAAGAGAAAAGGAAGGGAAGGAAGGAGAGGGGAAAAAGATAGAAGTGGAGGCATGGGTAAGGTAGGGGATTTTTTTTGGGAAGGAAGGAAGGCACGGAGGGTGGTGTTTACAGCGGCAGTGGTGGCGGAGGAAGGTGTAAAAGGATAGCTTGACTTGCCCACTTTGCACAGGTGGGGTGAGAAGAGGAAGGGGAAGGAGGGGAAGGGGAGTGGCTCATTGGGTGTAGGGTGATGCAAGGAAGAGGAAGGGAGGGAGTGGTGAAGGCGGTGCGGTTGGGTAGCGGTGGTCGCGATGTCTGTTTGGGTCGTGTGAGTAAGGGGCCATGGGAATGGTTTGGCAGAAAAAAGAGGGGAAATAAGGGATTGGGGAGGGATATTTATAGGTGAAAGGGTTAGGGGAAGTGGATAAGAAGGGGAAGAAGATAAGGAGAGGGTGTTGGTGGCTGCCAACTGAAATGCATGTCGGAGCAACTAAACAGGCAGGGAGGGACAGGGGGTGGGTTTTGTAAGGTCAGGGGAGTAGGTGAAGGGCTCTTAAGAGGAAGGGGGACCATGCAGGGTCATGCCTAATGCACACTTTGTGGGGCCGAAAGGGAAAAGGAGGAGGCAGAGAGGGGAGGGGAGAGCTGTAAAGTGTTGCCAAGCGTAGGGTTGCATAGGTTGGGGAAGGAGAGAAAAAGAAGGAGAGAAAAGGAAAGGGGGGGGGTTAGGCATGGGTGGGCTGTCAAGAGGAAATTAAAAGAAAAAAAAGAACTAGGCTGATTAAGGAGGAAGGAAAGAAAAGAGGGGGAGGGGTACACTGGGTCGTCGCTGGGTGTAGCCCAGTTGGTCGATAGAGGGGGGAAAAGAAGAAAAAAGGAAAAGGAAGAAAAGAAGAAAGAAAAGATAGAAAAAGAGGGAAGAAAAGGGAAAAAGAAAAAAAATTAAATTTAATAATAATAATAATAAAGTAATTTTTATTAATTTAGAAATTACCATAATTTATTTATAATATATCTTAGGTTAGTTAATAAATTTAGTCTCCACTAATTATGTCCCTACATTAATTTTCTTCCTTTATTACCATTATTATTATTATTTTATTAAAAATGATACATATAACTAAATCTTATTCATTAATTCCTTATTTTATTCTTAAATCCTAAAATAAAGTTTTGGGGTATTACATAACACCACTAGATGGTAATACCAGAATTCTCTAAGTTTGCAGCTGTGGCTACTGGATAGATCTGGTTCTTTAAGCTCAAATCTGGCTCCTTTGAATGCTATCATTTCCAACACTACACTCATAGGCCTTATGTCCATTCATGCCACAACTATATAAAGTCACTTTTTTACCTTCGCAATCCATGCCCAGATGATCTTCTCTACAACACTTGCAATAGTAATGTATTTCTTTGAATTGTCCTCCAGCCTAACCTCTTGATCAAGGTGTTGACTCCATACTCCAACCATACCTAGGAAGCACGCTACCCATATAGTAAGCCTTCATTATATCATTGGGACAATGGTGACCCTTGAGCTTCCTCTTGCCTCCCCAAGTAGGCAATCCCACCCTAAATGATTTGGTAAGTCTCTAAGTCCTTCTCATACATCCCAACCATATCTGGTGGGGGTAACTCCCACCACCAACTCTCGATACCTAATCCCTACACCAACCTTAAATCGCTAAACCTACATCACCTCATTTGTCTCCACCTTAGGAGTAAACTAGACCAAGTCTATGAACCTTATATAGTACTCCTTTATCTACAATCTCCCTTGCTAAAGGGTCGTAAACTCATCATACTTCTTCATATAGCCATGAATGGGGTAGAATCTAGTTCGAAACGCCTCAAAGAAAGGTCCCCTATCAGTAAGCTCTCTGCTCTATGTTGGATGCTCCTCCACCATGCATTTGCTCATCCCCTCAGGTAGTATACTGCCACATCAACTCTCTTATCCAATGGACACCCACAAGTGGTAAAGATCTTCTCCATGTGGTTGACACATTTCTCTATGATTTTGGGGTCTTCTTGAACTTTAAATATTGGTAGATGATGATGTCCAACTCTCCTAATCTAATCATCCGAAATAGGTGTAGATGCTAGCACTGGCTTCGACTACGATACTCAAAGCTAGCCTTTCATGTAGTCACCTATGGTTTATATGAATTCCTCGATGAGATCGTAATGGTGGTTGGTAGCCATTGACTCCTAAAAATAGGATTACGTAGAAAAATAAACCAATCATCAAGCTTTAAGTTCCACACAAAATAATTATCACAATCCACTCTCATTCATGGACATTTCGAGTTTGAAAACATTTGAACTATCAATCAAACACTCAAGGTAGTTGGGAAATCGTTTAAAGGATTGGTGGTGCTAACTTAAAATATTCTAAGGGTCAAGAAATCTAGAATAATATCCTAATACCAACATATGGTATCGGATAAAATTATTTTAAAATGAAACACCTTTAAGATAAAGATCTGATACAAACCTGTAGCACCCCTATTTTTTACTATTGAAAAATTTTGTTTTAAAATATAGCAGAAGCGAAAAAGTTACTAAACACCTATCATAGATAAACATTTGTTTCCCATCCTATGTTATATACAAGGCTATAGAAAACCAATTAATCAAAATACAATTATAGAGTGTGCAAGAGTAAGATATATAAATGCCATGTTAAAACATTTACAAACAATACGTCAATGGGTAGCCAAAATGTTCCAAATGCATATGAGAAGTAAACCAAAAGTACACAAATTCAAGGGGATTAAAAAAAAAAGAAGGAAAAGGCCCCAAAACCCTGGTCCATTGATGACCTACAAAGGCTATTTGGATGTCTAAGCTCTCAAGCCATCAAGCCCGACACAAGGTAGGCCACTACCAGCCATCCTTAAAAACCTATGTATGGTTTTCTACTCATCTAATTGAGTAGGTGACGGAACAAACGAGCACATCAGTATGCTACATACATAAATAATACTAAACATCGATCATGCTCAAGCCATATAATTAAATTTATGTAATCCATCATGGTCATATATTGCATCATGACTTCATGCCATGCAAATACTTAGACAACTCATAAAACATCATACTTACCAATCAAACACAGGTAATATGGATAACAACAGATGAATCTTAGAAGGTTATTCCATTATATTGATCATTTGCAAGCCATTATTCCTTTTTCCTTATCATTTTCCTTTTTCATTATCTGTATCTTTATTTTTATTCTTATAGAGAGATGGACTAACTACCACCCCATGTTTTCACATACCATGGAAGCATATGCAAACCACACGAAATAAAGTTCAAATGAACCCTGGTAATCGCTAAATGGACATAAAGTCCAACAGAAGCCAAAAACCACCTAAGTGACCAAACCCTTTAGTAATGAAACCCCCTAGTACATCATTAGTGTCTAGAGTAAGTGAGTCACCAACATCTACTAGGATCCTATTCAAAGATAAAGTCCAAAGGCACTAATAAATGCTCGAAGGTAGATCAAGGCCTGGAAGCTAATTGAGTGTCGGGCAAAATAAGCCCATACACAACCAGGGACGAAGCCAGGATATAAAATGCATGGGGTCCCAATAAATAACAAGCATATATCTAAATATAAAATAATAATAGAAATTATAATTATAATAATAATATATTTAATATTATCCAAATTCATACATAGATATTCGTTTACAATTGTACTCGTCGAGGTTTCATATTTTGAAACCGAGCTATAATAGTCTCATTACTAATGGTATCGGATACATCTTTTTCTATATATGACATTAGACAATTATGTACCCATTCATCACACATACGATTTCGCAACTTGTTTTTGATAAAACTCATTGCTGAAAAAGCTCTTTCAACAGTTGCAGTAGCTACCGGTAAAATCCAAGCCAGCTTCACAAGCATATAAACCAAAGGATATGTAGTGTGCTTTTTTGTTTCCACTAAATTCCTTGAGAGATCACCAAGTCCTTTTAATTCAGAAAATCTTTCATCAGATCGAACATCCAAATTATAATTCTCAAGCTGATTATCCAGTATCACAACATCAACATCAGAAAAATCCTCGGGATAAAACTTTGTCAACCTAATCAATGAAGCTTTGTCAAAAGCAGAAAATAGCTCCGATGGATTCAAACATGCTACACATGACAACAACGTAGTGCCTATCACATCAAAACGTGATTCAAGCTCCTCTAATTGCAAGTCTAATATGCTGTAGAAGCAATCAAACTTGTAATGATGCATATTTGTAAGAAATGGAGCCAACCGTTGTGATTTGTTTTCCTTAACATACCGATCATCCATATTTGCAATCACAATATTCTTATCGTGGCAAAATAAAGAAACTTCAACAATAAGATCTTCCCATCCTTCATCCCTCATAGTTTGGAGGCGTTGTTTAGCAAGTTGAACAAGTCACATGGCATTTACAATGTCTTGATCACGCTTCTGCAACATCTGAGATAAATCATTTGTGATACCTAGAACCCTTCTCATCAAATGTAACATGAAAACACACTCAAAGGACATTAGTAGATATTTGAAAGCTCTAGCCTCACCTTTCTGTCTACTTTTTGAATCTTTTTTCAAAAAATCAAGTACTTCAATAACCGGAGAAAATAACTTAACCAAACTTGAAAGAGACTTAAGATCTGAACCCCAACGAGTATCTCCAGCCCTTGAAAGAGCTGACTCTTGATTCAATCCACGCCCATGTTCGATCTTGCCTAGATCAAATGCTTCTTCTAATTCAAGAGCACGTTTATCTCGAAGCATATCTCGACTTTTGTTAGATGATCCAATTACATTAACAACACCAGTAACAATAAAAAATAACCAATCAACATCTTCATGAGACCTTGCAACTGTAACGAGTGCCAACTGAAGCTGATGAGCAAAACAATGAATATAATATGCTGAATTATTTTCAATATGAATAAAAGTTTTTAAACCACCATATTCTCCTCTCATATTACTTGCTCCATCATAGCCCTGTCCTCGTATTCTTGATATGCATAATTTATATTTCACTAATATTGTCTCAAGTGTTTATTTGAGAGACACGGCAGTTGTATCAGCTACATGTGCAATACCAATAAATCTTTCCACCACAAAACCCTTACGATCCACATAACGTACAACAACAACCATTTGTTCTTTCCCAGATATATCACAAGATTCATCAATTAATATGCCAAAAACATCATCCCCTATCTCCTTAATAATCTCATTACTTATTTCAGTTGCACAAGCACAAGCAATATCTTTTTGAACATCAGGAGAAGTCATCTGGCTATTTCTCGGAGCATTTTTCAACATATAACTAGCAAGAGATGGATTAACTTCTTGTAATATTTTTAGGAGCTCATAAAAATTACCTCAGTTTTTTGAACTATCCGATTCATCATTCCCCCGAAATGCTAGTCCTTGTCGAAGAAGAAATCTAATAGCAATAACTGATGCTTCTAGACGAATATGATACTCAGATTTTACTATTTCAGATTGTTTTGACAAAGCAGCTTGAATGCCATACTTTTGATTTATCAAAGTATCAAATTTTTTCACAGCCTTGTTATGAGGACTATCACAATTACCAACATGAACTTCAAGCCTATCCTTTTTATTCCAGCCCCCAAAACCTTGACCCACAAAATGATCACCACCGGCTTCAAACTCTTGTTTAACCAAGTAACATGGTAGGCAAAAAGCAGCATCTTTTGCTATACTATATTCTAACCAGTCATACTAATCAAACCAAGATGCAACAAATCTTCGATTTTTTCTGGCAATAAGTTTAATTGGAAAATTGTGTGCACGAGGTTGGAAAGGACCAAGACGAATATAAGCTCTCATTACCTCATCTTGCTGATTTGGATGGAAATCTGAAATTTTTTTCCTCAGACCTGGATCAAGTTCCAGAGAATTTAAATCCACCCAATTGCGTTGTGTAGCTTGAGATTGATGAAGATATGAAGAAACTTGTTCATGAATTATAGGACTAGGAGCTGGATTAGAATTGTTCTCATTAGCTCATTCTTTGTTTTTAGGCCGCTTTTGAAGATATTTCCACATGCTAATTTGATATAATCAAATCTGCAATTATGAATACAACAATACAATTATACAAGATGTAGTAAACACATACTCAACTAATTAGAAATACAAACTATTCCAATTTCACATATTCACAATTATACAAGATGTAATTAACAAATCTCAATACAAACTATTCCAATTTCACATATTCACAATAAAATTAGAAATAAAAATACAAACTAATTCAATTAACAAAAATACTCATACTCAACTAAATCAACATTACACAATAATAATTCATACCATACTAATTCAAAATTAACATAACCTAATTCAAAAATATACAACAATCAACTAATTAACAAATCTCAATACAAACTATTCCAATTTCACATATTCACAATAAAATTAGAAATAAAAATACAAACTAATTCAATTGACAAAAATACTCATACTCAACTAAATCAACATTACACAATAATAATTCATACCATACTAATTCAAAATTAACATAACCTAATTCAAAAATATACAACAATTAACTGATCAACAAATCTCAATACAAACTATTCCAATTTCACATATTCACAATAAAATTAGAAATAAAAATACCAACTAATTCAATTAACAAAAATACTCATACTCAACTAAATCAACATTACACAATAATAATTCATACCATACTAATTCAAAATTAACATAACCTAATTCAAAAATATACAACAATCAACTGATTAACAAATCTCAATACAAACTATTCCAATTTCACATATTCACAATAAAATTAGAAATAAAAATACAAACTAATTCAATTAACAAAAATACTTATACTCAACTAAATCAACATTACACAATAATAATTCATACGATACTAATTCAAAATTAACATAACCTAATTCAAAAATATACAACATTCAACTAATTAACAAATCTCAATACAAACTATTCCAATTTCACATATTCACAATAAAATTAGAAATAAAAATACAAACTAATTCAATTAACAAAAAAAGATATTATATTTCATCTTAAATAAAATTAAAAAAAAAATAATAAAACCCTCACCCTCTCAAATCTCAATCTCTCTGGACTGGAGTCTGGACTCTGGTTTGGCTCTCTCGGGGCGGGTAGCAGCAGGCTGTTGTGTTTGCCTTGCCTATTTTGTTTGGTTAATTCGCTGCCTGCCTCTATTGAGAGTTGAGACAGAGACAGACAGTGACACACAACAACAGGCAGGCGACGGCGAGGCGGAGGCAAGATAGTAGGTCAGCAGCGGCCAGCGGCTGCAGTGTGCGACTGGGCGGTGGGTGCCTGGGGTCGAGACTTGAGCGAGCGGGCGCGGCGGCTGGCGGGGTAGGGTTAGCAGCGCGGTGCCTGTCTGTAGTGGAGCCTGGGGTCGAGACTTGAGCGGGACTGCGGGAGAGAGCGGGAGTCAGGGAGACAGACGAAAATTGAAAGGGAGAGCAACGAACCAGGAGCAACTGAGCAACTGGAGCAAGTCAGCCAACAACCCTTTCAAGTGTGAAATTAGAAAAAAAAAATAGGGTAAATTTTTTGCAAAACTGGGGTTCGAACCCAGGACCCTAGAATACACTGAAAGTTTTTTGCAACTCTTTAACCACCGGTCCAGAATTGTTTTCCATCTCTTCTGTTGTATATAAAATATATATGGTTTTCATAAAATCCATGGGGTCGGGCGACCCCATGTGCTCTGAATTGGCTCTGTCCATGTACACAACTTGATCATCTTTCACTTTAATTTATTAGTGTGTTATTTTCCAAGGTTATGCTATCACATAATGTCCACGTAACATTCAAGAAGCACACCCACATTATCATTCCATTTTAATCATTATTACCCTCCAACCATGTGGTGGGTTTTTCATTAGTACTTAACTAAGTTTAAATCAAACCATTAAGATAATCTATTTAGGCCAAGAATACAGATTACATTATCCCTTTTATGAAGTTATAGCCTACTCATTTCAATTTTGCCATTGAAACATTCCAAAGCACTTATTAAGAATACCATGAATTATTAACCATTTAATCCATCCAAAAGGTTAGTTAATTTCTGTTAAGATGTGTGTTCTCATCATTAAATAATCATATTATAGCATTGTGTAACTTCAAAGCATATCAAGTTCAAAAGAACAAAAACAACATGCTTTAGCTGAACCAGTTGATTAGTTTGGGATAACTAATCGATCAGTTTAGCTTAGCCAAACTCCAGATTTTCCTCAAACCAATTGATCACTCTTAACAAATATATTGATGGGTTCAAGTATATAGCAACCAAAATCACCATAGATAACCTGATAGATTAGTTTAGGCCAACTAGTCAACTATTCTAAGGACTAGTCAATCAGTTTGTCTTAATCCATCAATCAGTTTGCTTCTAGATAGATCATAATAGACATTTAACATGAACTTAGAACTCCAAAATCTTACCACATCTAGATCATAACATTTTCATAGCACAAGACAAAGATTCAACACGCTCATACAAAGAATCATGCTTCATTTACAAGAGAACAACCCTATTTCTCATGATTCAAGCTCATTTCTCAAAATCTTAAATAATCCAACATGCATTATTAAGATACAACAATATTATATATTTATAAACAAATTAATATTTTACAAAGTATACTAACTCACATGCTCATTCATGACACATCTCAATGTTAAGAATGACTTACGAGAAGCTTCCACCAAGGAGGTAAAACATTAAGTTGAAAGATTTGAACTTCCAAAACTTAAAAAAAAGGTTAAAACTCATAACTCGTCAAATTAACTTTATACATTAAGAAACTAAAATTAGGGAAGAAACAAACTTACCACCTCTAAGAGAAAGATAGAGGAAGAATTAATTGAAAGCAACTCAACCTTTTCCTAAATCTAACTCTTTCTTGCTTAAGAATAAAACAAGAGGGAGCTAGAGAAAGGATTAGAAGAGTGAATTAAATTGGAATGAAAGATCGAAGTGGCGAATGATTAGCACAAGTGTTTGATAAGATCAGGTATTTTGGAGGCTAAAAGAAAAGTAAGAAAAATAGACGATTAGGGTTATTTATAGCCAATGAATTGGTTAAGGAATGAGTGAGGATATATGTTAGATTAAAAACCTTAATTTTACCATTTAAATCTAAGATTAACGGGTGAATTTATCAAGAATATGTTGACTTCCATTTCATAGCTCAAATGGTGATTTTCTATAGAGTGTAGGTTGAGTTCATTCAGAACAGATCAAACATAAGAAGGGAAATGACATATAGGAGTGGAAAGCAAATCTCCTAGTGGCATAGTGATAGTCTAGAATCAAAGAATTTACTCTAGAGTTGTTTAGAGGAGCGAGGAAGAAGAAGACAAGGAATGAAGTCATCATCCCCCTCTTCTGTCAAAATCAAGCCCTCGAATTTATTCGAGATACAAATTAAAGCTTAAATAAATGATGAAAAGGGTTAAAGATCACTCAGATACAACTTAGATTTAGATTATCATAGTTTCATTTTGATGCAATAAATTTTCAAGAAAATTGAGTTTCAGAAAGTACTCAACCGGATAAACTAGTCAATTGGTTTGTTAGACAAATCGAATGTTCTACCAGCTAATCAATTAGTTTCCCCAATTTAGTCGATTAGTTATATCAAACAAAGACCCTAGCTGAAATGAAAGATGAGTCAATTGGTTTACCAAAAAAAACTCATTTTATTTAATTTTACCAAACTTTTCCAAATTCCTTATAACATAAAACCCAAACTTAGTTCCAAATCAACACAGAAATCATTCAATATTTTTATTAAACAAAAAAATCATTTTATAAATCTCAAACAATACAAGGTATAAGAGAGCTTATGAGAACCATTAATAAACCACTAATCCTTAAGTACATGTACCTTTAATAAGCTAGCATAACAAATTAGTATATAGTAAATTAGAGTCATTTGGTTCTAACAAAACTAATTAGAGTAATAAATATAACTAGTACAATGGTCTTAGAGCACTTATTTCTCTTATGGAGAGCTGTAACATTTGTCAGCCCAAGATTTTTGGAATTTACTCTTGTAAAAGCACTCCTAAAATACCCCGAAAATTTCTAATTTTAAAAATTAAATTTAAATAAGATTTTATTAGAAAATTAATTCAATAAATTATTTTTGTTAAAATAAAAGGGAATTGATTAGGGCTATTTAAGAAGAAAATAATAAATAATTTTTATTAGAAAAGTTTTGGGTATTTTAGCTAATTAAGGATTTTATTTTAAAAATTAATTAAATTAATTATTTTATTTAAAATAAGAAGGATAAAATAGTTTCAAATTAATAATAATTTTATAAATAAATTAATTGGATAAAATTTGGGTGTTTTGCTAATTAAAATGGAATTTATGGAAAATCTTTTAAAAGTCCTAATTTAGCCTAAAAAGGGATTTAAATATTATTTTATTTAAATATTATTATTTTTAAATATCCTAAATATTTTAATTAATTTAAATACTCAATATAATTATTTTTTCCTTTTCCCTCTTTTCCTTTTTCCTTTTCTTTCTTCCTTTTTCCTTCTTTTTCTTTCTTCTTCTTTTCTTTTTCTTTTTCTCCTCTCCGAGTTGGGCCTGGCCACGACCCATTTCCCCGTTTTTCTTTCCGCGGCCCAAATCTCCGTCCATTTCCCCTTCAGCGTGGCCGACTCCGAAGCTCCGCGCCTCGATTCCTTTTCCACCAAAACACAACGTTTTACTTAAATAAAAAAAATTAGCTGCGCCCGACCGCCCGGCTTCCCCCCATCTCCTTCCTTCTTCTTCCCCAACGTCGCCAGCCTGCAACTCTGCCTCCTCACCCCTTGGTTTTTCGCCGCCGGTTATAGTTGTTTTGACCGGTGGTTTTCCTTCCTCTCTCTTCCCCTAACTCTCCGGCCCTTCTTGCCCAACTAACCTCCTCTATCCTCACATTTTCCCTCTCCTTTCCCTGCACACCCCTCCCTCGAAAGTTGCTGCCACCGGCCAGCCTCGCCGCCAATAACCCTAACCCTACTTTCCTTACCCCGTAGCCGACCCACAGAACCCTAATCTACCTTCTAAAACCTATAAATACCCTCTTAACCTACCTTGTATCGAGCCTTTAACTCCTACCCGGAATTTCCCGTCCTTGCCACAACCGCCCCTTTAGACGCCTCTTCCGCTGCCTTCGGCCAACTCCGCCACCCATTCCGCCTAACAAACTCTTCCTTGCACCTCCCTCTAGCTAAGCAAACCATCCATCACCCTCGATTCTTCCTGCAAAAGTCTCCCCGACTGTGCAAACTTTCCTTCCCGATCAACCCTTTCTTCCACCTCCGCCGCCCTTCGAACCACCCTTAGCCACCCTTTTCTTCACTGTCGCAACTTCTTTCACCTCCCATTCTCTTTTGTAGACCCTTATCGATCTTCCCCTACCTTTCTTTTCCTCTTCCTCCCTCTCCTCCCCTCTCTTTCTTCTTCTCTCCCATTCGGCCACCACCACCGCCGCCGTGCACCGCCACCTTTGGCTGCGCCACCACCCTTATTATGTCCCTCTCCTCCTGGGAAACCCTAAACACCCCAACTCCCACCTTAATTCTCCCTATCTTTTTCCCAGCATCCAACTTTTACCCTTTTCTTCCCTTTTTCCGGCCATCGCCGCAGCCTCCGTGCACCACCGCCGGTGCCACCTATCCCCACCCACCTAAGGTTGAACCCTAGACCCTATAGACCATTCTCCCTATTTTTATAGGCCTTAATTTAATTTATTTCATTTATTTAGATATAAATACTATTATTATTATTATTATTATTAATATTTATATTTTTAATATGTATTATTATTGTTATTAGTATTAATGTTTTTATTATTATTTCTATTGAGGGTTGAAGCCCTATTGTATTTTTAATTCAATTTTATTATTATTCTTCTTATTATTTCTATTATTACTATTCTTAATATTAATATGTTATTATTATTATAATTATTATTTTTATTATTACTGTTTTGAATTACTATTAATATTATTCCATTATTAATATTACAACTACTTTATTGTTAGTTTTGCTATTATTATTATTATTATTATTATTATTATTATTATTATTGTTGTTGTTGTTGTTGTTGTTGTTGTTGTTGTTGTTGTTGTTGTTATTGTTATTATTATTATTACCAACTTTGGTTGTTTATTTTACTAATATTATTATTAGTATTAATTTGGAAAAAGGGGTCGAAGCATTTATTTTACTTTGTTTTTGAATAATGTCCTTATTATTATTATTATTGTTACTATTATTATTCTTATTTATATTCTCATTGATATTATTTTTAGTATCATTATTATTATTAGGGTAAAGTATTTAACCCTATATTATCAACTTTTATAATATTTCTATTATTTCTATATCTTTAGAAAAGTTACAATTTTATTAATGTTATTTTTATTAGTATGTTATTATTTGGTTAAAGCCCTAAGGAGGCGTAGGAGCGTGCTCCAAGACTGGTGTCATTTCAGGTAAGGGTGTTACTAAGGCCTTTTCTGTGTTTATATGCATTATGTGCTTCACATGTTATGTATCATATGTCTATCATCATTATTTATGTCGTATATGGTATGGCATGGAATTGAAGTATGTTTTATGTGTTTACATGGCATGTATATTATGTATATATGATGATATGTCTTGTGATCCTGTAAGACATGCATGTGAGGGAGTTGATATGTTTTGTGTGGGAGAAAGAATGAAAAGGGAGGATGGGTAAAGAGGTTGACCAAGGGAGGTGAGTTGACCTAATTATTTTAATTGTTCATGAGTGGAAGAATAAAATGGAGAATTTTAGGGTTTCGTGTGGGAGAATCTGATTTATGATTTTTATGGTTTCGTGTGGGAGAATCTGATTTATGATTTTTATGGTTTCGTGTGGGAGAATCTGATTTATGATTTTTATGGTTTTGTGTGGGAGAATATAATTTATGGTTTATATAGGAGATTCTAATTTATGGCTTTATATGGAAGAATCTAACTTATGATCATGTATGGGAGAATTTAATTTGTGGATATGAATGGGAGAATCTAATCAATTGTATTATATGGAAGAATCTTTGGGTTTTATATGAAAGAATCTTTGGGTTTTATATGATTTGAATCTAGGATTTGATATAGATGGATATTTGGTTTTGTGTGGATTGAATTTAGGATTTTATATGATGGAATCTTGGGTTTTGTATAGTGGTATTAGGGTTTGTATGGATGTAATATTGTATGGTGGTATTGGGGTTTACATGATAGTATTAGGGTTTGTATGGTGGTATTAATGGTTGCGTGGTGGTATTAATTGTTGTATAGTGGTATTAGGGTTTTGATGGTGGAGTTAGGGTTTTGCATGGGATTTAGGGTTTGTATGAAAAGTTTGAGAGGTTGCATGGGATGTGTAAAGTTTGCATGGGAGCGAAATTTACGTATGGAAGGTTGATTTGGGATATGAAGAAGATAATGTAAGTGTTATTTGGGTGTTTGAACATTTTAGATGGAAAATAGTACGTGGAGCATTATAAGGGTATGGAGGAGATTGAATTAGGGTTTGAAGTGATGAACTCTTGGTTGTTGTGATAAACTAGGGTTGGAGTGGTTAATGGTGATTTTTTTGTGTGGTTAATTAAGGTTTGGAAGGTCTAATTATGGTTGTTATGGTTAAGTAGGGTTTGGAGTGGTTAACTATGGTTTGTGGTGGTTGATTAGGGTTTGGTGTGGCTGTTTAGGGTTTTTGCTGTATCATATGTAATTGGTGATCAAAGTGTAATTATGATGGTAAAATTTATGATTTGTGATGTGTGATGATTCATGCATATCCAGGGTGAAAACTTTGAATAAGATACTTAAGATACTAATCATTTAAAGTGGAAGATTATTGAGCTGGGTCCAGACCGATCCACTGGTTAGAAATAGTGGTTAGGACATGATGTCCTATGTGTAACCGATCCACCGGTAATAATAGTGGTCAGGCTTTGTACCTGTGCGTTTCCGGCCCACCGGCAATAATAGTGGGCTGACTCGAGCTCAATAAACGCAAAGCAAAGTTTTCCAAAGACACTTAAAAGATACTAATTACTTACAGTGGAACACCATGTGAGCAGGAACCAGCTGATCCACCGGTAAGGAATAGTGGTGTGGACATTGTCCCGCAAGTGACCGATCCACCGGCGAATAATAGTGGTGTAGACTTTGTCCCGCAAGTGACCGGCCCACCGTCAATAATAGTGGGGTGTTCCTGTACTTACATGGATTTGATAAAAGGTATGGTGTGTATCGACTTCCGATAAAAGATTAATTAAATAATTAATCTGGACTGTAATTGGGCCTTTGTACTTTTACCTGAATTGTTCATATGCCTTTATGTTGTTATGTTAGATTATGCCCTTTTATTATTCTGTATGGATTATGTGCTTATGTGTTAGCCTTAGTGCTCGGTTACCTTACTCAGTACGTAGCGTACTAATCACCCGTTTCATTGGTTCTGCTCATTCCCACGAGTAGTATGCCCTTCTGACTTTGTGCAGGTGGGCGAGACATCAGTCGAGGCTGAGTGTTGATTTGGTATTTTGGCTCAAGTTCGAGAGTGATGTGGCCATATTATCTCTTTATGCGATTTATTTCTTTGTGTATTTCTTTTGTATCACATTTATCCTTTTTGATTTATTTCCGTGAATTAAGTATTTCAATTAAACCTTTTATCAATTGTAAGTTTAATTCTCTTTTGGAAATGAATTATAATTCTTGATGCGTACTCTAATTTTGTTTTACAACCGTTTAATGATTATTTGAAGTTTAGTTTGTCTTAATTTTATAATTTATTGTTAATCTTTTCTTAGCCTTAGCATTTGGTACTGAAACGGTTGGAGAGAACCGGTTTGGTACCAAGTGTGGGGGTAATATCCCCAGAATTCATGGGTTTTAATTTAAATTCTTCCGCTTTAAAAAAAAAGTAGTGAATTTTGGGGTGTTACAAGTTGGAAGAATTTAAATTAAAACCCATAAATTCTAGGGTGTTACAACTCCATTCAAATCCTTGAAACACTTAGATTCTGGACATAATGAATTTCTTGGTTATTATTCAACAAGAAAGTATTGGGCACCCCTCAAACGAGATCTAAGATGACACTTCCACTTAAAGACCATTGATAACTAGTACAATGGTCTTGATTAGCATGATCTTCCCCTTTAATTATCAGTATCTTATTATATCATTAGTTAAAACCTTAGTGCATAACAATACATCACTTTGTTTACTTATCAAGATAACACTTCCACTTATATTACCATTACCCTATCACATAGGATATAACTTATCATTGTAACATGGAATATCATGAAATTCATACCAACTATTATTATTATTAAAAACACTTAAACATGCATCATGTTTAATCATATCAAACATGTTACAAGCACATGAAGCAATGATAAGGCATAATGAAAGATAACAAGTTCCATAGGAGGCATTACACAAGTAAAAAGACCATAATACCATCACAAAACACTAATTAGCAATCAAAGTGAAACTCCATTTATAAGACTCTCAAATTCACCAAATTTAACATAAAACTCCCATATGACATATTAAACATCATATCAAACAATTATAATTTAACTCCAAAGTTTTACATATAAAATACTAATGTTATCCTTTCAATTACTTAATTTAAGTCATTTTCTCATAAAATCATACTTATACTACTCATGTCATCAGATATCATAATTATCATATTTTATAGCCACTAACCCTTAAAAAACTTCAAATTTTTATATTTAACCCAAAATAATCATTTTGCCTTCATTCCACCTAAACACCTGAAACCTTGTGGAAAACATTACTTAAACCATACCTAACCAACACTTATCATATTATTTATTAAAATTTAGTTTAAAACCTAATGAATACAATGGAGCATAAAAAATTCTCAAAAACCCAACAAAATTGACCAAAATACCCTTAACCTATTCTGGCACATTATCTACCCAAAACTCCACATCCGCCAAACTTCACCAATTATCCACATAATCTCCCATACATTGATATCATACCAAATATGTGATTATTCTTAATTAAAATCAACCCAAGACATAAAAAATGACTTAAGGGCCAAACCACCATCAGCCTAAATGCTACTATAAAAATAAACATAGACTCTACTTCTTCCCTAAAGACTTTTATCATTGTTACTTCCTCCACCTCCTCCTTCTTCTCCACCAATCACCTTTGTCATTACTTATAATACCCCATTCTCTTAAATCCTAATTACTGTATGTTATCACATCTTTAATATATATATATATATATATATATATTATATCAAGTCTCATTCCGTTTGTGTTAACTTTTAAACATTTCGTCAACCATTTATTTCATTTGTGGAAAACACATATATTATAATTGCATACAATGGAGAGAAAGAACATAGATAAATGAGCAAGTAGTTAAGGAAATTAAAATTCAACAAGCCTAGGCTATCATCACTATCCCAATCAAGAGCTTCAACAAAAATTTTACAACTTGAAAAACATCACTAAATACTCCTCCAAATAATCTCCTTTCAAATGTTCCATATTAGAATAATCATAGCTAGTTTCTTTGTTGTTATATGTAGAGCTGGCACATTATATGCAGGAGGCTAGCCAGCTAGGGGAAAGGAAAAAAAAGCATAACGAGAACCAATAAGATCAACTTAGTCTGCCGAGTCTCTCCCCGACTTCTTTTTGAAGACTCGACAAATAAGATCAGCACTGATGAAATCAAATTCAATGTATCCGCTAATAATAATAATAGTAGCAGTAGTAATATCATATTGATGGCTTGAAATTATGGGGATAAAAGGAGCTGGCGTATATCGGTTTTTCCGACCTGATAAATTTATTCTTGTATCTCCTCGGTGTGATGACAAATGGCCGCTGTATAAGTTTATTCTGAGACTGTCTAATTGGATAGCCATCAATACATCAAAATTTACAAGTTGGTAATGGTCGATACCCTTCAATTCCATTCGGCCATATTGATGACCATCCGATTAGCATAGACTACGGGTAAACTTATAAGTGGAAATGAACATGACGGAGACTATATATGGTGATTCAAAAAGCAGTGACGTTGTCCCTGCATAAGAATTGGGTACGTATAAGGGAGCTGCGAATCATGGCGGAGTCCGACTCTAGAAATGTCGTTCATCGGTAATTTTAACAAATCAACTACAACCAATACAATTAACCATTTCAAATCACTCATACAGCACATCTATATATAATTAAACAACTAATTTATCTTATCATAAGTTAATTCATTCAAAATTAATCAAAACCGAAGTTAGGGTTTGAGTTTTTATACCAAACGAATTGCTGCAAAATTGGAGAGGATGAGGGGTGCTGGAGCTTCGCCGGTGGCCAAGGACCACTCGACGGTGCCGAGCGGCGCTGGAGGCTGACGGGTGGTGGCGCGCCGCTGCTGCCTTCGTGCGTTGCTGGCGGCTGCTGCTGTTGCTCGCTGCTGTTGCACTGGAGGATGACGACGACGAGAGGAGGGCTGGTGGTGTGGTCGAGCAGCCGTGGCCGGTGGCCAAGGACCACTCGACGGTGCCGAGCGGCGCTGGAGGCTGACGGGTGGTGGCGCGCCGCTGCTGCCTTCGTGCGTTGCTGGCGGCTGCTGCTGTTGCTCGCTGCTGCTGCGCTGGAGGATGACGACGACGAGAGGAGGGCTGGTGGTGTGGTCGAGCAGCCGTGGCTGGTGTGGTGGTGCGGCCTGCGTCGAAGATGCAGAGCAGGAAGAGGCAGGGGCAAGGGGTCGGGGGTAAGGCAGCAGAGCAGGGAGGCAGGAGCAGGTGTTGGTCGAAACTCAAAAAACTAAAGATAAGGCTTGGGGCTGGGGGCTGGGCGCTGGGGCAGGATTTTTGTTTTTTTTGTTTTTTTTTTTGGAAATTTGAAGGATTTGAAGGGGTTTAAGTGTTTTTTATTTTCCATCACATTTTTTTTTTGGATTTTAAATTTTTTTTAAAGATTATTATAAAACATATATATCTATATCTATATCTATATATATATATATATAAGACTTAACCATTTTTAGCGACCAATAAATTAATGTTTAACGACCAAAAATTATATTAGTCGTAATTGATATACCAATAACAACGACTTTTGATGGTGGTTGTTAATAATATATCAATAGCGACCAAAAAAAAAATTGGTCGTTAAATTGGTCGTTAATGGACCAATTTGTTGTAGTGTAATTCTTCTAATTTTTGTGTTTTCACTCTTTTCAACCCATCAAAATTTGTGAATTGATCCAAAAATATTTTGAGTTTATTCATACATTCTATTCATTCATGTTTTACCTTTTCCTTCCAAATTGTTAAATTGAAAAAAAAAAACTGTGTATGTGATTAGACGATTTGAGCCTTTTTTTTTTATTATTTTTAATCCATTAGTCATTACATGAGTTCTGAAACCAAATATGAAACCAAATATTTTTATATACTTGGTTTTATAAAAATATTTTACTCAATTTGTGACAATTTGAACCCCCATTTATTAGTTTTGTGCATTTGTAGAAAAAACGTGCTTTCATAACTTATCCCTTTTTGCCTTTTTTGCTTGTTTTCTATCCATCAAGCTTAAAACCAACTCTAATACTCAATATTTTTGATATATTTCAGTTTATAAAATTATTCCAAACCTTTCTATAACTTTTTTATAATTTTTTAAATTCAATTGATATTTTTCCTAATAAGTGTATATTATTGGACTTTCTTGCAATTTAATTAATATAAATAAATTGTAACTAATCCTGTAACTAATATTTATATCCTAACTAGTCTTCTAACCTAACCAAGTCATATTTTTAACTTTTTTTACCTTTCTCCCAACCCAAAATTACAACTATTATTGTAATTATTATTTTATGCTATTTTTCTTACACACTCAACCATATCCTAACCTTTCTCTTACACCCCTAATCTTAGCACTCACATGAGGCTAAAGTAAAAAAAAAATCCCTCCACACTCCTCTATATCATATCTCAATCTCATTTTTCCAAATAGTGTGTTCTAATAGAAAAATGCACATAAAATCATAAAATTTTAACAGAGTTCAAAGTCGATTTCTTTCTAACTTGCAGCAACTCGCTTCTCTCTCTAGTTGTCCTATTCCTTTATTTTTTATTTTATGAAAATATTTTATTGCATACTACAACTCCATACCATTTTCATACCTAAAATTGATTCCCTTCAAGCTTCTTCTAAGCCAAACTTTTGATTCCCAACTAACTTCACAATAACAATAAAGCTGATTTTTTGTGACTTGTAGTAGCCACCGCATCTCTACCTTGATTTATTTACCTTATATTCTTTTTTTTTTGTTTCCTTCATGTTATAATTCATCTAGGAACCCCTTTTACCCAAGAAATCGTGCCCCTACCCTCTTCTTTTCCCTCTCCTATTTGTCGTGCCGAGCAATCTTGGAACTTTTGCTACGGTTATTCCGTGTGTTGTAGTAGATATTTTGTGCCTTTACCCCATTCTTTTCTCCTTAGATTCCTTCCATTTAACCCTCCAAAACCTTTATCTATAATTCCTTGGTGGTTGTTGGTTGTTTTTGTGGTGATTTTTAAGCCTCCATATTCAAGAGTAATTTTTTTTATTTCACTTCTTCCATTTCAATTCCTTTCTCTCCCATTTTCTTATTTAATAATATTGGTTTATCTAACTCTTTTATCTTGTATTCTTGAAGGGAAAAATTGGATTTAGAGAAGAAATTGCTAGATTCCTTATTTTAGCTTTGCTAAGGAGATTAGAAATTTTGGTAACTAAACTAATATTTAAAAATAGGATTTTGTGCTAGGTGTTTTATATGTTATTTTTATGCATTATCAGCTTTATTTTAAGTATAATCATGAAATAATTTATTGTAAAATCTTTTACATCAAGTGTATGATTTTATTTTATGTGTATAAGAATGAAAATTTGATGAGAGAATAATTTTTATGATTTTTGCATGTTTTTATGTCTGCTAAAAATATAATAAAAATTTAGTGAATTTGTGGTGAATGTGTAGTAGAATTGTGCTGAATGTTTAATTGAGTTGTGATGAACATGTTTGAATTCGAGTAGTTCAACTCTCTTCCTTGTTATTTTATATTTATTTTAGTTATTTTAAATGTATCTAAGTATTCCATTATATTTATAATAGGGTATAGAAACTAGGTTATAAATTTTGGATCATTTATAGTTGAAATAAATTTATTTAAGTTTGGACATATTCGACCATGGGTATAATGGGCGTAACATATTGCTTATGAAAGTTTTAAGTGTACCATTGTCTTCATTTGGGCTTTTATATAAAATTGGTATAAGATATGTTTGGGTTTGATTTTGTTTAAGTAAGTTCCGAATTTTATAAGTTTGAGATAATTTTAGGTGAATAATGACATTTTAGCCGGTATATGTAAATTTTAAAAATTTTGAGGCATAAGTGAATATTATGTTAATACAATAAGTTTAAATAGATAAGTTTTATATTTCAATGACATTTGATGAGTAGACCTAGAGACGTAAAATAAAATAATTAATCAAGTAAGAGAAAGAAAAGAGAAAGACACACTTTGGGTATATTGAGTAATTTTAGCATTTAATATTTGGTGTCCATATTTATATTTCATCATAAGAAATTATTATTTAATTATAACCCATTTAGTAAGAAATAAACCTCTCTTAATATTAAGGTAATTTTGTTGATGTTGAAGATATTTTTGTCATTTTATGTCCCTTTAAACTAGTTATTGGATTTAGCCTTATATTTGAATCCTTGGTTGACTTAGATGTTGGCTATTAAACCTTATCTCAAATAATTGGAGTTAATGTACATTGATATCAAATTTTATTGGGCCTTTCATGATGTATAACTTTAACTTTAATGCCTCAATAATATTTTTTGGGCTTTAATTCAAATCTTATTCAAATATTTAAATTGACGGTTTAAAATTAAAATTAGACATATTCTAAAATATATTGTATACTCAATTGATCAAAAGCTATTAAGGAATTACCTACTTTGACATAATTAGGGTTTTTGAGCACGGGTTCAAGCCGCATAAGTCAGAACACTAGAAAAGAAATAGAGAAGAGAAGAAGAAAGAGAAAGGGTTGTGCGGAGGGGGGTTCTAGTTAGACCGGACCGAGTTTTTTTTATAATTAAAAACAATCTAAAATATAATAAATGATAATTTATAATTTATAATTTATATATTTATCTTTATGATAACCTTTATTTCATAAAATAATATTTTTTAGTAATCAAATAAATATAATATATGATAAATATCTAATATTTTTACTTGTGAAATTTATAAATATTTTAAGTAATCAAATATAATATTGTTAAAACTTATAAATATATTTATTATTTACTTGTAAAAATAAAGCAAACATAATATTCATACTCTATTTATCTGTACTAGTAATATTATGATTTTTTTTAATATTTACAATATAATAAATGATAATTATACACTGTATAGTCATGATTATAATCACGTTTATTTTAAAATTTATCTTTTCTTACGTAATCAAATATTTTAAGTAATCAAATAAATATAATATATGATAAATATCAAATATTTTTATTTGTAAAATTTATAAATATTTTAAGTAATCAAATATAATATTGTTCAAACTTATAAATATCTTTATTATTTACTTATAAAAATAAAGTACATATAATATTCTTATTTTATTATCTCTACTAGTAATCTTATGACCGTCTCTAATATTTACAATATAATAAATGATAATTATACATTATATTGTCATGTTTATGATCACCTTTATTTTATAAAATTATATATATTTTTAAAATAATCAAATATTTTAAGTAATCAAATAAATATAATATATGATAAATATCTAATATTTTTACTTAAAAAATTTATAAATATTTTAAGTAATAAAATATAATATTGTTAAAACTTATTGATATCTTTATCATTTAATTTTGTAAAAATAAAGCATATATCACTACCAGAAATGA
The DNA here is from genome assembly GCA_039764185.1 of Tamarix austromongolica. NCBI lineage: Eukaryota > Viridiplantae > Streptophyta > Magnoliopsida > Caryophyllales > Tamaricaceae > Tamarix > Tamarix austromongolica. The sequence goes on along the minus strand of CM077808.1, from coordinate 38,648,915 downwards.
GGTTTTTAACGACCATCAAATTTCGTCGCTAATGACCAAATTTTGGTTGCTAAAGCTAATAACGACCAAAAAATTTATTGGTCGTCAGTGGTCGTTATTACTCCCTCGTTAAAGGCTTTAACAACCAACTGAAATTTTTTTGTCGCTAAAGTAATAACGACTATATATTATGTTGGTCGCTAACGCAATAGCAACGACGTATGATTTTGGTCGCTAAAGGTAATGATGACGCAAAGTGTTGGTCGCTGAAAGTAATAGCGACAACTTATGACGTTGGTTGCTAAAAGTAATAACAACAATGTATAATGTTGGTCGCTAAAAATAATAACGACGAATAAAATACACTATCGTAAATAATATTAACGACCAATTTTTTTATTGTAATTAAAAAAGTATCACACCAATAACGACTAATTTTTCCGTCAATACTAAAATTCATTCATTATTTGCGACATAATTTATTGGTCACAAATGGAATAATTATATATTCAATAATATATATAATCAAAATTTCAATATTCATCTATAACCCTGCACCTATATGGATATACATATATCCATTTCAATATTTTCAAGACCTGTACATGTATGCGTACACAAGGACGAAGCCAGGATATAAAATGCATGGGGTCCCAATAAATAACAAGCATATATCTAAATATAAAATAATAATAGAAATTATAATTATAATAATAATATATTTAATATTATCCAAATTCATACATAGATATTCGTTTACAATTGTACTCGTCGAGGTTTCATATTTTGAAACCGAGCTATAATAGTCTCATTACTAATGGTATCGGATACATCTTTTTCTATATATGACATTAGACAATTATGTACCCATTCATCACACATACGATTTCGCAACTTGTTTTTGATAAAACTCATTGCTGAAAAAGCTCTTTCAACAGTTGCAGTAGCTACCGGTAAAATCCAAGCCAGCTTCACAAGCATATAAACCAAAGGATATGTAGTGTGCTTTTTTGTTTCCACTAAATTCCTTGAGAGATCACCAAGTCCTTTTAATTCAGAAAATCTTTCATCAGATCGAACATCCAAAATATAATTCTCAAGCTGATTATCCAGTATCACAACATCAACATCAGAAAAATCCTCGGGATAAAACTTTGTCAACCTAATCAATGAAGCTTTGTCAAAAGCAGAAAATAGCTCCGATGGATTCAAACATGCTACACATGACAACAACGTAGTGCCTATCACATCAAAACGTGATTCAAGCTCCTCTAATTGCAAGTCTAATATGCTGTAGAAGCAATCAAACTTGTAATGATGCATATTTGTAAGAAATGGAGCCAACCGTTGTGATTTGTTTTCCTTAACATACCGATCATCCATATTTGCAATCACAATATTCTTATCGTGGCAAAATAAAGAAACTTCAACAATAAGATCTTCCCATCCTTCATCCCTCATAGTTTGGAGGCGTTGTTTAGCAAGTTGAACAAGTCTCATGGCATTTACAATGTCTTGATCACGCTTCTGCAACATCTGAGATAAATCATTCGTGATACCTAGAACCCTTCTCATCAAATGTAACATGAAAACACACTCAAAGGACATTAGTAGATATTTGAAAGCTCTAGCCTCACCTTTCTGTCTACTTTTTGAATCTTTTTTCAAAAAATCAAGTACTTCAATAACCGGAGAAAATAACTTAACCAAACTTGAAAGAGACTTAAGATGTGAACCCCAACGAGTATCTCCAGCCCTTGAAAGGGCTGATTCTTGATTCAATCCACGTCCATGTTCGATCTTGCCTAGATCAAATGCTTCTTCTAATTCAAGAGCACGTTTATCTCGAAGCATATCTCGACGTTTGTTAGATGATCCAATTACATTAACAACACCAGTAACGATAAAAAACAACCAATCAACATTTTCATGAGACCTTGCAACTGTAACGAGTGCCAATTGAAGCTGATGAGCAAAACAATGAATATAATATGCTGAATTATTTTCAATATGAATAAAAGTTTTTAAACCACCATATTCTCCTCTCATATTACTTGCTCCATCATAGCCCTGTCCTCGTATTCTTGATATGCATAATTTATATTTCACTAATATTGTCTCAAGTGTTGATTTGAGTGACACGGCAGTTGTATCAACTACATGTGCAATACCAATAAATCTTTCCATCACAAAACCCTTACGATCCACATAACGTACAACAACAACCATTTGTTCTTTCCCAGATATATCACCAGATTCATCAATTAATATGCCAAAAACATCATCCCCTATCTCCTTAATAATCTCATTACTTATTTCAGTTGCACAAGCACAAGCAATATCTTTTTGAACATCAGGAGAAGTCATCTGGCTATTTCTCGGAGCATTTTTCAACATATAACTAGCCAGAGATGGATTAACTTCTTGTAATATTTTTAGGAGCTCATAAAAATTACCTCAGTTTTTTGAACTATCCGATTCATCATTCCCCCGAAATGCTAGTCCTTGTCGAAGAAGAAATCTAATAGCAATAACTGATGCTTCTAGACGAATATGATACTCAGATTTTACTATTTCAGATTGTTTTGACAAAGCAGCTTGAATGCCATACTTTTGATTTATCAAAGTATCACATTTTTTCACAGCCTTGTTATGAGGACTATCACAATTACCAACATGAACTTCAAGCCTATCCTTTTTATTCCAGCCCCCAAAACCTTGACCCACAAAATGATCACCACCGGCTTCAAACTCTTGTTTAAACAAGTAACATGGTAGTCAAAAAGCAGCATCTTTTGCTATACTATATTCTAACCAGTCATACTGATCAAACCAAGATGCAACAAATCTTCGATTTTTTCTGGCAATAAGTTTAATTGGAAAATTGTGTGCACGAGGTTGGAAAGGACCAAGACGAATATAAGCTCTCCTTACCTCATCTTGCTGATTTGGATGGAAATCTGAAATTTTTTTTCCTCAGACCTGGATCAAGTTCCAGAGAATTTAAATCCACCCAATTGCGTTGTGTAGCTTGAGATTGATGAAGATATGAAGAAACTTGTTCATGAATTATAGGACTAGAAGCTGGATTAGAATTATTCTCATTTGCTCATTCTTTGTTTTTAGGCCGCTTTTGAAGATATTTCCACATGCTAATTTGATATAATCAAATCTGCAATTATGAATACAACAATACAATTATACAAGATGTAGTAAACACATACTCAACTAATTAGAAATACAAACTATTCCAATTTCACATATTCACAATTATACAAGATGTAATTAACAAATCTCAATACAAACTATTCCAATTTCACATATTCACAATAAAATTAGAAATAAAAATACAAACTAATTCAATTAACAAAAATACTCATACTCAACTAAATCAACATTACACAATAATAATTCATACCATACTAATTCAAAATTAACATAACCTAATTCAAAAATATACAACAATAAACTAATTAACAAATCTCAATACAAACTATTCCAATTTCACATATTCACAATAAAATTAGAAATAAAAATACAAACTAATTCAATTAACAAAAATACTCATACTCAACTAAATCAACATTACACAATAATAATTCATACCATACTAATTCAAAATTAACATAACCTAATTCAAAAATATACAACAATCAACTGATTAACAAATCTCAATACAAACTATTCCAATTTCACATATTCACAATAAAATTAGAAATAAAAATACCAACTAATTCAATTAACAAAAATACTCATACTCAACTAAATCAACATTACACAATAATAATTCATACCATACTAATTCAAAATTAACATAACCTAATTCAAAAATATACAACATTCAACTAATTAACAAATCTCAATACAAACTATTCCAATTTCACATATTCACAATAAAATTAGAAATAAAAATACAAACTAATTCAATTAACAAAAATACTCATACTCAACTAAATCAACATTACACAATAATAATTCATACCATACTAATTCAAAATTAACATAACCTAATTCAAAAATATACAACAATAAACTAATTAACAAATCTCAATACAAACTATTCCAATTTCACATATTCACAATAAAATTAGAAATAAAAATAAAAACTAATTCAATTAACAAAAATACTCATACTCAACTAAATCAACATTACACAATAATAATTCATACCATACTAATTCAAAATTAACATAACCTAATTCAAAAATATACAATAATCAACTCATTAACAAATCTCAATACAAACTATTCCAATTTCACATATTCACAATAAAATTAGAAATAAAAATACAAACTAATTCAATTAACAAAAAAAGATATTATATTTCATCTTAAATAAAATTTAAAAAAAAATAATAAAAACCCTCACCCTCTCAAATCTCAATTTCTCTGGACTGGAGTCTGGACTCTGGTTTGGCTTTCTCGGGGCGGGCAGCAGCAGGCTGTTGTGTTTGCCTTGCCTGTTTTGTTTGGCTAATTCGCTACCTGCCTCTGTTGAGAGTTGAGACAGAGACAGACAGTGACACACAACAACAGGCAGGCGACGGCGAGGTGGAGGTAAGATAGCAGGTCAGCAGCGGTCAGCGGCTGGAGTGCGCGACTGGGCGGTGGGTGCCTGGGGTTGAGACTCGAGCGAGCGGGCGCGGCGGCTGGCGGGGTAGGGTTAGTGGTGCGGCGCCTGTCTGCAGTGGAGCCTGGGGTCGAGACTCGAGCGGGACTGCGGGAGAGAGCGAGAGTCAGGGAGATAGATGAAAATTGAAAGGGAGAGCAACAAACCAAGAGCAACCGAGCAACTGGAGCAAGTCAGCCAACGACCCTGTCAAGTGTGAAATTAGAAAAAAAAAAGGGTAAAATTTTTGCAAAACTGGGGTTCGAACCCAGGACCCCAGAATACACTGAAAGTTTTTTGCAACTCTTTAACCACCGGTCCAGAATTGTTTTCCATCTCTTCTGCTATATATAAAATATATATGGTTTTTATAAAATCCATGGGGTCAGGCGACCCCATGTGCTCTGAATTGGCTCCGTCCATGTGCGTACATATATCCATTTCAATCTTCTCAGGACCTATACTTGTATGCATGCATATATATCTATTTTGATCTTCTCAAATCCTGTACCTGTATACATATATATCCATTATAACATATGGATATAATTTTCTAAATATCTGTTTATAATTAAACATTCAACTAAATATTCATACAAATAATTTGTATCAAATGTCCGGTACAATTTTCGGCTATGATCAAATATAAATATATTACAAAAGAACTACAACATGTCGTTGCATTACAAAAATATCATGATTAGCAGCCACTTAAGAATTAAGAATTAATTATACAAAAATATGTCGTTGCATCAAACGTTGCACTCAAAACACTTGGTGTAATACAGTATAATATCAATGAAGTGGTCATCAAACTGAAACAGATATGCAACCAATTGATATTCACAGATATTTGCCTACCATAAACATATCAACAACACCCTGCAATCACGGACACCAGAGGCCCTCATGAGGCGAATGCTCGAAACAGTGATTCATAATGTTCCTTAGTCCGTTGTAGTCTCTCACATCTCTCTGATTGAAGACGCTCCTGCAAGTATTCTGGGCGCTTATGACTTAATAGAATGTTAAGCTCTGTTAGGTGTACAAAACCTCCATAGACTCCTTGCTAAAAATTTCACGCGATGATTATCAGCTTATATTTATGAATTAGAGTTAAGTAGCAGGTTAGACACTGCATTTACCCATACATATGTACATACATAGGTGCATAAGTAGAATTGATATACGTACCTCTCGGCATAAGGGACACCGCTAATCATGATCTGCGGCTTCCAATCCATCTACAATACTCACAGATGCAGCAAAACAAGCACACATGTAGCATAACATATGACCGCAGCTAAGGGATACGGCATCAAATAGTGTGTCTTGCTTCGTTAGTGTGCGCATATTAAATAGGGTATGGATATGGGTGTTCGTGAATCATGATGCACGATATGGGGTCATTAATAGGTTTTTGAGCACTCACCAGGCATATTCAGCAGGTGAGATCAACATCAATCTTGATAGAATCAAATAGCTCACAAGATAATGATGGTTTGCCATCAGTAAATGTAAGACAACATCCCTGAAAAAATACAGTAGATTTACTTGTGTTGGGTTTCTTCTCCAAATTCATCTGAAGTGCCATGAGTTCACATAGCCAAGGGGATTTAAGGATATCCACATGTGATCTTTGCATCCTTGATTTGAACTTCTAGCCTTGATTGCAGCTATGAATCTATATATTATAAAGTTCAGAAAACTTCTGCACATTAATTTACTCTGATTCTCATTTAATATAAGGTAATAAAGAGAGAAAAGATACCTTGTCACTTGTTTCTTTGAAATAGAAGAAAACTTTTTTCTGAACAATACTTATTTAAGCTATTTGTATGGACCGAACAAATGAGTCTTTTATATAGTTCATGTGTTGGGTTTTAGAACAACACTTAAAATGAGTATTGTTTTTTTTTTTCCAAATTATTTTTTGTCATTTCTAAATACATGCACTATATAAATGATGCAAAATACGTGGTATTTTTTCATCCCTATTATCCAATGGGTGCCACGCACAACAGTAAACAGTTAATCCAGTCGTTCACATTCTTCAAAAAATTAGAGAGAAAACAGACAATGGTACTTTGTATATACCTTGTCATACTTCTTCAGAATTTTTTTTTACTGCCGTAGCATTGATCATTGCATAAGTGACCAGTTCTTGACCCTCTTGAACCAAAGACACATGGTCTTTGTGTTGCTTCCATTTCCATCGTAAGTAGTATCTTCTTAGGCCTTTAGCTAGATGAATTTCGAGCAACTTTTGAGACTACTCACTGAAACATGCTAGCACTACGGACATTTCCTTGAGAAGTGATGGGAAAAATGTACCATCACATATTGCATTCAGCATGGATGCACTAGTTGCCTCAACCGAAGAAATAAAGGATCGAATAACATCTTTGAACTAAAAAAATGAAGTGCTGAAGTATAAGGTACGATATATTTTAGATGGTAAATAACTATAGTAAGAAAAGAAAATATCGAGAATGCTAGGTATATAGTTATTTTGCGGGGAAACAAAAAACTATCATTAGAATATACATTTTACTCCAAAAAATATTTAATTCGATAAATGGGTAATCTTTCAAAAAAGTTTTTACGAGACGTAAAGTATGATAGTATTTTTTATCCTTCCAACATCTTAAGACAAAAACGACTCCTTTAAAAGTATAAATAGGAAGGCCTCCCTCTTGAACTCTATATATAGTCGTTTATTCTTGATTCATTTAAGTATAATTTATTATATCATTTATTATAATTTAAGTATAATTTATTATAGTATATCATTTGAACCAATAAGTTTCTATAAAGGTCAAATATAATGATTTTTATGCAAAAATCCGGTCACACAACAATGCTTATTTCTACAGAGTCTGCTAATTTAGTTGCAATGATTCACTCGTTTTGTTCTTCAATTCAGACAATGAATTTGGAATAGTATGAAGAATCAAAGGGGTAAACAAAATTAGGTCCGAACTAGCTAAGACTCAGATCTCATCCATTACAATATTGTAAATTCAATTTATCTAAAATATCTAAATCGGATAAAACCGACAAATCCGGATATAGTCGGGTCACAAATCCAATTTTTACAAATCAACCATAACCAATACAATTAACCATTCTAAATCATTCATACAATACATATATATACAATTAAACAACTAAATTATCTTATCATAAGCTAATTCATTTAAAATTAATCAAAACATAAGTTAGGGTTTGAGTATTTATACCAAACATATTGCAGCGAAATTGGAGGGAATGAGGGGTGCTAGAGCTTCGCCGGTGGTCAAGGACCACTCGCCAGTGACGAGCGGCGCTGGAGGCGGACCGACGGTGGCGTGCCGCGGCCATCCTTGTGCGTTGCTGATGGCTGCTGCTGTATTGGACGACGACAACGAGGAGAAACAACAACTGTGTGCTGTCTGCTCGACCGGCGACGGCTTGCGTGGTGGTGCAGTCTGGGATGAAGCCTTCAAGAAGGAGACGGCCAGAGCAGGGGAATGGACGTCGAGCAAAGGTTAGGGAGGGATGGCCGGTTACACTTATGTATGTAGAAATATAACAATGGGTACAGGAGCGCGGGAGGTGAAATTTTGGTTTTTTTTGGCCGGAACATAACAATGGGTATAAGGTGAGCGGGAGGAAAAATTTTGGTTTTTTTTAAGGAGTTGGGGCAATTAAGTGTTTTTTTTTTGTTTTTTGTTTTTAGATTTTAGAGATTTGAAAAAAAATTATTATAAAACATATATATAGAACTTAAATATTTTTAACGACCAATAAATTAATGATTAACGACCAAAAATTATATTAGTCGCAATAGATATACCATCAATGACGACTTTTGACAATGGTCGTTAATAATGTATCAATAACGATAAAAAAAAATTGGTCTCTAAATTGGTCGTTAATGCACCAGTTTGTTGTAGTGTATAATATTCTTATTTCATTTATCTTTACTAGTAATCTTATGATTGTCTCTAATGTTTATAATGTAATAAATGATAATTACAATGTAAAATTATCTTTTTTTCAGTAATTAAATAAATCAGAATAAATGATAAATATTTTTGTTAGATTCAATCATGCAAATTTTTTTATTAAAATTTATAAATATCTTTACTAATTACTTATGAAAATAAAGCGTATCTAATATTCTTAATTCATTTATCTACAATAGTAATCTTATGATTGTCTTTAATATTTATAATATAATAAATGATAATTACCTAGACCCGAATTTGACTCAATCGGTCAAAACTCGACCCGACCTATCAAGTTAATGCATAACTACTCAAATTCAACCCATCAAATTGCACGAAATGACCAGACCCATCAATTTAACCCAAAACAATTCAGATCTAATGGGACCAACCCATCATATTGTACGAAATGACCTAAATGGGCCAAAACCACTTAGTCATGTAAATCAAAAAATGACTCGAAACTAACCCAATTCTACCAGTCAAGTTAACCTAAAATGACCCGAACCTGAATTTACTTAATCTGAGCCAGACCTAACCCGGTAAATTAACCTGAAATAACCTAGAACCGAAATGATCCGATCCGGAACCGATCTAACCCAACCCAAATAAGGCAATGACCCGAAATGATCCGACCCGATCCACAACCGACCTGCAAAAGTCAAATGATCCAAAATAATCCGACCTGCTATGATCCAACCCGAACCCGACCCACCCGACTCAATTGCTAACTCTACTCAAACCTGTTCCTTAGGGTCAAGAAAATGGGAACGTTCTTACACCTTCGAAACTGTATGGTCAGAAGGAAAAGCAGGTTTCACGTACATCGCTGAAGAACATCTCCAACATTATGTTGAAAGGACCCGGGTAATATATGACAATACCCACAAGGATCAACACCAAGACAATCAACCAAATAATAGAACCCAAATCTACCACAAATAATTCACCAAATAAAATCACCAAAAAAAACTAATTATGGGCACCAAGCACAAACGAATAGATTAGAAAAATGAACCAATCAACACACGATTTATACGTGGAAAACCCTTTCGATGAGAGGAGTAAAAACCACAAGACGTTTGAGGAGTCCACCCTATTTCCTTCTCTTATTATGATAAATTGAGGGAAAAATGAACCACCCAAATTAGGTTCACAACAATTCACAACCCATCAATAAGAACATACATAAGAGTTTAACCAAGAAGAGATCAAAGGTGAAGAATATCACCATAAATCAGAGGTTCCGTCCCGCTGCAGTAACAGACAAACCAAATCTCAAAACGATGATCCAACCGTTCAAAATGAGGCCCTATGTGTCCCCAACAAGCTGACCAAATTTCAGCAAAATCCAACGGTGGAAACTCCATCGATAGACAAGTTTCTGAACTCTGTTCTTGAACAATCACAAATCAATATTCTCCAAACCTTTTGTCTTCCTCTCTTCTTTTGCTTCTAATTGTGCGTGTGACTTTCTGAATTCGCACCTCTCCCCTCTTGCCCTAATTTCTAAAGCAAGTATTTATACCAAATTCTTAATTAAGAAACCCAAATAATAAGCCCAAGTTGGACTTAATCTAAGATTAGTAAAATGCTATCAAATGCCTATTCATTAGGACAAAATAAAATACACATTTTACTAACACATGTGGGATGGATCCACAATACATTACTCATCAGCTAAAGGAACGCGTGATCGAGAGTAGTATCCAATTGTTGAAGAAACCGGGTACCGCTAAAGGCTTGGCTCATTCACCGAAAGAACATAGGTTGCCTTCATCACTGGCTCCTGAGAAGGATACAGCTTCGGCTTAGAGCAAGGAGATTGACAGGGGGTCTGGAACCAACGAAACAAAATTGACCTTTGTCTATTAGTTGTTAATGAAAGGAAGCCTTCGTTATAATTAGTTGTTCTGGCCAGGACTTATAAAATCAGTGGTGATATGGTCGATGATGTCGTGCGCCTTTTAAAGTTTGTCGGAAACGTTCGCATTGAACGTAGGGGATTTAAAGGCCGTATATGGTCCCTTGATTTTATTTATTTATTTGTAACTTTTACTCCTCGCACATGAGAGATTGTATTCAGATCATCATCCTTTGCTTCTTCACCTGGATAAACCTTTATGCCTGATCTCTAGTCCTAGCAGATTCAGGCTGCAGGAATTGACTTGGCTCTTGGATTCTAGGTTTGCTGAGCATATCAGGTCTATTCGGAGGCCGTAGGAGTATATTTGTGATACTATTGCAACTTGCTCTAATCATCTCGCTAAATGGAGTAATTAAGACTTCTTTTGGAGGTATTTTTAAGCGGGAGTGTCGTCTTAGAGCTCGTTTGAGGGGTGTCCAATACTTTCCTGTTGAATAATAACCAAGAAATTCGTCACGTCTGGAAGCTAAGCGTTCCAAGGATCTGAATGAAGGGCTTTTACAGGAACAAATTCCAAAGATCCCAGGCCGGAAAATGTTGCTGCTCTCCATAATAGAAATGCTCGCCTCTTGCATGCAGTTGCCAAACAAAGCCACCGTGAGAATAGAGTAATCTGAAGCTAAAAGATGATGCACGGGACTAGGTTGAGGAGAATGCATGAGCGCCTGAAACATCTGGTCCATAATCTTTTTCATAAATCTTTATATACACGGCCAAACTGAATTCAAAGTATGTTGCACACGTACTTGTCTCCTTTCACCCTATATCTAGGACGGATGATCATACCCTTCTCAGCCACCCGATCACTTTTTTGAAGAAGATAAGAAAGCAGTTTTCTTGGTAGGTGTTTTTAAGAGCCCCGGACCCGGCCTGATGGTTTGGGTCCCCTTTTTTTTTAATCAGAAATCTGGAATGTAGTTGGTACGGATCTCTTTAGGTTGGTATCAAATGCTTTCCCGACTAGTGATTTTGCTCATGATCTCACTGCCACTTTTCTCTCTCTTATGCCGAAGATTGAACGCTCGGTCTCAATCAAAGACTTTTGACCCGTCGGACGACTTTGTAACGTAGCTTACAACGTCATCATATCGACAGTGATTACTCAGGGGTTCAACCCTTTGCTTAATGATCTCATTGGAGCGGAACAACGTAGGCTACCCGTATAAAATTATCTTGCTAAACTATAATTTAAATAATTAACCAATATATCTTATAAGATTAAAAGTGAGAATTAACCAAAACCCTAACGATCTAAGTTCAAACTTTTTTGTATATGGAATATAATGTACGTAGGCATTCAATGAAAGATGATGCAGCAGAGAGAGCCTCCAATCCGCACGAGGGCTTCCATTCGTTGGTTGAATTTCACCAGTGAAACCGTGGCCGAGCAGTTTCTCAAGCTTTCTACAAACACAGTACTTCAGGATCACCATCTCTGACATATATCAACTTCCTCATAGCCTTGTCTTGGTTAAAAACAGTTGCACTGGGTGGATACTAATGAGAAGAAATATTTCCTGCGGGCATTAGAGGGTTGCATTGACCCTCTTGGCAATCCTAGCTGGGGAAGAAGGAAAAATTATTAGGTGGAACCAGTGCACCCAATTTGAATATTTGGTATTACTATGGTGTATTTTTAATATAGTTTTTTTATACATGCTAAAAGTATATTATAATTGTACTAAATATATAAGCGTTTCACCCGTTCATCTAATGATCTCTCGGGAAAGGGGGTCAACTTTTAGTTGTTTGCAGAACCCATACTGAGGTACTTGAAGCCTTTAACGCCTTAAGCAATGAAAATTGGTTACGTAAAATATTTACCATTGAATACGCTTCTATTTCTTTGAAACATAATCATTTTTTCTGTCATCAATTAGACTGAATTATGATTACATTTCTTCCAAGTTATGTAAATGTGCCTTAACTTTCAAAAACAAAAGACAATCTTCTGAGAAATTCGGCAATTAGAATATACATGTATATTTCAATTTCTTCGTAAGTTGGTATAGACATCAAGAGTTCATAGTGAACGAAATGTGGTTTTCTTGATATCAACCGGGAGTGGGTTAGTTCCCAAAATCAGAAAATTAGCGAGCAAAATGGTCTGTTGGGTAATGGGATACCTGTTGGCTAACGACTTTGGCAGGAAACAGATTTATTCTATCAGCTGATGGATTATCTGGCATATACCAGATATCCATTAGGCACGAATATAGATGGCATAATGAATATTCTTTTGGATAGAGGACGGATATAGATATGGAATTATTATCAAGTTCGGGTAACAAGTTGGGGTGCCCGATCCATACTTATTTTGTTGTCCTCCCTACTCTTGGCTGCTACCTAGATGTAAGGCTGATTATGAAATGTTGGGAAAAAGGATTTTATTTTTATCAATGGTAAATAAGGTCCAAAGTCATTTGTTTTCATGGAAACCAAAATGCTCTTCCCTTCTTGGGCGGGTTACTTTAAGCCAATCTGCAACGACATCTCTTCCCACTTAGGTGATTCAAACAAACAAACTCTTGGGGGTTAACGACAAAATTAACAAACTCCATAGGAGTTTCATTTGGGGTTCTTGATCCCTTGAGGAAAATAAAGTTGCACCTAGTCGGTTGGCATCTTGTTACCAAGAGTAAAGATAAGGAAGGATTGAGCATTCGTTGCTTGGAAACAACCAACAATGTGCAGAAAGTTGCTTGGGAATTGCTTTATTAATGATAATGCCCTTTGGTCTAGAGTACTTAGTGACAAGTACTTGAAGGGTGATACTATTTTGATGGGCCTCCTAAGCCCTCCTGCTCGACTTTTTGGAGGAACCTTACTGGTGTTATACAACTTTGGATACAAGGTGTTCGCAATGTAATCTGTGTTGGGGAAAAAGGATAGGTTGATAGCGGAAGACCTTTTCCTTCTTTGTGTGATTAAAATGGGCAAAATAAAAATAAAAAAAATAGAAAAATAAAGACACCAAATTTTTACGTGGAAAACCCTTAAAGTTGAAGGGAAAAACCATGAACCTTCCACTATGATGATAGTAGGATTACAAGTAATTCTTCTTTAGTATGAACTAGAGGGTCATTCAACTTCTTTGCCCAAACGAGGATGGATTACAAAGGATGGACTCTCTCACCAACTAAGTGGTGGAACACTCAAACTTCACTTGAGAAAATATGAGAACTTTTCTCAAGCACCTCACTTTTGTAGTAGCTCTCACTTTCTCTCTTTTTGTAGAGGATTGCTTGCTTTGCTTATGATAATCTAAGCCTTCCCAAAGACCCCTAGTTATAGGAGTAGAAGGTGGCAACCCATAAGCCATAAGATGACTTTTGAATGCTCTCCCATTAATTTAAGCTAATGAACCTTGGTTACTTGCACATGGTGACATACATTTATCTCCTCCAAATTCCCAAGAGGTCCAAAGTATTAATTCTCTTTGGAACTCTACTATGCATGCATCATCTCCACCATTATTATTATTATTATTATTATTATTATTATTATTATTATTATTATTATTATTATTATTATTATTATTATTATTATTATTATTATTATTATTATTATTATTATTATTGTGTTGGGAAACCCCCTTAATTAAGGAGGGACCCCAACAATCTCCCCCTTCCCGACTTAATCAGGGGGAACTAGCATGCCAACGCCTTCACAACAATATTTAAACTTCTTGGTTGTTATTATCTTGGTCATCATGTCCGACCAATTCTTGTCGGTGTGAACCTTCTCGAGTTGTAGCCACTTCTCCTCTAGCACATCCCTTATCCAATGGTATCGAACATCAATATGTTTTGTGCGAGAATGATAGGGTGAATTTTTGGCCAAGTGAATGGCACTCTGATTATCATAGTATAGAGCATATTTTCCTGCTCACGACTCAACTCTCGAAGGAAATTATTCAACCATAACATCTCCTTGCATGCCTCTGTAGTTGCAATATATTCGGCTTCTGTAGTAGATAAGGCCACACATTTCTAGAGCTTTGATTGCCAAGAGATAGCTCCCTTGCAAATGTGGTCACATACCCCGAAGTAGACTTTCTCGAATCAGTATCTCCAGCCATGTCAGCATCTGTGTATCCCTCCAACACAGGTTTCCCATTGTCAAAGCACAGACATCTCTTAGATGTACCCTTGAGGTATCAAAGTATCCACTTGACAACTTCCCAATGCTCTTTTTCTGGTTTAGACAATAATCGACTCACAACTCTAACTGCATGGGCGATATCGGGCCTGGTGTAGACTATGGCATACATAAGACTCCAAACAGTAGATGAATAGGGAACATTCGCCATTTCTTCATTCTCTTTCTTGATTTTTGGACTTTGGCTCTTGCTCAACTTGAAGTGACTAGCTAGTGGAACATTTACTGACTTTGCCTTATGCAAGTTGAACTTCTCAAGCACCTTCTCGATGTAGTGCTCTTGAGACAACCATAACAACTTCTTGGGCCACTCTTAAATAACCCTCATCCCAAGGATTTGCTTTGGTGGACCCAAGTCCTTCATTGCAAAGGCACCACTCAATGCTTTCTTAAGTGCCGCAATCTTCTTCTTATCATGCCCAACAATCAACATAGAGAAGAAGGATAATAAAATCTCCACTTGTGTACCTAGTGGTCGGTGTGAGTCCTTTTGAATTTTTGTTGTGTCATGAAGGTTTCAAACTTCTTATTGTAACACCCCCAAATTCACTACTGAAAAATTGTGTTTAAAGCAAAAGGTTTAGCGGGAGCGTACAAGTTAAAACCATGAATTTAGGGGTATTACCGCCACACTCAGTACTGGACCGGTTCACTTCTACCGTTCCGATACCGAATGCTAAGGCTAGATCAAGAAATTAGAGAAGTAAAACCAACCAATCGTAAGTGCATAATCAACATAAAACATCCAGGATGGTTAAGGCACCAACAGCAGTTAAAATATCGTTAGGATTACAATTTAAGGGTTCCACTCCAAAATACGAGCGTAATATAAATACGACTCAGAACATGATAGATGAAAACAGAAATAACAAGGTGTCCGGCTGGCTCACTCTCGGCCCCAACCAAAGTAGACTCAATACTCAGCCCCACCCGATGCCTCGTAGGTGTCGTAGGCATCGAAAACCAGATCTCCTACCTGCACAAGGTCAGAAGGGCTCTCTGCTCGTGGGAATGAGCAGCACCCATGAAACGGATGATCAGTACGCTACGTACTGAGTAAGGTAACATACAAGCTAAGGCCAACACATAGCACACAAGACCCACATTTAACACATAAATAACATACGATGACATGCATGAATAGGTCTAATCACTTTCTGATGTCTTATTCTGCATTCTCATTAATGAAATAAGTCCATTTCACGCATTCTTCAATAATCCATGTGAGCACGGGGACCCCACTATTATAGTCGGTGGACCGAAAATAAAAACACAGGGCAGAACGCCTCTGACCACTATTCTAACCGGTGGACCGGACTGGCCCCGCCTCAACATGGCGTTCCACTGTAAGTACTTAGTATTTTTCCCATGGTTTAACTTATTTACTTTGGTTCTATCGAGCCGAGATCCCCCACTATTATAGCCGGTGGTCTGAAAATAAACGCACAGGGCTGAACGCCTTTGACCACTATTATAGCCGGTGGACCGGAACGAAACGCATAGGGCAAAGTGCATCTGACCACTATTATAGCCGGTGGACCGGAACAAAACGCACAGGGCAAAGTGCCTCTGACCACTATTATAGCCGGTGGACCGGAGCGAAACGCACAAGGCTCGGCTCAACAGTCTTTCGTTTTACGTTATTAGTGTCTTATCCGTGTCTTATTGAATCACACATCACCCTTGACATGCATAAATCATTCTCTTCATACTGTACTCAACACAACTAATAAAATCTCACATACATAACTACCCTTCAAGCAATAGGTACACATGATAACACCGAACAACTCTAAGCAGCCATAACCAACCCTAGTTGTCCACACTAACTGTGGTTAGCCACTCTTTTCCCTATTTACCATAACCACCATACTTAGCCATCCCAAACCTTAATTGTCCTCAATAATCACGATTAGTTACTCCAACCCTACTTAATCATAACACCCCAGAGTTAATCACTCCAAACCCTAATCTCGTACGATCGTTAACTCCCATGCAAAACCCTAATACCGCCATACCAACATTAATACCACCATACAGCCCATAACACCACCATGTAAACCCTAACACCACCGTAAGTCATTAATACCAATATACAATCATTTATATCGCCATACGAATATTAATACCACCATACAAACCCTAATACCACCATGCAAACCCTAATACCACCATACAAACCCTAATACCACCATACAACATCATTACCTCCATAAAATCACAAATACCACCATACAACATTAATACCTCCATAAAATCACAATACCACCATACGAACCCGAATACCACCATAAGCCATTAATACCACTATGAAATCATTAGTACCACCATGCGAACATTTATGCCACCATACAAACCCTAATACCACCATGCAAACCCTAATACCACCATACAAACCCTAATACCACCATACAACATTAATACCTCCATAAATGACAAATACCACCATACAACAGTAATACCTCCATAAAAACACAAATTCCACCATACAACATTAATGACTCCGTAAAATCACAATACCACCATACGAACCCGAATACCACCGTAAGCCATTAATACCACTATGAAATCATTAGTACCACCATAGAACATTTATGCCACCATACAAACTTCAAGACTCCCATGATGGTTCCTAGCTCATATTACCATTTATCTTAACATGCATGTCCTAGTGGGCCATAACATATTACATCATGAACATCATATGTCATGCTCATGTCACGGAAGCACATACAACATACCTCAATCTCCAAGCTGCGCTACACATAAGACAAGTTATACACAAATCATATAATACATGGCATAGCATGACATATATAACATTCAACACATCCATGTCACACATAGCACAAGGCCATTAGCTTCGTCCTTACCTAAAGCGACGCCGGGCTTGGAGCACGCTCCTCTAACTCCTTAGGGCTTTGGTCGGGGTTACCTATAAAAGGGGAAAATGCTAAGTATTAGTTTCCCTTATAATTACTATCAATCCTCATTCTAGTTTAAGGTTAGGGTTTTTATTACTAAAAAGGGTTTTATACAAAAACTAGGGTTTTTACCTTAGAATTAGTATACTAAATATTAGTAGTTAAAATATAGTTATTTATGATACTTATTGTTACCCTTATTTTATTGAGCCCATTAGTTCCATTCTTATAATACTAGTGTTCACTAGTCATAGTAAAATAGTGATAATAATAATAATAATAATAATAATAATAATAATAATAATAATAATAATAATAATAATAATAATAATAATAATAATAATAATAATAAGACTACTAATAATGATACTTATGTTTCAAGTAATAGAACTCTAGCATTTTTAAGATTAAGTCCAACAATGGTTTTAGGTTTGAAATAATAATATTCTAAGGTCACAATATTACAAGTAAACTATTCTTAAGGGTGATAATGATAATAGTAGTAATACTAATAATAACGATAATAATAATAATACTCCTAGTAGTAATGGTTATAACAATAATACAACCAAGTAAGGTTAAGTAGTAATAATAATAACCCTAGTAAGGATAATAGAGATAATTATAATAAAAATGTTAATACTAATAATTATAAGAATAGGACCAAAGTTAAGTATAATACAAGTTAGGGTTTAAAAGGGATGTTAGTATTAGTAAGAAAATAAGACATTAATAATAGAGACAATAATAATGGTAATAATGACAATAATAATAATAATAATAATAATAATAATAATCATAATAATAATTATAGTAATAATAAAAGTAATAACAATAATGATAATAATAATAATAATAATAATAATAATAATAATAATAATAAGTATATTAGTATCAATATTAGTAGAAAATAGTAGCAATTATATAAAAGGGTATTAGGGTTTGGATGAGTGGAGAACCACCTAGGGTCGGTGGTGGTCCGACGGCGGCGTGTGGCGCCGACGGCGGCGGTGGTGGAGGAGGAAGAGAAGGGAAAAGATCAAGGCGGAGGTTAGATGGGGGAAAGGAAAGTTAAGTGTGGGGGAGGAGACAACAGGGAGAGGGGAGTGGAATGAGGGTGGTGGCGTGAGCAGGGAGACGGCGTGCGGTGGCGGACACGGCGGCCGAAGGGGGGAGAAAGTGGTGGAAAGTGGTGGAGACCGGTGGAGAAGGAAGCAGGGAGTAAGGATGGTATGGGAAGGTAGAGGAGGACCTGCTGGTCACTTTGGGAGGTGGAGAGGAGGTTGATCACGGCGGAGGTGGCGGCAGAAGGTGGTGCGAGGTGGCGGCGACGATTTTTGGGCAAGGGATTTCGCACGGCTGTGGCGCCACGTGCGGGGTAGGAACGGGGGCTGAGACGATTTGGTTGCGTGGAGGGTGGTGCGAGGAAGGTTTTGGTGCATGGTGGTGGTCGCGACGGTTGCTATAGGCGGCGAACAGGGCGTCTGATCTGGCGTCGGCGAGGTAGGGTTTCGGCAAGGTCCAGAGGGGAGGACTTGCCTTGGCCGTTCGGGGAGGGGTATTTATAGGCAATTAAGGAGGGGAAAAAGACGAAGGGGAGAGGGATGGCATGCGGGGGCAGGCGCGGTAGGCCGCCGTCCGGTGGTGGAAGCCGGTCGCAGGTCTGTGGCTTGGCAGACCTGTTTGGCGGTGTGCGGGAAAAAGGAAAGAAAGTCAAGACGCGTGAGGGCCAGGATGATTTTGCTGGGTCGATTTGGGAACAAAAGGGACGGGAATGGCGGAGGAAGGACGGCCGGACGACAGGGCTGTCAGCGGTGGCAGGCTGCGAGTTGCAGGCCTGCGCGAGGAAGAAGACAGGGCGTGGGCGGACCGGCGGTCCAGGGAGAGAAAAGAAAAAGGGGAGGAAACCGGCCGGTCGGCAATGGTTATAATGTTTATATCCTCGACGCGTCGTTTCATTAATTATGCGATCGAAACGCGTCGTCGTGGCGTTGGCTGGCAACGGTCATAAGGTTCCATAATAGCGACGCGACGCTTTGGCGGTTTGACGGGCAAAACGCTGCGTTGCACGCAGGCGTCGGCCAGCGAACGTCGCTGGGCCGTGGGGGAGGGAGAAGGGAAAGGAAGAGAAGGCTGGGCCGCGGGGGAGAGGCCCAACCGACGAGGAGGTAAAAGAAAAAGAAGAATAAGGGAAAATGAGGGGGAGGAGAAGAGAGAAATATTTCATTTAGGGTTTTGGATTTTTTTATAATTCATTTAGAATATTGGTGGGCTATTTAAAATATTAATATTTATGAAATGTTAAATAAATTCATTTTTTGCTTATTTTAGACTATTTTAAATAAATTCCATTAACCTCCATGCTAATTAGGAAAAATAGCCAAATTTTCTCCTAATTAAATTCTTTATTATTTTCCTCTTAATCTACCTCAATTAACTCTCTACATTTTAATAAATGAATTTATATAATTAATTTTCCTAATAATTCCTTATTTGGCTATAATTTTGGAAATTAGGATTTTGGGATATTACATCACTACCCCCTTAAAAACAGACTTCGCCCTAGAAGTCTCCTGCGGCTCTCTAGGGTTAGGGTTGGGGCATTCCAATCTTCTATATTAATGCATCACCAGCTATACTTAACCTAACTACCCCCTTAGGGTCACACTAGATAAGTGAGGTTCTAAACTGTGACGAAAAGTTTAGGATATGCCTCCCGCATATCCTTCTCGGTCTCCCAGGTAGCTTCTTCGTTCCCGTGTCGACTCCATAAGACCTTAACTAAGGGCACCGAACTCGTGCAAGTCTTCCTTAACTTGGTATCCAGGATTTGCACTGGTCGCTCTTCATAACTCAAGGAATCGTTCAACTCTACCTCGTCTAGCCGGATCACATGGGAGGGGTCGACAACATACCTTCGTAGCTGGGAGACATGGAATACATTATGGACCCGGGCTAACTCTGGAGGGAGAGCTACTCGATAAGCCACCTCGCCTATCCGCTCCAATATCTCAAAGGGGCCAATGTACCTCGGACTCAGCTTTCCTTTCCTACCGAATCTCTGAACGCCTTTTGTGGGGGAGACTCTCAATAATATCTTCTCCCCTAGTTCGAAGTCGCTCTCTCAACGCTTCCTATCCGCATAACTCTTCTGTCTGCTCTGGGCTATCCTCATCCGGTCCTGAATCTGCCGAACCTGCTTGGTCATTTCCTCTATCAATTTGGGCCCCAACACTATGGTCTCACTGATGTCATTCCAACACAAGGGGGTCCGACACTTCCTCCCGTACAAGGCCTCAAAGGGAGCCATCCCAATACTGGCATGGTGGCTGTTGTTGTACGAGAATTCTATCAGATGTAGATGTTCTTTCCAACTACCCTGAAAGTCCATCACACACGCCCTCAGCATGTCCTCCAGAGTCTGTATAGTCCGCTCTGTCTGCCCATCAGTAGCAGGATGGAAGGCTGTGCTCATTTTTAGTTTTGTCCCCAAGACTTCCTGCAACTTCCCCCAAAAATGGGAGATAAACCTCGAATCCCGATCCGATATGATGTCTGCTGGGACCCCGTGACGGCTGACCACAAATTTCAAGTATGCCCTCGCTAGCTGGTCCATACTCCAGGTGGACTTCATCGGAATAAACACCGTCGACTTAGTCAATCTGTCCACTATCACCCAAATGGTGTCACAACCATTCTTAGTCCTCGGCAGCCCACTGACGAAATCCATAGAGATGGAGTCCCACTTCCATCTCGGTACCTCTAAGGGCTGGAGTAACCCTGCCGGCCTCCGGTACTCAATCTTAACCTTCTGGCATACCAGGCATCGAGACACGAACTCCGCAACCTCCCGCTTCATGCGGGGCCACCAGTAGATCTTCTTTAGGTCCTTATACAACTTATCTCCCCCAGGGTGGACAGAATAAGGAGTCTGATGCCCTTCCTCCATGATGCGACGCTTCAGATCTGAACACATCCGGGGCACACACCATCGACTCTTAAACCGGAGGCTGCCATCCTCATGAATGCGGAATCCTTCTGCATGGCCTTCCTATACTTTTTTCTTGATCTTATCCAACTTACTGTCCCCTTCCTGACTAGTCCGGATCTCCTCAAAGATGGTAGGGGTGAGTGTCAAAGCACTCATACGAGCCTCTAGGTCTCCTTGTGGAATCAACTCCACCTCAAATCCTGACAGCTCACCCAGAACCTTATCTGCAACCACTCGACATGGCACGGAGTGGGAGGTCTTTCGACTCAGAGTGTCTGCTACCATGTTGGCCTTACCCTCATGGTATATCAGCTCGATGTCATAGTCCTTAACGAGCTCTAGCCACCTCCTCTGCCTCATGTTAAGCTCCTTCTGGGTGAAGATGTACTTGAGGCTCTTATGGTATGTGAAAAACCTGCACTTTGCCCCATATAGATAGTGCCTCCAAATCTTCAAGGCAAAAACCACGGCGGCTAGCTCTAGGTCATGGGTAGGGTAGTTCTACTCATGCTGCTTTAGCTGACGGGATGCATACGCAACTACCTTACCCTTCTGCATCAATACAAACCCAAGCCCGTGTTTAGAGGCATCACCGAATACCTCAAACTCCTCAGTTCCCTCTGGTAGGGTCAATACCGGTGCAGTGGTCAACCTTTTCTTTAACTCCTGAAAGGCTCCCTCGCATGTCTCATCCCACTGGAACTTAGTAGTCTTCTTCAATAGGTTGGTCAGCAATCGGGAAATCCTCGAGAAATTCTGCACAAACCTCCTGTAGTACCCGGCCAATCCCAGAAAACTTCTAACTTCTGATACGGTCGTAGGGGGCTTCCACTCTGTGATGGCCACAACCTTAGCAGGGTCCACTGCCACTCCCCTTGCTGACACTATGTGCCCTAAGAAGGCCACCTCCTGGAGCCAAAACCCGCACTTAGATAATTTGGCGTACAGACGATGCTCCCTCAGAAGACCCAAAATAGCGCGGAGGTGTGGTTCGTGTTCTTCCTTCTCTCGTGAGTACACCAAAATGTCGTCTATGAACAGCACTACAAACTGGTCGAGGAAGGGCCTAAAAATCCTCGTCATCAGGTCCATGAAAACCGCGGGTACATTTGTGAGTCCAAAGGGCATCACCGTCAACTCATAGTGTCCATAACGAGTCCGAAAGGCGGTCTTCATAATATCAGCATCTGCGATCCTCAACTGATGATACCCTGATCTCAGGTCGATCTTAGAACATACCGTGGCCCCCTTCAACTGATCAAAGAGGTCATAAATCCTTGGGAGCGGGTACTGATTCTTTACCGTCAACTGATTCAGCCCACGATAGTCGATGCAAAGGCGGAGGCTACCGTCTTTCTTCTTTACAAACAAAACCGGTGCTCCCCAGGGTGACACGCTTGGTCGGATGTACCCACGCTCGAGTAACTCCTCTAATTGGGCCTTTAGCTCCTTTAACTCCACTGGCGCCATCAGGTAGGGTGCCCTTGAGATAGGCTCAGCTCTTGGTATCAACTCGATTCTAAAGTCGATCTCTCGCACTAGGGGCATGCCCGGTATCTCCTCCGGAAACACATCTGGAAAGTCCCTGGCTATCGGGATATCGTCTAGGGCGGTCACGTCCTTGTTCAACTCCTGAACACTGCACAAGTATAAGGGGTTCCCCTTTTGGACCAAGGCGTGCAGGGTCACTACTGTCACTACCTTAGTGGTGGGTTCTGGCTGGGTCTGTCTGTAGGAAACCCTAACTCCTTTCGGGCCTCGTAGGATCACGTGCTCCTGAGCACAGTCGATGACGGCTTTGTACCTCCCCAACATATCCATCCCCAGAATCACATTGAACTCCTTGAATTTCATCCCAATCAAGTCCACTAGGAAGTCTACCCCGCCTATGACTAAGGCCACATCAGAGAACATGCAACTACAATCCACTCGATCCCCAGAGGGCAACATCACAGACAAATCGACTCTAGCAGCAGGCAACAACCCCGCCTTAGTGGCAAAAGCAGATGAGATGAAAGACATGGTGGCACCTGAATCAAATAATACATGCACCGGTAGAGAGCAAGCTGTGAACATACCCGTGATGACGTCAATCTGGCGATCGGCCTCGGCCTGGCCGATCACGTTCAGGCGTCCGCCTGACTGACCTCCCTACTAAGGGTGGGTCCCGGATCCCTGGGGCCTCCCATTACCTCCTCTAGCTGCGGGGCCGGCGGGGGCTCGCTGGTAGTACTGAGGGCTTGGAGTCTGGAGGTGTTGCTGATAGGCTTGCCGCTGTGGAATCAGAGCTCCCCCCTGTGGGGTCTGTCGAGGCTGATATGGATGTGCCCGTGGGGGTCCCTGGCACTCAAACGATCGGTGGCCCCTCTTGCCATAGTTGTGGCATGTGAAAATGTTCCCTCTGTAATCTCGACCGTGGTGATGACGGCCACAATGCCCGCACGTAGACCCTCCTAAGGGCCTCTGGCCCGTACTCTGGTCCCTTGGTGGGGGTCCCCTCGGTCCTCCAAATCTTGTCTGGTTCCTGCTCCCCAAACCCTGGCTCTCGGGTTTCCTCTTCCCAAGGATGCTGGCCTGCTCCTGAACTAGAGTGGCGGCGAGGCAGGCGCGCTTGCAGAGAGTCGCGAGGTCGATGAATGGAACTACCCCATCATCCTCCGGATACTGAAACTCAACCCCTGCTCGAACTGGAAAACCACGGTGGCCTCATTAGCTGCAATCCCCGGGGCGAAGCGTAGTAGCTCGGTGAAGCGAGCATAGTACTGGCGCACGGTCATGGATCCCTGCGTGAGCTGCATGAACTCCCGCATCTTATCCCTCTTCAGACTCTCCGGGTAGAACCTAGCGCGGAGAGCAGTCTTGAATGCCTCCCAATTCCCCGGGGGACCATCCCGGGCTCGATACTCAACCCACCAAGTGTCAGCCACGCCCCTCAGGAAATAGGTGGCTATGCCGGGCTGGCGAACCGCCGGACAACCCACCGCCTCGAACGTGCGGTCCATGTCTTTGATCCATCCTTTGAGGACCACGGGGTCCTCCTCTCCAGAGTAAGTGGGTGGGTGGTGTCCGGTGACCCTCCTGAGCCAATCCTCTCCCGCACCCTCCGGTTGGTGGTTGCGCTGGATGAACTCCATGAATTTCCCAATGGAATCCTCCAAGCGGTTTGCTTGCCTGTTCCTCGTCATCGGTAGCTACAAGGGAAGGAGGCAAGGTTAGAAATGGAACCACTAGTTTTGCGAAATCACGGTACACTACTACCCCCTTAAAGGGAGAGTACTAAGAGTTCCATTTCCTTATAACTAAAGTTACGACCAGGAGATGACTAAATACTCCACGGTTGCCCTACCTCACTTTGGGGCTACTACTAACCTACCCTTCGATTCCTCACTTGAGCCGGACCCGGAAGTTTTAAAACGGAGGGGTTTTATCAGAGTATGGAAGACACTTTGAAATCAGTTGAAAACTTTGTAACCCGGTATGTTTGGAAAACAAAGAAGCGTATCCGAAGGGATCAACCGCTTTGATACCAACTTGTAACACCCCCAAATTCACTACTGAAAAATTTCGTTTAAAGCGAAAGGTTTAGCGGGAGCGTACAAGTTAAAACCATGAATTTAGGGGTATTACCGCCACACTCAGTACCAGACTAGTTCACTTCTACCGTTCCGATACTGAATGCTAAGGCTAGATCAAGAAATTCGAGAAGTAAAACCAACCAATCGTAAGTGCATAATCAACATAAAGAATCCAGGAAGGTTAAGGCACCAACAGCAGTTAAAATATCGTTAGGATTACAATTTAAGGGTTCCACTCCAAAATACGAGCGTAATATAAATACGACTCAGAACATGATTGATGAAAACAGAAACAACAAGGTGTCCGATGGTGCGACCGTAGCCGGCACGCAATTTAAACCCTCTTGTTGTCAAATGTAGCACTGGTAAATAAGGGTATCGTTCTAAACCGGGGATTGAGAGGGCTCACCTCTATCTAACTAGCTTAAACTATAAATAAAATAAAAACACTAAATAACCTAAAATAAATATATAAGAAAAATACTAATGGGGTTTATCAAAATAATGATAAAAGGATTAAATAAAATAAAATAAACTAATAATGAAAATAATGGAAATTAATGGGAAACTAGCAGATATGAGAAATATGTTAGGGAAATAAAAATCCACCACTAGATTAGGTTGAAAATATAATATTTATTTCTAAGTCAATTTTAATCGTGAGAAAGAGATCGACCAAGTTGCACACCAAAAGCAGGTCTATACACCTTATATTACTTCCCTTAATTAAATTAATACGAGAAAGCGCCAATATTAACCCTATTAAATACTAGCAGTATAGCAGCAACAAGCGGCTCCTATATTTAACTAGATTTAATGCATTAAGTGTAAGTGGAAGGCTGTCAATCTAAGTACCCAGACTAGTACAAAAAGCATGTCTAGCTGTATTTCCTTTTCTTGACCCACACGTATCGAAACGTTTTACCACTTCGGTTAGAATCACAAAACGATTAGGTGAGTTGCTATCTAACCTAGCTGCAATTTATACATATAAATTCTAGTATATTTAGATGGGCACCTAGCAAGCAATTTATCCTACATACTGTCACTTATGAGGTACCAGAACAAGGCACGCACCAAATAAACTATACTTGACAGAATCATACATATAAACGATAGCAATTAAAATAGAGTCAAGAAACAATCTCACGAAACAAAGAAGATAAAATTATAATTCAAATTCTAATCCAGGGTTTCAAATTATTCCCTAACAATAAATAATCAGCCACTCATAATTAAAGAATTAATTACACAGAAATATATATCTAAAATATAAATTAAAAATAAGAGAAATAAATAACCGGAATTAATTTTGAATTAAAGATCAAGAATTTATTCAGATAAAAATTAATTTTATCTGAAATAAATTCTACCGGTATTAATTTCTTCCTTATTTCGGCGCTTGAATTTCCGTGCAATTCTTTCTTTTTCTTTTTTCCTTTTTTTCTTTCGTCGCTGGCGGCTGATAGTGAGAATTGGTTCGTCGTCACCTGTGCTGCCGCGCGTCGGCTTTGGTTTCCGTGCGTTGCTGCCTTCGGTGCGCCTGCCCTGTCTCGCTCTGCCCTCTCTTTTTCTTCTGCCGCTCGTCCTTTCTTTTCCGCCCGTCTTTTTTTTTTCGCTGACGCACGCCCCCCTTTTATAAATTTCGTGCGCCCTTGCTCTTTTTTTTCGTGCCTCCACGTCAGCCCTTGCGGCTGACTTTTCTTCGTTCTTTCGTGCGTCCTTGCGGCTCGTTTGGTTCGACCGTTGTTTTGTTCCTTGACCTTTGGGCCTTCGGCCTTTGGCCGTTGGTCCAAAGGTCGAAATCTTTTTTTTTTATTTTCTTTTATTTAAAAATAAAACCTGCAAAATAAAATTCAATAAATATTAATAAATAATATTTTATTCTAAATTTACTTAATTTATATCATTTTAGCTCAAATATTAAATTTATACAATTTTTACCACTTAAGCATAAAATAATAATTATTTCCCTATATTAACTAAATAAACTACCAAAAACTAAGATTATAAGGGTATAAAATGTGTCAAAATATGAACTCATCATCCGACTGGCTCACTCTCGGCCCCAACCAAAGTAGACTCAATACTCAGCCCCACCCGATGCCTCGTAGGTGTCGTAGGCATCGAAAACCAGATCTCCTACCTGCACAAGGTCAGAAGGGCTCTCTGCTCGTGGGAATGAGCAGCACCCATGAAACGGATGATTAGTACGCTACGTACTGAGTAAGGTAACAGACGAGCTAAGGCCAACACATAGCACACGAGACCCACATTCAACACATAAATAACATACGATGACATGCATGAATAGGTCTAATCACTTTCTGATGTCTTATTCTGCATTCTCATTAATGAAATAAGTTCATTTCACGCATTCTTCAATAATCCATGTGAGCACGGGGACCCCACTATTATAGCCGGTGGACCGGAAATAAAAACACAGGGTAGAATGCCTCTGACCACTATTCTAACCGGTGGATCGGACTGGCCCCGCCTCAACATGGTATTCCACTGTAAGTATTTAGTATTTTTCCCATGGTTTAACTTATTTACTTTGGGTCTATCGAGCCGAGATCCCCCACTATTATAGCCGGTGGTCCGGAAATAAACGCACAGGGCTGAACGCCTCTCACCACTATTATAGCCGGTGGACCGGAACGAAACGCACAGGGCAAAGTGCCTCTGACCACTATTATAGCCGGTGGACCAGAACGAAACGCATAGGGCAAAGTGCTTCTGACCACTATTATAGCCGGTGGACCGAAGCGAAACGCACAAGGCTCGGCTCACCAGTCTTTTGCTTTACGTTATTAGTGTCTTATCCGTATCTTATTGAATCACACATCACCCTTGACATGCATAAATCATTCTCTTCATACTGTACTCAACACAACTAATAAAATCTCACATACATAACTACCCTTCAAGCAATAGGTACACATGATAACACCGAACAACTCTAAGCAGCCATAACCAACCCTAATTTTCCACACCAACCATGGTTAGCCACTCTTATCCCTATTTACCATAACCACCATACTTAGCCATCCCAAACCTTAATTGTCCTCAATAATCACGATTAGTTACTCCAACCCTACTTAATCACAATACCCCAGAGTTAATCACTCCAAACCCCAATCTCATATGATCGTTAACTCCCATGAAAAACCCTAATACCGCCATACCAACATTAATACCACCATACAACCCATAACACCACCATGTAAACCCTAACACCACCGTAAGTCATTAATACCACTATATAATCATTTATACCGCCATACGAATATTAATACCACCATACAAACCCTAATACCACCATGCAGACCCTAATACCACCATACAAACCCTAATACCACCATACAACATCATTACCTCCATAAAATTACAAATACCACCATACGAATCCGAATACCACCATAAGCCATTAATACCACTATGAAATCATTAGTAGCACCATGCGAACATTTATGCCACCATACAAACCCTAATACCACCATGCAAACCCTAATACCACCATACAAACCCTAATACCACCATACAACATTAATACCTCCATAAATCACAAATACGACCATACAACAGTAATACCTCCATAAAAACACAAATTCCACCATACAACATTAATGCCTCCGTAAAATCACAATACCACCATACGAACCCGAATACCACCGTAAGCCATTAATACCACTATGAAATCATTAGTACCACCATAGAACATTTATGCCACCATACAAACTTCAAGACTCCCATGATGGTTCCTAACTCATATTACCATTTATCTTAACATGCATGTCCTAGTGGGCCATAACATATTACATCATAAACATCATACATATAAATGTCATGCACATGTCACGGAAGCACAGACAACATACCTCAATCTCCAAGCTGCGCTACACATAAGACAAGTTATACACAAATCATGTATGTCATGCTATGCCATGTATTATATGATTTGTGTATAACTTGCCTTATGTGTAGCGCAGCTTGGAGATTGAGGTATGTTGTATGTGCTCCCATGATATGAGCATGACATGTATATGTATGATGTGTATAATGTATTATGTTATGGCCCACTAGGACATGCATGTTAGGATAAATGGCAATATGAGTTGGGAACCATCATGGGAGTCTTGAAGTTTGTATGGTGGGATTAGGGTTTGTATGGTGGCATAAATGTTCGTATGGTGGTACTAATGATTTCATAGTGGTTTTAATGGCTTATGGTGGTATTCGGGTTCGTATGGTGGTATTGTGATTTTATGGAGGCATTAATGTTGTATGGTGGTATTTGTGTTTTTATGGAGGTATTACTGTTGTATGGTGGTATTTGTGATTTATGGAGGTATTAATGTTGTATGGTGGTATTAGGGTTGTATGGTGGTATTAGGGTTTTCATGGTGGTATTAGGGTTTGTATGGTGGCATAAATGTTCGCATGGGGGTACTAATGATTTCATAGTGGTATTAATGGCTTATGGTGGTATTCGGGTTCGTATGGTGGTATTATGATTTTATGGAGGTATTAATGTTGTATGGTGGTATTTGTGATTTTATGGAGGTATTAATGTTGTATGGTGGTAATTGTGATGTTATGGAGGTAATGATGTTGTATGGTGGTATTAGGGTTTGTATGGTGGTATTAGGGTTTGCATGGTGGTATTATGGTTTGTATGGTGGTATTAATATTCGTATGGCGGTATTAATGATTATATAGTGGTATTAATGACTTATGGTGGTATTAGGGTTTACATGGTGGTGTTATGTGTTGTATGGTGGTATTAATGTTGGTATGGCGGTATTAGGCTTTTGCATGGGAGTTAATGATCGTATGGAATCAGGGTTTGGAGTGATTAACTCTGGGGCATTGTGATTAAGTAAGGATGGAGTAACCAATTGTGACTGTTGAGGATAATTAAGGTTTGGGATGGCTAAGTACGGTGGTTATGGTAAAATAGGGGTGAGAGTGGTTAACCACGGGTTGGTGTGGACAATTAGGGTTGGTTATGACTGCTTAGAGTTGTTTGGCGTTATCATGTGTATTATCGATTAAAGGGTAGTTATGAATGCGGAATTTTATTATGATTGTTTAGTTTAGCCTTAGCACTTAGTATCGAAATTGTAGGAGTGAACCGGTCTGGTACAAAGTGTGGCGGCAATACCCCCAAGTTTATGGTTTTAATTCTTTTGCTTCCGCTAAAACCTTTGTCTTAAACGAAATTTTTCAGTAGTAAATTTGGGGGTGTTACAACTAGTTTCATCATTGGTGCTTGTATGTTCTCTTGATTCATTATGTACCACTAGAGATAGCTCTTCCTAAGGACGGGTTAAAACCCTAAGCTTGGGTTTTTCTGGCTGCTTGAAGTCTTCTATTTTCTGGTCCTCAAAGAACATAACATCTCGACTTTTTACAATCTTCTTCTTCAAAGGTTCCCACATCCTGTAGCCAAACTCATCTTGAGGTGATCCAATATAGATGCATTCTTTGTCTTTGAGTCAAGCTTGGATTGTTCGTCCTTAGGAATGTGGATGAATGCCTGACAACCAAACACCTTGAATTGGTCATATGATACTTTCTTTCTTGTCCATGCTTCCTCCGGTATTGCACCATCCAAAGGACTTGAGGGCGAGTGATTTATGATATAGACAACACTCTTCACAACTTCTCCCCAAAAAGACTTAGGTAGTTTGGCATTTGAGAGCATGCATAGAACTCTTTCTTCTATTTTGTGGTTCATTCTTTCGGCCGCCCCATTTAATTGTGGTATCTTGGGAGGTGTCTTCTCGAGCTTGATACCATGTTGCTTACAGTATGCCTCGAATGGATTGCGATATTCTCCACCATTATCAGCTCGAACACACTTGAGCTTTCTTTTTGTCTCATGCTCTACTCGAGCATGGAGCTCCTTAAATGCCTCAAATACTTGGTCTTTGGTCTTCAACAAAGACACAAACACCTTTCTTGAGTGGTCATCGATGAATGTCACAAAGTATAATGCACCACCCAGTGATCTCTCAGTCATCGAGCATACATCGGTATGCACCAATTCAAGAACATGATTTCTTCTACGAGGAATATTGCTTTTAGAAAATGAAACTCTATGTTGTTTGTCAGCCAACAATGAGTGCAACGGTCGAGGATTTTACCTTTCACATCTAGGAGGAGCTATTTTTGAGCGAGGACTTGCAATCCCTTCTCACTCATATGCCCCAACCTCTTGTGCCATAGCTCTAAACATGAATTATCATGGGCAACATTAGTCTCCCCCTTGCATAGCTTGGCTTGTGTAACATACAATGAGCCTTCTTTTCTTCCTCGAACAACAATTATGCTACTTCTTGTGATTTTCCATTTTCTAACGCCGAAGCTATTCATGTACCTAGCATCATCGAGCTTCCCGACTAAGATGAGGTTGAGACGCATGTCCGGAACATGTCTCACAACCTTCAACACAAGTTCACATCCTGTTTTGGTTACCAAAATGACATTACCCATTCCCACGATCTTGCTTGAAACTTGATTTCCCATCTTCACATTACCAAAACCACCACCTTGGTATGATGAGAAGAATTCTTGATGTGGGGTGACATGGAAGGAGGCACCTGAGTCAATAATCCATAAGCTATCATCGTCGGCAATGTTAAGATAACTATCTTCACCAATGAGAAAGATATCATCAAGTTCAGTTGTCACCACAGCTGTTGTGCTCTTGTCTTCTTTCTTCTTCAAGTCAATTGTATCGGTCTTAACGGTCCCATTCTTTTGATCTCTCTTGTAACTTCGACATTCGGATTTCTTGTGACCAGGCTTGTGACAATAGTAGCATATGATCCTAGAATGAGATTTAGACTGACCTATTGAATTTTCATGACCCCTAATCTTACTCCTTCCTCGATTCTCACTTCTTCTTCGAGTTTTGATGACATTGGCCTCGAATTGGACAAAGATTCTACGTTCCTTTCTCCTTGATTCTTCATTTAATAGGCTGTCGGTGACGCTATCCATGGAGAGCTTTCCTTCGGGAGATGAGTTACTGAGGGTGACGACAAGAGTATCCCAACTCTCGGGTAGCAAACTAAGAAGTAACAAAGTCTGTAATTCATCATCAATCTTCATCTCAATATTTGTGAGTTGATTTACGAGCCCCTTGAAATTGTTTAAATGCTCTATCATACTTTGGCCATTGTTGTACTCCAGCTTGACCAATCTTCTAATAAGATAAGCCTTTTTTCAGGGTGTTTTCTTTTGAATCATTGATTCAAGCTTCTTCCATAACTCATAAGCATTTGTGTAAGTTGACACATGCTCGAATAGACTTCGATCGATGTACTTACGGATCATAGCAATTGCCTTTTTATTCAAGAGTTTCCATTATGTGGTATCTTTTCCTTCTGGCATCTTCTCCTTTATAATAGTTTCATATAGATCTTTGCAATATAGGTGATCCTCCATCATAGGCTTCCAATATGAATAATTCTCGGCGGTAAGCTTGAACATGTCACCATTATGAGTGATGTTACCCTCCATTTTAAATCATACAAGAGAATATAATAGCCTTATGAACAAGGCTTTGATACCACTGTTGGGGAAAAAGGATAGGTTGATGGTGGAAGACCTTTTCCTTCCTTGTGTGATTAAAACGGGCAAAAAAATAGCAAAAATAGAAAAATAAAGACACCAAATTTTTGCATGGAAAACCCTTAAAGTTGAAGGGAAAAACCACGAATCTTCCACTATGATAATAGTAGGATTACAAGTAATTCTTCTCTAGTGTGAACTAGAGGCTCACTCAACTTCTTTGCCCAAAAGAGGATGGATTACAAAGCATTGACTCTCTCACCAACTAAGTGATGGAACACTTAAACTTCGCTTCAAAAAAATATGAGAACTTTTTTCAAGCACCTCACTTTTGTAGTGGCTCTCATTTTCTCTATTTTTGTAGAGGATTGATTGCTTTGTTTGTGATAATCTAAGCCTTCCCAAAGACCCCTAATTATAGGAGTAGAAGGGGGTAACCCATAAGCCATAAGATGACTTTTGAATGCTCTTCCATTAATTTAAGCTAATGAACCTTAGTTACTTGCACTTATCTCCTCCAAATTCCCAAGAAATCAAAAATATTAATTATCTTCGGAACTCTACTGTGCATGCATCATCCCTATTATTATTATTATTATTATTATTATTATTATTAGTATTAGTATGTTGGGAAACCCCCTTAATTAAGGAGGGACCCCAACAATCTGATCGGGGAAACACGCCCACTTTTGGGCGAATTGGTGGGCCATTTGTGGGCCCCTTCTCCTTGATGCTAAGAGTGATATTTTGCAGACGGAGCGCCAGCTTAATGTCTGTGTTATGAGTTATTCCGATGGAAGCTAGAATTGATCCCTTTTCCAAGAGAAACTCCTCCTGGGCCGCATTTTGGAGATCGCAAACATATTCATTGATGTTCAATCTGATGACGGCAATGGTATTACTTGGTGTAATTCTCCTGATGGCCAACTTACCATCACAACAGCTTATGCTTTCT
Source organism: Tamarix austromongolica (assembly GCA_039764185.1). NCBI lineage: Eukaryota > Viridiplantae > Streptophyta > Magnoliopsida > Caryophyllales > Tamaricaceae > Tamarix > Tamarix austromongolica. Next base: position 38,615,218 of record CM077808.1, on the reverse strand, counting down.
TGGAAGCAGATTCGTCCCCGACCTCTCTGTTGGAAACTCATTTGGAAATTTCCTATCCGATATATGCTAACGCCTTTTTGTGGCTCGTTGGTCATCGCAATTTGTTGACAAATTAATCTAGGTGGCGCAGACAACTAATGCATGACAACACATGTGATTCATATATATAGCGAAGCCAGTGAAAGAACCATCCATGCTACGAGAGACTGTAATATTGCTTCAGAAATCTGGCACCTTTCAGTGCTCAATGGAGGTGCTTTAGTACTCGTTATGGGAGTAGTAGATGGGTAAAAATTACTTTTATATTTTATGTAATTTTTTTAAAATTAAATATTTTTGTAAAAGAATATCTATTTTAAATTTTTATTTGATCTAAAATAAATATTTTATTAAAATTATTTTTATTATTCTTAAACACTTGATATAAAAAATATAAAATAAAAGGAAATTTTTTTCCTTCACCAAAAAACCCGGTAAGATTTTAGCTCACTTCTTTTGGAGAGTCGCTATGGACTGTGGTATAATATCAGGAAAATCAAGAACTTATCGAAGGATGACATGCCTTGGGTTGTCACTTTATCTATAGCTTGTTGACGTATTTGGTTCTAGAGGAATTAATAAGCTCATGTTGCAAGGCAATTAAGTCTGGCTCGAGCATGCTACTGATTGAGTTCGGTAATTTGCTAAGAATGAATCTCAAGCTTGGCATAAGCTCAAATCATTGCATCAGTTCAATTAGCAGAAACATTGTTTAGCTCTTGGACGGTACCCTCCACCCGAAGGTACGGTGAAATTAAATTTTGATGGGAGCACTGTCGGCACTTCGGGAAACATCGCAGCTGGTTGTATGGTCGGAGATCACCTCAGAGGATGAATGTTTGGTTTCTCCGTGAACCTTGGTTATGGATCAATCCTTTTAGCTGAATTATGCAGTCTTCAAGAGGCACGACAAAGCGGATATATCCAAGTTACCCTGTCCCTAAGGGCTCGCACTTAGCTGTGAAGTTGGATTGGGATGGGTTGCAACCCTAACCATCCCCACCATACTTTGATCAATGCATGCCGTACTACTACACAAGACCTCTTAGTTTGCATAATTTGTCACAGGGAGATGATTGGAGTGGTGCATTATGGGCACCGCGTTGAATTTGGCTTTACAGTTCATTGACGACCCCCTCCTCTGGTCAGGGGTAGGCTTTTCTTTGACTTATTCGGTGGCTGCCTTTGCATGGATACCTATCTGATCTGTTTAATCCCCCCCCCCCCAAATCCCTTTTTATTTCTATTGCACTTTACTTTGGGTCTCCACACTCCCTTTAAGAAAAAAAGCAAAAAAGAAAAAAAAGTTTGCTTGTTTTAAGGGGACACCCATTTGCATGTTTCACCGGTTTCCTCTTGAAACTTAAAGTACTCACTTTCACCAATTTTCTTCCCAAGCAATATTAGCCACTATATTGAAACCTTTATATATTTCATCTTCATCTTAGATTTTTTTTCCTGAAATAAAAAGTTATTTTATTTTTTAAATTTAAAACAAATATATGTAAAATTTGTTACATTATCATATCTAGGATTATCTAGGATTATCAATTTGTTACATTATCATCTATCTCCAAGATAAAACAAATATATAACTAAAATCACTACATTTGTATTTATTTCTTAACGAAGACCCATGCATGCACAAGCATAAAAAATAATGAATTGTTAAAATTAGAGGCTATTAGATTCTTATTTCTACTTTTCAATCTTTTTCAATTTTCTACAAACCATTATAAAATTAATTTTCCAAACATGCATCTTTGGGGATTTGTTAGAGTTAATACAAATTAAAATAAAGCTAATATTTAATAGCACCAACATTTATGTACAAATATAATTAGTTCTTGATAATATTTTTTCTTCAAAAATAAATTAATTAGACAGATTATAATATTTATATGTTAAAATTATTTTACAATAAGTTGTAATAAAATATAAGTAGAATGCTTTTTTATGTATAAGATAAATGTCATATCGATCAAAATAAGTGGCAATTGTCCGTAATATACTTGCCAAACCTTTTCTCTTAAATATGGAACCCATAAGCCACAATAATTATACATCGACCTTCACAGAATAACAATAAATGGATGCCACTAGTCTAATATAAATGATATAAAAAATTAATAACATAGCACACAAAATAATAAAAAATAAACTTAAAACACCCCCATAATTTGAAATTTAGGCATAATATTCTATCTCTTGCTTCACCCACAATTCTATTAGACTAAAACGACCAGGTTCATAGGATTGCTATTAATTCTTCTTTTTTTTATGCACTTGTTAATTAAATTATTTTTATATTATTGTATCAAATTTGCATAACTAATTAATTTTTTTAAATCTAAAATATAATTTTTAAAGATATACACACACCTACATTATTTCTTTTAATAACCATTAGCATATTATTATTATTATTATGGAAATTGAGCCTTACTAATGCAACCAAATAAGTTGGAAATAGGTCAATAATCTTTATATGATTTGACATTTAATGTTTGAATGTTAATAAAGTCACATGACAATGTAAAGCTTGCCACGGGTAACAAAAAGAGGAAAAGGGTAAATGGCTACATACCACTGCCTTCCCCGTCCTCCTTCATTTAAGCTCATTGTTAGGTGTTTCCTTATTTGGATTTTTTCTTCCACTCCATGGATAATAATTCTAAGCAACCTCAAGTTACCCTTTCCTTTCATGCTCTCTTTTAGCATAATGACATGGATGCTTTTTGCTAGGTAGAAGAACATTACAAATCTTTGGTCAACAAACGACTTAGAATCTAATGGTGATAATGATACCTCTAGTACACTTGCTATTGAGTTCTCTAAATTTAGAAATAAGGACACGTGTCATCCTTGGATTTCTCACTAATTATCAAGGCAATTGGGATCTTTGAATCGTATGAAACCACATGTTCTAGGCTTCCTATCATTTTTAGGCATATACTAGTGGTTTTGATGTCGTTAATCTTAGTAAAGGTTTTTTCATTGCAAAATTCTCAACCAAGGAATATTAGCAACATGCTTTTCTCAATTGACCATATTTTATTAATAGGAAGTCATTCTTTATTAGATTTTGGGAACTAGAATTTAACCCACATAGATCTACTATTGAAGTTATGTGTTTAGGTAAGAATCCAAATATTAGTTATTGAAGATTATGGTGTCAACCCTCTTCTTGATATAGGTGGCCTCACAAGTGAAGTGCTTAAGACTGATATCCATGCTATTTATTTAAGGATAGGTCAATTATCCTATGTTTGTGTGCAATTTATTATAAATTTAACCTGCATTTGGGTTGGAGACACATTTTATGATTTTTAGTTTGAAACATCTATTATATATATTTTAGTTGTGGTTGAGTACCTTGATTACACTAAATATCACTACCTTAATCTATCCAAGAAAGCTAATGTTGAAGTCAATACTAGTATATCCATAGAAATATATGAAGTGAACTCCGTTAGAGTGGTAATTAACAAGGATCCATGTGTTACCAAAGATCATCAAGCAGATAAGTATGATCATTGGCCTTACGTGAAGAAAATATCACTACCAAAGAAGCCAATGGAGTGTGGGTAAGGTTAACCCCCATTAGTAAAAAAAAATCATTGTTTGAGATAGAGCAAACCTGCCCAATGTGATTTTTGAAAATTGACAAAGCTCATTGTCTGAACCTAAAATTATAACACCCTAAAATTTCACAGTGGAAAACTTTCATTTTATCGAAAACCATACATTAAGACAAGGGGTGCTATCACCGTGATCAACACAAGTCTGACCCCCAGCTAGTCTTGTACCAACCACAAGGCTATAAAAATTCACAAGATAATAAACAAATTAGGATATAAAACCTTAATGATTTGAAAGATTCATAATTAAAAGGAAATTAGAGTATGCGATTAAAGAGTCATTATAGAATAGAAAACAGTTACAGTGTAAAAGCCCCTAAGGGGAAAGAATAGTACAAATAATAAGACAGGACAAAAAATGGAAATGATGAGTCTGGACAACACTAGCTCTTAGGCCCTATCCCAAGTTCATCAGGTCATCACTCAGCCCCTCCCAATGCACTAAATGCATCATAGGCATCAAAAATAGCATCTCCTATATGCACCAACTCAGAATAGGCCATTGCTCATGGGAATGAGCAACACCCATGAAACAGGTGACCAATACGCTACATACTAAGTAAGGTAACCATATGGATAAGGCTATGCAAGTACAAATAGACAAATAAGGCATATAATACTCAATGTAGGTTTATAACATCATTCAAGACATAGGCCATTATTTTCATCTTACACATTTCCCAAATTATTTTCCACGTGAATACGGGGACCCCACTATTATAGCCAGTGGACCAAAAAATACTACAGGGTAAAACGCACTTGACCATTATTATAGTTGGTGGGATAAAAAACACTCCACAGGAAAAAACGCATCTGACCACTATTATAACTGGTGGACTGGATATCACTTCAAGGTAAAGTGCACCTGACCACTTCTATAGCTGATGGGCCAAAAATTATCCTCACTTGGCTCCAACTCATGTGGTATTCCACTATAAGTAATTAGTATATTTTCCTTGATTTATTCCCATACAGAGTTTGGTTTGTCAAGTTCGAAACCCCCACTATTATAGCCAATGGATTAGAAAACACTCCACAGGGCAGAACACACCTGACCACTATTATAATTGATGGACCAGAAAGTATCCTTACTTGGGGTCTGCTCAATAATCTTTCACTTTAACTATTTAGTATTTTCCTCGTATCTTATTACATACACAACCCTAACTAGACATGCATAACCTACTAGACTTCCACATTCTCACCCCATTATTCCTAGTTCTCCTGAAAAGCCCTATCCTATATCTAGGGACCTTTACACATCCCAGGACTCTAGGACTTCTTCTTCACCTTTTCCCCACTCACCTTGAGAAACTCAAACTCTTATGCACATGGATCAAGGCCCACTCTTTATAACTCCATTTTGACTCACCATCGCCCTCTAGGGTTTCCCTTAGAAACCCTAATCTGGCCTATGTGGCCTCACTTCTCCCTATCCTACACCGCCCATGTTACTCTTTGCTACCAAATCTACCACGCCACTCAAACCACACCCAACATCATAGCTTCACTACCCATCTTCCACATGTGAACATAAAACCCTAGTTCGTCCCCTAAACCTTAATACTTCTCATTTCTTTAATGCCATCCCCTCATCACCAAAACACCTTTCCACTTGACCCACTCCCCCTTCACGTTGCACCCTTCCATTCTTATTCCACACTCTAACCATTCCCATTAAATCTTTTGTCCTAACACACTTCTCCCACTTAGGGTTTCCTTAGAAACCCTAGCTAAATCTCCAATACACCCTTATACCAACCGACGTACTATTTTTCACATATGGACTCCAATTACCCCGACTACTCTTCCCTCGCCTTACTTAACCCTCAAGTTAACTTTTCCCCTCATAAAGGTTATCCCCATGTAAAAACTAACCATCCTATGCAAGCCTTACACTCCCCATGCAAGATTTATTCCATACTCTTATTTTATTCATATTATCCTTTTATTTATCCGCCCATAAGTCATAAGATACACAAGCCTTTCTCACTTCCCTCTTATCACTCCCCTTTCTTTACTTCTCTCATTTCCCCACAACCTCATCTTACTACTTAGGGACTCTAAGTATGAATGTCATATAGGGAAAACATACATAAGCATAACACAAGTACAAGTCACATTACTATATTACACATGTCATAGAAACACATTCAACTTACCTCAGCTCCATGCTTAGCAAGCTGCGCTACAAGTGCATAATCCATAACCACATAAAGTACACATACATAACCAACACACATAAACACATAATACACATATTAGGCCTTAACTATATCCTTACCTAAAACAACACCGGGCTTAGAGCACGCTCCTACGCCTTTTTAGAAGTTAGACTTGGTTCACCTATAAGAGAAAAATAATAGGGTCAACTTCCCTCTTATTACTCTCATTATTCCCTATTTTACCTTTAGTAAGAAATAGTATTAGTGATAATAATGATAATAATAGTTTTAGTAGTATTCATAAGGGTATTATCATTAAAGTGGCTAATAAATACAATAGTAGTAGTATTAACCAAAATAGGGCTATTAGCAGTGATAATAATAATGACGATAACGGCATAATAATAATAATAGTAGTGGTAGTGGTGGTGGTGGTAGTAGTAGTAGTAGTAGTAGTAGTAGTAGTAGTAGTAGTAGTAGTAGTAATAAGGCTAAAATAATAATTATACCAAAATAATTTATACTTTAAGTGCTAAAAAGGGTTAGAGCACAACCTAAGTGAAGGTGACAGCTAAGGTGGCGGCAACGGTGGTGGTGGTGAAAGTGGTGGTAAATTTAGAAAAGGTTGGTCTTTTGGGGCTGGAAGAGAGAGAGGGAGGTGGCGGTTATGAGTGGAATCTCTAGACTAAGAGGGTGGCAGTGGTGGTAGTGGCACAACGGGGTGGTGGCGTAGGTGGTGGTGGCTATGGTGGCTGAGAGTGGTGGAGAAGTAGGGAGAAGGAAAGAGAGGGAGAAAGGGGAAAGGAAGAAAGGGGAATGTGGAGGAGGGTCTTCTGGGTATAGTGGGTGGTAGTAGAGGCACTGATTATGGCGGAGGAGGTAGCGCACGACGGCGAGAAGGGCGGCAATGGGGTGCAAAGGGCATCTCGAGCTGCCAACTTTACACGATTGGGGTGGGCTGTGTAAGGGAAGTTAATGGCGGTGAATGGCTTGGTTTGGAGGGTGATGTAGGGAAGGGGTCGTAACACCCCCAAAATTTACTACAGAAAAATTTCACTTTAATAAAAAGGTTTAACAAAAGTGAAATAATAAAACTATAAATTTTAGGGGTATTACCGCCACACTTAGTACCAGACCAGTTCACTCCTACCATTCTAATACTAAGTGCTAAGGCTAAATAAGGTTAACATCAAGCACATGTCATTAATAAAACAATGAGAGCCTGTGAGAGGACTCCCTCATAGTCATACGGAAATCAGAGTGTGATTTAAGAATTACAATTCAAAGAGTAAGTAACTACAGTTTTCTAAAAACATAGAATATCGTACGATATGACATGACTAGAATAAAAATGAAACATGGTAAAATAAGAGGAAAAATAGAGTCCGACCGGGTCACTCTCAATTCCCCAGGCTAAATCTAGGCTCAACTCTCAGCCACCCGATGCCTCGTAGGAGTCATAGGCATCAAAGATGTCGTCCTATACCTGCACAAACTCAAATGGGTCTTCTGCTCGTGGGAATGAGCAGCACCCATGAAACAGGTGGTTCGTATGCTACATACTGAATATGGTAACCATATGGGTAAGGCCAGCAAGAAGCACACAAGTAAGGCTATGCAAGAGAAGAAATACAAAAGGCATACAAGACAATAATCTAGAATTATAATATTAGGCCAAACTTATATTGATGATTTATGTTACATCTCTTTAATGTTAATTCCATGAGAGTAAGGGAACCCCGCTATTTTAGCCGGTGGACCGGAAACACTCCACATGGCAGAAGGCACCTGACCACTATTATAGCCAGTGGACCGGAATCACTCAGCAAGGCAACATGCACCTAACCACTATGATAGCCAATGGGCTGGAAAGTATATAAATAACCTCATTGGCCCCGACTCACATGGTGTTCCACTATAAATGATTAGTATCTTTCCATTCCTCATAATTTGGTTGACAAATTTCTTATATTAATTTCGCATGAGCAAATGAACCCCACTATTATAGCCGGTGGACCAAAAACACTCCATAAGGCATAACACACCTGACCACTATTATTGTGGATGGACCAAAAGGTATATATATCCTCACTAGCCCTAACTCACGAGGTGTTCCACTTTAAGTAAATAGTATATTTCAAAGACTTATTACTATACAAGGTTTGGTTTATCGAGCCTAGAATCCGCCACTATTATAACTGGTGGACCGAAAACACTGAGCAGGGCAAAACACATCTGATCAATATTATAGCCGATGGCTTGAAAAATCACTTAGCAGGGCAAGACGCACCTGACTACTATTATAGCCGGTGGACTAGAGAATATATAACCTCACTGGGCCCTAGCTCGATAATCTTTCTCTTTAACTACTTGGTGTTTTATTGTATCTTATTCCACACACAACCCCGACTAAACATGCATGACCCGCTCAACTTCCCAACAATTTTTGTCCCATATCTTGGGACCTTTACTTCTTCTAATACATCCACATATCCTTTCTCACTTTTTCCTTATTACCACAAATACTTGACACCGAGACCGACTTCCCATATTTCTAAATCAACTTAATATAACTCTCTAGGATTTTATTCTGGGAAAACCCTAATTTGGCCTATATGGTCCAACCTACCTCTATCCCATATAACTTATACTCATCCATTTTATCACCCCGCTCGATTCATCCTCAAGCACCACATTTTACTTCCCATATAATACATGTGGCCATGAAACCCTAGTTGGCAATCCCAGAACTCTAGAAACTCTCTTTCCCAATACGATGTTATTTCTTCATCACTCTTACTTACCAACTCCTCTTCCACATGACACATATCCAACACAACCCATAATTGCGAGACTTCCTTCCATCTTATTCCCACTCACTAGGAAACCCAAAACTCTTTTTTATTACCAAAACCATAGTATTCATCATTCTTAGTTTATGTTAAAGTATTCTTAGTTAAATAATAAGGTTATGGTTCCGATATTATTAATAATATTATTATTATTAGTTTTAGTGATAATACTAATATCTACCCAAACCCTAGTAATAATAATAGTAATAATAGTGATATAAGTAATATAGAAGTAGTGACCATAATGATTCTTATACTAATGATGCTAATAGTGATAATAGGTTAGTGATTATGAAATATTGACAAAAGACAAGTTAACAATAATAATATTTATAGTAGTATTAAATAATAACAAAAACAATAACAACAACAACAACAACAACAACAACAACAACAATAACAAAAATAGTGATAATATTAATAATAGTTCTCATCTTAAGGATAATACTAATGAAGGTCCTAGAAATCATCTTAGTAGTAGCCTTAGCGATAATGTGGTCAAGTATAATAATAATAATAATAATAATAATAATAATAATAATAATGATGATGATGATGACGACGACGATGATAATGATAATAGTAGTAGTAGCAGTAATAATAATAATAATAATAATAATAATAATAATAATAATAATAATAATAATAATAATAATAATAATAATAATAATAATAATAATAATAATAATGATGATGATGATGATGATGATGATGATAGTAGTAGTAGCAGTAATAATAATAATAATAATAATAATAATAATAATAATAATAATAATAATAATAATAATAATAATAATAATAATAATAATAATAATAACTATATTAATACTAAAGTTGTAACCCTTTAAATAATAATATCATAGTTATAAATATATTTGAAGTTATTTTAGGTAATAATAGTGATACATAATAATAATAATAATAATAATAATAATAATAATAATAATAATAATAATAATAATAATAATAATAATGATGATGATGATGATGATGATAATGATGATGATGATGATGATGATGATAATGATGATGATGATGATGATGATGATGATGATGATGATGATGATGATGATGATGATGATGATGACAACAACAACAACAACAACAACAAGACAACATAAATAATAATAAGAATAATAATAATATTATTAAGGGTAATACTATTAACATTACTAAAAATGATTAACACTTATAGGAAAAGAGTTTAAGGGTTGGAAAAATTAGAATACCACCTAGGGTTAGTGGCAAAATCGGCGGTAGTGCGTGGCGGCGGTGGTGGAGGAGAAGAGAGGTGGAAAGATAGGGGTATAGGTGTAACACCCCCAAAATTCACTACTGAAAAATTTTGTTTTATTAAAAGAAAATTAGCGGAAGAAAAATAATAAACCATGAATTCTAGGGATATTACCGCCACACTTAGCACCAGACCGGTTCACTCATACCATTCCAGTACCAAGTGCTAAGGATAAAGGAGAAAAATACAAATTATGAGAAACTCAACTAATAATTAAATCAGAGTAGCGCAAGTAAACATTTTATAAGAGTATAATCAACAGGTGGTGGTTACAAAACAACGATTACATTGAAATTGTGAATTTAAAGGAGATAGAGTAAAACCCTAACAGTTTCGGATAGTTCCTTATGCTCTTTCCCGAGGCCCACTTGAATAGCACCTAAAACAACCTGTAAGGGACAATGCCCATTGAATAGGCAGGGGCCCCATGAATGGAGCCCTTCAATACTACGGTACTGAGTAACCCTTTAAAAACACACTTAAAAGTAGGCATGTAATGTAACATATGATATACTACTATATCCGTACATAACGACAGCTATAAACATAACATTCAGATCCACACATTCACATATTTAACAAGTTAATTAGATATTAATGGTGTATACGTAACATTCACTTTCGTCCATTCGCATACTTAACAAGTCAACCAAACATTAATAGGCCATCATGAATAATTAATACTTTTAGGGCCTTAAGGCCATTAGTCCATCATTAATCCATCATCTCGGATTATAAGTATCCATGTGAGTGCGAGAACCCTACTATTATAGCCGGTGGACCGAAAATACATATAGGACAAAACTCTCCTGACCACTATTATTCGCTGGTGGACCGGTCTCCAAGGCAGAACACTCCTAGCCACTATCATTCGCCGGTGGACCGGTCTGGCCCCGACTCACAAGGTGTTCCATTGTAAGTAATTAGTGTCTTTCTCATGTCTTATCATTTTTACGTTTTGTTTGTTGAGCATGGAATCCCCCACTATTATAGCCTGTGGGAAAAAAATACATACAGGGCATAACGCTCCTGACCATTATTATTCATCGGTGGACCGGTCTCCAGGGCACCCCAGCTCCTAGTCACTATTATTAGCCGATGGACTAGTTTGGGTCCGGCTCAACATCTTCCCCTTTAAGTGTTTAGTGTCTTATTTGTATCTTATTCGAAAGTATTTCACCCTTGACATACATGGATAACTAGATCCACACTTATCCTCTCAAGATGGCATGTCCCATATCTTGAGACTTCTGCACCTCCTAACTCACCCCAACATCCTTCCTGTAATTCCCCTTCTCACACCGGGAGCCCAACTCCTAAGTGTGTGGGACAAGACCCACCTTATTCTAGGGTTTTATACAAAAACCCTAATCTAGGCCTATGTGGCCTATCCTTCTCTGCCTTACACATCCCAAACTATTTCAATACTCCACACATCATGACTCTTATATTCAACTCTCACTTCATACCCCACTCATTCTCATTTATTTTTAATTATTTTCTTTTTCTTTTTCTAACTTCTCAAATTAGGATTTCCTCCTAAACCCTAGCCTGGTCTCCTACACACCCTTATACTGTCCTACGTACTATTTTTCACCCGAAGCCCCCAAACACCCAAACGACACTTCTATTATCTTCCTCACGCGTCGAGACAACTTTCCATACGTAAAGTTTGCCCCCATGTGGACTATAACCATCCCATGCAAAAACCTCGATATTTTTCCCCTTAGTACACCACTTATATTAAATTATCATTACTACATAAAATATTAATATTAACACCTCATCCACAACTCTTATATTTAATATAATACTTATTAGCACCCATAAATATATATTAGGCCATATTCTTGTACAGGATATATTACTAAAATCCCCTAAGGCTCACAAAATATTAACCATACATTAAAGATCACAATAGCATAAAACATCATGGATAATACTTAACATTTTCATTAACAACCAAACTCTTACCCTAAATAATATTTCCATACATAACATATAACCTAACATGCTTCCTTGTTATCAAACATCACAAGAAACTACATACATGCTATTAAACATAATAACATGTTAAAAATTCTAATGTGCTAATATACGTTAATCCATGTGTTTAAGTGGGATTTAACGGTTACCTCGATTTCTGCAAAAATGAAGCTTATCGGTATTTCGGTTTAAGGTTCAAGCTTTGATTATCAAAACCAATACCTAAAAATAATATCAAGATTGATTATATTAGAACTAAGAGAAAACCAAGTGCAAGACTTTATAACCTTAATTAATAAAATAATTAACTTAAAATATTATTTTACCTTAAAATCATTAACCAATTAAATCAAGAAATGCAGCAGCTCATCTTGCTCATGCAGCATGAGCTGCATGTAAGAAAATGAGGAGGAGGGGGCTCGAAGGTTGGTGAAAAGAGGAGGAATTATTTTTGGGTTGGTGGTTTGGGGCTAAGAAAGAAGGTGGTTGGGGAAGGGTGCAGAGGTGGAGAGGGGGTGTAGGTGGTGGTCAGGGATGGGTTGACGGTGGCTAAGGGCGGTAGAGGCGGCGGTAGCGAGGCTTCAAAGTGGTGCTGCCGAGGAGGGGGTCGAGATGGAGGCTGAGAAGGAAGGAAAAGGGAAGGGAAAAAAGTGGGCCTATGGCTGGTGGTTTCGGCCAAAGGAGGCTTGGGGTGGTAGAGGGGGTTGTAGGGGTTACTGTGGTGGCTCAAGTGGCGGTAGAGGTGAAAAAACGGCAGTGGATTGAGGCTGCACAGGGTGGTTGCCAAGAAGGAAGGGAAAGAAGAGAAAAAGAAGAGGGGAGGAAGGAGGCTACGGGGTGGCTCAATGGGTGTTGTGATGGTTCAGGGGTGAGGTAGAGGGTGGTAGGGGGTGGTGTAGGTGGCTGTTGAGGTGGCGATAGTGGCGGAGTTGGGCAGTAAAGCAAAAATAGGGTGAGAGAGGGGAGGAGAAGAAAGGAATAAAAAGAGATCGGGGAAGGCATGGAGAGGCTCAAGAAAATGCAGAATGAGGCAGGGAAGGAAGAAGAAAAAGAAGAGGAAGAGAGAGGAGGGGGATAGGGAGCTCGAGGGGTGTCGGTAGGGTGGTAGGGAAATGGGAGTTGTAGGGAGAGGGATAGGAGATATGGCAGGATAATGAGGGAGGAAGAGAGGGATGGTGGGGCTGGGATGGTGCAGGAAAATGACGAGAGAGAGAGAGAGAGAGAGATAGGGGAAAGTAGTAAGGGAGAGGGGGTTGTAGGTGGGGTGGCAGTGATGGTGGGTTGGTTTGGATTCTTGCAGGGGAAAGAGGAAGAAGAAGAAGGGAAGAAGAAAGGAGAGGCTGGGTGAGTGCGACGTGCGGCCGAAGAAAAGAAAGATGTAGGCTAGCCCGGTCGAGGAAGAAAGGAAAGAAAAGAAAGAGGGGCGGGCAGGCTGACGACGCACGCCGGAAGAAGGAAAACGGGCCAACGACCCAAGTGCGAGGGTGGGGGAGAGGCAGGAGGAGAGAATGGGCCAGTGGCCCAGTTGCAGGGGGAAAGGGACAGGCGGGGGCATCGGCGGCTCAAGGAAAAAGGAAAGAAGAAAGAAAGGAGAAAAAGGAGAAGGAAAAAGGAAAAAGGGAAAAAGAAAAGGGAAAAAGGGGCAATTAAAAATAATTTAATTCATAAAATAATAAAATGTAATAATTATGGGTAATAAATATATTTAATAATTTAATTTAATATATTTAAAATATAAGGGTTTAAAACAGGATAATTTTAGTAAAATAATTTTTTGAAAAATTATTTAAGTAATAAGAGTATAACAAAATATTTATTTTAATTTATTAAATATTTATACCCAATTTTATTTACTCAAAAATCCATAAAATAATAAAATTAAATAAGTTTAAAGGCTAATTTATCTCAAATAAAATTTATTTATTAAATTATAAGCTTTTTAAATTTTGGGGGATTACAATAGGCTAGAGGAGAGGGAATGAGGGGGCATTTGAGGTGGTGGAAGGTGTCTGAGGTGGAGAGAGATGGAATGGAGGTGGTGGTGCAGTTGGAAGTGGCGGCACATGACGGCTAGTGGGGTGGTAGAAGGTGGAGAAGGCAGAAGGAGGCAGGGAACGATAGAGGTGTGGGGAGGTAGGGTAAAGTCCCCTAGTTATTTTGGAGGGTGGAGGAGGTGCTGGTTGCTGCGAAATCGGCGTTGGACGGCAGTGCGAGGGGCAGCGAGAGGTTGAAGTGGGCTAATCGGGATGGTGATTTTGCACGGCTGGGGTGGCTCAAGCAAGAAAAGATAAGGGAGGAGGATGACTCAGTTTTGTAGAGGGAGGCGCAAGAAAGATTTGGTGGGCGGCATTGGTGGGGGCGATCGTCGACGGTGGCGGAATAGGGAGCTACTTGGGCGGTGGCGCAAAATCAGGATTTCTAGGCTGTGAAAATAATGACTAGATTATGGCTGCCCATGGGGTATTTATAGGCTAATTTGAAGAGAAAATGACGAAGGAATAAGTGGACAAGCGAGGCAGGTGAGGCAAGACCATAGGCCTACAGTGGAAGGCAGTGCAGTTCTGCCATGGCAGGGTAGGTTATGTCGGGGAGAGAAGGGAAGGAAGGGACACGTGGAGGGATCTATGGGGTCAGTAGGGGTCGAAAAAGGAAAGTAAAATTATTTGGGGGTGAGAGAGAAGGAAGGCTAGACAACGTTAGTGGCTGTCGGTGGCAAGGGTTGTAGGTTTCAGCCATTTCACGTCGAGATTTGGGGGAGAAGAAGAGGGGTGAGAGGCTAGACCAACTAGTCCAAAAGAAAAGAAATAAGAAAGAAAGGACCGACCGGATCGTGGACAAGTGAGGGAGAACAGGTAATGTGGGCTTGGGCCGCGTGAGGAAGGGAAGGTGGAAGGGGTTGGGCTGTGCGACTGGCCCGCATCGGGGAAGGAAGAAAAAGAAAGGAAAAGGAGGAAGGGGGCGAAGAAAGAAAAATGGAAAGGAAGGGGAAAAAGGAAAGGGAAAAAAAGGAAAAGGAGAAAATAGGTTGGTTGGGGTGTTCAGGGTATTTTGGTATACTTGAATATTTAAAATTAATAATATTTTAAATAATAATAATTAAATTCCTTTTTAGCTTAATTTGGCTATTTTGGACAAATTTTCTTAACTTCCATATTAATTAGTAAAATGTCTAAATTTTTCCTAAATAATTTATTTATTATTTTCTCCTTATTTTTCCTTAATTCCTAAATTATTTTAAATAAAATAGTTTATTTACTTAATTTTTCTAATAAATTCTTATTTTTCCTTAATTCCTAAATTAGGATTTTTGGGATATTTCATCACTATCCCCTTAATGAAATACTTCGTCTTTGAAGTCACTCGCAACTTACCTAGGGTTAACGATGGGACGTCCTAAGAGGATAGGGACATAACTATCATCAATAATTACACCAACTACCCCTTTAAAGAAAATGGTCTACTTGGAAATCTCTCCCGCCTATGACTAAGGCCACCACCATAATATAACTGGGTATATTCTCTTCAGCTGCCCAAAGGGAGTACTACCAATACTTTCTATGCTAATAAAGGACAACAGTCTAGCCTTAGTAAATAAGAAAAACCCACAACGGACAAGGATGCTTTCGAATCGAAGGGAACAGTATCGGTAGAGGGTAAACATACCTGAAATGACATCTAGCTGATGGTTAGCCTTTGCCTGGCCGATCACGTTCAAGCATCCATCCGAATAACCTCCTATCTGAGGGAAGGATCTGGATCTCTGAGGCTTCCTCTAGCATCTCGGTCTGGTGCATCGGTTGGAATAGGTGCCCGCTGCCGGAACTACAGGGTGAAGTGTGGTAGTGGTGCCGGTAATCCTACTGCTGGGAAATCAGGGGTCCCCTTTGTTGGTACTGCTGACTCTAAAACTGCTAGAAGCGCGGCCGATCATGACAGTTGATTGAACGGTGACCCAATCGTCCACAAATCATATAAGACATGCGTCTGCCCTCGCAGTCTCTTCCTTGGTGTTTCCTATCACAACTCTACAGGTATCCCCTCCTTGGTTGTCCCTGACCTCTGAACTGATCTCTCAGCTGGTGTCTTATCAGTCCTCCTACTCTTGGCTAGGTCACACCCCCAGGACTCTGGCCCTCAGATTTCTATTTTCCGAGGATGGTGGCCTGCTTCTCAACTAACGTGGCAGCAAGGCAAGCACGCTTGTACAAGGTAGCTAGATCAGTGAAGAGTACATCTCCCATCATACGCCGAATGTTGAAGTTTAACCCTTTCTCGAACTAGAATACTACCGTGGACTCACTGGTGGCAATTCCTGGGGCAAATTGAAGTAGCTTGGTGAAGCGAGCGTGGTACTAGCGCATGATCATCGATCCTTGGGAAAGCTACATAAATTCTCAAAGCTTGTCTCTGTTCAGACTCTCAGGGTAGAACTGGGAGTGGAGTGTGGTCTTGAACGCCTCCCAAGTTATCAGGGGACCATCCCGAGCACGTTATTCAACCCATCGGGAATCTGCCATGCCTCTCAAGAAAAAGGCCGCTATGTTGCGCTGCCGAACTTGGTGGCAGTCCATCGCCTCAAAGGTGCAATCCATATCTCGGATATACCCTTCGAAGATCACGGGGTCCTCCTCGGCTGAGTATGTCAGAGGATGGTGCCCAATAACCCTCCAAAGCCAATCTTTACCGATGCCCTCAAGGTGGTGGGGGTGCGGAGCCGGCACAATGGGTTGATGTTGAACGAGCTCCATAAAGGCTTCAAATGCCTCCTCAAGTTGCCCTATGCGGCCGTTCATCGTTAGTGGATTCTGCACAAGAAAATGAATGTTAGGGTGAACCTCTCTATGGTTCAAAACATTTATTTCATGCTATTCCTATTTTTCAGATTGTTTCTAATCTACCCCTTCATTTCCTCAAAATGGCCCGGACTCAGGAAATTTAAAAATAGGGGAGTTTTGTTAGGGTGTGAAAACACTTTGAAATTTGGTAAAAACTTCATAAATCAAATTCAGTTTGAAAATTAAGCGTGGTTTCAAGGACCAATACTCTGATACCAACTTGTGGTATTAGCTTAAAAGGTTTAAAATCGGAAGAGCGGTCGAAACATGACACTGGGCTTGGAGTTGAGGTACGTTTATGTGTTTCCTTATGGCATGAGTATGATATGTATATATGGTGATTATGATGTGATATAATATGACCCTCTAGGACATGCATGCTAGGATGATGGATAATAAGGCATGGGAATGAAAGGATAAAAGAAAGAAAATGGCAATTGAGTTCACTAAAGGGGATATGAGGTTGACCAAACTACCTTATGATTTATGAGAGGAAAATAAAGAGGAAGAGGTAACCAAAATGAATGAGAAACAGGAACCATGCATGGGAATTCTAGGTTTGCATGGGGACTTCGAGAGCTTGCATGGGTTGGATGAAACTTGCATAGGGATGATCTTTACGTGAGAAAAGTTGTTTTAGGGTGTAAGTAATCTAAGCGGAGAGTTGTGGAGTGATTGGAGACTTGGGACGCAAAATAGTATGTAGATTGGTGTAAGGGTATATAGGGGACCTTATTAGGATTTTGGGAGGAAGTACTAATCTAGAAAAAAAATGTGGACATAAAAACAATTAAGGGAGAGCGGAGTATAAGTTAAGAGTG
This sequence comes from Tamarix austromongolica, assembly GCA_039764185.1. Taxonomy (NCBI): domain Eukaryota; kingdom Viridiplantae; phylum Streptophyta; class Magnoliopsida; order Caryophyllales; family Tamaricaceae; genus Tamarix; species Tamarix austromongolica. Next base: position 38,597,585 of record CM077808.1, on the reverse strand, counting down.
GAAATTTATTATATGAGGGGTGAGTATGGGTGCCATAGGAAGAGAAGAGATTTGAGGTGAAAAATAAATAGGTTACTTGAGGGAGAAGAAAGGTGCTAGGGTTTGAAGTGGCCAATTAGGGGTTTTCGATCACATGTGAAATCGAGGAGTAAAGAGATATGATTCGGGATTACATCTAAAAGAGATAAGGTGTGTGGTGACAAATGAAATAATGGTAGTGTAAGTGAGAGGAAGTTGGGCCATATAGGTCCGACTAGGGTTTTCAAGGGAAAACCCTAGCGGGTGATAGTAAGTAAGGTTAGATGTTATGAGGTCATAGGCCTTAACCCACACCTTTATGAGTCAGGATTTCATTATGGGTAAGTGTAAGGGGGAATGAATGTTGGGGCATGATAAGGGGTGCAGGAGTCTTAAGATATGGGACGAGCCCCCTTGAGAGGATAGAAGTAGAATGTTGTTGACATGCATGTCAAGGATGAAAGCTTTATCCAATAAGACACAAATAAGATACTATTCACTTAAAGAGTAAGATTATTGAGCCGGGCCCAGACCGATCCACCGACATAATAGCGGGGGATCCTGAGCTCAACAAACCAAACACTAAGTTACAACTGAATCATGAGAAAAATACTATGTAATACAGTGGAATACCATAAGAGTCCAGATCGATCCACCAGCATAATAGTGGCTAGGAGCGTTCTGCCCTGAAGACCGATCCACGGGCAAAAATAGTGATCAAGAGCATTCTGCCCTGTATGTTTTCGATCCACTAGCTATAATAGTGGGGTTCCCGCACTCACATGGATTGATAAAGATTATGGTGTGAAATGACTATATTTACCAGAGATCTAAAGAATAAGTCTAATTGGACCATAGTCGGCCTTCATTATCCGTGTTACTGTATGATGTCTATATGACCATGTCATGTATGTTACGTTGTATGTTTTTGTATGTTTGGCCATAGCACATGATTACCTTACTCAGTATGTAGTGTATTGATCACCCGTTTCATGGGTGCTGCTCATTTCCACGAGCAGAAGACCCATCTAAGCTTGTGCAGGTAGGGGATGCCGTCTTCGATGCCTACGACACCTACGAGGAATCAGGCGGGGTTGAGTGTTGAGCTTAGACCTAACCTAGGGATCAAGAGCAACTCGACTAGACTCTGTTTTTCTTTGATTAGACCATGTATCATTTTATTCTAGTTACGTGATATTGTACGGTACTTTATGTTTTGAAAAACTCTAGTTACTTACTCTTTAGGTTGTAATTCTAAACCGCACTCTGATTTCTATATGACTATGAGGGAGTCCTCTCATAGACTCCCATTGTTTTATTAATGAATTGTGTTTTATTAATGAATCGTGTTTGATGTTAATCTATTTAGCCTTAGCACTTAGCACCGGAACGGTAGGAGTGAAATGATCTGGTACTAAGTATGGTGGTAATACCCTCTAAGTTTATGGTTTTATTATTTTTCTTCCGTTAAACCTTTCTAATAAAATGAAATTTTTTAGTACTAAATTTTGGGGGTGGTACAGGGGTTGGATGGTGTTTCGAATGGTGACGGCTAGGGTAGCGTCTAAAGGCATGGTAGTGAGAAGGGTAAGATTTTTTCTAGGTAGAGCAAAGGAGGCGAATGGGGGATGTTGAGGGGGTATTTATAGGTCGAGGGAGGAAGAAGAGGACAAAGGGGGCAGGAGTGGTAGGAGCTCCTTGGCTAGTGGTGGCAGGCCAGTACAAGCCTACAAAGGTTTAGGGTGAAGGGCTGTAGATGGGGGAAAAGGAAGGGGAATAAGCACATAGGGGAGGCAGGTATAGGGCAGTTTTAGCTCGAATTAGAAAGGAAAGGGATCGGGGAGAGAGAAGGGAGTAGGCTAGGGCAATACGGTAGCAGGGAAGGAAAGCTGGTGGAAGTTCTATAGGCTTGAATTCCAGTGCAAGGGAGGGAGAGGGGAGGAGGAAGAAGAAGGGGTTGGGCTGATCGGTTGGGAAAAAAGAAAATAAAGAAAAGAAAGGGAGAACTGGATGGGTGAGGGGAAAAAAAAGAAAAGAAGGGGAGGTATGCTGGGCCCCTCGCGGGGAAGGGAAGAAAGGGGGAGAGAAGTTGGGCCACACATCAAGGCCCAATTGGGGAAAAAAGAGAAGAAAGAAAAGGAGAAAGGAGAAAAGGTAAGAAAGAAAAAGGAAAAGGAGAAAAAAAAGAACAAAATAAAAAGGAAAATAAGTTAGTTGGGATATTTAGGGTCTTTTGGGTGTTTTTAAAATATTTAGAAATAATAAAATTAGTAAAAATAAATGATTAAATTTCTTTTTATATTAACACCCCAAAATTCACTAATTTTTTTTTTAAAGCGGAAGCAATTAAGATAGAAACACTTAAAACCTGTGAATTGTGGGAATGTTACCGCCACACTTAGTACCAGACTGGTTCTCTCCAACCGTTCCAATACCAAGTGCTAAGGCTAAAGAAAAGATTTACGTTAAATTTAAATTAACAATTCATAAAAGGATTCGAAAGATCATACAACAAAATCAGAGTACGAGAAATTAAGAGTTAATTACAATACCCTTGAAGTTTCAAATAACACTTGTAACTTCTAAATAGAAATAAATTTAAACAAGATAAACCTGATGGGTCAAATTCCGGATTGCCTACTCATTCAAATCAGGCCTGCCACCCCAAAATAGTCTCTGATCTTAAACCTGCACAAGAGGTCTGCTCCCCACCATCAGTGGATCATCACAGGACCCATCAACCAAGGTAGTATCAGTACGGGTCCAGTACTGAGTAAGGTGACTTGATCACTAAGGCCAACACACAAACACATAAATCATGCAGAACATAAAAGGGCATAATTACCAACACAATGACCTAAGGTGCTTACGACCATCCAAGTAAGAGTACAAGGCCCGATTGTAGACTGGATTAATCGTTTCATTAATCTCTTATCAGAGTTCGATTCACACCATGCCTTTTTATCAAATCCATGCGAGTACGGAAGCCCCCACTATTATAGCTGGTGGATCGGAGGCACATAGGGTATCATACCTAACCACTATTATAGCCGGTGGATCGGAGACACATAGGACTACGCGTCCTAACCACTACTCCTAACCGGTGGATTGGTTGGCTCCGGCTCGCATGGTGTTCCACTGTAAGTAATTAGTATATTTTAAGCATTCTGGTTTGTGACTGTTGAGCTCGGGAACCCCCACTATTATAACCAGTGGATCGGTCACACATAGGACATCATGTCCTAACCACTATTATAACCGGTGGATCGGTCGCACATAGGGTAAAAACCCTAACCACTATTCTGAACCGGTGGATCGGTTGGTCCCGTCTCAATGATCTTCCACTTTAGATAATTAATGTTTTAGTATCTTATTCAGAAGCTTTCACTATAGACATGCACGAATCATAAATCATAAATTCCATATTCATCATCATACTTTATTCACCAATTACACATGTGCTACCACCAAACCATAGACATGTATGAATCGCTCCCTTTATAATTATCCTCCAATTCTACTTCACATCTCACTCTAGGGTTTTATCTTGAAACCCTAATTTAGGCCTTAACATCCCCTCTTACTCCACCTCACATCACCTAAATCATGTTAACACTCCACACATCACAAATCATCGATTCCATTCTCATAATTACACCTTAATCACCAAAAACACATGATACAACAAAAACCTTAAGTAGCCACACCAAACCCTAATCAATCACCACAAACCATAATTAACCACTCCAAACCTTATTTAACCAAGACAATTCACAATTAGCCACTCCAAACCCTAGCTTCGTCCCCTACGTACCTAGATAATGTTCCACGTATTATTTTCCATCCAAAGTGTTTAACCACCCAAACAACACTTACATTATCTTCCTGACATCCCAAATTAACTTTTCATACGTACATTTTACTCCCATGCAGACTTTACACATCCCATGCGACCATTCAAACTTTTCATGCAAACCCTAAATTCCATGCAGTCATTAACTCCCATGCAAAACCCTAACTCCTCCACGCAACCCTAATACCCCCACACAACAATTAATACCACCATGCAAACCCTAATACCACCGTGCAAAACCCAAGATTCCATCATACAATACCCTAAATTCAATCCATACCAACCAAGTATTCATCCTTACCAAACCCTAGATTCAAATCACATAAAACTGAAGATTCATCCTTACCTTACAATTTATTAGATTCCCCCACATAAAATCATAAATTAGAATCTCCCAAGCAAAACCATAAATTGGATTCCCCAAACAAATCATAAATTAGATTTTCCCAATCGAATCATAAATTAGATTCTCCCCTATAATGTCATAAATTACATTCTCCCAAATAACATCATAAACTAGATTCTCCCAAACAAATTATAAATTAATTCTCCCAATCAATCATAAATTAAATTCTCCTATATAATATCATAAATTAAATTCTCCCAAATAGCATCATAAACTAGATTATTCCTTATAAAACCATAAAATTTTGGTCAACTCACTTCCCTTAGTCAACTTATTTCCCCATCCTACTTTTCATCTTTTCTCCCATACAAACCACACTGTCATCCTCTCATGCATGTCTTACAGGGTCACAACACATATTGTCACATACATTTAGTACACATGCCATACAAAAACATACTTCAACTCCAAGTCATACCACATATAAAATAATTAATAATAATAAACACAGGGTACATAACATGCAAAGCACATAATACACATAAGCACATAAAATGCCTTAGCACTCCTTACCTAAAACGTCACTGATCTTGGTGCATTCTCCTATTCCACTTGAGGGATTTGATTGGGTTCCTATTATATCAAAGCATACTAGAATTAGACTCTCTTATATAATTCTAACTTATTTCGAGGTTTGGTTTTAGGATGACATTTTACTATTCAATAATTAACTATAGGAACTAATATAATTAATTCACTTATTTTCTTTTGAAAAGGTGATAAGCTAAGGGTTTCTACCCTTCTCCCAAAATAGATTTAATAATATCATAACTATGATGATGATAATAATAACAATAATAAGAATAATAGTAATAAAAATAATTAGTAATATAAATAAAGTACAATAATATTAATGATACTTTTTATAAATAGAATATTAGATATTAATGATATCAAAATTCTTAAAATTAAAAGTTGGATTTCTAAACCTCCCACAATGATAAACATAATATTATTCAAAATTGTGATAATAAAATTAATAATGTATATATATACTTATATTATATTTTAATAAAGGTAATAATGGTAATATAATTAAAATAATGTTGAAAAATGTTAATAAATTTTATAAATGCGAGGCATAATTAAAATTTAAGGCCTCTGTTCTTCCAGTAATAATCATAGTATCAACCAAGTAAGTATAATAATAATAATATTATTAAATATTATTAATAATAACATCAATTATGTAAAAAATCTAAGAAAATAGGTAAAGGCCGAGATAATTACTGTATCTTACTAAATAATACTTCCATACCTGTAAACAAAATTTAGAAATTAGAATACAGTCAATATTACTAATAATAATAAATATAATAATAATAATTAAAGTTGAATTAATACTAAAATTTTGGCTATAATTATAATAATTATAAATAATTCGAAATAAAGTATTTAAAATGTCTATGGCATCACCTTGAGTTGGAGGATGAAGGTGGCACCGGCGATGATTCCCGGAGGTGGCCGGAAAATGGGTCTTAGGGGGCCAAAAATTAGGAAAATGGGTGATGGAGAGGAAGAAAATTAAAATAATTATATGGGGCTGTAGAGGATAATCAGTAGGAGTTAATAGTTGGTTTAATAGGTTTTAGAAGTGGCGGATGTGGCGGTGGACGGTGGTTTAATGTTTCAGGGTGGAATTTTCTGGCGAGAGGACTAGCCAACTTTGCACGATTATGGAGGCTTGTACAAGGTGAATTGAAGGTCGTAGATGGTTTAGTTAATTAGAGGGTGTTGCAGGGAAGATATTAAGATGGAGAAGAGGCGTCGAGGTTAGCTAAACGCAGAGAACGAGGTGTCTAAAGGGGCGGTGGCGGGCGGTTTTCACTTAGGGTTTCGAGAAAGAAGAAGCTTCAAAAACATCCATAACTAAGCTATTTATAGAGTTTAGATGGTTTAATAGGGTTTTGGAGATCGTCAGGATATTATTGGATTCTAGGGTTTGCGTGGCCGGTGGCAGAAATCGGCCGGCGACTGCTTGGGTTGGGTCGAAGGTTCGAGAAGTAATAGAGAGGGAATGAGTGAGAGTTGAGGATAATTGATCATGCCAAGCTCATGTGTGGGTCGAGAGGAAGAAAAATAAGGGTGAATCGGTCAGTCAAGTTCCGCGTAGCCGTCGCCGCCATTATCGGGCGCAGGAGTTGCAGAAGCGGCGACTGAGGAGAGAGGAGGAAGAAGAAAGGAGGAAGGGGTGGGCCGGTTGGCCGGGAAGGAAAAGAAAGAGGTGAACCGGGCCGGTCGCGCCGGTTACGTCATTCATTAAATGAGACGACGTGTTGAAAGACGAGAAGGGATGAAACGCAGCACGTAGAGGGGCGGAAGAAGGGCGATGCCGCGCGGGCTGGGCCGCGGGAAAAGAAGAAGGGAAACTGGGCCGCGAGCTGGCCCAGTTCGGCGAGAAGAAGAGGAAAAAGAAAAAGAAGAAAAAGAAAGAAAAAGGAAAGGAAAAAGGAAGAAAGAAAAAGAAAAAGGAAAAAGGAAAGGAGAAAAATAATTAGGTTAGGGCAAATTAAATTAATCTAAATATTTAGGATATTTAAAAATAATAATATTCAAATAAAATAATCTTTAAATCCCTTTTTAAGCTAATTAGGATTTTTAAAAGATTTTTCATAAATTCTATTTTAATTAGCAAAATACCCTAAATTTCTCCAATTAAATTATTTATAAAGTTATTATTAATTTCAAACTATTTTCTCCTTCTTATTTTAAATCAAATAATTTATTTATTTAATTCCCAAATTAAAATATTTAACTAGTTAAAAAATACTTATAAATTTATTCTTGATTTTTCCTCATTAATTTTCTTTTATTTTAAATAAATTAATATACTTAATTAACTTTTATAATAAAACCTCATTTAAATATACTATTTAAAATTAGAAATTTTCGGGGCATTTCATTTTTGGGTAATTCTTTCTAATTTCTATTTTAGGTTGGAAATTACCCAATCTTCGCTAATTAAATCCTATATTATTTCCCTCTCTTTTTTTCTTAATTAGTCCCATTATTTTATTTAAAATGTTATATTTAATTAATCTCACCTATTAATCCCTATTGAATTTTAATTTTCTAAATTAGGGTTTTGGGGTATTACAAAAATTCCTAGCATTGTAGAAAATATTAATTTCAATTGGGTTAAAGTCAAAAAATTTCCCTTGAAAAACATCATCAATTTTAGGAGCTTGCCCATCTTGAAGAGCATAACACTATAAAACTGGCCTGTTAACTTAGGAAAATTAATCATATACAATGACCCTACCAACCTAAGGTCTAATGACTCCTTTCATTGTAATCATATTCCAATATTACTAAATCTCCATTACTAAACGGGGTGGGTATACCCATACTTGTGTCCATACCCGATAAGAAAATACCCATACTTGTATCTATACCCGATAAGAAAACTTTCAAAACAATAGGGATGTAAACGGGGTGGGTATACCCATACTTGTACCCAAATCCGTACCAGTACCTGTACGAGTGTCCGCTAACACATCCATATCCGTATCCGTTGGATATCCATTACCCGACGGATTATCCGTTCACCCGTTAATGGATATTATCCAACGGATATATCTATTACCCGATGGATAAACCCATTTATAGTTAAGCCAAATGACAATTTTAACCTTAATTTATACTATATTTATTTTAAAATTAAGGGTAAAAGGGTAATTATATATCGGGTAACAGGTTATGAATATGGATACAGGTATGGTTACATGTACAGGTATGGATATCCCATACCCGTATTCGTACCTAAACCAGAAGGATATTTTTTTCCATCTTCCATATCCGCATCCATATCTATTTATCCATATCCGTTTAAGTATCCATCGGATAAAATCCGTCGAATTTCGGATAAAGTTCGCCCCATTAAGATCCCTACAAAACAACCCCTTCATCCATAATATCATATATTAATAGCTAGCTAGCTTCCATGCCCTTTAGCTTCACATAGAAAGAAAAAAATGCTAAGCTCCTCCAAAGGTGAGAAAACAAAGGTATCACACAACTTTGTTTAGAGTTAAGCTCTAAGGGAACAAAGATGCAGCTGTTCTTGGCTAGAAGTAACAAATGTAGACTTTCACCGAGCATTAACACATTAATAACCTTTCCTCTACAAAATTAGTTTCTATATATTTTGGTAACAAGTGATTAAAATAGAATATAACTCTGAGGAAATCCTTCACAAGTAGGTTTGGAGAAGAATCTTTGCACTAGCTTAAAATATGGTAGTTTGTCGGGTAGATTGGACAATGAAGGGGAAGAGAAGCCAGTTGTTAGAGTTAGTATTGAGCTCTACCATCCTAAACCTATTTATAAGCACTCAACCAACAATAGGGATAATAGAGATGTCATTATGACCTCTACCACCTCAAGGAAACAACATTCCAAAGCCTATAACATATATGGAGTTAACACATCATGTATCTATTGTAACACCCCTATTTTTCACTCCTGAAAAAAAATTAAAAGAAAATTATGTGGAATCCAAATTAGAAAATAAGTAATGTTACCACCACGTCTAACACAAGATAGATATACATCATTTACATCATGCTAGATGCAAGGCTAAACCCTATTTAACTAAAACTTCAAAGAGTATCTATACTCTGAGAATAAAATCTTGCAAGGAAATATCTAATAGTAGATGGAAAATGAATGAACTTACTAAACAAAATCATCACCGATGAAGTTAGAAAAAACTTTTGAAATAACCTGGATTTTAAAACCTTAGCAAAGTAACGGAAAACTGAAACTTAATTACAACACCATTAAAATTTCAATATAACATAGGAAATTTATAAAATAGGTATAGAGAGTAAACATAAATTCAAAAGGTATAGAACTCTGGGTGGCCTACTATCTTAAAGTCTAAGTCTTCAACCCAACAATAGCAAGCAATCTCAAGCCTCCACATAAGCTCGACTCCCCACCATCAGTGGATTGTTACAGGACCTAATCAACCAAAGTATTATTAGTACAAATCTAGTATCGAGTAAATAAAAAGTACCTAACTCATGGAGGGTATATGATACACATAAGACATGGTAATCTTTAGCTTGCAATATTCATGCTCAAGTATACATGTGATACAAAAACCATTCCATTCATACAACTACTCATACGATTTCATGAATTATATAACATAATATTAATTACCCACTCAATAAGTGTTAAGGAAAGTCATATACAAAATGACAAGAGAAAGACACATATGTGATTTCAAAAATAAGCTATGTCCATATGGAATATCTTAGTCATAATTATCAATGGCACACATGGGTACATATGGTAGTAGAAGAGGACATATGAGACATGCAATAACATATGATAAAATATGCGATCATTGATTCATGCTTATAAATATACAATTAGATAAGGCAATATATAGGGTACAAGCATATAACGAATCATGAACCCATGCTGAGTAATACAACTACCCTAGAAGATAGCATTCTACACATAAAGCTCATATGCGGGTTAAATAATATATCATGTGATAACAATGTATGAATAGGAATCATATGGTAGTAACTATTATAAGGAAGACAATAAAAAAGGCATACATAGGATAATAAAATATAAAATCTATGGATGAACGAGAATAATCGATTATTATATTCCATTATTATGATCACAACCATTTGATTATTTTAACTTGAGGATAGAGACTCAAAGAAATCGTAACAACTAATCTAGTACTCGAATGGTACTAGACTTAGCTAGTCAGCCTAGAAACATAACCAAACTACCAAATAACAGGACACCTAATCTCTTAAGTATGCATACCCTCTATAGGACCGAAATATATTGAGACACCTATAGAGTATAAGAGGGCATCTTCGGACTTTGTAAGGTACCTAGAATCACATAATAGAAAATATCATAATATGACCAAGTGAATACTAAACCTAACTTAGATAGCTACCCTAAGTGGTAGAGGTCTCGACTCAAGATATTTCACTTTAAGTGATTGATGTTTTATTTAAAGATTTAACCAAATATAAATTAGGCCCACATAACAACACTTAAATCACTTCCATCACACAATGAAATTCCATTATTATATCCAATCTAAGTAGAATTGAAGACAATCCAATAAAAATGGCATTAAGATCGATCAAATCTAAGTGGCATTAAAGTCAACCCAATCTAAGTGTCATTAAAGTCGAATAATTCCAAGCAGCATTAAAGAAAAACAGTCCTAAGTGGCATTAGAGACGAATAACTCAAGTGTTATTAGAACTGATCAATTTCTTGGCATAAAAGCCTAATATAAGGCATCATACAATTTCAATTAATAATTAACCAGTTATAAAATTCTCCAAACCAATTATAATTAAGACACATTAGAACGTGCTAAAAATATTTGTATTAAAAATTATAACATCATAAATGCATAAAAGTATTATACAAGACATGATATGCATGACATACATAAATCATAGAGTATACCTATCACCCTCAATCTCAAGACGACACAGATTACATGGTTCCACCAGAAACAAGGGTAAGTAGAGACTTACCAAAGTCTAAAGCTAGCTAAGAAAAATAAGAAAGGTGATAGATCACTAGCTCAAAGATCCACAAGAATAATTTCCCAGACTAACGATAAAAATCATAGGAATAGGTTAGAAAACTAATCGAAACATAGAATAATAGAAAATAATTAAATTTTATCAAAACTCACTTAAAAAATTAAGGTTTATAACCTAAGACATCAAACCAATCAATTTCATAGAATTAATCCAAATGATAAGTTAGAAACTCAATTTAATTAATTTTAAATCAAATCTATTTAATTAACATGGTAAATAATCAAACATAGCTACATTTCATGAAACTATTCCCAGAAATAAGGGTTTTAAAGCCTAAAATACAAATTTGGATAATTCAAATCAATTAATACAAACTATAGATGTTAACATACAATTAAGGTCATTTAAAACAATTCTATAAAATCAATTTCATAATAAACAATTACATGAATGACCAATTTCATTATTTCATTTCAAAAACTTGGGTCTTTGACCTAAAAATGTAATTTGGTCAAATTATATTAATTTACATAAATTGAATGTTTGGAAATTAAATTAAACCTATTTTATAATATATTGTATAATCAATTGATCAAAAATAATAAATGAAAATTCTAATTTAATACAATATGGGTTTTTGAGTGTGGAATACAAATCTAGTCAAATCTTGCTAAATTGTATAAATTTACAAATTGAAAAAAAAAATTAAACATATTCTAATGCAAATCATATAATACAATCCAATTTAAATCCACAACAATTTTACCCTAAAAATCTAATTCTAGTTGATTTCGCACAATTTTTCCAAATTCACACATCCAACATGAAATTAAATATATTTAAAAGTATATTATAATATTAATTGAATAAAATAAGTCAATTATGTAATTTAATTTCACTACGCAACAATTTTGACCTATAAATCAAATTCAATTAATTATGCAACAAATTTTTTTAAATTGATAGGTCTGATATGAAATTACATACATTTTAAAGCATACTATAAAATCAATTTATCCAAAATATCTTAATAGGATGAATTTGAGAAATTCATACATAACTGAGTCAAAATTCAATTTCCTAGAATTTAATCACATACCTCACAATTAACACATATAAATCAATCATATGACACATACATACATAATTAAAAAACTAATTTATCTTATGATAAGCTTATTAATATGAAATTAATCAAAATAAAAGTTAGGATGTTGGGTAATTTATAGCAAGAGAAATGATGTGTGTCAAAGCAGGTGAAGATTGGGGAAACTTTACCAGAGGTCAATCACTGCACACCAACAATTTCCTGGGCTTGCAATGGCTAAATGTCATTTCTCCCATGCTAGCAGTTCTACTCCTAGGTGTTGTTGTGTGCTGCTACTACTTGCTAGCATCGGAATCAACAACGAGGACGAGTAGTGGTGTGGTCAAGTGGTAGCTATAGTGAGGTGGTGTGGTGGTTGAGGAAAGGGAAAATGGAGTAGAGAAGAGGAAGGAGTAGGGGTTGGCATTTGGTATCCATAGAAAAGAAATGGGAAAGGAGAAAGGAGAAGAGAAAAGAAAAGTGGGTGAGAGTAGAAGAAAGAGTGGGGAGTTTTTACCGTTTATTTTAACTAATACACATATACAAAAGAAGGTAGTAAACATCTAAAAATTTTAAATTGTGATTTTATCTAAAACTCATTTCATAATTCATTTCATAATTGGAAAAACTTTTGGAAGAAAATATCAATGAGCATAGGAATTGATATTATTTACAAAAATACATAATATGACCATGAAAATATTTAAAAATATCTAGAAAATATTTAAAGTAAATTATAAGAAAATAAGATTAATTTAAATAATTTTCAAAAAAGGTCACTCATATAGCAAAAAGGATAACACAAAAGAAAATTAATTTTTGAAAGAAAATCATAAATAATTTACTTAAATCTCTTTAATTTAAAACTTTTTGATAATATGAATGACTCCATATAATTTAAACTATTTCATTAGTAAAATATAAGTCTAAAATAAAGTCGTGAATGTATTTATCTAGAATGATCTACAATGATAATAATTAACTAAATTCTTATATGAATTTGAAAACATTAATAAAACCTTATGGTTATTGAATTATGCCAATAAAATCATTAAGCTTGAGAAATTTGAATTTTAAAAATTTAGGGTATCACATCTATGATCAATGTGGGACCAAAAATGCAATTTGTAGATTTGGTATGATTCGACACCAAACTCATTATTGGTGGATCGTAATAGGATCCATGTAAGAGAGGGGCACTGGAGACCCCCTTGATGCCCTTCAACGCTATATTGGCTAAAGATATGAGGAACCCAAAGACTTATAAGGGATCTACAACTGTTGAGCCAACTAGTTTCTTAAGATAAAGTTGATAACCTTTATAGTTCATTAGATTTGATGAAGTATATCACCAAGAGATATTTAGGTTTATAGGTGGAGTTTGAATACCCTAGAATACACATGTTGCAAAGGTTCATATCATGGATGATGCCAATTGAGTCATTATAATTTGTATTTGGGTGCCTTACTACATCAAATCATATCACATCATTATTATGTATGCATTTCCTAACCGTATTGGACAGATTTCTTTATAAGATTATCTTGTTAGTTTTGCTAAAAATATATTATGTCCTTGGAAAAGGATGATAATGGGGTAAGATAAGATAAGATCCACATACCGAACCTTGATAAGAAAAATAATACCTAAACTCACATCATTCCTTAATTTTTGTTTTCTTATTGAAAAGTCCCCGACCCCATCCCTGTTGGGATATAATTCCTATACGTAACCCAATCCTCATTCCATTTCCACTCCACGATACCAAAAAATAACATCATCCTTAATACTTGATATTGCTTGTTTCACAATACATATTAAATTATACTAGGGATTAAATATTTAATTTAGATTATATATATACATATACATATACATTTGAATTGTAGGAAGATTTTAGGGATTGGGTTTAGGGATCCTTATAGTGGATTTTTGGGATGGGTTGGGGGGTCTCCATCCTCAAACCTACGCCAAGTTTTATATACATACATATATTACCAAAAATCCACTATAAGGATCCCTAAACCCAATCCCTAAAATCTTCCTATAATTCAAATGGAGATCCTCTAATGGAGTCTCAAATCCATGAGGAGAATTTTCACCCATATATATATCATTATATGTGATTTTAATAAAATTTATCATCCTCAAGAAGGGCTGGGTGGGGAGGCAACATTCTCTTAGTCATATTGGTTGCATCTATAATTGTAGTGTGATTGATTATGGTTTTGGTGGTCCTATATTTACTTGGGTGGTGAGAAAATACTAATTATTTTATCCATCAAAGGTTGGAACATGCATGCAAAAATTCTAATTGGGGTTCCAAGTTTCCCAATTCTGTTATGAACCACCTTTTTTGAAACTACTCAGACCACTAACCCCCCTTTTATTGATACTTTACATCCTTTTATAATCTATGACTTAAAAAGATATAGTCTATCTGGTTTCTTGATCATTATTTCCTTATTTTGTAATTAAAAGCTCTAAATTTTCTAATGGTAATTTCTGATATTTCTCTTTCTCTCACCTAGAGAAGCAACCCATTGGAATAAGTTGAGCTTGGTAATATTTTATTTAACATTGAGAATTATAATATCCAAGCATGATCTGCTTTTTATTATAGTATAAATAACATTGAAAGAGACTGTAAAGTTATTAGTAGCCCCAATCAACTTCTCCTTATAGATGAGGGCTTTTAGAGTGATAAGGTAAAGATCAACAAGTTATTTTTGGGATTATGCATACTTTCTTTTTCCATAATCCATCTATTAAAAGAAGAAAAAAAATAATATAATTGATGTCTTAAGATTTTCTTGAATGACTAGGTCACTAATGGTCTAAGCATTTCCTTAGAATAACTTCCTATTTCTCTAAAAGTTATGAACTTGAGATAATCATTCCATTTCTCTTGATCTTCCTAAATCATCCTTCTTATCACCTCGGTTCACCAAAGTTTTCTAATAGGATCAATGAGATGGAAGTTAAGAGTGGCCTTTTTAACCTTGATGGTAAAAAAAAAACTCTAGGACTAGAGGACATCAATGTGTGTTTAAAAAAAGTGAGAGTTACTGAAAGGTAATTTTATAATTTTATTATAAATGTCCAAAAAATTAGGAACTTCCTAAAAGAGATAAACAAAATTCATATTACCCTCATTTCTAAAGTCAAACACCCCAAATTGGTTATCACTTTAGACTAAAACATTTTTGTTGATGAATCTTCATTTAGGTAATTAAAGATGTATTGGGTTGGAACAAACAACCTTCCTCCAAGGTAGTAGTGGATAACATCATTTTATGTCATGGACTTCTTCAAACTCTCCATTATTCAAATGGGGGGGGGGACTAACTTGTAGCTAAACTCAATCCAGTTAAAGCTAACAATCATATCAAGTGGGGTTTTATTTATAGAGAATAACTTTACTTTGAGGACCCTCCTAAAATATTCTCCATCATCATGCATAGTGTGTTGTGTACATCATATAAAGTTATTATCAATGGAACTTATTTAAAAGAGTTCGTTACTTCTCATGGCGTTCATTAAGGAAATCCCATCTTGCTTTGTCTCTTGTTTATGTGCATGAACGTTTTATTTTTTTTTTATATCAAGGAAGAAGTTAGGTTAAGAAAATTGTGTCATATCCTTGTTACCTAATGTGAGATTGTCTTTTCTCACGTCTTGTTTGTTGATGATATTATCCTCTTTGATAAGGCTAATGATCTTAATGTCATCACCATGAAATCTATGTTAATGATGTTTGTTGTGTTTTCAATCAAAGCATTAGCCTTATAAAGTCTATAATCCTTTTTTTAAAGAATTTATAAAAAGACTATAAAATTTGATTATCTTTATATTTGGATATCCCTCTTACCCATTATCTAGGCAAATATCATTGTTATAACATAGGTAATTTTTTATCTTTATCCATAAAATTCCATGATCATATGGAGAAACTTAAGAAGAAGCTTGCTAAGTGGAAAGGTGAATCTATTTCTTTGACAGGTAGAGTAGTTCTAAATAAAACTCACTTGAATCCCTACCTATTCACACTATGAAAGTTGACAAGATCTCTAAGAAATTCACTAATGAAATTAACAAAATCACTAGAATTTTCCTTAGGGATAAAATTAAGATAGAAATAGACTCCATCATGTATCTTGTAATATGGCGACTCTTGTTAAAGATAAGGGTGGACTTGGTCTTCCATAGAAAACATAGAACAATAAAAACAACCTTTGGGAAGACATGTTATTTAAAAAAACATGCACAAGACTAACAACAATCGGAGTCATAGTGCTACCTCAACTTGGAGAACCATTTGTGATGTTAAGCTTTTTCTCAATTAGGCCATTCGTTGGTTAATTAGTGATGAAAAAATGGTATTTTTTGAGAATTTCTATTTCATGATTTGTATACCATTAACAATATTATTAAAGTCATATAGAACTTAAATGATTGTAATATCAAAGTCTAAACCTTTAGCTTGAGGGTTGTTGAGGCTTAACCCCTATATCCTTTGAGTTTTGAATTAACATTGTTGATCAAATTAGTGCTTTATCTAAATCATGGTAAGATGCTAAGGAAGTTCCTATATCTTCGAATTTCAACTCAAATAGATCTTTTCAATGGATGTAATCTACAATGATATTCTTCATAAGAGTCAGTCAGTGAATAAAAATAATTGGCTATGGATTTGGAAGTTTAACTCACCATCGAGGCTCTATATTTTCATTTGCCTCTTTAACAATGAAAAGATGCTTATTGATTAATCTATTTTCCTTAGGGGCATCAAGGATGACGTGGATTTTTCATATGTGCCTCGGTATTGTAGCCTTATGTGTCTGAGTAATGTTGAATCTTATGGTTATTATTATTTTTTTAATGTGAATACTCTTCCTTTTTTCTGAAATAATCTTAATATTGCTTTCATCAACCCTTTTTCTCTTCGTTCAGAGTTCCTAATGTGGTTGTACAAAAATTACAAAAACCGATAGTGATAAAACATGGCTAATACCTTGGTCATGTGTTTTTATTTACATAAAATTACTTTATAGATGACAATGAGTAAATTCATTTTCAACTCTAATGAACCCCACATTAACTTCTCCCCTCTTTTTAGATGGGTTTTTGTGTTTTTAAAACCCCAATTTTTATGGCAAACAAATTTCATTTTAAGAAATTATTTTGCATAAGAAAAATATGAAATTTACTACCACATTTAGTATAAGTTTGATATTTTGCAGCATTCTCATACCAAGGGTAAAGGAAAAAACTCCTAACATAATCATAACATGTAATATCCCACTTCTCAAAAAATCCAAGCTTTTTTAGGATCTTCTATATTGAAAAATAAATTTTCCTTATTTTGAACATTTATTGCATGCTTCATCAAAAGTGCAGTGCTTGTTATGGTTTTGAAATGTTTCATTTTAATTTCTTACACTTTTTTGTGATTTTAGCTCATATGAGACTTCTAAACCATTTAATCTTTTGAAATATTTTGAGATCTTCTATAATGTGGATATTTAAAATTATCATATTTTTTAGTCTCCTTGTCACTTTCAAAATGTCAAACTAAGTTGTAGACAAAAAGACACCATTCATTATGTCGGTGTGCCTTAAACATGTGTTTAAGCCTCGAAATAATCCTTTTAGCTATCGAAAATCTATAAATTTTTTTAAATTGCTATATTTTATTTTAATTGATATCAAAATGATTTTAAAATGTTATATATATATTTTTTATATTTTTAAAATTTATGCCGATAGTTTTAGATATAATAAGTCATGAAATGAGATTTTCTTCCTCTAACTTTTATCTATTCTTGTAAGGATCAATCTCAACATTTTATTATTTATTAGTAAGGATATTAATCCCTTGATTTGTCTTCTTTGTAGATATTTAGCATATATATCTCAAGTTAACCAAATGTTCTTATTTCTTCCTCCTCCACTCATTTTCCTTCTTTCTCCACCTTTTAATTTTGAGTGTTTTGGATAAAACTAAGCCACTTAATTCCATGTACATGTCACCATCCTTCATTCATTATATATTTTTACACAATTATCTCCTAAATACTTAAATACTAAGTTAACTTAATCTCTAAGCTTCATATTTTCCCCCTAATCATTATAACCTTAGCTTAATTCTCTTCTTTGTTTTCTCTCATTCCTTATTTGGTTCCATCACCACTCTCCTTCTTCCTCTCTCCATTTTTGAACCATCCACCTCTATTTTTCCACCATGGTTAGAAGTTTAATTTTCTTATACTCCAAGATGATAATCTACCCTTCAAACCTTGATCATTTCTTCTGTTCTTCTCTTTTATGTCACCATGTTATATCCTTTTTCTCTTCTTTGTTTTGCTGGCTTACTCCCTCATTACCTCCATTGTTGAGTATTAGTTTCCTTCCAAATTCATCATAAGAGTTCACATACCTTCATTTCTCTTTAGTTATATCAACTTTGATTTAACTTTTATATTCTGAATTTATCTAATCTTTTCGTTCATTTTTTATATGGTTCATGCAAGAATTTGGTAGATCTTGGTTTGATATATAATTCTTTATTTTATTTCTAATATATAGCTTATACTGTAGGTAAGATCCTTTTACTATATAAAAGCATGCTTAATTTTGTAAATTTTTGGATTTTGCCTTGGTTTGGTTGTGGGTATGTTTGGCCGAATTGGGGTTATTTTAGATCTATATGATTTTTTTTACAATTGATGATGCCATTATATAGATCATGAGTTATGGAAGATCTTTGACATTTATGTTTTTTCGATCCAAGTATGCTTGTTATGATTTTTAGTTAAAAGAAATTTTGGATGCTCTAGGTAAGATTTGATCTTTTGATGATTTTGGTATTGTTTTGATGATTTAATCATACCATGATATTCCTTATCATTGCTAGGTATTTTTAATATATTATATACATGATTTGAGAAATATTTAATGCTCTAAATTATGGTGGAAAGTTTCATGAGCTCTGGAGTTCTTAAGCACATCCAAGGTGTGATCATTCTTTGCTAATGACACCCTACAAACACTAATTAGGGTTTAATTTATGATTAATCATGTTAATAACAAGTATTTTAACTTAGATTAATAAAATCCAAAAATGACATTTTTATCATAATTAGGGGTTCATAGTCAACCTTTGACCATGGACCATTAACTTAGACCTTGTAAATAGTAAATTTTGGTAAATAGTAAGTCTCGATAATATATATTTTTTTTGGTTTTTATCTTTAAGATTTTCAATATAAATGACATTTTCAGTTGAATACAAAAGAATGATTTTTCATAAATCGCAAAATTTAAAAAATTTGTGTGGGACCTTGTTTTCACTTTGTTAAGCTATTTTTATATGTGTTTTTTATTTATTTTGGTCCTAATGAAAAAATGGTTTTTGATGTTTTTGCACCTGTTTTGAGGTACATAAACTTATAGATTTGATTTTAGGTTTTTAAAGTGTGTTTTGGTCATTAATTGACTAAATAGATGAATAATGAGTCAGGTCATAATTTAGGGCCTTGTTAACATTTTTGACTTTTAATTGGTATTTTAAACTCTTAGTTGGTTATAGGTGCATCGCTCTTACTTGCAGAAAAGTATTTCTTAGGACCTTTAACCTTTGTTTTAAGGATGTTTCCCTAAATTTTTTTAGGAATTTTATGATCTGTGGTGATCCTTTGGATAATTGGTATTCATTTTTTGAATGATTTGTACATGTTCTTTGAGGTTTAGTGTTAACAATAAATACTTGTGATGTGGAAGGTTATCAAAATTCTTTACAATCGGTAGAGGTTACATGTTATCTTATAAAATTGGTAGATATTTGTGCCATGTGCTTAAGCCACACTAAGGATATTTTTTAGTGTTATAGCTTAAAATATAGTCCTATAGAATTTCATTTTGTGTTCTCATAAAACATAAGGGGCATAATTAAGGATTAGGATACTATTGGTGAGGCTACCGTGATAGGAGACCTTTGGTGGTGGCCATTGCATATCTAGGTTGTCATGGAATTTGGTGACCAATATGAGGTGAACATATCATCCTTGGAAAAGCCCCTCAACCTAGATGTTCATGTGGAGTGGAGCTGAGCTCCTATTATTAATACCTTTCCTGATATAACTATTTGTTGATTCATGGCCAAGATGGCTATATGTGTATGATTTCCTGCCATGATGGTTATTATTATGATTCTAACCTATGTGTATATTTGTCATGTGACATGATGTTCATATATTAGTATTGAAATGTGTGTAGTATAAAAACTTGAATACATTCGTACAACCATGAATCAAATTATATGAATTATTTGGGAAACACATGCTAGATATACTATAGGATTTGCTTGATTCCTCACAATGTATATTGGATCCTATATGATTCCATGTTTTACTTGAGTATACTCTTGTGTTATAAAATATTATACATTATATTATTTCATCATTTGCTAGCTTGAAGATACTCTACATGGGTAATTGTTAGCATGATTTAATATTAATTAGAATTGATTTTCTAGAGTTGCCTCAGGGCTTCATTCTTGTTGCCTATGCACAATTAAATACCAAATGTCAACATGATATATTATGATGTGATAATGTGTTTTTCATGAAACATGTGTACGTGTAATAATTAGGTTTTACTCATTACACTTATCATACTACTACCACACTATTTAGTCATATACAAGTTTCTCATCCTTGGCTTATGTAGTGTTGAGAATATCGAGTCCTTAGTCATATCAATAAGTATTTCGGATTGGATCATTGGGATCTCATGTTCCATTTTGTTTTAGCTTTTGTAGAGCTATGTTAGATTTTATTGATCATATATTTATTTTTGTGTAAGTTTTGTAAGTCTTGTATCATACTCAAATTAGGTGATGATCATACTTGACTCTTGGGATATAAGTTTACTTTTTAGACTTTCACCCAATATAAGTTAGCCATTCCTCTCGTGTATTAGATATGATAGTAATACCCAACATTTCTTATTAAACTTTAAAAAAATGTCTTATAAAATAAACCAAAAATTCTATCTTTAAAAATGAGGGTGTTATACAAGATAAGAAAAGCAGAAAAAAAAAAGCAAAATAGATGAGTAAAGATCTTCAAAGGGGATCAACTCTCAAAATACAAGCATAAGGACACAAGGAATACAATAGTCAAAATATATGTAAGAAAAAATGGGTTTCGGACATGCCACCACCAGATAGTTATGACTCTAAACCCAAACCCATATTAAATAACTCCCAGAAGTCCTTGTTGTCATATACACCATCAGACTCCTCACAAAAGCATATAAAGAAAGCATATTATCAGTACGGCATGTACTACATAGAGATAGTTTTCCTTATATAGGCAATATGCAATACATAAGATATGTAAATAACATAACACTTAATTCAAGCATATAAAACATGCACATGAATGATAGAACATATGTGATGCGATATATAGAAGCATATAATAATATACATAGGTAAAGGTCAACATAAATGGAAAAAAGATACCACAAACACAAGTCACAAAGTAAATCCATATCATGATTCCTTTATCATAATAAATGTTGTATCAACAAATATATTCATGTGGAAATGACCACATAATATTATATCCACTATTTTCCACAAGTGGAAGGGTTTTATTTAATGTTATATCCACCATTATCCACTCATATAAAGGTCCCACAAAATGTTGTGTCCATAATTATATCCCATTGAAAAGGATTTATCAATGTAATACCATCGTTAAATTCATTAACAAGGGAATGGTCAGCACCAAAAAGTGAACGAACCTAATGCCAAAGGATATGGTAAAACCCCCAGAATAACAACTCTATCTTAGGAAAAAAAATTGACTAATTTGAAAACATAACAACAAACAAAATAGAAGAAATAGAGGAATCAATCAAGTGGTTTAGAGGAACCAATTAACAAACCACCACATAACCAATGACCTAGTTCTAGGTCAAGACTAACAACTTAAAACACCAATTGAGCACTTCACTAGTAGGTTAAAACTAGTTGATTGGTTTTGGTCCTAATAGTTAATTGGTTCCACTAAAAGACCAAAATGATTAACATAGATTTTTCTAACTCAAACAGTTGCACTAAATCTCATACAACTTTCTAGAATACCACTATACCATGCATACTTCAAATTTCCAAACTCAAACAATCAATTTTCACCTGAATTGTGCTTTGTTTAACATCAATCTTTTCAAAAAAAAATA
The DNA here is from genome assembly GCA_039764185.1 of Tamarix austromongolica. NCBI lineage: Eukaryota > Viridiplantae > Streptophyta > Magnoliopsida > Caryophyllales > Tamaricaceae > Tamarix > Tamarix austromongolica. The sequence continues at coordinate 38,575,421 of CM077808.1, read as the reverse complement.
TACCATGACTTAACATGGTCATAAGGTCATTTTCAAGCATTTAATTCACTTAAAGACTTTAAGACATGCATACATGACATGCTTACATATTATCTCCTCATCATGGCATAATAGGTAAGACATGAATAAACATGGTATCGTATAAGATCATGGGAAGAAAAAGATCTACTTTTGTAGGAGGACAAGATTAAAAAAAATACACTATGTAGAATAACAAGAACAATAGGATAGTTCACATCACATGCTCACATAGAGCCACATGGCATGATATAATAGATAAATTATGGATAATAAAAGGATTCACAACCCATGGGATATCAAATGATGAATACAGAATGACATAAGCATGTGAGTTGGATAAACAACATAACATGACATAAGAATGGGAGAGCAGATTATAATAGAAGATCATTTCACTTGCATACAAATATTGATTCAATCCTTAATGTTCATTAGTGTACACATAGAATTCACTTATTTCTAGTGGATTCCTTTCACATAATTTCACACAATCAGTTCATTTACTATAATACATTATACCACACATTTCACATATTAATTTTTGAGCATATAGGTGATTAGACATCCCCAAAACAACCATTCAGAGAACAAAGGGTCAATACACCAACAAAATAATTGTAAAGAGCATAGAGACTCAAGACACTCATGAAAACCACTTAATATCCTAATTCCTTAAGTTTGTGCACCCTCTATAGAGCTCGTAAGTCACCTAAAAAGTAGAAAAAGGGAACTTGCTAAAGGTAGGTGTGCAAATAGAAAACATAAAATATGACGTCGTACTGAGAAAGAAATCCCTATATAAAGTAATAGGGAAGACATCTACCAGACAACCCTACTTTAGAGGTCATTTTGAGGCTAGCCACTGGCTGACCCAGTATAGGTAGTCAGCAAAACTCATCTTTATCATATTTCTATCACTTATCACATGAATTATTCATCATTTTAAGAATATATGCATACTAATAAACTCATTATTTAAAACCAACACTTGGGTTGATAAACACAATTAGCCCTCAACCACACCATAAAGGTTATCAAGTCACTTATTAAAATTCCACATGCTCCCTTAGTTGAATCTAACCATTTTATTATGCATTAATGATATGAAGGCATAACTAAAATCATGCTAAATACCATAAAGCACATCTAAACACACTTTAGCACCAAAATAACAATCATACAAACTTAATTCAATAATCCCATGCCAAGGGCCAACACCAAATATGTATAGATTCAACCAAACACCTAATTGCTGAACCATCCCATGTTTGCACTATCATATTTAGTTTATGATGTCATGCTTGTAAAATAGAACATCTAATTAAAAACTCAAGCATTAACAAAGTATTGAGATAAAGTTGATTACCCAAATCATTGAGTACACACATGCACCTATTATTCAAAAGAGAAACATTCATGTTGTCGCACAATTTTCTATCCTCTAGTTGTTTAAGTGAGTTTACCTATTACCCCAAGCTTAAAAAAAGAAGGAAATAAGAGAGATTAACTGTTTTTGTAGATCCGCCAAAAAACTTCCTATATTTCATTCAAAAATAAAAGGGTTAAGTTAGAAATTAACCGAAATAGACAAATTTAATAGAAAATAAATAAATTATATTAAAAAATAATTTAAACAATTAGGTTTCACAACTAAAACATCAAACCAATCAATTTTGGATAATTAATCCAAACTGATAATGTAATACCCCCAAATTAGCTGTGGATAGTGAAAAATTGATAATATCACTTATATTTATATCTTCTTTTGGGAAAACTAATCACTAAAGAGCCACATAGTTACTCATGTTTTCTTCGAGCAATTAAGTATCAGTTATGTCCTAAAAAGAGCTTTGGGATACATGTGGGTTGATAAAAATTATGCTCAAAAGGATTCATGTTAATCTATGGGGTCATTTATTGATCTCGAAAGCACTTTAAAGTAACTACTCACAACCCTAATGATGTCGGGGAATTATAGATAAAATAGTAACACAATTAGATAAAATTTAAATCAAAATAAATAATCAATTAAGTAAAATAACTCTTATAAAACAATTTTTTAAAACAAAATTATGAAAATTAGGGTTTTAAATCCCATCATTTAATCTAAACTAAATGTGCTAAAATATAAATAAGGTGATTTTAAACAATTATACAAAATGAATTTAGGTTAGAACAATCACACAAACAATTAATTAAGAAAAAATTTCTTAGGTTTTACAACTAATTTGTAATTATGTTATATCTTACTAATTCATTCAAATAAAATGTGTGGACATATAATTAAACAAACTCTATTAGTATTTTTTGATTGGGGTAAATTAGGGTAAGGGTAAAAATTAAAAACTAACCTAGGTGAATTGGGATAAATATTTTAAATTTTCCATTGTGATTGAGGTGAATGAAGGTTTAAAAAATAAAATAAATAAATTACATTTGTACCCTCATATAATATAGATAAGTCCCTTTTATAATAACTTACCTGGAGAAATTTTTGTTTGATTAGGAATATTTTAATTTTCACCTCCGTTACTCCCAAAATCAAATGTTAACAAAAAATAAGGTTATTTGAGGTAAATAAAGATGAAACTTTAACCTTGATTCACCTAGTTAAGGTTAACTAAACCCATCCCCAAACGGGGTGAATCAATCTATTAATTTCTTCTAACTTCTATTTACCCCAATCTAAATGGACCATAAGACAAATTATATAATCAATTTAATAAATAATTCAATGATCAATTCAATTTCAATTTGCAAGATCAGAGTTAGGGTTTTGACATAGAAATGTTAAGCCCCTGTTTGGTATTACTTATTTTAAATAATTAATTTTAGATAAAAATCACTTTATTTAGTAAAATATATATTTATTTTTACTTTTATTATGTAATTGATTAATACTAATAAAACTACTTATTATACCACATTAATGTTTAGTTTTACTTTTTCTAAAAATTTACCTTTCATTTCCCTTCTTCAAGTTTTATCTACCTATATCTATATATCTTTTGGTAATAATTATATTATAAATTATTTAATATTAAACATTAAAAATCATATAAAACATAAAAAAATATAAAAGTATAAAAATATTATAAAGTACTAAAAATGTAAAATTAAAAATTATAAAATTATTTTAAAAAATTTATAAATAATAACTAAATAAAGTTTATAAAATTTACTAACATCTAAAATTGAAATAGTGACAATGATCAATGTTTATATTATATAGTGAACATTCTTACATTCATAATAAACATCATAAATACAAATAGCTTAGTGACATGCATGATACATATCATATGTAATTTACATCGTACTATTTCCTACCCTTTACATGTTGTCCAACATCCATATTCCTATTGTTTTCTTCATATATTTTTTTGCTACAAAAATAATCAAATAATATAGCATCCATTCCATTCAACATAATAAAATTATGGATTGTCATTGTTGCAATAACAATTAACATTTGTTGTTCCAAGCTATAATTTGACATCTACTTTAAGATGGGAAAATTAGCCTTCAAAACCCTAAAGCAATGTTTAATCATATTTCACACTGAAGAGTGTAACTAATTGAAAAACTCATATTTTCCTTATGGACTGCCAACTCTTTGAAAATCAGATAGATGATACCTTGTGTCTCTGAATGGAACAAGATATCTTGATGTATTGTGATAACCTGAATCAACCACATAATATTTACCTATAAAAAATGGAAGGTTATATTATTCAACTATAATATTTTATACTTAATATATAAATTACTGTTATAGAGGATGAGGAAAGTTTTTGTTGGGATCTCGAATACATTGTTAGAATATCCGAGAATCATGAGCTGAACACTCCCATCCAACTACCACATATGTGAACAACATATCAAAATAACAAACTTCCATCAAATTTTGAGAATACACTCCTTTATGATTATAATAGGATATTTGTTCATTCTTTAGAAAACAAGCATCTATATATATCCCATCTATTGCTCCTATACAATCTTTAAAATAAGGCCAGAGTCTTAAATCATTTATGATCTCAAGAGGGACCTCATCAAGGCTACGATGAGGCCTTATAATCTCACCAGCAATATTTGATATAGAAATTAAAATCTTCTTGACATATCTACTAATGGTCTCTCTAGAGTGATTAAATTGATTTTGAACAACTCTATTCCTTTCATTGTGACCAACTGTGTATAAAAAAAAATTACCAATTATTCTTTAAAAATCACATTATAAGTATCACTTAATAAACTCCTTGATCTTAAAAAACATAATAACCTAAGAAAAGCATCCTTCTTTATTCTAAATAAATCATGGCATAGCTTATCATGACCATTTAATATTCGTTGGACAAATTGGTGACCTGTTTCAAAAGAATCTAAACAAACTTGCTTCTTAATAGATGTCTTCCTTCTCTTTCTCAAATGTCGTGGTGCAAGTAAAAGTAGTAGTAGTCTCTCTTTTTTCAATCATCCATATATACAAAATCAAGGCATTACTTATATTATACATAAACCCAATATAAATGCAATCCATAAGAATGTATAATATATAATATTGTATCCCAATAAAAGCTAGGTCAAATTATACACAACAAACAACATTTGCATTTTTTATCGAAGAATATGAATACTTCAAAGCTAATTCAAGCAAATATGATATATATTTGATTGCATGGCCAAAGTCTATCACAAGTAGTCCATTAAGGAATGAATGATAAAGCTAAAGAAGATAGCAATATAAGTACTACACTTTCAAGAATGAACTATTAAAATTAGTAATTTGACATATAACCTTACCCATTCTAATATACTAAGAGTCACAACTCAAGAAAATCATATATGTTTAACATAAACAAGAGAATTTATAACCAAACTTCCCTTATCAGTTCTTAGATGGATATATTAAAGCTTTCAACCAAACATTACATTTTTGAGGAGCCATATACATCCATATGTCTCTGTTATCAGGATCCTTAAAAGCACGGGTAGCAAGGATAAATAACTCATCAAAAATGTTATCAACCATGGCATTTAGAAATATTTAAGCATTATTTTATGGTAGGGGTTGTTAAGGATTGAGGTGTTGGCAAAGGAGGATCATTGTTACTCTTAAATGCTAATTCACACAACTGTAGCAACTTATCATCAAGATTTTCACTGACTCACTCCTTTCTTTTACAAGAACTAAATTGTTGACTATTAGAATGTTTTTTGCTTGACTTTTCTTTCTAGTTTGTCTCACCACATGAATCACTAGAATCATGACCCTCAAGCTCAATGACATTTTGGGATTTAGAAGGATCCACACTACTTATCTTTAGTTCTTCATCATCCTTATCGAAACTTGGGTAAATCCCTTGAGATGGAGCCCATAAATGTTCTTCAGTTGCATGATTACTACCAAATATTAATCGAAGCGCATCTAAATGGGCAATTAGCTTGCCGAGATAGTGCTCACAACTTGGGTTTTTCTAGAATAAAAAATTAAAATTATTACACACTATATATCATAAAAAAACATGCCAAAATAAATAATAGCTATAATTTACTAAATAAATGTCCTCCATATATCTTCCCCATAAGTGATTTCACTTGTTATTAGGTCTCTCCCAAGTCCATTTTCATTTTCAAGTTTTACCGATGCTAAGTAATCTTTTTTTGTTAAGGTAAAATAAATTTTCACTTGAACTTTTGGTATCGTACATTCCCAAGCTTAGTAAGACCATCAATAATATTGGACCATACAATATTGTTGAAATTTAAGCTAGGCCTATTATCTTTCTTAACCTCCTTAGCACATAATTGAACAAAGGTTTGATGCCTTGATTTAGTCCAATTTGTAATATCTAATGAAGATGCTATATATCCTACAAATATACTTATATACTATCAATAATTAGAGATCATTTACAAGATGCAACTGTCTTCTAAATAGATCATTTAAGCAATTTGGATGAGATAAAATACAAAGAAATAGCAACAAGAATTTTCAAGGAAAATATCATGAGAATAATTATTTAGACACTCCAACCATCCCAAGTGGGTATGATAAGGGGTAAGATATAAAACATTATTTTTGTCAAGCACAGTTAATTAATTTATAGATGAAGTCTTGCTAATCCATTCAAACATTTCTACGTGGATACTGAAGCATAGATAAAGAATTTCACATAGACGAAAAATTCCATGAAGTCTAATAATATTATCTAATTATTTATAAATTAAATTATTTAAAATTATATAATTATTTCTATATTATAATTGAAAGAAAACTATATAAATCTAAAATAGTGAACTACGACTAACAAAATTAATGAAGTGCATTCCTTAGGCAATTCAGCCAAAAAAGAAAATAGAAGAGAGAGATAGAGGGAGAAGGACTATCATTCGTTGTGTCAAACCTAGAGCCAAGAGAATAATGACATAGAGATTTGCCAAAATGAGAGAAGAAACACTGAAACCAAAAAGTAGGTTGAAGGGAAATGGTTTCCAAATGCAAAAAACCCTACCATTATTTCCATTCATTTTCTTCTAGACTTCTAGAAATCTTGTCGACGTGTTTTCATCTATAGGGAAGTACTAGAGAAGAATAATGGGCTCTATATGTCTGCAATTGCAGTAGTAGACTACAATGCTTGGATAGCCGGACCTCTGGCCAAACATATTGGATTCCATTCATTTTGTTTTTAAATTCTAACCTTCAATAATTTTTATTCATCCCTCTTTTTAAAAAAATAAAAGGAAAAAGAGAAACTCTATTTCTAAAAATTTTAGAGAGGTTGGAGCATAATGAAGGCTTTTGAAAAATACAAGGAAAATGGTTTAGGAAAGTTATACTGATACATTTACCTCACAAACAAACTTGAGGAAAATTTTCGGTATTATCCATATTTTTATGTCAAGTATTTACTTATTGGCAATGTTCTTCTCACAAAATGTATCATGTAACACTCTGATTTTTACTACTAAAAATATTTATTTTATAACGGAAGTAAATAAGTATAATATCGGCGGTTACCACCTTAATTGACGTAAGTCTGCCTTATGCAACCATCCTTATATCAATCACAAAGCTAAAACATTTAAAGTAACACAAGAAAATTAGAAGCAAAAGAAACATTTATAATACAATAATAAGTTTGGAGCTTAACTCCGAGTAATAATAAAAAATACAAAAGAAGGGATACTATAGATCAAGAGTCCAAAAAGATATCCTATTAAATACATCAACTGGGTAACAAATACTTTTTACTCAACCCATAATACAGATAAAGTCACTCATCCCCGCATAAGGCATCAAAGGCAACATAATCATCTAGCAGGTCCTCTAACATCTGCACATAAGAATTAGGGTCTCCTTATAACACACCTAAAATTCACAGTTAAAAATTTTCATTTATGTAGAAAACCATACACTAAAAACAAGGGGTGTTACCGCTATGAGCGACACAAGATTGACCCTCGGATAATCTTATACCAACCACAAGGCTAGACAATTTCAAGGTATTAATAAAACTACAATAGTTCCAACAACTTATAAATATAATAGAGTGTGAAATTATTAGAGTTAATACAGAAATGGAAAGCAGATACAATAATGCCCTCTGTGTGGGGAAATAAAATAGTAAATAAAATAACAAGGAGCTCTAATAAAGTTAAGTCCGAACAACACCCTCTCAGACCCTATGACAAGTACATCAGGCCATCACCCAGTCCCGCCTAAGCTATCATAAGTGTCAAAGTCATCACAAGCATCATCTTCTACCTACACAAATATAGGAGGGGCCACTAGTCGTGAGAATGAATAGCACCTATAAACGGGGTGATCAATAGGCTACGTACTAAGCAAGGTAACCATATGAATAAGACCATACAAATATAAAAAGGGTAGAGGATGCATGTAGTGAGTCTGTTCAATTAATCATAATCAATAGAATTCAAGCCATTAGTTCCATTTTCATATAACTCTCAATTTAGGTCCATGCTAGTACAAGAACCCCACTATTATAGTTGGTGGATCTAAAACACCCAGGACAGGACACTCTTGACCACTATTATTTATCGGTGGATCAATCTTCAAGGCAAAGTGCTCCCGACCACTATTCTCGTTGGTGGATTGGTCTAGCCTCGACTCTCATGGTGCTCCACTATAAGTGTCTAGTATTTTTTTCATGACTTATTATCATTTAAGGTTTGGTTTACTAAGATTGGAATCCTCCACTATTATAGCTGATAGATCTAAAAAACTCAGGACAAAATGAACTTGACCACTATTATTAGCTGATAGATTGATCTCTAGGGCACAATGCACCTAGCCACTATTTTTCCTTGTGGATCAGTCTGGGCCTAGCTTAATAATATTTTATTTTAAATGGTTAGTTTCTTATTTATGTCTTATTCAACAAGTACCTTATTAATAGATATACATGCCCCACTAGACTTCCCATTCTCACCCTTTCACTCTAGCTTCCCTGAATAGTCGCATCCCATATCTTTAGACCTCTACACACCTTGGGACTCCAAGACTTCTTCCTCACCTTTCCCTTACTCACCATGAAAACCCAAACTCCCGCATACGTGGTTCAAGGCCCACTTTCCTATTTCTCTACTTTAGCTCACTATTACTCTCTAAGGTTTCCCCTCACCCAAACATCACAACCTTATTTCCCATCCTTCACATGTGATAATGAAAATCCTAGTTGGCCACCCCTGACCCTAGTACCTCTCCTTTCTTTTGCACCATCATTTCATCCGCACGCTCTACCCTCCTTTCCACTTAACTCATCCCCCTCCCGCCGTTCATAATACACCCTCCTAGTCTCAACCCTTACTCCAACCACTCACCATCAACTCTCTCCACACACTTCTCCCACTTAAGGTTTTTCCCATGCACGTACTATTTTTCACCCATGGACTCCAATCACCCAAAATGTTCTTCCCTCACTATGTTTGACCCTTAAACCACCTTTTCCCATGTAAAATTTACCCCCATGCAAAGGCTAACCACCCCATGCATGATTTACTCCAACCCTTCATTTTATTTTTATTATCCCATTATTTTGTGACCCATGAATCATAAAACACTGAGGCTTTTCCTTACCTCACCCTAATTACTCCACCCTCTTCATTTCTTTTAGCTCCCCACAATCTCATCATGGCACCTAAGGCCTTCTATCATGCATGTTATATTATAGCAACTATACATAAGAGCATATCATAAAATAGAAGTCATATCACCCATATCACACATATCAAAACACATACACAACTTACCTTAGCTCCATGCATAACAAGCTACACTACAAGTATTTTAGTCCATACTCACATATAATATAAGTATATATTTAAAACACCCATGAACACATACAACATGCAATTTAGCCTTAATCACATTTTTACCTAATAGGACATCGGGCTTGGAGCACAAATCCTATGCCTCCTTAAGGGAAGGGTTTGGTTCACCTATAAGAAAGGAACACTAATATTAACTTCCATCTTACTCCTTTTTCTTTTATTATTCTCAAATTAAATATTAGTAAAAGGACTAATAACTATAATTATAGTAATAATGATAATGATGATGATGATAATAATCAGATTAATAATAGAAAATATTTAAAATAATTTCTACTTAAATAAAATTAAGGGTTAGGGCACAACCAGGGGTGGTGGTTGTGGCAGTGCAAAGATGGTGGTGGTGGTGGTGATTAGAAAGGTACGATTTTGGGGTTGGAAAAAAGGAAAGGGAAGTGATGGTTGTGAGGTGGTAGGGCACCTGGGTTTGAGGGGGTTATAGTGGTGGTGGTGGCCGAATGTGGAGGAGAGGAGAGGAGGAGGAAGGAGGGGAGGAAAAGGGAAGGGAGGGTATGGGGAGGTAGAGGAGGATTTCTAGGTAGAGAGGGAGGTAGCGTAGGTGGTGGTTGTGGCTGAAGAGGCGATGTAGGGTGACAAAAGGGTGCAAAGAGCTGCCCAATTTACATGAGCAAGGATAGAAAAGGAGGGAGAATTATAGGTGAGGAGGGGTCTCATTTGGTAGATGGCAGTGCAAGAAAGAGGGTGGGTAGAAGTTTGGACGATGACGAAGCGCTGCAACGGTTGTGGCTGAGTTTGAAGTGGTGACGGGAGGGGATTTCGGGAGCTTCTAGGTAGAGGAAAAATAAAAGGAATGAGGATGGGGGGATTATATAGGTGAGGGGTGGAGAAGAAGATAAGGGGGATGAGAACAAGGGAGTGGGAGAGGTAGGTGGCTTCTGGCCAGTAGTGGTAGGTCGGCGCAAGACTACAGGGTGCAGTTTCATAGGTGTCAGGGGAAAGAAAAAGGGGCGAAAGAGGGGGCATGTGATAGGGTTGTAAAAGGGGGATGGTTTAGCCTAAAATGGAAAGGGAAGGGATAGAGGAAAGAGGGAGAGGATAGGCTAGGTGGTGTATGTGCAAAGGGGACGGGAGGAATTACATGTGTAGGTGGCTCGACATAGGGCGAATGAAGAAGAAGAAAAAGAAGAAAGGAACAACAGGCCGGTCAAGTGGGGGATAAAAGAAGAGGGGGACAGGCCGACTTGCACACAAAGGAGAAAGGAATGGGCTGTTAGGATGGCCCAAGTGTGGGGGAAAAAGGAGAGAAAATAGAAGAAGGAGGGAGGTAGGCTGGATAGGCAAGAAAAGGAGGGAAAGAAGAGAAGAAGTGGGTTGGGCAACCCAAAGGAGGAAGAAAAGAGGAAAAAGGAAAAAGAAAGGAAAAAGTAGAAGGAAAAAAGGAAAAGGGAAAAATGATGATTTTTGGGAATAAGGTATTTAATTATATAAATGGATAAATTATTTTAATAAATTAATTTATTTAAAATTTAATAATTTAATTTAATAGGATAATTTTAGTGAAGTATGGATTTGGAAAAATTTTTAAATAAAAAGAGTATGATAAAATAACAAAATATTTATTTTAATTTATCAAATAATCATATCCATTTTTTAAAATCATAACTCCATAAAATAATTAAATTAATAATTTAAAATTTATATTATCCCCAAATGAGGATTAATTATTAAATTGTAGGTTTTAAAATTTTGGGGGTATTACACTCTTGCATGTGGGAATGAGCACCATCCATAAAACGGGTGGTCAATATGCTAAGTACGGAGTAAAGGGAAAATACTATTGAATAGGGATATAATTAGCACATACTTTAACATTAAATAATAATGGAATAAACAAATAAATAAAGCATATCATAGTACAGAAAATGATCCGGATCTCTTTACTAAGTATAATCTATTTTTATTATTTTATATACGTTGAGTGCAGGAACTCTACTATTCTTAAACCAGTGGAACAGTCGGAAGCACCTTCTTAAGGATAATACACCTGAGCTACTATTATCATCAAGTGGAATGGATCTAAAAACATCACCTTCTCAGGGTTAAAAGCTCTGGAGCCATTATTCTCCCTGGTGGAATGAGACATATATATATAAATAATACATTGGTCCTGACTCATGTATTCTTCCACTTTAAATCATTAGTGCCTTTCCCATAGGTTATATTTTTATATTTTCATTTCATGATGAGTAGGGGGCCACTATTCTTAATCATGTGGAACGGACTGAAGCACCTTCTCGTGACAAAACACTCCTGAGCCATTATTCTTTCCGGTGGAATGGAGATTAAAAACATCATCTTCTCGGAAAAAATGCTCCTGAGTCACTAATCTTCCATGTGAAACGGGAATACATACATACACACATATATATATATCACCTTCGACCTACTTACGTGCTTTTTCCCTTTAAGTGATTAATGTCTTATTCAAGATTGATTCTTAGGCATTGAACACATTGAAGCAAATACATACATAATATAGGCCAAAGTTCTTACATCATTTCAAACCCTAATTACACAACCTTTGGCATTCATTTTCCCATATTGATTATTCCTCCACACATTATATTATCTCATCCTCAAATCTCATCATTACACCCATAATGTACGGTGTAGTTCCTATGTCATAAACATGCATTAATAATCTTATCCCAATGTATTATTCACAGAAATCTCCAAAACCCTAATATTACAGATTTATTATAACACCTCTCATTAAATTTACATGATTGTCAATTCCAATAGATAACCTTATAAGGTTAAACATAAACAATGTATTTAGGATTCGAATAACCTTGAGATTTACACATCAAATGATAATATTATCCTTATAAGATTAATATGCCCAAATTAACCATTAATTCATTTAAGGACTCCCAAAACAGCAATAATACTTCCAAGCATTCTTCATGATATCACTATTATATTTTAATCCACCTAACAAATAAAATGCTAAAATTTTCTTATTACCCCATAATATCCAAGTTACCCTTAAGCACAAACAATAACATTTATTTTATAAAATCGTATACCTTCCACACAAATTATCTTCCAAATCCACAAATTTTCATCATACCTTATAAAATATGTCTATGTCCATTTATCATGGTTTATTGAGCTCATATTTCATACCATAAGATATATTTCCATAATTATATCATTCACATAACAAAATTATATCCATACCTCTCACCTATTCTTACTTCCTTTCAAACATAATATCTGTATATCACAACATATCATGAACAACAAATCATTAAGCATTGATATTGTGAAAACACACACATAACCACAGAAGTAATTAACACAAAAACCCTAAACATTGAATAGTATACTGACCAATTAGGACACCGGGCTCTAAGCACACAAATCCTAGACTTTCTCCTTCGAAGCTACCAGAATACCACCTACGAAAAATAACAAAATTCATGGTTAGGCTCAAAGAGATTAATCGAATGAGAAATTAAGGTAAAAAGGGTAAAATGGAAATAAACATAGTCAAATGGAAGCTTAGGATGTGTGGATGTGTAGTAGAATGTGTGATGGAGCTATGGTAAAAATTTGGTGGTGTTTGGACAAGGTTTGGGGGTGAAAATAGGGGTGTATGGCCAAAAAAGGGAAGTTACACGGCTGTGCTATAGGCGGTGCACCCGTGGTCGAGAAAAAGAATTACCCATGGTTAGGAGGTGCTGAGTTGCATGGGCGTACGATAGGAAATTTTAGTGTTGCACGACTATCCACTTTGAAAAAATTTGATGGGGGAGGAGAAGAAGAAGGAAAAAGAGGCAGTAGTTAGTGGCAATAGCTAGTGACAGTGCTAGGGAAGGAGGGTGACTTTGGTGGTCGATCCACTGGCCAAAGGGCGGCAAATGGTGGCTATGGTGCTGCCCAATGGTGGAGATGGTGGTGCACAAGCTAAAAACAGGGGAAAGAAGGAGGAAGAAGGAGAAGAAAAGATGAAAGGAGAAAGAAGAGGGGTGCTCGGGCAGTGTTTTTGGCACAAAATAGGAAGAATGGAGGTAGAACAAAGACGAAGAAAGGAGAGTGTAGTATATATATATATATATGTGTGTGTGTGTGTGTGTGTGTGTGTGTGTGTGTGTGTGTGTGTCTGTCTGGACATGCATGCATGTGTGGTGTAAATAGGGGGAGGGAAGAGTAATAGAAGAGGGAGGCATGTGATCAATAGTGTAGGGTGGTGCAGGGAAGAAGATGGTTGAGTGTTGAAAACAATGGCAGGTGATGGGGATAGCTATGTGTATGGATTGTGTAAGGATAATAATAATAATAATAATAATAATAATAATAATAAGAATAATAAGAAGAAGAAGAAGAAGAAGAAGAAGAAGAAGAAGAAGAAGAAGAAGAAGAAGAAGAAGAAGAAGAAGAAGAAGAAGAAGAAGAAGAAGAAGAAGAAGAAGAAGAAGAAGAAGAAGAAGAAGAAGAAGAAGAAGAAGAAGAAGAAGAAGAAGAAGAAGAAGAAGAAGAAGAAGAAGAAGAAGAAGAAGAAGAAGAAGAAGAAGAAGAAGAAGAAGAAGAAGAAGAAGAAGAAGAAGAAGAAGAAGAAGAAGAAGAAGAAGAAGAAGAAGAAGAAGAAGAAGAAGAAGAAGAAGAAGAAGAAGAAGAAGAAGAAGAAGAAGAAGAAGAAGATGAAGAAGATGAAGAAGAAGAAGAAGAAGAAGAAGAAGAAGAAGAAGAAGAAGAAGAAGAAGAAGAAGGAGAAGTGGTAGGGTGTGCGCATAGGGTGTGCAGGTCGGGCAGAGATGAAAGAAGAAGAAGAAGAAGAAGAAGAAGAAGAAGAAGAAGAAGAAGAAGAAGAAGAAGAAGAAGAAAGGTGATGGATGATGGATGAGGGTGTAGAGGTGAGAGTGATGGTTGATGTAAGGAGAAGGGTGCAAATTGCAACATTTTTCAAATGTTACGGCTTGGTTTGACTATGCAAAGGAGATGAAAGAAAACAAAATAAGAAAGAAAAAGGAAAAAGAGAAAGGGTTGGGGAATTAGTTTAGGTGGTTTTAGATTAGTTAAAAGTAATTAGGGTTAGCAATAATTTTTAGCTGGTTTTGATTTTAGTTTATGAATTGTGATTTATTCGAGTCAAGGTTTCGGTTTCGTTAAAGTTTCGAAATTAAGAAATTAGGTTAAAGCTAAAATAAGATTTCTCAATATTAAAATCAAATTAGAGTGTTACTAATACGACATTGAGCTAAAAAATGTTTTTAAAGTATTACATATCATGTCCACAATTACCGAAAAAATAGAAGGAAATCCAACTACTAGGCACACCTTTGACATGAAAACCCCAAATGCACCACAATGATTTGTGATGCTCAATGAATAAGACCATTCTCTAAAGCATACAGTTACCGGTCAAATATCTCCCAAATCAAAATAAATGGAAGGACAAACAATTAATGATGCTTTTTTTGCTCTTCTTGCAAAGCCCAAAAATAAAACTAAATATAAAACAAAATTAGTTGAAATTGGAACATACCTATACTAAACCTTACAGCTATAGAATTGTAATAGTGAGTGAAAAATATAATTGAATAACAGGCTGGAGATCGATGCTCAAGCTCACCCTTGAAATTAGAGTTCAACAAGTAAGAATTAACTGGCAAAGTGAAGTTTGACAATAGGCCAGGCAAATTGAGAATCAAACAAATAAAGGTAGCAGACGGAAGCTAGAGTGGACGTGAAGCGATAGTGGTAGATGAGGAGTAGGTGAATTGAAATGCCCTGAAAATTCTAATTTTAAAAATTATAATTAAATAATATTTTATTAGGAATATTATTTAAATAAATAATTTTATCAAAATAAAAGGAAAGTAATTAGGGCAAATCAAAAAGAAATTTATAAGTACTTTAATTAGTTGAAATTAGGTATTTTAACTAATTAAGGATATTATTTTGGAAATGAATTAAATAAATTATTTTATTTAAAATAATAAGGAGAAAAAAGTTCCAATTTAATATGAATTTTATAAATAATTTAATTGGAGAAAATTAGAGTGATTTGCTAATTAAAATGGAATTTATGAAAAACCTTTCAAAAACCCTAAATTAGCCTAAAAATGGATTTAAATATTATTTTATTTAAATATTATTATTTTTAAATATCCCAAATATCCTAATTAATTTAACTAACCCAAACCACTATTTTTCTTTTTTTCTTTTTCCTTTTCTTTCTTCCTTTTTCCTTTCTTTTTCTTTCTTTTTCTTTCTTTTTCTTTCTTTTCTTTTCTTATTCTTCCTTACCTTCCCTGACCTGGGCTAGCCCAATGGCCCAAGTTCCCCCTCCCTCCTTTCTTTCCTTCGCCATGGCCCAGCATGTGCGACCGGTGACTCCTTCCTTCTCCCAACGCCACATTTTGTTTTTGTTCCCCCAGGACGCTACGTTTTACGCCCCCTCCCCCCGTTTTAATGATCACAGCCCGACTGGTCTCCTCTTCTTTTCTTTCTTTTCTTCCCTAAACCACCCAGTCCAGCCTTTTCTTTCTTCTTCTGCCTTCCTCCTCCCCCCGTCATTGACAACCTACCATTTCCATCCGTAGACCTACACCTCCAAGATTAACGCCGCCGATCTCACCCGTTTGACCGGGCGTTTCTCCCTTCTTTTCCCCATTGTTTCGTCGGTCACACTAACTCAAACTACTTTCTCCCTCTTCTCGCGTAGTTCCTTTTTTTCTTGCGTATTCCCTTGCCCCAAAATTTGAATTCCACTAGCCAACCTTGCCGCCAATAACCCTAACCCTACTTGCCTACTCCCTCGTCAATCCAAAGACCTCACCATATCATTTAAACCCTACAAATACCCCAATGATCTAACCTGTATCAAGTTTTTGAACTCCTACCCAAAAACCTCCCTTGTGCACTACCACCATTTCAAATGCCAACACCGCCGTTGTCGGCCAACCATGCTACCAACTCCACCCACCTAAGCCTTCCCTACACCGCCCTCTAACTAACTAAACCTCCCTCATCCCTCGATTTCTCCTACACAAGCCATCCCGATTGTGTAAAGTTCCCTCCCCGATCAACCCTCTCTTCAACCTCCGCCGCCCTTTGAACCACCTTTAGCCACCACTTCCGCCGCTGCCACTGCTTCTCTTACCTCACATTTTATTCTATAGATCCTCCTCTACCTTCCCCTACCTTTCTTTTTCCTCTTCCTCCCTCTCCTCCTCCTTTTCTCTTCTTCTTCCCCATTCGGCCACCGCCACCGCCGCCACCTTTGGTTGCATCGCCACCCTCATTCAACTCCTCTCCATCTAGGCAGTCTTAAACACCCCAACCCCCACCTTCATTCTCCCTATCTTTTCCCGGCATTCAACTTTTACCCTTTTCTTCTCTTTTTCGGCCATCGTCGCCACCGTCGTGCACCACCGCCGGTGCCGCCTGTCACCACAGCCTAAGGTTGAACCATAAACCCCCTCAACCCTTTTTCATTACTTATTCTAGCCTTAATCTATTTTATTTCATTTATTTGAAATATATTACTATTATTATTGTTATTAATATTATTATTATTGCTATTATTATTATTATTACTGATTTTATTATTATTTCTATTGAGGGCCGAAGCCCTATTATATTTTTATTTCGATTTTATTATTATTATTCTTATTGTTTCTATTATTACTATTATTATTAATATGTGAATTATTATTATTTTTATAATAATAATAATTATTATTATTACTATTTTGAAATTATTATTATTATCACTCCATTGTTATTATTACAATTACTTTACTAATAGTGTTGCTATTATTATTATGATTATTATTATTATTATTATTATTATTATTTTCATTATTGTTATTATTATTCTCTATAGGGCTAAAACTCTATTGTGCCTATTTTGAATTGTAGTAGTAGTATTATAAATATCAAGTCTTATTATTATTAATATTGTTATTATTTTTACCATTAGCATTTATTATTCTTATTAGTGTTATTATTGTTATTATTTAATAAGTTTATTATTATTCAATGTAGGGTCAAAACCCTACTTCGTTTTATCTTCAATTATTATCATCACTATTATTACCATTATGGTTATTATTATTTTTGTAATATTATTATGGTTTTTATCATTATTATTATTACTATTTCATTATTATTATTATTATTATTATTACTAAATTTATTTATTTATTTTACTAATGTTATTATTAGTATTACTTTGGTAAAGGGGCCGAAGCCCTTATTTCACATTGTTTTTGAATTATGCCCTTATTATTATTATTGTTATTTTTATTATTATGGTTATTGTTACTATTGTATTATTATCATTATTGATAGTATTAGTAGTATTTCTATTTTCATTATTATTATTATTATTATTATTATTATTATTATTATTATTATTATTATTATTATTATTATTATTATTATTATTATTATTATTATTATTATTATTATTATTATTATTATTATTAGAATTAAATCTTTAAACCCTTATATTATATATTTTTATGATATTACTATTATTTCTTATACCTTTAGCAAAGTTAGAAATTAGTTAATGTTATTTTTATTAATATGTTATTATTTTACCAAAATCCTAAGGAGGCATAGGAGTGTGCTCCAAGACCGGTGTCGTTTTAGGTAAGGGTGTTACTAGTGTTGTTGTGCATTAAATATCTTGTATGTTATACATCCTATGTTATTATTGTAATTATTTTGTGTATGGTATGACGTGGAGTTTAAGCATGTTCTTGTGTTTTTATATGGCATGTGTATTATGTATATGTGATGATATGTGGTGTGACCCTATAAGACATGTATGTGAGGATATTGATATGGTTTGTGTGTGAGAAATGATGAAAAAGGAGAATGGGAGAAATAGGTTGAGCAAGGGATGTGAGTTGACCTAGGTATTTTAATGATCCAGATAAAATGGGAAATTTAGGGTTTCGTGTGAGAGAATATAATTTATAGTTTTGTATGGGTGAATCTAATTTATGATTTTATATGGGTGAATCTAATTTATGGTTTTGTATGGGAGAATCTAATTTATGGTTTTGTATGGGAGGATCTAATGTAGGGTTTGGAATGGATGAATCTTTGGGTTTTATATATTTTGAATCTAGAGTTTGGTATGGATTGAATTCAGGGTTTGGTATGGATGAATCTTTGGGTTTTATATGGTTTGAAACTAGGGTTTGGTATAGATAAATCTTTGGTTTTGTGTGGATTGAATTTAGGGTTTTGTATGACGGAATCTTGGGTATAATAGTGGGAGATTTCGTGCTAAAAAAATAGAACATATTTGTGTTAAGACATAAGAAAGACACTAAGTACTTATAGTGGAACACCGTGCGAGAATGGGCCAGACCAGTCCATCGGCAAATAATAGTGGTCAGGAGCTTTATACTCTGTGCGTTTTCTGTTCACTGGCTATAATAGTGGTTAAGAGCTTTTTGCCCTATGTGTTTCTAGTTCACCTGCTATAATAGTGGGGTTTCTGTACTCATATGGATTTGATAAAAAGTATGGTGTAAATGAGTTTTAATTAGAGATTAATTAAATAATTAATCCGGATTATAAGTGGGTCTTTATGTATCTACCTGAATGTTTGTTCGATATTATGTTATCATATTGGTCTTTATGTTCTTTCTATTCTCCTGCATGATTTTATGTGCTTATGTGTTGGCCTTAGTGCTCGATTACCTTACTTAGTACATAGCGTACTGATCACCCTTTTCATGGGTGTCACTCATTCCTACTAGTAGTATGCCCTTCTGACTTTGTGCAAGTGGGTGAGACATCAGTCGGGGCTAAGTGTTGAGCTTGTGTTTTGGCTCCAAGTCTAAGAGAGTCATGGTTGTATTCAGTATTCATGAGATTTTATTTCATTATGATATTTCTTTTATATCGCATTTGTTCTTTTATGATTTATTATCTAATATTGAGTATTTCAATTAAACCTTTTATCGATTGTAAGATTATTTCCTTCGAGAAATTTTGATTCCGCACTATGATTTCTATCTTATTATTGATTATAAACTCTCATGCGTACTCTGATTTGTGATATAATGATATTTCTAGTTCTTTTATGAACTCTTGATTTGAGTTTAATGTTAATCTTTTTAGCCTTAGCACTTGGTATTGGAATGGTCGGAGAGAACCGGTCTGGTACTAAGTGTGGCGGTAATATTCCCAGAATTCACAAGTTTTAATTTAAGTGCTTCTGTTTGTTTTTATATAAAAAAAATAGTAAATTTTGGGGTATTACATGAATAGTGTGGATGTGAATAGTGCATGGACGTGAACAATTTTTAGCCTTAGCACTTGGTATTGGAATGGTCGGAGAGAACCGGTCTGGTACTAAGTGTGGCGGTAATATTCCCAGAATTCACAAGTTTTAATTTAAGTGCTTCTGTTTGTTTTTATATAAAAAAATAGTAAATTTTGGGGTATTACATGAATAGTGTGGATGTGAATAGTGCATGGACGTGAACAATTTTTAGCCTTAGCACTTGGTATTGGAATGGTCGGAGAGAACCGGTCTGGTACTAAGTGTGGCGGTAATATTCCCAGAATTCACAAGTTTTAATTTAAGTGCTTCTGTTTGTTTTTATATAAAAAAATAGTAAATTTTAGGGTATTACATGAATAGTGTGGATGTGAATAGTGCAGGGACGTGAACAATTATATATATATAGAATAGATATGTACGAGTATAAATGAAATTTTTATTAATTAACAAACACATGCAATATGAAAAAATTACTTTTAGAAGTAGGTAAAACTTACATTTAAATTACTACTTTTAAAAACTAATTACTACTAATTACTTTTTTATAATAACTTTTTAAAAGTAAAACCAAACACTATTAATTAACTTAAAATAAAATTTAATAATTACTTTTATAAAAAACCTCCAGTCAATAAAGTTCTCATAAGTTTTCCAAAGAAACAGTTTCAAAATAAAAGTAAACATATTCTTAAAAATTTTGTATGAATAATTGAAGATCGAGCAAAACCAACTTAAAGGGACAAATTTTGGGTCAAAACTAAAATCAATCAAATCAACAACCTCCATATAAAACAAATTATAATAAATAATTTGGCTTAATTGAAGCCAAGTCAAAAAAATTTATCAAGACAATAGAAAGTAGAGTTCGAAAATTATATCAATGAATCAAGCTTGGTGGAGCTCAACTAAGGCGAGGAATAAGATGGAGGAGGTCAATAGTGTTGTATCTAGCTAATAATAGTGGTGTGTCGTTATGGTGGTAGCCGATGAGTTGTTTCTCTACTCTGCGATTTGTTGCATTGATGCCATCGTCACTAGATGTTGACATGTTGTTTGTTGTCGGAGTTCACCAGTGTGGCGAGTCTGGTGGCTAAAGGAGGAAAATGAAGGAGGTGGAAAGGAGATGGAGAAGGTGTGGCAGCTTGGGTTGAAGGGTCAACTTGAAGATTCCCAACCCGTTTGTTGAGTTTGTTTTTGTGTACAAACAAAAATAATTGGGAAAGAAAGAAAAGGAAATAAGGGAAAGGGGATTGTCGATGCTCATTATTTTTTTTTTTTAAAAAAACAAAGCTACTGAAAAAATGAATATCTAAAATTTAATGGTTAAAAGATATTTTAAACTAGGATAAAAATCTAGACAAACAATTCCGTAAGAAAATATAAACAAGTTTTTGGATGAAATCAAAATGGTTATCCGATTAAACACTATAATTGCAAATAAATAGTAATACTTATTAAAATTGAAGTACAATTTCAAATAAATAATTAAATTAAAATGACATTTTTTTATAAAATTTTGAGTGACCTTAAATAATTTAAAACAATTTCCAAACAAAAAACATTTATAAACCAAAACAAAAATGGAAAAAATTAATGTTAGAAACAAAATCATATGCATGTTACATAAATCTTTTATTTAAATTTTTTAATGATCTTATTGGCCCCGCAAAAATAAAATAAAAAATAAAATGAAAATATTAGTTATGTATACAAATTGTTAAAAACATTTTAGCATTTCAAAGGGTTTTTATAATTTTAATGACTTTATTTTCATAAATGAAATATACCTCTGAAACAAAGTTGTAATCTAATGACAAAGTAATAATTAAAAATGAATTCAAAATATTAGAATAAAAACATGAGGAGAATTAAAAAATATTTTTTAAAATGAAAATAAAGATTATATGAATTTAATAAAATTAAAATCATGAATTAATTTAAAAACCATTATCCACAATATTAACCATTAAAAAATTTCAACATAAATTAAAAATTATCGATAAAACGCATCAAAACTTTAATAAATATATGCGAGAATAATTATTAAATCAAATAATATAATAAAAATTAAATCTCATTAATCAAAAATAAAATTTTATGAGAAATTGGTTTTTGAAAAGGTAGGGTGTTACATCACTCTCCCTTTAAAATAAACTTCATCTTCCAAGTTTAGAAAAGGTAATAAAAGAAAACAAATGGTAATATGAGATAAGAAAGCAAGATTCAACCGGAAAGAATCTAGCAAAGTATAAAAAAAAATAAGGTAGACTAACAGAAACAAATTATTGGAAGCTTGTAGGGGGGAAATGAAAGAAAAGTAGTAAAAAAACACAAAACATAACAACACACACGTTAAACATGTAAAATTTTATATAAGGAGTTCAAAGATTAAAAAAAATGCTATATACAACATCAAGACTAAAACAAGGCCCAAAAATCAACAAAATCCTATTACATAAAAGATGAAATTGACATATAGAAAGGAGATTACCACAACCCAAAATACATCAATAGGACCAACCCTTAGTTCCACCTTGAATACTCTCAACCACCTCATATTTCAAATCCCCAAGCCCATGATAACATCTATAGCCGAACTCTCATAGATCACTCACTGAGTCCACTCTTCCTATAAGATCATTTACTCTCTCACTTCATAAGATCATTACCTTATTATAATTGATAAGGTAAAAAGGATAGGTACTCACCAGATCCCATGTTGAAACCTCTAATCGTCATATATCACTATTATCTTATTGACTATTTGATCATATTATCTTGTATATTGCCCACACTTAAGAAATTGAGGGTGTGGAATGTCGATGATGATCATATACACATATCTAAAACTTCCCCCTATCCATGGCTCAATCTGAAGTAAG
This sequence comes from Tamarix austromongolica, assembly GCA_039764185.1. NCBI lineage: Eukaryota > Viridiplantae > Streptophyta > Magnoliopsida > Caryophyllales > Tamaricaceae > Tamarix > Tamarix austromongolica. The sequence continues at coordinate 38,552,870 of CM077808.1, read as the reverse complement.
GTCTATAACAAGTATTATTATCTAAATATATAAATCTCGAATACAAATTCCTCATCATCAAGGGGTCTATCTCACCATGAAACTTCATCATATGTATCCTAATATCCCTATTAGGTGGCATCCAAAGGTACTATAACACCCCTATTTTTTATTACCAAAAACATTTTTTTAAGACATTGCAGAAGTCAAAAAACACAAAACACACCTACAAAAAATAGGGTGCTATCTCCGCACCTAACATAGGATAGATAGATGGCGCTAGAGGTGTTCAAGAATTGGTCTGAACTAGAATTTTGGATCAAACCGACCAGTTACTTTGGGTTGTGGTCTAGTTTCCGATCCTAAATTTAAAAAAATTTGATCCTTAATTGGTTCTAGCCTTCCGGTCCGACCCAAAATCTCATTAATAGCTTATCTAAAAATATAAAATTTTAAAATGAAAAATACATAATTTACTAATTCTAGTCCTAACTGGTCTTGGACCAAAAATTCCATTCTAGTCCTCAGTCCTATCTTAAAAAAAAAATCCAGTCATTAATTAGGTTTTTGTAATACCCCAGAAATTTCAAAAACCTATATTTTAATAAATAACTTTATTTGAAATAAAATTTTCTTGTAAAATTATTTATTTTAATTATTTTATGGATTTTAGAGTATATAAATTTGGATAAGATTATTTAATAAATTAAATATAAATATTTTGCTAATTATCATATTATTTTATTTCAATAATTTTCCAAACTAATATTTTACCAACTTTATCCTTTTTAAACTAATATATTAGATTATGATAAATTAAATTATTAAATTAAATAATTTACCAAGAATATTATACTTTATGATTTTATAAATTAAATTAAATTATTTTTCCATTCCCCTTTTTGCCCTTTTCCCTTTTTTCCTCTTTCTTCTTCTCTTTTTTCTTTTTTCCTTCTTCCCTCAAGCTGCCTTGCCAGGCCGGCCCTCTCCCACGTGCGTTTGGGCCAGGCCCATTCCCCCAGCCACTTCTCCTCCACGCATGGCACACCCAACCGCCGGTCCAGCCGCCCCCAGTCTCCTTCTTCCCTTCTTCTCCTCCCACGCCCAACTCTTCTGCCATTGTCAAGCGTCAACTGCCACCACTGCAGGACCACCAATCGACAGCCCTACAGCTCCCGTGCCTCCCTCCCTCTCCCTCTCTCTCTTCCTCTCCCATTTCCACCCTGTTTTTGCGTCACCACCACCGTCCGCCGCTCCTGCCACCTCACCAACCCCCTGCACCGCTCCCTGCCACCCTCCAACTCAGCCTTGCGCCACCACAACGTCCCTCTAGAGCCATCCCGCAGCCCTCTTCCTCCCCTCTTCTTTTCCATCCTGTTTTTCATCCCTCTCGACACCCACCTGCAAGCCCTCCTTACGCCGCCTTCCAGCCGCCTCTTCCGCCACCCAAGCCACCATTCAAGGCCCTGCAACCCCCTCTACCACCGCCATTCCTTAGTTGGTCAAAAACAGCCCTTGCACCCCTCCATTTTTCCTTCCACTTTTCCTTCCTTCTCAGCCCTTCCACTCGACCCACTCCGGCAGCCAACTTCGCCGCCTTGCCGTCGCCGTCTCCGCCACCGTCTCCGCTGCCTTAAGCCACCTTGAAACAACCCTTTGCCTCCACCTACACCCCCTCTACACTTCTGCACCATTCCCCTGCCTTAGAACCTCCCCTAACCACCCTCATTTCTAGCCTAAAGACCCTAACCCGAAAATGATAAATCTTGCTTCCTTCACCCCTCTTTGAGCCTTTTCCCTTCTCTTTTCTGCATGAAACTCACGCTGCTCATGCAGCGTGAGCTGCCCTTCATTTTAAAAAAAATTTCTTGGATAATTTTTAAGGTATAATAGTATTTTATGTTAAGTGTTTGATTATTAAATAAATTTTTATAAAGTCTTATCCTTTTTAAAATCTTGTTTCTAACATAAATATGATGGGTATTATTTTTAGGTGTTGAGTTGCTAATTATGCTTGGTAAGATTTGATATTTTGCGGGATTAAGGTAACCGTTAATCCTCCCTTAAATATATGGAAAAACGCATGCTAGCACATTTAGGGTTTAGTATGATTTTATGCATGTTTTGTATGCTTAGCATGATATGTTTATGGTTTCTTATATTGTTTGTTAAAAAGAAAAAGCATGATAACTTTTGTGCCATATGTAGGTATGTTAAATAAAGAAGGAGTTGGAATATGGATAGAAATGTTAAATACTTGTTTATGATGTACCATGTTGTTAATGCATGAATGATGTTGTTGTTTAAGGGTATTTTAGTAATTATGCTTATGAGGTATATAAATCAATGTGTGAAGTTGCTAATGAGTATTATGTTGAAAAATGACAAGTTGGTGGACTTAGATGATAAAAATGAAGTATTAATATCATTATTTTATGTAGTGTTAGTAAATTCATAAAAATGGTGAATAAAGGGGTTGAGTGGAAATTTTATAAGTGGAAATGGTATTTCGGTAATTTTTGAGATAAAAGAATAATATGGAAATTTTATGATTAAATGGTCAAATGATAATTTACAAGTAAAGGATAAAATTGTAAGTTGTGAGAAAGAATGGTAAAATGGTAATTTTGGAAGTGGGGGTAAAATAGTAATTTTGGATGAAGGAGGGCACTATGGTAATTTTGGAGGTAAAGGGGCAAAATCGTAATTTCATAAGTAAAGGGTAATATGGTAAATTTTATAAGTGAATGGTGAAGTGGTAATTTATAAGTAAAGGGGTAATATGGTAATTTGGAAAAGAATGGCAAAATGGTAATTATGTAAGGAAAGATAAAGATGGTAATCTTGGATGTGAAGGGGTAAAATAGTAATTTGTAAAGTAAAAGATGTAAGGTGGTAATTTTCACAAATAAAAGGATATTATGGTAAAATTGGATGTAAGGGGGTAAAATGATAATTTTGTAAATAAAAGGATATTATGGTAAACTTGGGAGTAAGGGGTAACGTGGTAATTATGATAACGACCAAAGGTAATTTAGAAATTAAATTATGATTGTAGAAGGGCGATTGGATAAGTATGATGCTATAGAAGGGTAATTTGGTAAATTAACCAATTAAAGGGCATTATGGTAATTTTAAATATGGAGAAGGGTAAAATTGGTAATTGTAATTATGAAGAGGGGTAAATTAATTATGAGGAAGGTTAATTTGGAATTTATGATAATTGAAAAGGGTAAATGGCAATTAAAAATAATTGAGAGAGGTAAAATGGTAATTACGATAAGGAGAAGGGCAATTTGGTAATTTATCCAACTCAAGGGCAATTTAGTAATTATAACAAAGGAGAAGGGCGATTTGGTAATATAACCAACCAAAAGGGAAATATGATAAGTGTAGTAATTATGAGGGGTGAATGGTGGTCTAACAAGTGTAGGAGACAATTTGGTAATCTAAAGTGGAAAAGGGGTAATTTGGTAATTATGCAACCTTAAGGGTAATGTGGTAATTTATCAAGTAAGGAACGTATACTTAACAATTATATAAGTAAAGGGAAAATGAGTAATTTGTACCTAACACGTCTTTGAGATTGTGGAACATTAATATGATTAAATAATGCTGATTAGCCAAGTAAGAGTATCTAATGATTAGTATGGCCTTGAGGGTTTCTCTGTGACATCCTGGATAATCCTCTGAATAAGAAACGATTAATGATATCGAAACGATTGAAAGTGAATAAGTATCGTATTATCGTGCTTTTCGTGATCACCTTAATTAAGACACTATTACTTAAAGTGAAAGACCTCGAGATCAGGAATGGTGACTCCTTAGGGGTCGCTACCCTAAGGACGTGGTTTAGTCCACGATTATTCTGGTATTTGCTGGTGTGCCTTTGTGCCCCAGCCAGGCCCTATATCTTACTCTTCCTAGCTCTACGGACCTAGTTAGGGGGTATGCATACTTATGGATTAGGTGTCCTTGTCGGTAGGGTACTGAGTTAGCTTTATGCACCAGTACGACCAGGGTACCTTTGCGTCCTTGGGTTCATGGTTAAAGGGTACTGAGTAGCTTATATGCACCGGTACGACCGGTGTACCTTTGTGTCCCGGGTTATTGATCTCCCATTCGAGGCAAATAAATATGATTGATGTGTTGATTAAAGAAAGGAAAGATACTATTATTGAAAGTGAAATATTAATGAGCCGGGCCCAGATGATTATGATATTGAGTACCGGTCCACCGGTTATAATAGTAGCCAGGAGCGTTGTGTCCTAGATGATGAGTTATATGTATCCCAGTCCACCGGTTATAATAGTGGCCAGGAGCGTTGTGCCCTGGATGATGAGTTATCTGTATTCCGGTCCATCGGCAATAATAGTGGGGGTCCCGAGCTCAATAAAATCGGTTATGTATGTGAATCAGATTATGAAAAAATACTAATCACTTATAGTGGAACACCATGTCAGTCGGGGCCAGACCGGTCCACCGGCAAATAATAGTGGTCAGGTGCGTTCTGCCCTGTGTGTTTATCTTCCGGTCCACCGGCAATAATAGTGGTCAGAGGCGTTCTGTCCTAAGTGTATACCTTCCGGTCCACCAGCTATAATAGTGGGGTTCTCGTACTCACATGGATATAAAATATGATATTGATGGATTAATGACAGAATAATGGCTTAAGGCCCAAAGTATCGATCGTGACTTATAAAGTATTATGTTTGTCATTGTTATGTATGCATCTCTCATTATTTATATGTGTGTGGCTTGCATTTCGTGCCGTATGCGGGCCTGTCTTTAAGTGTGGTATTAAAGGGTTACTCAGTACCGTAGTACTGAAGGGATTCCCTTATGGGGCCCCTGCCTATTCAATGGGCAGTGCCCTTGCAGGTTTTTCAGGTGCTACTCAAGTGGGATACGAGAAAGAGAGTAAGGAGTTAGCCGGTATCGTTAGGGTTTTCCCTCCTTCTTCGTTTAATTTCCTGGTTTTGATGTTATGTTGGTACTTTAACCACCATCGGTGGATTATATTCCTGAACACGATTTGATGCGCTACTCTGTTTTAAATATGTTGAAGTTCTTGCAATTTACTCTGATTTATGCATGTTGAATGTCTTTCGAATTGTATTTCATTTTCTTAGCCTTAGCACTTGGTACTGGAACAGTATGAGTGAACCGGTCTGGTACTAAGTGTGGCGGTAATACTCCCAAAGTTCACGTTTTATTTATCTGCTTCCGCCAATTATCTTTTAATAAAACGAAATTTTTCAGTAGTGAATTTTAGGGGTGTTACAATTTTGGTCCAGTCCTAATCAATCCGATTCGATCTGATCTAGTTTTGGACCGGTGTATACCCCTAGCTGTCACCCATCCTATGTTAGATATAAGGCTAAAAAACCAACCAACCCAAATATAGGAATAGAGGTGAAAGAGATATGATATGTAGATAGTATGAGAAAATGATTACAAAACATAACCTCCATGGGTCCCCAAAATATTTAAATGCATAGGATGGAGTAAATTAAAAGTAATGAAATGCAATAGAGATAAAAGACAATAAAGTAAATCCCTAAAACCCTGATCTATTAAGGACCTACAAAACATCTCTGGATGTCCATGCTCTCAAAACCCTTAGCGTGAAACAAGGTAGGCCAACTACCATCCATCCTAAAAAACAGACACATAGACTTTTGCTCATGGGATTGAATAGGTAACCGAGCAAGCAAGCATATTAGTACGCTACGTATTGAGTAAGCAAAGTTACTTTCTCAATGAGAGTTACAAGCATGCAAGGCCTAAGGCAATAAATTTGATTATACTAAAGCACGATAGTATATAATGTATCAGGATTTCATGCCATGCAAAGACTTATGCTCCATTTGGTTCATGGAAAGTTTAAAAAAAAGAAAAAAAGAAAAATTAATTTTTTTATTCGGTTTACATAAGATAATGAAATGGAAAAAGATTAAGGAATAAAATTATTAAAGATTAACTATTTAATTTTTTTAAGAAAGTTTGAAGGAAAGTATTTTGATTTTAATTTTCTTTCCCTTAAACTTTCTTAGAATCAAATAGAAACTTAGTCAATTCATAACTCATCATATATCATGGATATCACATATAATTAATAACAAGTTATTTTACATATCACTGGACTCTTCTATTATCCATTTATAGGAGTATTCCATTAGGTTCATTTCCCAGGTTTACATGAACCATTTTATTCAGTATTCATTGGTCGTCATTCCTTTTCCCTTTTTTGAATGATGGATTATTACCATCCAATGGCCTCACATACCATAAAAACCTATCTAAACTAGAGGATATAAAGTATGGCCGAAGTCCAGTAGCCATCAATGGACATAAAGTTCGACTAAAGCTAAGTAACCATCAATGGACATAAAGTCAAGTCGAAGCCAATAATCCATCTGAGTGACTAGGTATTGATTCTCCCCAGTACAACATCGATGTCTAAAGTATGTAAAGAATCAAGATCTACTATCCAAAAGTAGACTAACTCTCAATAACTAATCGAGGATCAGGTAATCTAGACCTATGAACAACTCGATCATCTTTTACTTTAAGTGATTAGTGTGTTATTATCCAAGGTTTTTTCATCACATAAGGGCCATATAACAACCAAGTAACTCATCTACCTAATTATTCCTACATAACCATTATCAACCACCAAACCATATGGTGGAATTTTCATTATTTATTAGCCAAGTTTAAATCAACCAATTAAGACTATCAATTTAGGCCAAGAATACAGATTATGTCATCCATTTGTAGCATCAAAGCATATACAATTCTATTTTTCCATTAAAATCTTCCAAAGGAACTTATTTAGAATACCATGAATTATGAACCATTTAATATATCCAATAGGTTAGTTAATTCATGCCAATATGTGTGTTATCACCATTAAGGAATCGTACTGCAACATAATATCAAGTCTTAAATTATATTGAGTTTAGTTGAATTGATCAATCAACTTAGCTCAACCAAACCCCAGAGCTTCCTCGAACCAGTTTATTAGTCTAGTCAGACCTGTCAACTATGCTATGACCATCCAATCTATTTTTGACAAACCAATCGATAAGTTTAAATAGAGAACAACTAAAGTCACCACAAGCAACTCGGTAGATCAATTAGGTTAATCGATTGACTATTCTAAGGACTAGTCAATCAGTTTGTTCCTAGACAACACATACCAGAAATTTTAAGCACAGATAAAGCTCTAAATACCTACCACATCCAAACCATAACACCATCATTACATACTTAATTTACAATAAATCAACCTTATTTCTCATGAGTCTAAACTTTTCTTAGAATTCTTAAGTATTCTAAAATGTGTCACTAAATTACCAAATTTCATATACATACATATAAAGATTAGAATTTACAGAGTACACTAGCTCACATGCTTAATCATGCTACATTTTAAAGGCAAGAATACCTTACTTGAAGCTTAGAAAATTTTCTCACCAAGAATACAAAGCCATTAGCTAAAAGCTTTCAACTTTCAAGACCTTAAAAACAACAGGCTAAAAGTCAAAAACCTTCAAACAGATCTTATAAGTCAAGTTAATCATGCCACATTTTAAAGGCAAGAATGACTTACTTAAAGATAGCATGAACAAGGTAAAGTCTTTAGTTGAAAGATTTCAACTTTCAAAATGTTAATAATAAGAGATTAAAACTCAAAAACCTTCAAATAATTATTATAAATTAATAAGCTTAAATTAGGAAGGAAAAAAATTACCACCTCCAAGAGAATCCAAATGAAAGAATCAACTTAAAGCAATACTCAGCTTTTTCTCAAATCTATTTTTTCTTACTTAAGAATAAAATAAGAGGGAGCTAGAGAAATGATCAAAATAGTTAACAGAGCTAAAGTGAAAGCTTGAAGTGGAGAAGAGTGGGCACAAGTGTTGAGAAACTCGAGGCATTTCAATGGCTAAAAAATTTAAAAGAAAGAGATTATTAGGGTTATTTATAGGCAATTAATTTGTCAAGGAACAAGTGAGAAAGTCCAACAGATTGAAAATCCTAATATTTCCATTCTAATTTAGGTTGAATAGGTAGATTTATCAAGAATATGTTAAATTCCATTTCAGAGCTCAAATGGTGTCTTTCTAGAGAGTGCAGGTTAATTTCTTCTAGAAAAAGATCGAACACAAGAAAGGAAATGGAAAATTGACGTAAAAAACAAATCTCCCGACCATGCAATGATACCCTAGAATGAATCATCTATTCTAGATTTATATAGAGTAGAGAGGAAAAAGAAGATAAAGGGTGAGGTCATCCTCCCCTTTTTCTGCTAGATCAGACCTTTGACTCCACTCGAGGCCAAAATTAAATTTGGATAAATGATCGAAAGGTTTAATGATTACTTAGGAATAAGTCAAAGTTGTATTAACAAGGTTCCATTTTTATGAAAGAAATTTTTTCAAAAAAAAATAGACTCAAAAAATACTCAACTCGACAAACTAATCGATTAGTTTGATCAGACTAATTGATTGGTTCTGTTGAACTAAAACCTTAGCTAAAACGACTGACCAGTTGATCAGTTCATAGGACTAGTCTACTGGTAAGCCAAAGAAACTTATTTTACTCAATTTTTACACGCTTTTCTAAATCCTTTTAAATTAAACTCAAACTATAGTTCCAAATTAAGAACAAACATCATCTGAATTTCATTAAACATGAAATTTACCATTTTATAAATCTTATAATTACCGAGTATTAGAAGTATAACAAAGGGTATGTATAATACCCTAAAAATTTACTTAAGCTAATCCTGCATCATTAACGCCTTAATTTAATTATAATCTCAATAAATCTTATATTAGTCTTAACCTAACTCTGTAATCCTAAAACTTTAAGTGAATTCAAAACCTTGACTCAGATAAATTGTAATTCATAAACCAAGATCAAAACCCGCTAAAATTATCACTAATCCTAATTACTTAAGGCTAATCTAAAATCATCCCTAAACTAATCCACCAGCCCTTCTCTTTTCCTTTTTTCTTCTCCTTCTCCTTTTCTTTCCTTTCATCTCCCTTCTCCCATTAGTTCAAGCCACAACATTTGAAAAATGTTGCAACTTGCATCTACCCAGTTGCATCATAACCTTTCTACATCCATCTCCCACCACCTTACTTCATTTCTTATTTTTCTTCTTCTCCCTCTACTTCCTTATCCCCACCTTATTGCACACCCCATGCGCACACCCTACACACTCCCCCTCTCATTTTACTTCTCATGCAACACATTCATAATGAAATACCCCAAAAACCCTAACTTAGGAATCTTGGTAAAATAGGGATTTAGTAGGAAAATTTTAAGAGAAATAAATTAATTCACTAAATAAAGAGGAAATTAATTAAGGGAAATAAGGAGGAAATAATAAATAATTTATTTAGAAAATTTTGGACATTTTACTCATTAAAATGAAAGTGGGGGAAAATTACCCAAAATAGCCAAAATTAATCTAAGAATAGAATTAAATTATTATCTAAATAATTTTTAAATGTTCAAGAAAATAAATATATATCTATTTAAATGTATAATAACCCAAAAACATTCTAAATAAATTGTACAAAAATCCAAAACCCTAAAGAAACCCTTTTTCTCCCTTTTTCCTTTTTCTTTCCTCCCTTTTTCTTCATTTTCTTCTTCCGCCAGAATTGGGCCTCGCCCGACCCAACTCTTTCACTCCTTCCTTCCCCTACCACGCGGCCCAGCGTCGTTCGGCCCCCTTCCCATAATCGCGACGCAGCGTTTCGCCCCTCAATTTGCTGAGACGCCGCGTCGCGCTAAGTAACGAGATGACCGTTGTCAGCCTACGATGCGACGCTGCGTGTTACTCCCGTAGCCTTCAATACGTCGCGTTTGACTTACGGATTTTATAACCGTTGCCAAACCGGATGGTTTCCCCTTGTTTTCTTTTCCTTCTGGACCGCTGGTCCAGGGGTCGTCTTCTTCCCCTTCCTCCCGCGCAGGCCTGCAACCTGCCGCCTGCCGCCTGCCGTTCGACCGTCCTCCCCCTGCCATTGCCATCCCTTCCTTTCCCAATTCGACCCAGCACTCCCTCACGCGTCCTACTGCCCCTTCCCTTTTCTAGAAAATGGCCAAACGTACCCTGCAAATCGCAAGGCACGTGATGCTGCCACCGCCGGCCGACCACCTGCCGCGCCTGCCCCGCGTGCCACCTCCCTTCCTCTCGTCCTTTTCCCCCATGGCCTATAAATACCCCCTCCCGAACGGCCACAGCAAGTCCCTCCCTCTGGACCTTGCTGAAACCCTGCCTCGCCGCCGCCAGAACAGACACCGTTTCCGCCGCCCCCAGCCACCGCCGAGACCACCTCTACCCACCAAACTTTTCCTTGCACCACCCCCCACGCAATCAAGCAACTGCCGCTGCCCTTCCTACCCCGCACGAGCCACCACGATCGTGCGAAGGTACCTGCCCAAAAAAACGCCGCCGCCACCTTGCGCCACCCTCTGCCGCCACCACCGCCGTAATCAACCCGCGTCCCACCTCCCAAAGTAACCAGTAGACCTCCCTCTACCTTTCTCTGCCTTCAACTTTCTCTGCCTCCCTCTCCTCCTTCCTCCCTCATCTTCCACCTCTCTCCACCACCCTCGGCCGCCGCCGTCGCCACCGCGCGCCGCCGCCCCTTGCCACGCCACCACCCTCACTCCACTCCCCTTCACCTGCTCTTTCTTTCTCCACCTCAAACTCCTCCTTTTCCCCTCCCATCTAACCGCCACCTCCATCTTTCCCCCTCTTCTCCTCCTCCACCGCCGCCGCCGTCGCCGCCACGCGCCGCCGCCGGACCACCCCCGACCCTAGGTGGTTCTCCACCTATCCAAACCCTAACCCCCTTTTTATATAGCTGCTACTATTTTCTACTAATATTAATACTAATATACTTATTATTATTATTATTATTATTATTATTATTATTATTACTTTTATTATTGTTGTTGTTGTTATTATTATTATTATTATTATTATTATTATTATTATTGTCATTATTACCATTATTATTGTCCTTATTATTAATGTTCTTATTTTCTTACTAATACTAACATCTCTTTTAAACCCTAACCTATATTATACTTAACTTTGGTCTTATTTTTATAATTATTAGTATTAACATTTTTATTATTATTATTTCTATTATCCTTACTATCGTTATTATTATTATTGCTTAACCTTACTTGGTTGTATTATTATTATTATTATTATTATTATTATTATTATTATTATTATTATTATTATTATTATTATTATTATTATTATTATTATTATTATTATTATTGCTATTATTATTATGGTTATTGTTATTATTATTATACTTAACACATTGTCACCATTGTTAATAATAATACTACCTTGTCTTACCCATGTTACTTAACTCAAGCTAGTAAATATCATTTGGTTGTTAACTAATAAGAGTACTTGAACCTTATTACCATACCATTTAACATTAACCCTAACCTCATTACTATGACACTATTATTAACTATTACTATTATTACTATTATCACTACCTTATTGTTGTAATCAAAAGCATTTAAACCCTTTTATTATTCAAGAATATACAACTATTATCGTTATCACCCTTAGGAATGGTTACTTGTAATATTGTGACCTTATATTATTATTATTTCAAATATAACCCCATTAATAGACTTGGCCTTAAAATGCCAGGGTTTCTATCACTAGACATTAGTGTCACTATTTTATTAATAATAACACTATTTCCCTATAGCTAGCATAAACCCTATTACTACAAGATTAGAACTAATGGGTTTAATAAAAATAAGTGTAACAATAAGTATCAAAAATAAATATATTTTGACTACTAATATTTAGTATGCTAATTCTAAGGTAAAAACCCCTAGTTTTGTATAATACCCTCTTTAGTAATAAAAACCCTAATCCTAAACTAGAATAAGGGTTGATGGCACTTGCAAGGGAAACTAATTGTAATATCCCAAAATCCTAATTCCGAAATTATAGCCAAATGAGGAATTATTAGGAAAATTAATTATATAAATTCATTTATTAAAATGTAGAGAGTTAATTAAGGTAAATTAAGGGGAAAATAATAAAGAATTTAATTAGAAGAAAATTTGGGTATTTTTTCTAATTAGCATGGAAGTTAATGACAACTTATCCAAAATAGCCTAACTAATTTAAAAATGGATTTAATTATTATAATTAAAATAATTATTATTACAATTAAATATCTAAATTAATTAAATAAATAAATAAGGACCAAATGCCCCCAACCCAACCACTTTAGCATTTTCCATTTTCCATTTTCCCTTTTTATCCTTTCTTTTCTTTTTCCTTCTTCCTCCTTTATTTCTTTTTCTTCTTCTCACCCCCTCCCACGGCTGGGCCAGCCCACCGGCCCAAAACCTCCTCCTCTCCCCCGTCTCGTGTACAGGCCCCCGCGTCTGGCCTTCCTTCTTTTCCCTTCCCGCAGCCCAGCGTCGCGCGACGCAAACTGTTGCGCATTCCATACGCCGCGTTTTACAATTATAACTGTCGAAACGCCGCGCCACAATTAATGGCCTTATAGCCATTGCCAAACGGGCAACGCGACGCGGCGCTTTGTCGCCCATAACGTCAAAATGTCGCGTTTGACTTGCGGATTAAATAAACCACGCCGAACCGGCCGGTTCCCTTCCTCTTTCTTTTCCCTGGACCACCGGTCCATCCTACCTGTCTTCTTCTTCTTCGACCTCCCCCCCCCCCCCCGACCTGCAAATCGACCTGCAAGTTGATCTCGCCGGCAGCCACCAGCACGATCGTCCTTCCCTGCCTCTCTCCCTGTCGTTTTCTTTCCTTTTTTGACCCCGACCAAGTCCCTCTCTCCCCTTCCCGCGTGCCCTCTCTTTCCCTTTTCTTCTCCCCTTCCCCGACCTAGCCTGCCATGGCAGGATCTGCACCACCTGCCACCGGTCGGCCACCTGCACACCTGCCTCGCACGCCTCCTTCTCCCCTTCGTCGTTTTCCTCCCCCCCTTGGCCTATAAATACCCCCTCTCGAACGGCCACAGCAAGTCCTCCCGTTGGACCTTGCTGAAACTCTGTTTCGCCGCCGCCAGAACAGACGCCATATCTGCCGCCTCCAGCCACCGCCGAAACCACCTCTTCCCACCTTTATCATCCCTGCACTTCCCTCTACAAAACCAAGACACCAGCACCCCTCCCCTTGCCCTGCACGTGCCGCCATAGCCGTGCAAAAGTCCTAACCCGAAACTACCACCTCCAGCCTTCGCCGCCCTTGCGCCGCCTCCCACCGCCAGCTCAGCCGCCACCAGGGCCTCTTCCACCCACCAAAATGCCCAGCAGACCTCCCTCTACCTTTCCCTGCCTTCAAATTCCCCTGCCTCCCTCTCCTCCTTCCTCCCTCATCTTCCATCTCTCTCCACCACCCTCGGCCTCCGCCGTCGCCGCCGCGCGCCGCCACCCCTCGCCACGCCACCACCCTCATTCCACTCCCCTTCACCTATTGTTTCTTCCCCCACCTCAAACTTCTTCTTTTCTCCTCCCATCTAACCACCACCTCCATCTTTTCCCCTCTTCTCCACCTCCACCGCCGCCGCCGTCGCCGCCACGCGCCTCCGCCGGAACACCACCGACCCTAGGTGGTCTTCCACTCATCCCAAGCCTTAAACTTTATTTCCATATAGTTGTTATTAAGTTAACTAATATTAATACCTTTATTATTATTAATATTATTCTTTTATTATTATTATTATTATTATTATTATTATTATTATTATTATTATTACTTTTATTATTATTATCATTTCTAATATTATGACTTCTGATATTAAAGTTATCATTTTTACCATACAAACATCTCTTGGAACCCTAACTCCTATTATGCTCAACTTTAGTTTATTTTATAAGTGTTAATATTAACAACCCTACTATTATTATTATTATCTCTATTACCTTACTAAGGTTATTATTATTAATACTTAACCATACTAGGTTATTGTTATTGTTATTATTATTGCTAGGGTTATTATGGTTATTATTACTATTATTATCATTATTATTAGCATTATTACTATTATCATTATCACCCTTAGGAATAATTTACTTGTAATATTGTGACCTTATAATATTATTATTTCAAACCCAACACCATTGTTAGACTTAGCCTTAAAACACTAGGGTTTCTATCACTAGGCATTAGTGTCACTATTTTATTAATACTAACACTATTTTCCTATAGCTAGCATAAACCCTATTATTATAAGAATAGAGCTAACGGGCCTAATAATATAAGTGTAACAATAGGTATTAAAAATAAACATATATTGACTACTAATATCTAGTATACAAATTCTAAGGTACAATCTCTAGTTTTTGTATAAAACCCTTTTTAGTAATAAAAACCCTAACCTTAAACTAGAATAAGGGTTGATAGTATTTATAAGGGAAATTAATACTTAGCTTTTTCCCCTTTTCATAGGTGACCCCGATCCGAGCCCTAAGGAGCTAGAGGAGCGTGCTCCAAGCCCGGTGCCTACTTAGGTAAGGACGAAGCTAATGGCCTTGTGCTATGTGTAACATGGATGTGTTGAATGTTGTGTATGCCATGCTACGCCATGTATTATATGATTTGTGCATAACTTGCCTTATGTGTAGCGCAGCTTGGAGATTGAGGTATGTTGTATGTGCCCCCATGATATGAGCATGACATGTATATGTATGATGTTTATGATGTATTATGTTATGGCCCTCTAGGACATGCATATTAGGATAAATGGTAATATGAGTTGGGAACCATCATGGGAGTCTTGAAGTTTGTATGATGGTATTAATGTTCTAGGGCGGTACTAATGGTTCGCATGGTGGTATTCGGGTTGTATGGTGGTATTAGGGTTTGTATGGTGGTATTAATGTTCGTATGGTAGTATTAATGATTGCATAATGGTATTAATGGCTTATGGTGGTATTAGGGTTTGCATGGTGGTGTTAGGGTTTGTATGGTGGTATTAATGTTCTATGGCGGTATTAATGGCTGCATGATGATATTAGGGTTTGCATGGTGGTATTAGGGTTGGAATGGTGGTATTAGGGTTCGCATGGTGGTATTAGGGTTTTTATGGTGGTATTTGTGATTTCATGGTGGTACTAATGGCTTATGGTGGTATTAGGGTTTGCATAGTGGTGTTATGGTTGTATGGTGGTATTAATGTTTGTATGGTGGTATTAGGGTCTGCATGGTGGAATTAGGGTTTTGCATGGGAGTAATGATTGTATGGGATTTAGGGTTGTATGAGAAGTTCGAGAGGTTGTGCGGGATGTGTAACGTCTGCGTGGGAGCAAAATTTACATATGATAGGTTGATTTGGGATGTAAGGAAGGTAATGCAAGTATGATTTGGGTGTTTAACAGTTTTGGACGGAGAATAGTACGTGGGGTATTATAAGGGTATGGAGGAGATATAATTAGAGTTTGGAGTGATTAACTCTGGGTCGTGGTGATTAAGTAGGGTTGGAGTAGCTAATTGTGATTTGTCGAGGATAATTAAGGTTTGGGATGGCTAAGTATGGTTGTTATGGTAAAATAGGGTTAAGAGTGGTTAACCACGGTTTTGTGTGGACAATTAGGGTTGGTTATGGTTGCTTAGAGTTGTTTGGCGTTATCACTTAGTATTTATTGACTAAAGTGTAGTTATGAATGTGGAATTTTATTTGTTGTGATGTGTACCGTATAAAGAGAATGACTTATGCATGTCAGGGGTGTTGTGTGATTCAATAAGACACGGATAAGACACTAATAACGTAAAGCGAAAGATTATTGAGCCGAGCCCAGTCCGATCCACCGGCTAGAATAGTGGTCAGAGGCGTTCTGCCCTGTGCGTTTCGTGCCGGTCCACCGGCTATAATAGTGGTCAGAGGCGTTCTGCCCTGTGCGTTTCGTGCCGGTCCACCGGCTATAATAGTGGTCAGAGGCGTTCTGCCCTGTGCGTTTCGTTCCGGTCCACCGGCTATAATAGTGGTCAGAGGCGTTCTGCCCTGTGTGTTTATTTCCGGTCCACCGGCTATAATAGTGGGGGATCTCGGCTCAATACACCCAAAGTAAATAATGTTAAACCACGGGAAAAATACTAAGTACTTACAGTGGAACACCATGTTGAAGCAGGGCCAGTCCGGTCCACCGGTTAGAATAGTGGTCAGAGGCGTTCTGCCCTGTGTTTTTATTTTCGGTCCACCGGCTATAATAGTGGGGTCCCCGTGCTCACATAGATTATTGAAGAATGTGTGTAATGGACTTATTATCATTAATGAGAATAAAGAATAAGTCACCAGAAAAGTATTCAGACCTTATCTTGCGGGTTATCGCATGTTGTCTATATGATTGTGCTATGTGTGCTATATGGTGTGATTGCATGTCTGGCCTTAGCGCACCAGCGCCCTTACTCAGTATTGGACCCATACTGATACTACCTTGATTGAATGGGTCCTGTGATGATCCACCAATGGTGGGGAGCAGACCTCCTATGCAAGTTTGATCGATTACCAATTTGGGGTGGAAGGCTTAACTTGAGTGAGTAGGCGATCCGGATATTGGTCCCTTGGGATCTGTTTTATTTAGCTATATTTTGTACTACGCTTCTTGTTTTGAGACCGTACTTTTAAGTTGTAATGTTAAAAGAGATTTTAACTGTCGTTGACTCGTGGTTTTCGTGAATGATCTATGTTAACTATGTACCCATGTTTTGATGATTCGTACCTAATGATTGTTTAGTTTAGCCTTAGCACTTAGTATCGGAATGGTAGAGTAAACCGGTCTGGTACTAAGTGTGGCGGTAATACCTCCAAGTTTACGGTTTTCATTCTTTCGCTTCCGCTAAACCTTTTGATTTAAACGAAATTTTTCAGTAGTGAATTTGGGGGTGTTACACTAATACTTAGCATTTTTCCCTTTTATAGGTAACCCCGACCAAAGCCCTAAGGAGTTAGAGGAGCGTGCTCCAAGCCCGGCGTAGCCTTAGGTAAGGACGAAGCTAATGGCCTTGTGCTATGTGTGACATGGATGTGTTGAATGTTATGTATGTCATGCTATGCCATGTATTATATGATTTTTGTATAACTTGTCTTATGTGTCGCGCAGCTTGGAGATTGAGGTATGTTGTATGTGCTTCCGTGACATGAGCATGACATTTATATGTATGATGTTTATGATGTAATATGTTATGGCCCACTAGGACGTGCATGTTAGGGTAAATGGTAATATGAGTTGGGAATCATCATGGGAGTCTTGAATTTTGTATGGTGGGATTAGGGTTTGTATGGTGGCATAATTGTTCGTATGGTGGTACCAATGATTTCGTAGTGGTATTAATGGCTTATGGTGGTATTGTGATTTTATGGAGGCATTAATGTGGTATGGTGGTATTTGTGTTTTTATGGAGGTATTAATGTTGTATGGTGGTATTTGTGATTTATGGAGGTATTAGGGTTTGTATGGTGGTATTAGGGTTTGCATGGCGGTAATAGGGTTTGTATGGTAGCATAAATGTTCGCATGGTGGTACTAATGATTTCATAGTGGTATTAATGGCTTATGGCGGTATTCGGGTTCGTATGGTGGTATTGTGATTTTATGGAGGTATTAATGTTGTATGGTGGTATTAGGGTTTGCATGGTGTTATTAGGTTTTGTATGGTGATATTAATATTCGTATGGCGGTATTAACGATTGTATAGTGGTATTAATGACTTATGGTGGTATTAGGGTTTACATGGTGGTGTTATGGATTGTATGGTGGTATTAATATTCGTATGGCGGTATTAACGATTGTATAGTGGTATTAATGACTTATGGTGGTATTAGGGTTTACATGGTGGTGTTATGGATTGTATGGTGGTATTAATATTGGTATGGCGGTATTAGGGTTTTGCATAGGAGTTAATGATCGTATGGAATCAGGGTTTGGAGTGATTAACTCTGGGGCGTTGTGATTAAGAAGGGATGGAGTAACTAATTGTGACTGTTGAGGATGATTAAGGTTTGGGATGGCTAAGTACGGTGGTTATGGTATAATATGGATGAGAGAGGCTAACCACGGGTTGGTGTGGACAATTAGGGTCGGTTATGACTGCTTAGAGTTGTTTGGCGTTATCATGTGTATTATCGATTAAAGGGTAGTTATGAATGCGGAATTTTATTGGTTGCGATGTGTAAAGCATAAAGAGAATGATTTATGCGTATCCTTGGTGAAAACCTTTTGAATAAGACATGTTAAGACATTAACTACTTACAGAGAAAGATGTTGAGCCGGACCCAGACCGGTCCACCGGCAAATAATAGTGGCAGGGTATGCTACCCTCGTGATCGGTCCACCGGCTATAATAGTGGCAGGGCATGGCCCTCGTGACCGTTCCACCGGCTATAATAGTGGGGGACTCTGTGCTCAACAAACTAATTAGAACAATGATAAGACATGGGAAAGATACAAATATTTATAGTGGAATACCTTGTGAGTCGGGGCCAGACCGGTCCACCGGCAAATAATAGTGGCAGGGTATGTTACCCTCGTGACCGGTCCACCGGCTATAATAGTGGCAGGGCATGGCCCTCGTGACCGTTCCACCAGCTATAATAGTGGGGTTCCCATACTCACACTGACTGATAAAGACGATGATGTGAATCGATTATAATTATCAGAGACCTGATGAAAAAGTTATCCGGTTTGTAACCTATATTGTTTATCTGCGTTATTGCATGCTATCTACGTAATTGTGCTATGTCTGCTTTGTCATGTATCTTGGTGTGTGGGCCTTAGCGCGTCTGTTACCTTACTCAGTACGTAGCGTACTAATCACCCGTTTCATGGGTGCTGCTCATTCCCACGAGCAGAGGACCCCTTTGACCTTGTGCAGGTAGGAGACCATGTATTTGATGCCTATGATACCTACGAGGTATCGGGTGGGGCAGAGCGTTGAGCCTAACCTGACTTGGAGACCGAGAGCGAGTTGGCCGGACTCCATTGCTATCTTCAGGTTTCATATTCTCTTTATTTAACTGTATTATGAACTACGCTTTATGTTTTGAGAAAGCGCACTTTTAAGTTGTAATCCTAAACCGTATTCTAAGTGACGTTTGACTTATGTTTCGTTAATGATTTATGTTAAGTGTTGAACCATGTTTTAATGTTTCATATCTGAGGTTGTTTGGTTTTATCCTTAGCACTTAGTACTGGAACGGTAGAGGTGTACCGGTCCGATACTAAGTGTGGCGGTAATACCCCCAAGTTTATGGTTTTAATTCCTTCGCTTCCGCTAAACTTTTCGATTTTTAACAAAAATTTTCAGTAGTAAATTTGGGGGTGTTACACATAATCACCACCCTCACATTGCAGCTACTACCCTACTCCTCACCATCCTCTGCAACCATCATCACCACCTTGCAACTGCACCATCACCATCATCATCATCGCACGCCTCCCCTACCTTTTTTCCTCTCTTCTTCCCTGATTCACTCCACACATCCACACATAACCATATATATATGTATATACGATACTATACTCTCCTTCTTCGTTTGGCCTCCAATCTATACTTTTATGTCAAAAATTCATTGCCTGAGCTCACTCTTCCTTCTCTTTTCTTCCTTATCTTTTCTTCTTCTTCTTTTTCCTTCTTTCCCTATTTTTGGCCTATGCATCACCCATTCCACTATTGTACACCACCTCGGCCACCACTCACTGCCCATTAGTCAGTGGATCGACCACCAAGGTACCCCCAACCTTCCCCAACACCATTGACGGCCATCACACCCAACCACCACATCTTTTCCCTTCTTTTTTCCCTCATCTTTCACACTTTTGTAGAGTGTATTGCCTATGCACAGTCATGCAACACTTAAAATATCCTAATACATAGCTGTGCAACCTTTGCACCACTTGGTCGTACATGATATTTTCTCTCGATCAGGGCTGCATGGCTTGTTGCACAGCCATGCAACTTTTTATTTTTGGCCATGCACCCCTATTTTCATCCCCAAACTTTGTCCAAACACTACCAAAATTTTATCATAGTTCCACCATATATTCCTCTATACATCCACACATCTCAAGATTCCACTTTACTATGGTTATTTCTATTTTTACACTCTTTAACTTGATTTCTCTTTCAATTTAACTATTTTAGCCTAACCATGAATTTTATTATTTTTCATAGGTGGTATTGTAGTAGCTTAAGAGGAGGAAGTCTAGGATTTTTATGCTTAGAGTCTAGCGTCCTATTTGGTAAGGATGCTATTTGATGTTTAGGATTTTTGATGTTATTTTCTTGTATGGTTATATGTGTTTTTCGTGATATTGTTGATATATGATGTAACATATGATGATCATGATATTTTGTGATGACATTAATATTATGTTGAAATAAAGTAAGAATGGGTGAGAGGTACCATTATGTTATGATTTTGTTGTGATAATATCATATTTGTGGAATTATATCTTATGGTATGAAATAAGGGCTTAAGGATATTATGTTATTGAAAGAAAGTAAGAATGGGTAAGAGGTACCATTATTATTTTGTTATGATAATGTCATATTTGTGGAAATATATCTTATGGTATGAAATAAGGGTTAAGGATATTATGTTAATAAAAGAAAGTAAGAATAGGTAAGAGGAACCATTATTAATTTGTTGAGATAATGTCATATTTGTGGAATTATATCTTATGGTATGAAATAAGGGCTTAAGGATATTACATTATTAAAAGAAAGTAAGAATGGGTAAGAGGTACTATTATTAATTTTTTGAGATAATGTCATATTTCTGGAATTATATCTTATGGTATGAAATAATGGCTTAAGGATATTATATTATTTAAATAAAGTAAGAATGGATAAGATGTACCATTATTAATTTGTTGAGATAATGTCATATTTGTGAAAATATATCTTATCATATGAAATATAGGTTAAACGAGTTTTGATAAATGGACTTAAGAAGTCTCATGAAATATGATGATAAATAGTGGACTTTAAAAAAATATGTGTGGAAGGTACAAGATTTTATAAAATAAAGATTTTTATTTGTGCTTAAGGGTAGTTTAGTCATTATAGGGTACTAAGAAAATTTTGGTATTTTATGTGTTAGGTGGATTAAAATATGATAATAATACACTACTACGAAAAAAATAATAATAACAGGACAATAAGAACGGTGGTTCGAAAACCGTTGTCAAACGCATGAAAATTAATGGGCGGGAGAGTTTTGATAACGGTTCTAGTTCAAAACCGTTATTAAAAGGGCAATGTTAAAATTTACATGGATGTTTTAATAACGGTTTTATTTAAATCATTATTAAAAGAGGTTTTAATAGCGTTGTCAAAAGTCCGAAGGTTTTAATAACGGTTCCTGGAAGAACCGTTATTAAAACTCCAAAATCAAACTTTTATTTCACTCAGTTATGTTTTGTGCCAAAAGTTTCAAACTCTCTGCACCTTCGTTCTCTTGCTCTCCTTCTCCTTTCAAACCCTCGCACCACCACACCGTGCACCACCACTCCGGCTCCTCTCAAGTAAGGGAAACCCTTGCACTACCAACTCTCCACCACGCCTCTACCATTGTCGGCTCTACATGTGCGTGTTGTCATTGTTCTGAAGCTAGCTAGCCAGCACTTGCACCTTCATCCTTCATTGTGTTTGAAGCCCTTGCCTCTCTCAACTTGCTCGCCATCGTGTTTGTAGCTAGCTCACTTTATGTATGTGTTTGTTCTTCCTCTCGTAACTTTTTATCTACTTATGTATGTATATATATATAAATGCATGCATGTTGCTACAGGGTTTCGTTTGTTTATTATTGAAAGATTGCGGTTTGTAGTTCAAAAATGTGTTGTTGAATGTGTTAGCTGAAAATTTTGTTGTTCATTGTTGAATTTGTTGCGTTATTGTTATATATTAACAAATGCATATGTTGGTTGAGACCTTTACATATATATATAATATGAATGTGAGTGTAGAATTATATACATTTTCACTTATAAAAACTATATACACACACACACACATTTTCATTAATAAGTATAGGAGACTAGCAATAAGATATAGGAAATGTCATATAATGAAATGCAAATATATTTTACATATGCACATTCATCATTAAATGAAATTTCAATTAGAGATGCATATGTTAATTATTGCTATTTGATGAGGATTAAATAGATATATAAAATAAGGAATATATAAAAGTGAATAATTAAATAGAGAGAAATAATTGTGTATGATAATAATAATAATAATAATAATAATAATAATTAATAATAATATGATTTATATATTATGGTTTAATTACATTTAGCTAGGTTTAGGGATTAGGGTTTTATGAGGTTTAGGGTTAGGTTTTATTATAATAAATTATGGTTAATTAGCTAGGGTTAGGGTTAGGGTTTATCGTTTATTATGGTTAATTAGGGTTAGGGTAGTATTAATATCTTTTTGGAAACGTGTTAGCATGATCCGTATATATATATATATATATATATATAGAATAGCATGATACATTTGAGATTAATTCTTTCTAAGCATGATTCGTATCGATAATATATTGGTACATTATTATGCTCAATACATAACACTCTAACATAATTTATTTATTTATTTTTTGTAGAGATATGGCCAACAAAAACATTGATAGGGACAGCAGTGATGAAGAAGGGAAGAGAGGACCTACGATTATGAGAATCATCACAGACATGAGGAATAGAGGAGAATTAGTCGAGTTGGGATGGAATACTTACAATCTTCCCATCGGCCCTTACGCAGATATGTTCTTGACTTACATTTCACTTGTGACCCGTAACCGTGTTCCTATCTCCTATAATAATTAGAAGCAGGTTCCAAAGGGTCATAAGGAGCATATTTGGCAGAAAATCACGATAAATATGCTATTTTATGTAATCATTTTTGTATGTCAAATGTTATTAATTTTATTACATTAACATCGGTATACATCTACATGTCTTATTTTGCAGAGAGTGTTCAATGTCCCATAGAGTAGGAAGAAATGGCTTCTTAGACACTATGGGAAGCGTCTAAGAACCTTTAGGTCATATTTAGCTCATAGAAAAATGTATAGAAAGAGGGATGGTTCTCTACGACAGAACCCACCCAAACGATAATGTTTCATCGATCAAGAAAGTTGGAACCAATTCATTGCTTATTGTCTTCCGGATGATTTTAAGGTACTTGTTAGATAACTATTAAACTTTTTGTATCAATCCCAGTATTATGCTTAATATTGAAATAACCATGTCATTATGTTTTGGCTTATCACATAGGAAAAAAGTACCCAAAATAAAGAGATTGTGAAGCAAAATAAATACCGGCATAATATGGCTCGCAAAGGCTATGCGGGCCTTGAAGAGGAGTTGGTATGCATTTTGTGATTATCTATTTACATGTAAATGTCAAATTTTATAATTATATTCTTAATTAAGAATATTTTTTGATTTGTAGCTTCTAGCCCAAGACTTAGACCCATTTACCTCGTCCATCAATATTGGTACATTATGAAAGAAGGCTAGAGCAACAAGAGATGGATATATTAATGAATATGTTGATGTTGCAGCCAAAAAAATTGTAAGTTTATAGATATCTAGAACCCTACTTAGTTTTCTTTTAGAAAAATATTATATTATGATTATTCCTATAAGTTAAATTTACATATATTATATACATTACAGGACGAACTTGAAACGTCAGATGGTGAGGAGGTGGACCAGTATAGCATTGTGTCCTAGGCTACAGGAATAGTAGAAAATCCTAGAAGACAAAGGGGCCTTAAATTGGGTGTTACGAGAACGAGCATATGTGGTCGATCTCATGGTTCTCGTAGCACTAATGAACAAGTCGCCATCCTCACCCAAAAATTGAATGTGGCATTTGAACGGATGGCAATAATGGAGCAAGAGTTGTCATTTATTAAATCTCAACGATATAAGCCATTTGATTCAGTAGACCATGATCAGCTTCACATACCTAATGTATATAGCGTTAGAGATAGTTGTGAAGCTGATGCACATCTTTCTACTCTTCCCGAAGTAAGCATTACAAACTATGAATTGTTATTAAATGTATTCAGTGTAATAAATTATTAATAATGTGTAATATTTTTGTTTAGCGTTTGCATAAATATAACTTATTAGCGAATGAATTTTCAACAATTTTGGTGAAAGGAAGGGTCTGCATCAGTCACAGTAATGAAACGCAAATAATCCACGGGTACAATTTAGCCCTAAATACAAGGTCGGTGAGTATTCACACTCCAATCATTGGTAGTGCGCACTTGCCTTGATATAAAGAGGGCGATGAGGAAACCACAGTACTAGAAGCTCATGGAAGCTTCGTGGCTTGGCCTACGGATCAAATACGTCTCACTACTGAAGAGGTATTGACATTTGATATCTTCATTAGACCTTGTTTAGTAGTTACACTATTCATACCTTTTTCATATATATATATTTATATGCTCAATATATATTTTGTTTAATATTATCAATTAAGGAATCAAAAAAGAAGACTGCTTCTACTAGTAAAACCAAGAGAGGTACTAGTAGAACGAGCAACACAAAACAGGGTGCTGCTAAAGCAAAGAGAGCTAAATTTGAAAAATCAGTTGCCCCACAAAAGATTCCTTCTTCAGATCAGCAAAGTCAACCTCCACAAGCATTAGCTTTATTATATTTTTATGCCCAAAACTACCTCAGGGACAATTATATTTTCATTGATTGTCGTCCTGAGTATGTTGGGAGGGACGATGCTACTTACATGGTATCAACATTTGACATAAGCGACATTTATAATCAGGAATGGCTCCTTGATTCATTTTCCACCAAAATGCGACGTTTCATTTAACAGAAAATTTACCTACGTCGCCGAACCGCCCGGTCTCCTTCTTTTTCTTTCTTTTCCTTCTTCCCCGAACCACCCGATTTTCCCACCTTTCTTCTTCCCAGCCTTTGCACCTGCCATCCCCGCCACCGACCTGCAACTCGCCGCCGCCCGTCCGAGATTTTTCCCGGCGATCTCACCTGAGTTGACCAACATTTTCCTCCCTTTCTCTTCCCCTTGTTTTGGCGGCCTCATAAACCCTATCAACTCCCACTATCGCGCGATTTTTCTTCCTTTCTCCCTGCGCATATCCCTTGCCTGTTTTGACTCCCACCGGCCAACTTCGCCGCCGGTGACCCTAACCCTAATTGCATTACCCCTCACCGACCTACAGACTCCTAACCCACCTTCTAAAATCTATAAATACTCCCATAATCTACCCTGCATCGAGCCTTTGGTCTCCAACGTAGAATCCCAACCTTGTCACCGCCTCCACTCCAAACGCCTATCCCACCGTCTCCGGCCAACAACGCCACTCTTCCCGGACACCCTCGTATTCCTTGCACCTCCCTCTAGCTAACCAAACCATTCATCACCCTCAATTATTTCTGCACAATCCTCCCCGACTATGCGAACTTCCCTTCTCGACCAACCTGTTTTCCAGCCCCCGCCACCCTTTGCGCCGCCCTTAGCCACCTCTTCCGCTGCTTCTGCTGCTTCTTTCACCTTCTAAAATGTTCTGCAGATCACCTTCTACCTTCCCCAACCTCTCTTTTCCTCTTTCTCCCTCTCATCCCCTCTCTTTCTTCTTCTCCTCCATTCAGCCACCACCCACCGCCGCCGTGCGCCGCTACCTCTGGCTACGTCGCCACCATCATTCTGTCCTTCTCCTTATGGCTATTATTATTATTATTATTATTATTATTATTATTATTATTATTATTATTATTATTTCATCACTATTATTATTACTAAATTTGGTTATTTAATTTACTAATATTATTATTAGTAGTATTATTTTAGTAAAAGGAATGAAGCCTTTATTGTTATTATTATTGTTACTATTATTATTATTATTTATATTCTCATTGATATTATTTTTAGTATCATTATTATTATTAGGGTAAAGTATTTAACCCTATATTATCAACTTTTATAATATTTCTATTATTTCTATATCTTTAGCAAAGTTAGAATTTTATTAATGGTATTTTTATTAGTATGTTATTATTTGGTTAAAGCCCTAAGGAGGCGTAGGAGCATGCTCCAAGACCGGTGTCGTTTCAGGTAAGGGGTGCTAAGGCCCTTTGTGTGCTCATCTGCATTATGTGCTTCATATGCTATGTATTCTATGTTTGTCATTATTAATTATTTCGTATATGGTATAACGTGGATTTGAGGTATGTTTTTGTATGGCATGTGTACTATGTGTATGTGACGATATGTGTTGTGACCCTGTAAGACATGCATGAGAGGATATCGATGTGGTTTGTGTGGGAGAAAGGATGAAAAAGGAGGATGGGGAAATAGTTTGACTAAGGGAAGTGAGTTGACCTAAATTTATGGTTTTATAAGGAATAATCTAATGTATGGTTTTATATGGAAGAGTATAATTTATGATGTTATATGGGAGAATCGAATTTATGGTTTGTTTGGGAGAATCTAATTTATGATGTTATTTGGGAGAATGTAATTTATGATATTATATGGGAGAATCTAATTTATGATTTGTTTGGGGAAATCCAATTTATGGTTTTTCTTGGGAGATTCTAATTTATGATTTTTTGTGGGAGAATCTAACTTATGGTCTTGTATGGGAAAAATCTAAATTGTGGTTATGAATGGGAGAATCTAATCAATTGTATGGTAAGGATGAATCTTTGGTTTTATGTGATTTGAATCTAGGGTTCGGTAAGGATGAATCTTTGGTTGTGTATGAATTGAATATAAGGTTTTGTATGGAGGAATCTAGGGTTTCAATTATATGGAAGAATCTAGGGTTGCATGGTTGAATTTAGGGTTTCACGTGACATTTTAGAGTTTGCATGAAAAAGTTCAAAGGTTTGCATGGGGAGGTTAATGTCTGCATGGGAATGAAATTTACGGGTGGAAAGATGATTTGTGATGTAAGGAAGGTAATATAAGTGTTGTTTGGGTGTTTGAACACTTGGGATGAAAAATAGTACGTAGGACATTATAAGTGTATGGAGGAGACTGAATTAGGGTTTGGAGTGATTAACTATGGGTTGTTGTGATTAACTAGGGTTGGAGTCAATAATTGTGGTTTGTTATGATTAACTAAGGTTTGGAATGGCTAATTATGGTTGTTATGGTTAAATAGGGTTTGGAGTGGTTAACTATGGTTTGTTGTGGTTAATTAGGGTTTGGTGTGGTTGCTTACGGTTTTTGTGGTATCATTTGTATTTGGTGATTAAAGTGTAATTATGAGGGTGGAGTTTATGACTTGTGATGTGTGAAGTATAAAGAGAATGATTCATGCATGTCCAGGGTGAAAGCTTTTGAATAAGACACTTAAGACATTAATCACGTAAAGTGGAAGATGTTGAGCCGGGCCCAGACCGATCCACCGGCATAATAGTGGTCAGGTACTGCGGTAGCTTGGAGATCGATCCACCAGCTTAATAGTGGTTGGGTATGTTACCCTAGTGACCGATCCATCGGCTAAAATAGTAGGGGATCCTAAGCTCAACGAACCAAACTATATATGTTGTTAATAAGTGGAAAGGTACTAATTACTTACAGTGGAACATCGTGCGAGAAGGGGCCAGACCGATCCACCAGCATATAATAGTGGGAGGGTATGTTACCCTCGCGACCGATCCACCGACTAAAATAGTGGGGTTCCCGTACTCGTATGGACTTAATAAAGAGCATGGTGTGAAATGAGTTATGATCATAGATTAATTAAGTAATGAATTCGGACTATATTGGACCTTGGCCTTTTCACATGATCGTTCATTTGCCATTATGTTATTGTGTTGGTGATTATGCCCTGTTATTATTCTGTATGGATTATGTGCTTATGTGTTGGCCTTAGTGCTCGGTTACCTTACTCAGTACGTAGCATACTGATCACCCTTTTCATGGGTGCTGCTCATTCCCACAAGTAGTGTGCCCTTCTGACTTTATGCAGGTGAGTGAGACATCTGGTGGGGCTGAGTGTTAAGTATGTTTGGCTTGAAGTTCGAGAGATTTATGGCCGTATTTCAGTCTGTATGCAATTTTATTTCCTTCTATTATTTCTTTTGTATTGGAGTTATCCTCTTTGATTTATTACCTTGTATTGAGTATTTATCTTCTTTGATTTCGCACTCTGATTTCTATTTTATTATGGTTTATAAACGTTTATGCGTACTCTGATTTTTAATGAATGATCTTTCGAGTTCTTTTATGAATTGTTGGTTTGAGTTTAATGTAAATCTTTTCTTAGCCTTAGCACTTGGTACTGAAACGGTTGGAGAGAACCGGTTCTGTACTAAGTGTGGCGGTAACATTTCCAGAATTCACAGATTTTAAGTATTTCTATTTTAATTGCTTCCGTTTTAAAAAAAAGTAGTAAATTTTGGGGTGTTACAATGCTATCCTCTATTGTGTTTGTGTGCCCATAATACATAGCTGACATTGGTACAATAAGAGAGGGTAGGCACATAAACTATTTAGCGGATCGCATTTTGATTGAGGGACACAACAAGCTCTATCTCATTCCTCACCTCGCAATTGAACATTGGGTTTTGTATGCCATCCAACCTGATCTTAATAAAGTCTACGTGTTTGATTCCCTTCGAACCTATAATGTGCCTTTTGAAGTCGCTCGTCATGGTGGGAAGGAATTTATCAACATGTTAGTATACTTTTAACTTCTTACTTCATTAGCTTATTTATACTTATATTAGCCTAACTTTCATTATTTGAGGTATATATGCGTACTTACAATATTGTGTATCCAACTCTATTTATTAGGGCACTACAGACAACGTATCAAAGGAGAGGTAGGAATGGTGTCCCAGACCCAAAGAATGTTCAATACGAGTCTGTCATAGTAAGTAGGAAGATAACTATTTCATATTTTATTTTAATTAAAACTAATATCTAATAGTTAGAGAGCTAACTGAATTCATTTGATAGTGTCCACAACAGCAAAACAACAATTAGTGTGGATACTATATATGTAGAGTAATGGATCTGATAGTCCAAAATAGATCGGTCAACATAGATCCTAGCCATGTATGTTTTCTTTTCGATATTTTTCCATTAATGAATCATGACATATATGTTTGGTACTTGACGTAAGTGCTAACTGTATATTAATCGAAACTTGGGCATTGTAGTTTTTCACCGATGATTATGCACAAGGCCAGCAATACAATGTTGAAGAAATTGATGAAGTGAGAGACCAATGGGCCAAGCACGTGTACTCATTCATTCGGTATTAGGTAGAGATCTATATATTCTACATGCATGTTTAGGTTTGTATTTTGTCTATGTCTTTAAGTCTTCTAGGCTAGATTTATGAACATTTTACTTTGGGGTGTAGAGCTACCAAATTGTGGTATGCCTACTAATTTTTATTCTTAAGTATATATGTTCTGTATATTAAGACATGCATATTAACTAGGGATTGATTGAATTTATGGTGTGATTGCAGATTTGTTATGAATTGATATTATTTTACAATGCATATTTGGTAATTATTTGAACATGCAACTATTTATGTAGGCAGGAGCAAAACTGCAAAAACTTTTAAAAAAATTGTAGTTTTAATAACGGTTCTTCTAAAACCGTTACTAAAACTACAGTTTTTAATAACGGTTCTTATGCAAACCGTTATTAAAAATGTACATTTAATCTCAAATTTATGCTTATTTAATACGTATTAGGGTTTAATAAATGCCTAAATAATGTCAGAAAGTCTAATTGGATGATGTTTTAACAACGATTTTTGTAGTAACCGTTATTAAAACCCTCTTTTTTAACAATGATTTTTCTTAAAAACCGTTATTAAAACTACTTTTTGGGGTAGTGATAGCATGAGGAATTCTTAAAAGTATTATTGTTGTTTGGGGTCCTTAAATGATTTAATGGATAATTTGGGGAAAACTATCTTATAATGATAATACCATTATTCCATGTATAAGATCTAGAGGTTGTACAGATTTTTGAATATGTTGTTAATGTTTAACATTATGAGGTTATCTATTGGAATTGGTAATCATGTAAATTCATGGGAGGTGTTATGACAAATCTATAGAATTTGGGTTTAGTACATTTCTATGAGTAATATATTGGGATGAGATTATTAATGTATGTGTATGGGAATTAGCTTGTACTTTTTGGGTATAATAATAATGATGGGATTTGGAGATGATATAATATAAGTTGTGTGGATTAACCAATATGGGAGAATGAATACTATATGGTGTGTAATTAGGGTTTGAAATGACTTATGGACTTAGACCTTTTCTATATGTATATCTATTATAATGTGTTCTATGTTTGAGAATCAATCTTAAATAAAATACTAATCACTTAAAGTAAAAGAGCACGTGAATTGGGCTAAAGTGATCTATTTTTCTATATATATATATGTATGTATATATGTATGTATGTATATGTATGTATGTATGTATGTCATCCCTTTCCACTAGGAAGAATAGTGGCTCGGGAGTGTTTTATCCCGAGAAGATGTTTTTAATCTCCGTTCCATCGGAAAGAATAGTGGCTCGAGAGCATTTTGCCCTGAGAAGATACTTTAGTCCATTTCATTGTATTAAAAATATTAGGGCCCCTACTCATTGTGAAATGAAAAGGTAACATTATAAATTATGAAAAAGAAACTAATAATTTAAAGTAGAAGAATACATGAGTCAAGACCAAGGTGATCTATTTTTCTATATGTATGTATGTATTCCCGTTCCACTAGAAAGAATAGTGGCTCAAGAGCATTTTGCCCTGAGGAGATGTTTTAATCTCTGTTCCAATAGAAATAATAGTAGCTCAGGTATGTTGTCCATGAGAATAGTTTCAAATCATTCCATCAGTTTAAGAATAGTGGGGTTCCTACACTCAACTTATGTAAAAGAATGAAAATGGATTATACTTAATATAGGAAATTGGACCATTGTCTATCTTATGAGATATTTCATTTATTTGGTTATCTCACTTATTATCTATTGTGAAAGCATGTGCTATTTGTATCCTTGTTTAGATAGTATTGTTTCCTTGCTCACTACGTAGTGTACAAACCACCCATTTTATCGGTGTTGCTTATTCCCACTAGTAGATTTGCCCTTTTTTGCAGGTGATTGATGATTATTAGCTTAATATGCTTGCCTTGGGTGAGCGCTAAATGATTTGATAAAGGATATAGTTATTAGGATAACTCTAAATCCCTTTCGACTCTTAGTCCTCTGTTTTTACTATTTATTTCCTTCTCTCTATTTCGTATCCTGTATCGCGGTGAAATTAAGTGCTTCCCACACCTAATTCCTAGTTATAAGGTTACTTTTGCCTTGCAGGCGATATAGACTGGACATAGGGAGTACCTCTTCTATGTTGGATGAGGCATGACACTACTATGTTTTGTGTTTTGGCTTCCGCTATTAACTCTTTAAAATAAAATTTTTAATTTCCAAAATTTGGAGGTGTTACAGTATGCACCAAGTACAAGCACTATCTTACCACAAGTAAAAAAACACGACTACTCAAATCTTGTTATCAAGATCAATCATATAGTTACTCAAAACTCTAAATTTATGTAAATTTTACTACAAAAATGGTCTAATATCTTTCACGTTATGCCCTAACTAGAAAAATGTACCTCAAAAAAAGTTCCAACCACGAGAAGATATATGGGTTAAGGGCAACGTAATGTGGTAACTACTAACTACCCCATAAAATGAAGCAACCTAGGAAAACTAACAAAAATTTTACTTATGATACTAATATAGATAAGTTAGGCATAACAAGGATAATAAACAAACCACAAGACCAACACTTAAATACAATAGTAATTACAATAAATTCACTTACACTACACAAACACACTCCTCACAAAGATAATTTTGGTTTCAAATGACAAATTTTCAAACTAAAACCGTTAGATATCCAACTAGAAAACCATTTTGAAACATGAAATGTTTAGGATTTTCAATTCCAAAGCCTTGATACTAAATTTTAACACTCCCATTTTTCACTTATATGAAATTTCATTTAAAAAGAATAAGGCAAAGGCCAAAACCATAAATAGGGAGTGTTACCAACACACCTAACATAAAATAGATCTCCCTCACTTGTCTCATTCTAGGTGTAAGGCTAAAAACTACTCTAACCAAACCTGAATCATCATCTAAACTAAATCACTAAACCAAATCATTGTTGATGAAATCAGCTAAAATCCTATAAAGCCAACTAAGATTTTAACACTTTACAAAGCAACATGGAAATAAGTGTTTGTTTATAACACTAAATAAAAATTGCAATACAATTCCCTCGAATTATGGAATATCTAAAAACAAATACAAACATCCTTGAGAGACATAAATTCGGGTACCCCTAACTCTTAGCCCATGCTTATAATCATAATAGAAATCAAGCAAAGGTACTTGCACATATACATCTAAACAAGTGTAATACTAGTATGATAACATACTAGCGGTAACATGCAAACATTTAACATTTGATCATGACACAAAAAAAAATATTGATTAACATGCAATATTGTAAACAAAGAAAATAACATGCTCACATATTATCACATCATCATGGCATAATGGGTAAGATATGAATAAAGATGCTATCATATAAGACCAAGTGAAATAAAAGAAATAGCTATATAGGAAAACAAGATAAAGAAAAGAACAAGCTATGTAGAATAAAGAGATTGGTAGGAGAGTTCACATCACAGGCTAATGTAGAATCACATGACATAGCATAACAAATAAATCATGGATAAAGAAGGATCCACAACCCATGAGATATCATAGGAGGAATATGAAAAAAAAAAACATACGCACATGTGTTCATAAAAAAATGACATGAAATAAGAATAGGAGAACAAACTATAATAAAATATCATAGTACATTCACATGCATATAAATATTCACACTTTCTAAACTATCCATTACTACTCACATAAACTTCACTTATTTCCATTGAATTCCTTTCACATAATTTCACACAACCAATTCTTTTACTAAAATACATTATACCATATACTTCACGTATAAAATTTCCAAGCACAAAGGCTACAAGACATCTACAAATTAATTATAAAGGGCAGCGAAACACAAAACACCCACGAAATACTCATTAAGAAACTAAAAACTCAATACACCCTCGAAAACCACTCATTACCTTAACTTTTTAAGTGTACACATCGCCTAAATGACTTATAAGTCACATATAAAGTAGAAAGATATACTTTGTAAAAGGTATAGAGACTAATAGCACATATAAATACTCTGACACTAAGAAGGATAGCACCATATGAAATAATAGAGAAGGCATCTAACACACAACCCTACATCGGAGGCCATCCTGAGGCCACATAGGGTGGGCTATATAAAATCACTAGCTAGCCCACGATGGGTAGTTAGCATAATTCATCTTTATATCATTTCTTTCACTTATCACATGGATTATTAAACATTTTCAGAATATATGCAGAGCAACAATCTAATTATTTAAAATCAACACTTGGGATAATATACAAAATTACCACTCAAACACACCATGAAGGGTCATAAAATCACTTATTAAAATTCCACACGCTCTCTTAATAAAATCTAATCATGTCATTATGCATTGATGCTATAAATACCTGCATAAAAACATGCTCAACACCATAACCACATCTAACATACTTTAATGCCAAAATAACAATCATACAATCTTAATTCAATAATCTCATGCCAAGGGTCAACATCAAACATGCATAGATTCAACCAAACATCCAAGTGCTCAATGGATCATGCTGGCACTATCATATTCAATTAGACCTCATGCTCATAAAATAGAACATCCAATTAAACATTCAAGCATCAAACCAAGTATTAGGGTAAACTTGATTGCCTAGCTCATTGAGGACACACATGCATCTATCATTTAAAAAGAGGAAACAGTCATGCTATTGTTATGATTTAGGATGGGGTGTGTTGCTACAGTGGTGGTGTGCTACAATTGTGATGCTTTGTTGTGGTGGTTGAAGATGAACTATTGCTCATTGGTTGCTACTTGTGTCACTAGTTGGTGCATGTGTTGTTGGTTGGTTGTCATATTCGTTAATCGCATTCGTCAGTATAGTATGTCTGGTGGCTTTAGGAAAATAATGAAGGATGTGGAAGAGAGATGAAAACGTTTTGGCTACTTGGGTTAAAGGGTCAAGCTTGAAACTCCCCAAATAGCTCCATGGGTTTGTCTTCACATATAGAAAAACAAATGAAATGTAAAGAAAGAAATGGTAATAAAAGAAATAGGGTTATCAATGCCGAATGTTTTTTTCACACACAAAGCAATAAAAAAATATCTAAAATAAAATAGTTAAAACATAATTTAAATTGTCAAAAAATTCAATAGAAATAATGTTGTAAGAAATTATAAACACTTTTTCAAATGAAAATCAAAATAGTTATCCAATTAAATGCTATTGTAAATGTTATTTTTAAAAAAATATATTGTAACACTTATTAAAACAAAAATATGATTTCAAAATAAATTTTAAATTATATCGAGAATTTTTTTTATAAGATTTTGACTGACCTTAAATAATTTAAAATATTTTTGAAAAATTCCTCTATAAACCAAAATGGAAAAATAAAATAAAAAATTATTTTTGAAAAAAATTCATAAATATGTTGTTACAGATAAAAATTTTAAAACGTAAAGATTTGTTACAGATAAAAATTATTAAATAGATTTTACCATTTTAAAGGAATTTTATAATTTAAATGAAATATTTTTTATAAATGAAATATAACTCCAAATTAAAGTTATAATCACACGATGAAGTCATAATCATAAATAACCTTAAAATATTATAATACAACATGTGATGTAAACAGAAATATTTTTGAAGAAAAATAATAAGAAAACATACGAGTTTAATAAAATCATAGTCATAAATAAATTTATTTAGCAATATCCTTAATGAAAAATGATTAAATAAATTTCAATATGAATTTGAAACAGAAGATGAAACCATAAAATTAATATAAAATTTTATTAAATATTTATGCAAATTATAATTTTAAAAAATAATCCATTCTAAGTAAAATAAAAAACAAATCTCATAAATCAAAACAAATATTTTATAAGAAATAGGTTTTTGAAAAGTAGGGGAGCTACAATAAGATTATTAAATCGTGTAAGCACAAGACAAAGGGATAAAATGGTGGAAAACCAGAGAATCATATCCAACCCCTTCACTTTAGTGGATGAACTTGAAATGAAGGTGAAAGCAAGGATTCTCTTCACTTTATAAGTAATTCTCTTCAGTTACTTAGGAAAAGTAGTAAAGTACTAAAATAAAGATTGTAGAATATGAATAGGATAAGGAAAATGATGAGGGAAGATGTAACACCCCCATTTTTCTTGACTTCAAAACTTTATTTTGAAGGTAAAATACGAAAGCACAAACCAAAAATAAGGGCTACCACCACATTTATAATGAGGAGAGGTATACATATTCACCTAACCCATGGCATATGCAAGTCTAGATATAAAAAACATTAAATAACAATAAATAATGTTGTAAGGTAAACCTCTTTACATTACAAAATCTTAATATAAGGCTACAATGTCAAATTAAACCAACTAGAACCAAGTGTAGAATATCCCAACATGAGACAAAATAACGAAATCCCTACTCTCTAAGTAAAACTTGAAGTTGTAACCAAATCACATACACTAAAAATACTAAAATAATAATTTGTTTAATATAAAAGTGTCAAGTAAACACACCTAATCCTAAGCAAATAACATGATTTCCATAACATACTTACATGTATTATGAATATGATGAAACCTATCATGATACATCACTAAAGTACACAGCCAATATAAAAGATAATAATTCTTAAAACATGTTATCATGCTACTCATGCTTCCAGAGGTAGCTTAATATACCTAAACCCTAACATGTCCCAATCATACCATGTATATGCAATGCAACATGACAAGCTCATGTGTAAAATTAGGATAATACATATACCAATATGCAACACTACTAATCCATTCATGTAACATGTACATACTAGATACATATGTCATTTTGACACCTTAATTGACATAGTAGCCACCCATCTAAACAATATTACAATTGTAATCCACCAAAGAACCATCTCAATCAAGCTCAACAACCATATAATAACCAAATGATAATTACATGAATTATCCAACAAAAACTCATAATCAAAGATAGTGTACATAATGCAAATCAAACCACATACCCAAATTAACTTTATTTATTACTTGAGAGGGATCTAAACATTGTAACCTAGGAATACTAAGATGTCCCTATCATACATGTGCACAAAGACAACACAATACCCACCCATATTAGAGCACCTAATTCTTAAGTATATATACCCCCTAAGAAGTCCAAAACACTAAAAAGCATATACTAGGGCACACCAACAATTATCAAACCAAACTGAGGGCTCTAACCCCCATATCAAGGGTGGCTAACCTTAAAGAGGAAATAAACCATTCCCAACTTAAGATCTACCACTTTAAAAATTAGTGTCTTACTCAAAATTGACATTATTCACTAATGAATACAAAGGTGCAATATTAACAATTCTTACTTCCAAGCTTTCTAGGTAAGGAATAAGTCACATCCCCATAAGATGAGTCATATCTCATCGAATATCAAAACCACACAAAAGGATCTAAAGGAACCATAATCAAAATCAAGCTAGTAGTCCAAAATAACTCAATTTTTAAACCAATAAAACCTTAACAAGGGCATAATCCAAACCAAAACCAAGCCCGACCTTATACATAAATCAAACCAAACCATCAAAACTAGTGGTATAGTCCAAAATGTCAAAACTAGAGGCATATAAACCAACCAAGTAAAATTTATTTAATCTAAAATCCTAAAAAATTCCTTAAAGAAAAATAATTACATCTAAGTCCATCAAAGACCAATTCGATGGTGGAAAACAACTCACGATGCCCAAATGGGTCAAATGGAAACTTTTCCAAAAAAACATTATTCATATACGATGGAAAATGCCACTTTATACCGAGAAGCTTAAATCTAAAAACTAAAATATTTTATTACCAAGAACTATTATTCATCGAAAAACCATCAAATTATTATTCATGAAAGAAACTATTTACATCAAATCACTATTAACATTAAAACACTATTACTACTAAAATTCTATTCCCATTAAAAAGTACTATTCCATTTAAATACCCAAAAAAAACATTAAGAAATTCCAAATCAAGAATTAAACCTAAATTATAGAAATTAAAAATGATTAACCAATAACAAATGAATAAACTCAAAAACATCAAGAACACTTGAATAAAACCTAAAGCTTCCCAAACTTTCACCAAAATTTTAACATCCTAAATATTGCCAAATCAAAGCAAATTATACATAAAACTTATCCTAAACATGTTCAAAAATATCATGGTATAATTAGGTTTCCAAAAAAATCAAGAACAACTCACAAAATCATACAAAATTGAATTATCTAAATAAAAGGCCTAAAGCCAACCAAACTTAAATCAAAATAATCATATCCCTAATATGCTCAAACCTATTCATGTTATGAAAACTTATAGCCAACAACCACCACCAAAATCTTCCCTAAAATTAAACCATCAAAGACACACAAACTCAAGAAAAACTTAACATAGGTATATAATCAAACATCAATTCTATTTGATATGGTTTTTGGAGTGCCATTAATCCCAAGCTTTAACACTTGAGAAAAATAACAAAAATAAACCTAGAAAAAACATATAAAGGGTTAGAGAAAGAAATCCATAAAAACCGAATCAAATAAAAATAATTAATGGAGAATGGGTACAAGAACTAATCCTCAAATTTGAAATTATTCCCACCAATCAATCATAATGAGAAATGGAAAAGAATGATATGAAATTTTGAAGGATAAAGGAGGGAAAAGGTTTTGGTGGTAAAGAGAGGAAGGAGAAGAAAAAATGACTATGTTTTGCTAAGGGAAAAGACTTAAGAATTAAGTTAAACAAATAAGGGCATGAGGGTCATTTCACTTGGGGAAAATATCTAAAATGGAACAAAGGCATGGAGGTCATGAATTTCAATATGCAAGGCAGCCAAATGAGTAATATCCAAGCATGTCATGGGAAGAGGGGAGAAGAAAGAAGAAAAACTAAGGGTAAAGTGGTAATTTAGTTTTTAAAAAGCAAAATCCAATTTTCCCACAACTTTTAAAGCAACCACGAAATTGAGAGCATAAATGAGTATTTCCCATGAGTTCTTATGAATAATGGAAGACTCATATGCATTGTCATAAAGTTTGGATAAAAATTGAGGAAGAGAAATTAAATTTGATGATGTAAACTTATCTAATAACATATAAACTACTTTAAAATGATATAAAATATAATGGAATATTTGTTTAATCCCATTTAGCTAAATAATACTAAAATAAGATGATCCCAAAAGTTTTGTCAAATTGTGATAACAAGAAAGGGCTTAAAGAGGCTTAAAACACGCAATTAAGGCCCACCGGAACGATAAATAGTACTTTTTTATTACCAAGTACTTGGTTTGACATCTTAAAAAGGCCTAGGAGATTAAGAGAAATGTGAGGATTTCAAATATATATACAAAAGAAGAATATGAAAATAGTTTGGGAGCTAAAATGGCTCAAAAGTCTCACAGACACACAATTGTTTTTAAGAAATGACAAGGATTTATGAACGAAATGTTCTAAAAACACAATCACCAAACAAAGGGAAATTAACCTCCATCAATGCCAATCTTAAAGAATTATGGTTTTCCAAAATATTGAGGCATTATAGAAGAAGGAGAAAGGTGAGTTTACAGTTAAAATTTTTCTTTTAATTGTAAAAATAAAAAAATGAGTGAAGGAGAGATGGAAGCAAGTAACTAATAAAACCTAAGGGTTGTTGCTAGATTTACAAAAGCTAATCAAATCCACAAAAAAAAAAACTAAACTCCTTTTGGTCAAAACCTAACCCATTAAAATCTTAGAAACTCATTAACCTAACCTGACCCAAACCCAAAACAACCTTAATCTAACTAATGACCGAGCAAACTTGGAACTTGAAATCAACCTGACCCAATATCAATTGACCTAAAAACACCAAATTTAATATTAATTCATGATGAGCATGTACATGTTTAGAGGAATCTAAAAATGTCATATTTATTTATCATCAAAGAATATTAACCTAAACTCAACTATAAATGGTAAGTTGATCTAAGATAAAAAAATAATTTTGAAATTAATAAACCAAACCAAAGACAAGAAAAAAAAACTAAAAGTAAAAATAGTCAAATAACCTGACGTAACTTGATAAATTGACTCAAATCTGTAATGACCCACGCTTAGTGCTAACCTGAAGTAACTTAAGCAAAACCGATAAATTAACCTAATATTGATATGATTCAACCCTATCTCAACTCAAACTAATAAATTAACTAGAATTTACACAAAATTGAAATAACCCAAATTGAAGTGACTCAATTTGAATATGTCTTGCATTGTTAAATTAACATAGTTTTACTCAACCCTAGAATAGCCTAATCAACAATTAACTTAGCCCAAACTTAACCTGACTTGTCAAATTAATCCAAAATGACCCATACTTGACACGTCCTAGAAATATGACCTAAATCTATGATAACCCAAGTAGGGTCTAGATAATAAAATGACCTAAAATGGCATGATCTGACCCACGAATGACTTGACTCGAGAATAACACAACTTGCTACAACTCAACCCACTAAACCCATTTGACACATCTAGTTGTTGTTGGCCCTAGAAAAAGAAAATAAAAGAGGGGGTGATAAGATCTTTCACACCAAATGACAAGGAAGAGATGATAGTGTGATGAGGGGTATGAGGTGTATAGGCTAAAATTAAAGAAAATGGAAAATGTATACATATTGTAGGAGGAAAATTACAAGGAAGGTGAGGAAAGTAAATCAATAGATCACTTATTAATATGTTGTTGTAGCATCTAAAAATCAAATGAGAGAGGATGATAGAGTACACATGAGAGGCCTAGTAGGATAAACATAAAATAATTTACTTTAATGCAAATTTATTGGATTAATATCTCCAAAATTATGAATATAATCCTATAACCCTTAAAAGTTATAATTTATCTACAAAGATCAAAATTATAAATATTCAACATCATTAGATCAAGTTTTGAGATCAAAATAGATGTAAAGAAGATAATCAAGTGGAACAAGTTAATTTATTTTGGCTAATCAATTGACTGGTATTGCTAGACCAAAAAATAAAACATACAGCAACAAATTGATTGGTCTTGCCTTACTAGTAAACCAATCTTTCAGCTTAAATATTATTTTCTTAAGTTAATTTTAAATTTAATTAACTTCAAAATATTTTATATCAAATATGTTTATATAGAGAGAGTATTTATTATAGAATATAAATTCCTTAAAATAAGAGAAATAACATTATTATCCCTAAACCTCCTCAAGCCAATATATGGATAGCATTTCCACACATTTTTATCAAGAAAAACACTGACATGTTGGTTATAATGAAAGAAAAATGAGTTGTGGGAGATATCTCACCAAAGACAAACACGGCACTTGGGTTTTGTAAGAAATGTTAAGTGTTTAAATAGTATAGATGATGGACTTTGGGCATTACGTGAACTTCTCCTCCTTAATAATATAGGCATCAAAGGCCTTTTCATTGAGTGTGATGCTTTGGTTGCTTGTAACCTATTGCATGATGCTACTTATTTCAATCATCTATGCGGCATCACTTCTTATTGTAGGGAGATTTTAGATGAATTTATAGATGTTGGAATTCATTATATCCATAAAGAAGGGTATTTTACGATTAATAGATTAATTAATATTGACTATAACTTTTTGATGAACTAATTTTTGGGGACATATGTCAAGACTTGGCTAAGTGTTATGTATGGCTACTTATGAACTGGTTATTTGATGTTTTAGATGTCCAAAAATTGATATTTGTGATCTAATACAAACCTTTAAATAGTCCAAAGTTTTAGATCATATTACAAAAAATCCAAAGAATATCCAATATAAATTTTAAATACAAAAACTACAATGAAATTCAATTATGATCACAACTAAACAAGAGGGCCAACAATCAAATTCAGCCTCAACAACAACAACATCAAACACAAAGGATACCATTGGTAATGATTTACTACATCAAACACAAATGAGATCATTGAAAACAATTGCTAATAACAAACAAAAACAATATCATTCTAAATCAAGAGTTAACTATCTAACAAATTATATGTTGGGGTCTCTTGCAAAGTAACTTAAACTCTCACTTTTTAATGTGCATAAGTGGTATTTCTATATTCATTTTCTCTAAATTTGTTATAAGAAAAAAAATCATTTTGTAAGTAAATATCTCATAAGAATTAATCAACTAAAAACAAAAAAGATATGATTGTGAAATTATATTCTTCAATTATTTCAAGATACTCTAAATTTTCTTCCAATATTAATAGCTCTTATAATCTATGAGGCTGATATTGTGCACAAATTCAAGCGCCCACCATGCTTCCCTTTAAAGAACTCCAAAAATAATCAAGCACATGGCCTCTAGTGCTAAAAATTTATTTTGATGCAATAGAAAATATAGGCATAGCCATGATATCCTTGGTCATTACAATTATGAAAGGACGCCTTAATTCATTCTTCCTCCACTGACTTAACACATCTTTAAGATTAAGAAAAAACTCAACTTGCTCACTCATTCCTTCATTGATCTCCACTAAATTATCATCTAAGTACCTATCTATTTTAGATTTTTCCTTAATATTTTAGCTTTTCTTAGTCATCTTAAACTTTTTAGACATTTATCTTCTTGCGCCATGCCCATCTACAATAGATGATTGTGAAACCTCAAAATCACTAGTAGAGGCGAACCTTGCTTTATTAATAGATACTTGTGACATAAAGATATATACAAAGTCTTCAAGAGCTTCCCTACATTCTGACATAAAGATGCACTAGGACCACTACAATAAACTCTAAATTCATCAAAATTAGAGGCACCCTCATTCACATCACTCAAAACACCAAAAACATCATTTATTATCCAATCAACATAAATTATTATGAAAAATTGCAACAACAAATGAAATACCCCAAAACCCTAATTTAAGAAATTATGGCAAAATAATAATTTATTAGAAAAATTAATTAAATAAACTATTTTTATAAAAATAAGAGGGAATTAATTAAGGTAAATCTATAAGAAATTAGTAAATAATTTAAATAGGAAAATTTTGAGTATTTTGCTAATTAAAATGGAATTTAGGAAAACCCTTTCAAAATTCCTAAATTAACCTAAAAAGATAATTTAATTATTATTTTAATATTAATACTTTATTAAATATCCTAAAATACCCAAGATATATTAATTAACCCCAAACCCACCTTTTTCCTTTTTCTTTTCTTTTTCCCTCTTTTCTTCCTTTTTCTTTCTTTTTTTCTTCTCTTCCTTCCTTTTTCTCCTTTCCCCCCGACCAGGGTTGGCCTGCCTTCAGCCCAAATCCTCCCCTTCCCCTACGCGGCCCAGGCTCACATCATTTTTTTCTCCTCTCCTCGCCATTTCGGCCTTTCCCTTTTCTTTCTTCTTTTCTCCTAGACCGTCGGTCCAGCCCTTCCCATGCGTTGTCTTCTTCCTCCCGCGCCTACAACTCCTTCAATCAGTGCCAGATTTTCTGCCTCCAATCATGATGTTTAACCCGCTATTCTCCTCCTCTCTTCCCTGTCGTCTTCCCCATCACTTCATCTCGGTTGGCCATTCCCTCTCTGCTCGTGCCATCCCGTTTTCCCTAACAAGAAATGGCATATGAAGGTAGACCTATGCCGGCCTACCCTCGCTGGTCGGAGCCCCATAACCCTTACCCCCTACTCTCCCACTCCCCTTTGTCGTTTTCCCTTCCAATCGAGCTATATATACCCCCGAACGCCGCCATAATCAGGTTTTGATTTTGGCAGCCCAAAACCTCAACCTACGCACCACCGCCGATCAGACCCTTGTTTCTCCGCCGTCGGCCATCGCCACCGCCCACTCTAGCCACCAAAACTTTCCCTCCACCGCCCTCTATGCAACTAATCCACCCTCCTTCCTTGCCTTGCCCTACACGAGCCACGCCAGCCGTGCAAAGTCACCCTCCTGAACAACCCCTTTTGACCCTGCGCCACCCCTCGTGCCTTAGTTTGCCGCTGGTTCTGCCACCTCTAGTG
This sequence comes from Tamarix austromongolica, assembly GCA_039764185.1. Classification (NCBI taxonomy): domain Eukaryota; kingdom Viridiplantae; phylum Streptophyta; class Magnoliopsida; order Caryophyllales; family Tamaricaceae; genus Tamarix; species Tamarix austromongolica. Next base: position 38,509,500 of record CM077808.1, on the reverse strand, counting down.
CCACCTCTACCCCCTAAAAAAACTAGAGGACCTTAATCTACCTCCCTACACCTCTATTTTCCCCTACTTCCCTCTCCTCTAGCCTCCACATCCATCTCTCCACCACCCTTCTTCCTCCACCGCCGCCGCTGCCACCGACTCCACCACCAAGCCTAGGTGGTATCCCAATTTCTTAACTCTTAAACCCTTTTATAGAAGTGTTAATGATTTTAATATTAATAGTAATATTGTTAACTATTATTATTATTATTATTATTATTATTATTATTATTATTATTATTATTATTATTATTATTATTATTATGTTCTAACCCTTGTTCTAGAGAGATTTCTAATTAATGGTAGTACTATGTAAAAGACTACAACTTTGTTATTATTACTACTATTACTATCCTTATTATTATTGTTGTTGTTGTTATTATTACTACTACTATTATCATCATTATTATTATCATTACTTTTTTACTAATAATACTAATACTAATGTTGGCCATTACTTTTATATTATTTTCATCACTAGTATTACTACGACTACTACTACTACTACTACTACTACTACTACTACTACTACTACTACTACTACTACTACTACTACTACTACTACTACTACTACTACTACTACTACTACTAATAATAATAATAATAATAATAATAATAATACGAACAACAACAACAACAAAAACAATAATAATATAAATGAGGGTAAGTGAGGTATAAGGGGAGAGTTGAATCTAAGGATCTTGACATATGGGGTGTTAAAATAGTTTGGGTCGTGTGGGGTAAAGAAGGATGTGCCACATAGGCCCAAATCAGGGTTTTTCTAGAGAAAACCCTAGGGAGGACTATGAATGGGCTTAGTGGTATGAGGTGGTGGGCTTTGACCCATTTGCAACGGAATTAGGCTTCTAGTGTGTGTAATGGAATAAGGAAGGAATCTCAAGGCAGGTAGGAGGTGCCAGAGTCTCAAGATATGGGACGGGTCCCTCTTGGGAGGATAGAAGTAGAAGATTGGTGGCATGCATGTCAAGGGTAAAGAAAATCATCAAATAAGACACAAATAAGACACTAATCATTTAAAGAGAAAGATTGTTGAGTCGGGCCCAGACTGGTCCACCGGTGAATAATGGTGGCCAGGAGCTGGGGTGCCCTAGCGACCGATCCACCGGCAAATAATAGTGGCCAGGAGCATTTTGCTCTATACGATTTTTAGTCCACCATCTATAATAGTGGGGGATTCCATGCTCAACAAACTAAACTTAATGAAGTTAAGATGTGGGAAATACACTAAGTACTTACAATGAAACACCATGTGAGTCGGGTCCAGACCGGTCCACTGGCAAATAATAGTGGCCAAGAGCATTTTGCCTTGGAGATCGGTCCACCAGAAAATAATAGTGGTTAGGAGCATTCTACCCTATATGTATTTCCAATCCACCAGCTATAATAGTGGGGTTCTCACACTCGCATGGATTAATAAAGAGTATGTGTGTAATGAGTATATCATTAAGAAATCTAAATAATAAGTTTATCTGGGACATAACCGCCCTCATTACCTATATTATTACATGTTGCCTATATGATCATTCTTGTGTTTTTCCTTAGTTATACGGTTACCTTGCTCAGTACGTAGTATACTGACCACCCGTTTCATAGGTACTGCTCATTCCCATGATCAGAAGACCCTTCTAACTTAGTGCAGGTTGGTGATTCTGTCTTCGATGCCTACGACGCTTATGAGGCATCGAGCAGGGCTGAGAGTTGAGTCTGGACCTAACTTGGGGGTCAAGAGTGACGTGGCCAAAGTCTACCATCTGACTTATCTTTCCTATATTGTTATATTTAGTTTATTTCTAATGTATGATGTTTCTGATGTTTGGAACTTTAAAATTGTACTTTTGGACTGTACCTTTTGATTACCGCACTCTAATTTCCTACACAATTAATGACTCATTTCTTTTATAAATGCTCGTTTTAATTATCGACTCGTGTTTGATATCTATCCCAATCAGCCTTAACACTTGGTATTGGAACGGTAGAAGTGAACAGGATGGTACTAAGTGTGGTAGTAATATCCCCATAATTTAAGTTTTTGGTGATTTCTCTTCGGCTAAACATTTTCATTAAACGAAATTTTTCAGTTGTAAATTTTTGGGTATTACAACAAACATCAACAAATTTACATTCTTTTTGTTAACCTAGTACTTAGAAAACTTATCTTTAAACTTATAGGCCATCACTTTCACATCTTCATCACCACTTTCATAAATACAAGAATCAATCCATGTACCCATAAAAGCAACTTCTTGCAAATATATACTTCTAATAACATAAAGAGAACCTAATTTCCTCAAAGTAACTTCATAGAATATTTTCAAGAAAGACAATAAACAACAAATAGATTCCTAATTCTCATCGAAAGGGCTATCCCTAGTCTTTTTAAACTTATCAACATACTTATTATCATCTTTCAACAAGTAAAAAAGCCTTTTTAATCACTATAACATAATTAAGGATCATGTAATTAGATTTCCATCTAGTTTTAACATCAAGTCAAAGTAATTTATTGGTACTCACTTATTCAACACAAATCATAAACTTAGCTAGATGGGCAAGAGATGATCACACATATTTCACAATTGATTGGACTTTTATGACTATATTAATGTTTTCTTTTAAATCCTTTTTTACAACCAAAATTAAAAATATGGATATCACACCTCATAAGTAAAACCATCCCCATTCAAAATTAGTCCACCACCATAAATGCTAATTCTTCTCTTCAAGTATTTGATGCACAAATCATTAAAAATAGTATTGTCAATATTTATAGTAAAACAAATTGTTAATTCTCTAATCAAAATTACATATTTCAACTACTTTCACAAGAATACCACTAATATGACCATCCACATGACAAAAATTAAGATTTTTTTTATAATAAATTTTATTTTTTATCTATATAATGACCAATCAAGCACAAACAACCAAGATTTTAGCATGAGGTTCAACAATTAGTAATGAGACTAGCCTGATAATCAGTTTCTAAAAATACTATTTCTAATTTTCCTTCTCTACCATAAATATTTTATAAAAATATCTAGTCACTATCACCATAGAAGGTATAACAAAATCAGACTGAATAACTTTTATTTTAAAAAATGATAAACACATTTCTTTCACCAAAACATAAAGGGCACCTCATCCACAATAGTCATCCTTGATAAATCTTTCATCCACCCTCTTGATTTTTTTTAGAAGTAGTCATAACTTTCATTGAGCCTATGTTGGGATTATTTAACCTATCACCCTTTCTTTCTTACCTCATCTAAATGAATAAGGGCCACTAGACTCATATTTTTCTCTTAATTATTTGGAGTTTCTTTGCAAAAATTAATATGATTTATCATAATACTAGTTCCTTTATTTAGATCAACAATATAATCTTTCCCACAATAATAACAGGTTGCTCTCAAAGTATTAGTATACATCTTTGTAAAATGTTCCCACTCCTAAGATTTTTTCTTCTTGTTCTTACCTTGAGATGCTAATGGTCTAGCTGCACTTGAACTCAAAGAAGAAGTATATGCATTTTATTCCTCGTCAATGGTTGGTAAGTCATCAACAACTTATTCCACAAATAGAGATAAGTTTTCCACCTCTTTAGCTACCATATATCTCTCCCTATTGACAGCCATAATTGATTAGAGTTGAAAACCAACCAAAAAAAAAGACGAATATTAACATTTCTCCAACCAAACATAGCAACCATGTTCTAGAATAATAGCAAAATTGATTAAACTAAGTAAAAAAATGCAAGCTTAATATATAACAAAACTTCTAAAACTAAGTAAATTCAATACACAACCAAACATCAAAGTTTTAAAAAGTCAAAAAGTCAAAACTAAGTAAACAATGACAAAATATTCATATTTTTCTCAACAAAAAAATAAAAATAAACTTCCTCTAGAATATAATTTAAAAAAAAACAACACACAACAAGGTTGCTAAAACTAAGCTAAATCTAACTAAAATAACTAAAACAACACATTAAAATTAGAACCCTAAAAAGATTATAAAATATAGGTTTAATCTACAAGTAGAAACTCAAACCCTAAAACATTAAAAATTACATTACAAATCAATTAAACAAATATATGTATAGTAGTATAGGTCACATTATAAATCAATTAAACAAAAAATTGAATGTTAGCTTGAGATAAGGTAATATATAAGTGGACAAAAACCAAGAGAAACACCACAAATCAAAACTACATCTAACAACCTGTGATTTTCAAATAGAAGATGATCATGTGAGATAGAAGGGGAGGGAAACGGATCAAAATATGATTAAAGGTGTAATACCCTGTGTTTTGTAAGATTGTAAAATGAAAATTTCTTATGCTTAATGAAAATTGGATGACTTCTATCTTGATTTGGAGCTATAATTTGGGTTTGATGTAACAAGAAATTTGGAAAAAAGTTTGGAAAATTAAATAAAGTTAGTTTTTCCTAGCAAATTGATCGATAGATTCTATGAACTGGTCAATTGGTCCATTTTTTTAGCTAGGGATTTTATTTAAATAAACTAATTGAGTGGTTTGGGAAAACCGATCAACTTGTCTATAGAATAGTTGACTGGTTTGATCAAACAAATTAACTTGTTTTTTGGGTTAAGTGTTTTTTGAAGCTCAATTTTTTGAAAAATTTCTTTCATCAAGATGGGATTTTGATAATCCAACTCTGCGATTTTCCTAATTAACCCTTTTGATCATTATCCATCTTTAATTTTTACCTCGACAAAATCTGAGGGCTTTATTTCGACAGAAGAGAGGAAAAATGACTTCACTCTTTGTCCTCTTCTTTCTCTCTCCTCTATAGAAATCTAGAACGTATACTTCAATTCTAAACTATCATTGCACAATTGGGAGATTTGCTTCCCATTTCGATTTTCCATTTTCATTCTTGTGTTTGATACTTTCTAGATGAACTCAACCTGCATTCTCCAAAAAAATACCAATTGTTGATAAATTTGCCCATTCAGCTTAGATTCAAACAGTGAAATTAGAACTCAATCTGTGGTATATAGTCACTCACTCCTTAACTGATTGTTGACTACAAATAACCCTAATCATCTTTTTTCTTACTTTTCTTTCAGCTTTTGGAATAATCTAGTTTGCAATTCTTCTCCTCTTTGAGCTTTTATTTTAATTTACTTCACTATTTTTATCCTTTCTCTAGATCCTTCTTGCATTATTATTAAGTAGTAAAGAGTTAGATTTAGGAAGAAGTTGAGTTTTCTTCCAACTAACTCTTCCCCTATTTTTCCTTTGGAGATGGTAAGCTTGTTTTCTTCCCTAATTTTAATTTCTTGATTTGTAAAAGTATTTTTTGATGTCTATGTTCTAATATCTTTTCTTTAAGGTTTTAGAAGTTGAAATCTTTCAACTTAAGATTTTTCCTCTTTGGTGAAAATTTTTTCTAAGCTTCAAGTAAGTCATTTTTACCTTTAAAATGTGGCATGAATAAGCATGTGAGTTAGTGCACTCTATAAAATGTTAATCTTTACATGCTTGTATGAGAGTTTGCTATTTTTATGATGCATATTGGATTGTGTAAGAATTTTAAGAAAACGGTCTTGATTTATGAGAAATAAGTTCAATTTCTTGTAAATGAAGTGTGATTCAGTATATGAGCATGTTAAATCTTTGTCTTATAATATGATAGTATAATGGTTTGGATGTGGTAAGATTTTAGAGTTTGAATCATGTTAAAATATCTATTATATGATGTTTGGAAGCAAACTAATTGAGTGATTAAGCCAAACCAATCGACTAATTCCTATAGTAGTAGATATATCAACCCAAACTAATTGACCGGATCATCTATGGTGGCTTTGATTTCTCTCAGCTTAAACCCACAAACTGATTTTTGAAAACCGATCGACTGGTTGTAGGAGAGTCAACTGGTTTAACCATACCAATCAACTAGTTCGAGTCAAGTCTAGGGATAAACTGACTAGCCCAAAATGATCGACTAATCGGCTAGAACATGTTGTTTTTATTCTCTTGAACGTGATATGTTTTCAGACTATATATTGTAACACCCTCAATTTTCATGACCAAAAATTTTCTTGTTCTAAGACAATGTGGAATCAAATAAATAAAACTAACATATGCTTGATGCAAGGCTAAAACGTTCAACCCAAACTCTCCATGAAAATCAGAGATAGCGTGAGAGAGATAAAAAGGGATATAAGGGGAAGATAAAGAAATACGATATGACATGAATAGTTTATAAACCAAATACAGGAATAAATCTAAGAGTTTAGGTAAAAAAAAACAAATATAAAAAGAAACATCCTAACATAATGGGAAACCTAACCGAACCAATTTCCCTAACACTTCGATACCATAAATCTTCCTCAAGTAAAGGCCATATAGAGGCCCATAATAGGCTAATAAAACCTATAAAATGTTACATACTATCTAGAATAAAATCCAAATCATTACAGTGACCACGCAAGATAGTATCAATACAGTGAGGTGTAGGTAAAAAAAAGTCTATTTTATAGCATGGAAAAGGGATCATGTTGCACCTAGAAGTCACATTAACTCATGGTATAATATATATGCTCAAACACATTGTTATGGAATGATAATAATAATAAAATGATGATTGCATATGCCACAAGCATAAATAAGCCATATTATTTTTATTTTGTTATATGACCACACAATCCACTTATTAAGATATTAGAATGACACACCTAAGCCTCCACCATGAATGAGAATCATGGTAGCAACACAAGGGTACATAAGTCCCTAACATGAGCATACCCTCCAAAGTGGAGCACTAATCCGAATATGGGTATTTAGGTGATGACACCAAACGCAAATATGGGTATACCCTCCAAAGCATAGCACCAATCCCAATATAGGTGTTTAGATGATGAAAGCAAATGTATACGTAGGCATACCCTTCAAAGTAGAGCATTGATCCCAATATGGGTGTTTAGGCAATGACACCAAACACAAATGAGGAAATCCTCCTAGTTGGGTGCTTAGGCAATGAAACCGAACACAAGGGATAAACCTACCCATCATGGCATACCCTTTACACGAGTGTCGATGCCAAGAAGGTCGACTATAGTATTATTCCTACTTTTGCATAAAATCCACAACCTAATAGGACAGGAAATGTATTGGGTGAAAGGAGATGAAATTCCACCAATCATGGCATACCCTCTATATGACCACTGACATAATGGCAATATACCACAAAATAGGATGAGAAAGTTACTAAATGATAGGAGAACAAATATCACAAGCTAACACTGCTACTAACTCCTAGTAACCAACCCAAAAGTTGGGAAAAAGGCTTGAACAAAATCTTATTCCCATTATATGATCAATAGGTGATTTCACAAGTCACAACAAAATTCTATAACAATCTAATTAGGTGTTTCCAAATATTGACACTAAACCCAATCAAGGCCACAAGCCACACATATAACGAGTTATCTTCCCTAATTTCTTTATTATTAACTAATAAGTGATATCACAATCACAAATACAATTTCATTAATAACTAGATAGGTGTTATCTAGCAACAATGCCAAACACTACACAAGAAATACAATTTATTATTATTATTATTATTATTATTATTTTATAATATCAAAAGTCATAATCACACTTTCCTTAATAACCAAATAGGGACTACCCAACAATAACATCAACACAACACAAGACATACAAGCCACCATTTTGGGTGTCTAGAGTTGACACCAAGCTTATACTAAAGGCATCATAGTATTAGTTTAATCTATATTAAATATAAGATTAAGCATGGTTGAATTTATTATTAAATGGTTGTAATTACATAGAAACATTAATATAGAAGTCCCAATCAAAGAATAGTAAATATCAATCAAACATAGAGGAATACAGATGGACTAGTCGATCGATCCCTAGGACCAGTCGACTGGTCTGGTCTCACCAGGCCTGAGAAAACACACACAGGAAAACTACTCTATTGGTTGGTCTAATGGATTGGCTATTCATAGGAAAGAGTCAATGGATTTGGCTAAATCGGTCAATGGGACTAAATCAAGGCCAAACCACTCTGATCACCAAACAACCAGTCAATGGGTTTGACAAACCGATCAACTATTCATGGAAACTGGTTAATAGGTTCACCTAAACCAATCAATGGCTTTAGTTAGAGACTAAACCACTCTGGTCACAAGAAACCAAGTCAATGGTTTTGGCAAACCAATCTACTACTCAAGGGAACTAGTCAATTGGTTCATCAAACCAATTGATTGTTCTCATAATCAACTGATCAAAGATTCCAAATTGGGTGACTTTTCACACCACCAGTCGATTGATCTAGACGAAATAACACCAAGACCTGAGAACTACACTTAACAAAATTCTAATCTTTTTCCAAATTAATTATAGTATGCATCTATGTCATAAAACACATAAAGAGATGTACTCCACATATGAATCCATGCCAATCATAGTAGGAATCATTATTCAATAAGATCATGCTTGAAATACCCCCAAAAATATTAGTTTTGAGAATTGTATTTTAAAAGGATTTATTAGGAAAATTAATTAAATTAATTTATTTTATTGGAATATGAAGAAATTATTTAGGGCAAATTAAGAAGAAATTAATAAATATTTTTATAAGGAAAATTTGGGTGTTTTGCTAATTAAAAAGGAATTTAGGAAGATTCTTTTAAAAATCCTAAATTAGTCTAAAAAGAAAATTTAATATTATTTTATTAAAATATTTTATTTTTAATACCCAAAATATTTAGATTTATTTAATTAATCCTCAACCTATATATTTTTCTTTTTCCCTTTTTCTTTATTCTTTATTCTTTTCTTTTTCTTTCTTTTCTTCCTTTTTCCCTTCTTTTCTTCTTTCGGTTGGGCCTACGGCGACCCGTTTCCATCGCCTCATTCCTTCGGTGTAGCCTAGGAGCAAAATGATGTTCATCCTTCTCTTTTTTCCCTGGAATGTTGTGTTCCATTTAAAAATGTTATAACCGGTGCCAGCCCAGTTCTTCCTTCTCTTTTCTTTTCTTTCTTTTTTCCCCAACCGGCTGGTCCACCCTCTTCTTCTTCCTTCTTCCTCCTCCCCATTGATCTGCAATTCCATCAACCCCAAAAATGGTGCTTGTTTTGACCGGGCGTTTCTTCTCTCTTTCTCTTCCCTATGAATCGCAGTTCGAACTGATCTAACCCATCTTCCTTTTCTTCCGCGCAAAATCCTCATTTTCCTACGCGAAGAAGCTGCCACGATTTGAATTGCCACCGGATAATTAGTGCCTCCAACTACCCAAACTCTACCTGCATTACTCTCCTACCGACCCTTAGAACCTTACCCTGTCCTCCAAACTCTATAAATACCCCTTATTTGGTTGATCTCGAAACTTTTTCCCGAAACCCTAAGAATTTACCCCTACCCACCACCACAACTTCAAACACCCTTTCCTCCACCGTTAGCCAACTACGCTGCCTACTCAACCTACCTAAGTCTTCCCTGCACCACCCTTTCTCCTCGATTCTTCTTGCACGAGCCACCACAGTCATGTAAAGTTCCTTACACAACCAACCAAATTTTTACACCTGCCACCCTTCATGTCGCCATCCACCACCACATCTGTCACTATCATTGCCTCCTACACCACCCAAAAATAGCTACCAACCCTCCTCCACCTCGCCCTACCCTTCTTTTCCCCTTCCTCCTTCTCCTCCTCTATTTTTCTTCTTCTCTTCATTTCTAACGCCACCACTACTACCGCCAACTACTATGCCATCACCCTCATTTTACTCCACTCAAACTAGACTACCACCAACTATAACACCCCCAAAATTCACTACTGAAAATTTTCTTTTTATTAAAAGATTAGCAAAAGTAAAATATAAAACGGTGAATTTCGGGGATATTACCGCCACAATTAGTACCTGACCGGTTCACTCATACCGTTCTAGTACCAAATGCTAAGATTAAAGAATGAAATATCAATTTCTAGAAATTCAAGTCATATGTAAAATTAGAGTAGTGTAAATAAACATCTTGCAAGATTAAGTTCCACCAATGGTGGTTACAAGAATGAAGATTACATTCAAACCAAGAGTTAGAAAGGGAAGTAGTAAAAACCTTGTCAAATTCCGAACAATCCTTACGCTCTTTCCCGTTGCCCACTTGAATAGGACCTAAAAAAGACCTACAAGGGACACTATCCATTGAATAGGTAGGGGGCCCATGAAGGGAACCCTTCAATACTATGGTACTGAGTAACCCTTTAAAACACACTTAAAAGTAGGCCTGCAATGTAACACATGATACAAAGCTACATACATATATAACAAGATGTGTATATATAACATTCACATAATTAACATTCACATCAGATATCAATAGGTCATAATGAAAAATCGATACTTTCAGGCCTTAAGCCATGTTATAGTGAAAAATCAATACATTCGGGCCTTAAGCCATTAGTCCATCATTATTCAATCATCTCTCGGATTTTATATCCATATGAGTGCGGGAATCCCACTATTATTTGTCAGTGGATCGGTCATGCAGGGCAAAATGCTCCTGGCCACTATTATTCACCAATGGACCGGTCTTACAAGGCAAAATGCTCCTGGCCACTATAATTCGCCAATAGACCGGTCTAGCCCCGACTCACATAGTGTTCCACTATAAGTGATTAGTATTTTTCCATAACTTCATTCACATCCATGACTGATTTTATTGAGCTTGGGACCCCCACTATTATTATCGATGGATCGGAATATATATCAACATATTCCAGGGCAACACGCTCCTGGCCCACTATTATATCCAGTGGATTGGTACTCATAATCACTTGCCAGGGCATCACGCTCCTAAGCCACCATTATTACCAGTGGATCGGTACTCAATATCATGTCATTTGTGCCCGGCTTATTAATCTTTCACTTCCATTATTAGTATTTTTCCTTTCTTTAATCAGCACAATAATTCCATTTATTTACCTCGGACAGGAGATCAAGAACCTGGGACACAAAGGTACACTGGTCACATTGGTGCATACAAGTTACTCAGTACCCTTCAACCATGAACCTAGGGACACAAAGGTACCCTTATCGTACTGGTGCATAAAGCTACTCAGTAACCTACCAACAAGAACACCTAATCCATAAGTATGCATACCCCCTAAATAGGTATGTAGAGCTAGATAGAGTAAGATATAGGGCCTGGCTGGGGTACAAAGGCACACCAGCAAATACCAAAATAATCGTGGGCTAAACCATTCGGGAATTGTTTAGGAGAGGAAAGGGTAGCCATGCGGGATGGGGTGCATGGCTACCCAGTTCCAAAATGGTGAAAAAAATTAGGGGAGAGAGAGAGGGAGGGACAAGTGGTGGCGTGTGAGAGGTTGCAGGCGGTGACCGGGTGTGGTGTTCAGGATGGGTGTAACACCCCCAAAATTCACTACTGAAAAATTTCGTTTTATTAAAAGATAATAGCGGAAGCAGATAAACAAAACGTGAACTTTGGGAGTATTACCGCCACACTTAGTACCAGACCGGTTCACTCATAGCGTTCCAGTACCAAGTGTTAAGGCTAAGAAAATGAAATACAATTCGAAAGACATTCAACATGCATAAATCAGAGTAAATTGCAAGCTTCAACATATTTAAATCAAAGTAGCGTATCAAATCGTTTTCTGGAATAAAATCCACCAAGGGTGGTTACTTTAACAACGTTAACATTTAAAACCGAGAAATTAAATGAGAAAGAGAAAAAGCCATGATATCGGAAAATTCCTTACTCTCCTTCACGTAACCCACTTGAGTAGCACCTGAAAATACCTACAAGGGCACTGCCCATTGAATAGGCAGGGGCCCCATAAAGGGAATCCCTTCAGTACTACGGTACTGAGTAACCCTTTAATACCACACTTAAAGATAGGCCCGCATACGACACAAAATGCAAGCCACACACATATAAATAATGAGAGATGCATACATAACAAACACAATACTTTATAAGTCACGATCGATACTTTGGGCCTTAAGCCATTATTCTGTCATTAATCCATCAATATCATATTTTGTGTCCATGTGAGTACGAGAACCCCACTATTATAGCCAGTGGACCGGAAGTCAACACACAGGGCAGAACGCCTCTGACCACTATTATTGCCGGTGGACCGGAAGATAAACACACAGGGCAGAACACACCTGATGACTATTATTTGCCGGTGGACTGGTTTGGCCCCGACTCACATGGTGTTCCACTATAAGTGATTAGTATTTTTCCATAATCTTATTCCCATACACAACTGATTTTATTGAGCTTGGGACCCCCACTATTTTGGCCGGTGGACTGGAATATATATAAAATCATCATCTAGGGCACAACGCTCCTGGCCACTATTATAACCGGTGGACCGGTACTCATAATCACACACCAGGGCAACACGCTCCTGGACCACTATTATAACCAGTGGACCGGTACGCAATATCACATACCAGGGCAACACGCTCCTGGACCACTATTATAACCGGTGGACCGGTACGCAATATCATAAGTCACTGGGCCCGGCTCATTAATATTCCACTTTCAATTATCGTATCTTTCCTTTCGTTAATCAGCACATCAATCATATTTATTTGCCTCGATTGGGAGATCGATAACCCGGGACACAAAGGTACACCGGTCGTACCGGTGCATATCAGCTACTCAGTACCCTTTAACCATGAACCCAAGGACGCAAAGGTACCCTGGTCGTACTGGTGCATAAAGCTAACTCAGTACCCTACCGATAAGGACACCTAATCCATAAGTATGCATACCCCCTAACTAGGTCCGTAGAGCTAGAAAGAGTAAGATATAGGGCCTGGCTGGGGCACAAAGGCACACCAGCAAATACCAGAATAATCGTGGACTAAACCACGTCCTTAGGGTAGCGACCCCTAAGGAGTCACCATTCCCGATCTCGAGGTCTTTTACTTTAAGTAATAGTGTCTTAATTAAGGTGATCACGAAAAGCATGATAATTCGATACTTATCCACTTTCAATCGTTCTGATATCATTAATCGTTTCTTATTCAGAAGATTATCCAGGATGTCACAGAGAAACCATCAAGGCCATACTAATCATTAGATATTCTTACTTGGCTAATCAACATTATTTAATCATATTAATATTCCACAATCTCAAGGACCTATTAGGTACAAATTACTCATTTGCCCTTTTCTTATATAATTGTTAAGTATCCGTTCCTTACTTGATAAATTACCACATTACCCTTAAGGTTGCATAATTACCAAATTGCCCTTTGTCCGATTTAGGTTACCAAATTATCTCATACACTTTTCAGATCATCATTCACCCCTCCTAATTACTATACTTATCATATTTCCCTTTTGGTTGGTTATATTACCAAATCGCCCTTCTCCTTTGTTATAATTACTAAATTGCCCTTGAGTTGGATAAATTACTAAATTACCCTCCTTCATTATCATGATTACTATTTTACCCCTTTAGTTGGTTAGACAATTATCACTTTACCCTTTTATCGGCTAAATTACCAAATTGCCCTTTTAGTTGAACAAATTACCAAATTGCCCTTCTCCTTTATCATAATTACCATTTTACCCCTCTCAATTATTTTAATTGCCATTTACCCTTTTTAATTATCACCAATCCCAAATTACTCTTCTTCATAATTACCAATATTAATTTACCCTTTTTTATAATCAAAATTACTATATTACCCTTCTCCATTGTTAAAATTACCATAATGCCCTTTAATTGGTTAATTTACCAAATTACCCTTCTATAGTATCATACTTATCCAATTGCCCTTCTACAATCATAATTTAATTGCTAAATTATCTTTTGTCGTTATCATAATTACCAAGTTACCCCTTACTCCCAAGTTTACCATAATATCCTTTCTTTTACAAAATTACCATTTTACCCCTTACATCCAATTTTACCATAATATCCTTTTATTTATGAAAATTACCACCATACCTCTTTTACTTTACAAATTACTATTTTACCCTTTTACATCCAAGATTACCATCTTTATCTTTCCTTACATAATTACCATTTTGCCCTTCTTTTCCAATTTACCATATTACCCCTTTACTTATAAATTTCCACTTCGTCATTCACTTATACAATTTACCATATTACCCTTTACTTATGAAATTACGATTTTGCCCCTCTACCTCCAAAATTACTATTTTACCCCTACTTCCAAAATTACCATTTTACCCTTATTTCTCACAACTTACAATTTTATCCTTTACTTGTAAATTATCATTTGGCCATTTAATTATAAAATTACCATATTATTCTTTTGTCTCAAAAATTACCGAAATACCCTTCTCCACTTATAGAATTTCCACTCAACCCCTTTATTCACCATTTTTATGAATTTTCTAACACTACATAAAATAATGATATTAATACTTCATTTTTATTATCTAAGTCCACCAACTTGTCATTTTTCAACATAATACTCATTAGCAACTACACACATTGATTTATATACCTCATAAGCATAATTACTAAAATACCCTTAAACAATAACATCATTCATGCATTAACAACATGGTACATCATAAACAAGTATTTAACATTTCTATCCATATTCCAACTCCTTCTTTATTTAACCTACCTACATATGGCATAAAAGTTATCATGCTATTTCTTTTTAACAAATAATATAAGAAACCATAAACATATCATGCTAAGCATACAAAACATGCATAAAATCATACTAAACCCTAAATGTGCTAGCATGCGTTTTTCCATATATTTAAGGGAGGATTAACGGTTACCTTAATCCCGCAAAATATCAAATCTTACCAAGCATATTTAGCAACTCAACACCTAAAAACTTATGTTAGAAATAAGAACCAAAGCATAAAACTTTATAAACTTTAATTAATAAAACACTTAACATAAAATACCATTTTACCTTAAAAATTATCCAAACTATTTTTAAAATGAAGGGGAGCTCACGCTGCATGGGCAGCGTGAGTTTCATACAAAAATAAGGGGTGGAAGGGTTCAAAGGGGGGTGAAGGAAGCAAGATTCATCATTTTCGGGTTAGGGTCTTTAGGCTAGAAAAGAGGGTGGTTAGGGGAGGTTCTAAGGTAGGGGAATGGTGCAGGAGTGTAGAGGGGGTGTAGGTGGAGGCAAAGGACGGTTTCAAGGCAGCATAGGGCGGAGGAGACGGCGGCGGCAAGGCGGCGAAGGTGGCTGCCGAAGTGGGTCGAGGTGGAAGGGTTGAGAACGAAGGAAAAGTGGAGTGAAAGATGGAGGGGTGCAAGGGTTGGTTTCGGCCAACTAATGGATGGCGGCTGTAGAGGGGGTTGCAGGGTGTCGAACGGTGGGTTGGGTGGCGGCAGAGGTGGCCGGAAGGCGGCGGTAGAGGCGGTTGCAGGTGGCTCGGTGGTAAGGGGAAAAACTGGGAAGAAAAAGGAAGAGGAGGAGAAAGGGGGAAGTGCGGGGCTCGAAGGGGCTGTGTGGGGGTGCAGGGTAGTAGCAGGCGGTGGTAGAAGGCGGCGCAGGGCTGGGCTTAGTGGTTCGAGCGGCGGCGGGTGGTGAGAAGAAAAAAAAACAGAAAAGGATGGGGAAGAAGGGAGGAGAGAAGGGAGAGCTCGGGGGAGGGATATTAGGCTCGAAAAAATGTGGGAATGAAGGGCTTGGGAGCTGAAGAAAAGAAGAGGGAGAAGAGAGGGGGCAGGGCTGGCCGGCGGTGCTGCAGTGGTGGCAAGGTTGTCGGTTGGCAGGGAGAAAGGAGGGGGAGAAGAAGGAAAGGGGAGAGGCATGCGGGGCTGTGGTCCAGGGCCGGTTTGGCTCAAAGAAGAAAGAAAACGACGGGGGAGGAGAGAGAGGGAGAGGGAGGAAGGCACGGGAGCTGCAGGGTGGCAGTCGGTGGCAGCGGGCATGGCGTCGAAGGTGCAGGTCGGGCGTGGGAGAAGAAGAAGGGAAGAAGAAAGGGACTGGCGGTCGGACCGGCGCAGGAAAGGAAGGAGCCGGCCGGTCCAGGGGAAAAAAATAAGGAAGGAGGCGGGCTGGGGAGACGGGCGTGCGAGCGAGGGAGAAAAGGGGGGGACGGGCCGAAGGCCCAACGCGCGGGGGAGAGGGTAGCAGGCCGAGGGGTCTGGCGGCCCAAGTCCAAGAAGGGGGGGAAAAGAAAAAAAAAGAGAAGGAAAGGAAAAGGGGGGAAAGGGTAAAAAGGGAAATGGTAAAATAGGGAAAATAATTTAAATTAATTTTATAAATCATAAAATGTAATATGCTTGATAAATTATTTAATTTATTATAATCTAATATTTTAGTTTAAACAAGGATAAAGTTGGTAAAATATTAGTTTGGAAAATTATTTAAATAAAAAAATATGATAAATAGCAAAATATTTATTTTTAATTTATTAAATAATTTCATCCAAATTTACATACTCTAAAATCCATAAAATAATTAAAATAAATAATCCAAAAGCAATTCTATTCCAAATAAAAGTAATTTATTAAAATATAAGTTTTCGAAATTTTTGGGGTATTACAATGGGAGACCTGGGCGATGAAGACAGGCCGAGGGCGTCAGTCGGGGTGTTGCTAGGTCGAGGCAAAAAAATGGGAGAAGAAAGAAAGAAGGGAGTAGGCCGGTGCAAGGGAAAAAAAAGAATTTGGATTAGTCCGGTTATTGGGGAAGGGAGGAAGAAAAGAAGGAAGGGGGTTGGGTTACTGTCAATGCGGCTAGGGAGAGGGAGAATGGGCCAGCGGCCAAGCGAGTAAGGAGGGGAGGCCTGGCAACCCGAAGCCAGGAAAAGAAAAAGGAATAAGGGAGGAAGGAGGAAAAAGGAGAAAAAGAAGAACGAAAGGAAAAGGGAAAAAAGGAAAATAGGGAAAAAGGGGAAATAATTTAATTTAATTTAGAAAATAATAAAATATAATATTTTTGATAAATTATTTAATTTAATAATTTAATTCAATATAATTTAATATAATGGTTCAAAAAGGATAATTTTAGTAAAATATTAGTTTGGGAAATTATTTAAATAAAAATAACATGATAAAATAAAAAAAAAATATTTATTTTTAATTTATTAAATACTCCTATCCAAATTTATATACTCAAAATTCCATAGAAAAAATTAAACTAATTAATTTTAAAAGCTAGTTTATTTCAAATAAAATGTATTTATTAAATTATAGGTTTTCTAAACTTTTGGGGATTACACCAACACCTCAACCTCCACCTTTTTTTCTCCATCTCTTCTCCTCAAATCTCAACTATTTCCATTTCTTTCCTCTTTTCTAGCCGCCGGTGCCACCTATCTCCGTCGGCCTAAGGTGGTACCCTAAACCCTCTCAGCCCTTCTCCTCTATTTATTTAAGCTTGTTTTATTTTATTCCAAGTTTTAACTAATATTTTATTATTATTATTATTATTATTATTATTATTATTATTATTATTATTATTATTATTATTAGGTTCAATATTACTATTATTATTTCTTATAAGGGTCAAGAGCCTATATAAATTATTTATATTATTGGTTTCGAATTATTATTATCATCATCATCATCATCATCATCATTATTCTTATTAATATTATTATTATAAGTAATATGTATTATTATTATTATTATTATTATTATTATTATTATTATTATTATTATTATTATTATTACTAATGGTACTTTTACTATTTGAGGGTAGGGTCAAAAACCCTATCTTATATTACTTTCGGTTTAAGTCATTTCATTATTATTATTATTATTATTATTATTATTATTATTATTATTATTATTATTATTATTATTATTATTATTATTATGTAATTTTGATTATTATTTCATTATTATTATTACTATTTTTATTAATAATGTCCTAATGATATTATTAGCATTATTTTGGTGAAAGGTTGAAGTCATTATCTCACCATCCATTTTGAATTATATTAATATTTTCATTAGTATTTTTAGCATTATTTATTATCGTTATTATTAGTATAGTATTATTTTATTAAAAACCTAGTCTTAAAATAAATTAGTAAATAATAGTATTTTTGGTAAGAGGAAATCTAATTCTAGGTTTTCCTCATATAGGTGAGACCAGTCAAAGTCCTAAAGAGGCGTAAGAGCATGCTCCAAGACGGGTGACGTTTTAGGTAAGGAATAACTAAGGTCGTTTGTGTATTATGTGTTTTATATGTCATGCATGCCATGTGATATAAACTATAATGTATTTTATGTGTATTTGTATAACTATCATATATACAACTTGATGTGGAGTTGAGGTAAGTTCCTGAAATAAATTATGGCATGTGTATTATGTGTATGAGATGTGTGGTTATTGTGGTATGGCGTGGCCCATAAGACATACATGATAGGTTTTGTAATATGATGATAGGGAGTGTATTGATGTGGGGTCAATTTGTGTGTTATATAACCATGCATAGTGGCATCTAAAGATGAAGAGTGGAATATAGGGTTTGCATGGGAATTTAGGGTTTCACGTGGGAGCGTAAGGGTTGCATGAAAAAGTTTGAACGTTTGCATGAGGGATGTAAAGTTTGCATGAGAGAAAGAGTTATGTATGGAAAGTTGATATGGGGTGTAAGGAAGGTATTAAAGCGTCATATGGGGTTTTGAAAACATTGGGTGAAAAATAGTAAGGGTATTGAAGCGACTGAGTTAGGGTTTGACATGGTTAACTATGGTCTGTTGTGGTTAACTAGGGTTTTCATGGTTAACTATGGTTTATTGTGGATAACTAGGGTTTGGCGTGATTAACTAGGGTTTGGTGTGGTTAACTAGAGTTTGATGTGGCTAACTAGGGTTTGGTGGTAATATGTGTTTACTTGGTGAATAAAGTATGATAATGAATATAGAATCTATGGTCGTGGAAAATGGGGTATTGGAGTCTCATAATGTGGGATGAGACTTTTGGAGGATAAGAACAGTAGAAGGCAGTCATATATGTCTGGGTGAAAGCTTCTGAATAAGATACTTGAGACATTAATCATATAAAGTGAAATATTATTGAGTTGGGTCCAACCAATCCACTAATTAGGAATATTGGGTAGGGTTCTTACCCTATAAGTGACCGATCCACCGGTGAATAATAGTGGTTAGGACATGATGTCCTATAAGTGACCAGCCCACCGGCTATAGTAGTGGGGGATCGTGGGCTCAATAAAAACAAGCCAGAATTTTGCTAAGGCACATAAAAGATACTAATTACTTATAGTGGAACACTATACGAGCAGGAACTGAACCGATCCACTAGTAAGAAATAGTGGTTAGGGTTTTACCCTATAAGTGATTGATCCATCGGCTATCATAGTGGTTAGGGCATGATACCCTATAAGTGACCAAGCCACCGGCTAAAATAGTGGGAGGTTCCTGTACTTGCATGGATTAATAAAAAGCATGGTGTGAAATGAATATCAAAAAGAGATTATAATTTACTAATCCAGACTAATTGGGCCTTTATGCATGGGCTTGAATGTTCGTAAGTTGTATATTATTCTACATGACTTTATGTATTATATGCGTTGGCTTGAATGTTCGTAAGCTGTATATTATCCTACATGATTTTATATACTTATGTGTTGGCCTTAGTGATCGGTTACCTTTTTCAGTACGTAGCATACTGATCACTCTTTTTATAGGTGATGCTCATTCCCACGAATAGAGGGCCCATCTAACGTGTTGTAGGTAGGAGATATGTTCTTTGATGCTATTGATGTTCATGGGGCATCAGGCAAGGGCGAGTGTTGATTTGAGTTGGATCAAGTCTTTGGAGTGGCGTGGCCAGTTTTACCTTAATGAGACTCTTATCCCTTTTTTTCTCTTTAAGCTATGTTTGAATTCCTGAAATAATTTTAATGATTGTAATCATCTTTCCATTTTAAAGAAGTTTCTCTCGTATTTTGGATTATGTAATAACTCATGCGTACTCTCATTTTTGTATTTATGAACTTTGGGTTATGCATTGATATGAGTAGATGAAAATCTTTTCTTAGCCTTAGCACTTGGTACTAGAACGGTAAGAGTGAATCGATCTGACACTAAGTGTGGCAGTAGCATCCCCAAAATTTATGAGTTTTAAATTTAGAGGTTTTGTTTTAAAAAATATATATATATATATATATATAGTAAATTTTGGGGTGTTACAATGCTTGAATTCAATAAAATCATAATTCATGCCTCAATTTATCAACATGGGTAAATAGTATATAAGTCATATTGTCATCAATCCCATACTCAAGTAAGTAGGTTACACATGTTATACACTACCCACTCATATGAAAACATATGGAAAACACTACATATCCAGATCATCTTCTAAGTATGAATTAAAGACTCAACATCATACTATATTCACAACCTTCACACCAAAGCCAAAATGGATAAATCATGCTTAACACCCCATAACTCACATCCTACTCATGCTATTACTATTAATAATATAAATACTTCCTAAACATGCTCTTCCCTTAATTGCACCACACTTTAATGCTTAACTCATCAAATTCATGCTTTAAGTCAAAATAACCTAAGTATTCCCACATAGTTAAAATCAAGGAGGAGATCAACAAGGACCATATCTACGTTAAAAATTAAGCTTCATAATATCACATCCAGCATCAATCATTCACATATATTAGAAATTCATCAAAAAGGCCCAAAAGACCACATACTACTAACTCGAAAAACATATGATATGTGGTAGAAAGCCAGAGTCATGGAATTAGCTAAGCATATAAGCATGTTTGATACATAAAACCTCCATAATCTAGTTACTAAGCTAAACTCTTGATGTAAACACTTGATTCACACTTATGACCAAATATCTATATGATGCCACATCTCATGTTTGCAACCATCCACATTCACAATGCATATCTTAATCTGTCACATATCTAGTAACTTATGCTTTTCTATAGGCACATGTTGAAAACTCAGAGGTGTTAACTAATACAAACATGAACGCCAAACCTCATTATAGAATAAAGATTTATCTTACCTTAAAGGAAATCTTCTAACAATGAGAAAATACACCTAACTCGATGGCCCACTACAAGAACTTTAATTATCTAAGGGAATCAGGAATTTAAAATCAATAAAAAAATACTTCAAAATTTAATTCAAACAAGAAAAACGAAGAAGAAGGATAAAGGTGCCAATTTTCAACCTCAACCCAATAGATGGATAGCCAAGAGTAATAAAGAGCAAGAAATCTTCAACTCTCTCAAAACTTTAATCTCCCTTTATTTATAGAAAACAAAGAGAAACAAAAGTAAAGATTAAGAAGAAGGAAAAATCTAATCCAATTGAAGAATAAGGACTAAGGGCCTTGTCTCTCTACTATAACAAGAAAAGGAAAGGAGAGGAAAGAATTCCTCCACACTTAGTAAGGTATGCCAAAGGAAGAAGAAAGGAAAGGGAGAGAAATATTGTAAGTGGTGATAGAAATCATAATTTGAGGCTAAGAGGAAGGGAATTATTCTTCATACCAAAACAGGAAGGAAGTAGAACACCCAACACTTAGAAAATTTATAAGGAAAGAAGAGCAAGTGAAGAGGTTTAATGAGTGTGTGTAAAGAGGAGAAATAATCATATATTGGGGGCTAGAAAAGGTCAGATGGTTAACTAGAAAGGAAGGAGGAGAGAAGATTGGAAGTTGACTTGTAAGGGTGGAGTGGAGTGTTGTGTATAAATGTGTAAGAGGAATAGATGATGCAACAAGGGGTGGGAAGGGTAAAGTCAAGCAAGATTAGATAGAGATAGAGTAGCAATAAGGTAAGGAGTTCTACATGAGAAAGAGATGAGAGGGAAAAGATAAAAGGAGAGGTGAAAGGTGGTAAGTGAGGAGAAAGTACCTAAAAAATGCTTTTGGGTTAAATACCCCAAAATCCTAATTTCCGAAATTATGGCTAAATAAGGAATTATTAGGAAAATCAATTATATAAATTCATTTATTAAAATGTAGAGAATTAATTGAGGTAAATTAAGAGGAAAATAATAAATAATTTAATTGTAAGAAAATTTGGGTATTTTCCTAATTAGCATGGAGGTTAAGGAAATTTATCTAAAATAGTCTAAACTAAGCAAAAAAAAGGAATTTATTTAATATTTTATAAATATTAATATTCTAAATAGCCCAAAAATATTCTAAATAAATTATGCAAAATCCAAAACCCTAAATAAATCCTTTCTTTTCCTTTTTCCCTTTTTCTTTTCCTTCTTTTTCCTTTTTCTACCTCCTCCACCGAAGTTGGGCCTCACCCGGCCCAACCTCGCCTCTCCTTCCTTCTTCTCGCCCGCGGCCCAGCGAGCCCAGCCACCCCGTGAAACAAAATGTTGTGTTTCAACGCTAAAGTCGCTGAAGCGCCGCATCGCAATAAGAAAGAAATAACCATTGCCAAACCGACGAGGAGGCAACGTCTTGCCCAAAAATTTCCCAAACCGCCGCATTTCATTAATGGGGGAAATAACCACCGCTGCCTGGCCGGTTCCCCCTTCCTTTTCCTTTCCCCTGGGTCGCCGGTCCACCCCCTTTCTTTCCCCTTCTTCTTCCCCGTGCAAATGGCAGTAGCAACGCATGCCTGCACTGCCGGCGCTGCCCCGACAGCGGTGAGATTGCCTCTCTCTCTCTCTCCCGTCGCTTTCTTTCCCTGTTTTGGCCCCAACCAACATTGTCCTCCCTCCTAAGCAGCCTACAACCCTTCTTTTTTTCCTCTTGCGACCGCCTACCGCCTTCCGGCCAGCCTGACACTTGCACCCCCTTGTCTTCTTCCCCCTGGCCTTGCCCAACCACCCTACCTATAAATACCCCCCATTTATCACCTAGATTTGGGATTTGGAACCCCGAAACCCTAGATAGCTCCCTCTCACCGCTGCCCCATTAGATGCGTCGAGCGTCGTAGTCCCCCAAGGCCGTCGATCAAGTGCGGCCCAGAACCCCATATTGCACCACCCTCCACCTAACCAAGCCCTCCTCATCCCTTGATTTGCCTTGCACGAGCCACCCCAAGTCGTGCAAAATCGCCACCTCGAGCAGCCCCTTCTAGCCCATCGCCGCCTTGTGCCACCTTCTGCCACCTCCTCCATTGCAACCAGCCACCCTGCCACCCCCCAATACAACCAGTAGGTCCCCCTACCTGCCCATACCCCCTTGCTCCCTGTCTCTTCTTCCACCAACCTCCACCTTCTTCCACCATCTACCTCCTCTTTCAGCCGCCGCGTCAACCACCGCGCGCCGCCTCCTTTGTCTCGCCAGACCCCTCATTTTACCCCCTTCCTCTGCTGACTCTTCCCCACCTCAGACTTTTATTTTCCTCCTCCCATCTAACCTCCACCTCCATCTTCCCCCCCCCCTTTACCTCTCTCGCTGCCACCGCCGGACCACCACCGTCCTCAGGTGGTCTTCCACTCAACTGAACCCTAAAACCCTTCTTTATGCCACCTATAGTAATTTTCAACTAATATTAGTATTATTATACTTATTATTATTATTATTATTACTATTACTACTACTATTATTATTATTATCATTATTAATTAATACCATTTTTATTATTATCCTTTATTACCCTTAATGTTATCATACTATCACCCCTTCCAACCCCAACCCCTATTATACTTAACTTAGAGTTAATATCATTATCTTTATTATTAACATTATTATTATTTTTATTATTTTTATTATTACTATTATTGTTATTACTATTATTATTATCATTATTAATTTCTCTATCATAAATGTGTTATTTTCTTACAAGGCCATCATCCCTCTAAAACCCTAGCTTTCATCATACTTAACCATTAGTGTTGGTATTATTATTATTATTACTATCATTATGGTTATTATCACTATTAGTGTTATTACTACTTAATCCAACCTTATGTGGGTATTGTACTTATGCTAATATTATTGTACTATACCTAACACCTTTATCATTATTGTCATTACTATTATTACTATTACCATTATTCTATTTCTATTAGGGTGCATGACAAAATATGGGAGCCCTTATACTATTTATTCAAAATATCACTACCACGGAAAGGGATTTTAATAACGGTTATTTTATAGTTTTAATAATGGTTTTCAACTGTTATTGAATCACCCGTTATTATATCTTTAATAACGGTTCATAACCGTCATGAAAGATACACTAAAAACCGCGAATATGTGTGTAAACTTCATATTTAATAACGGTTTTTACTTAAAAACCGTTGTTAAAAAGGAGCTTTTAATAACAGTTTCGTAGTAAACCGTTGTTAAAAATAAGGTTTTAATAACGGTTTATAAGAAAAAACCGTTGTTGAAAACCATGTATTAATAACGATTAATACAAAAATCGTTGTTAAAACATGATCAAATTACCGTTTCGGTCATTGATTATGCGTTTATTAAACCCTCTAATACGTATTAAATGCGCATAAATATCATATTATAAGGAGTTTTAATAACGGTTCTTAAACAAAATTGTTATTAAAACCTATGCTTTAATAACGGTTCTATGGGAAACCGTTATTAAAACCTGAGTTTTTAATAACGGTTCTATGAAAACCGTTATTAAAAGTATATGTTCTTTTTAGCATTTTTCTGTTTTGTTCCTGCCCACATACACAATTGTATGTTCAAACAATTACCAAATCTACAATGTAAAATAACATCAATTCATACCAGCAGGGTATCACACCATAATTTCAATCAATCTATAATTGGTATGCATGTCTCAATACACGAACTATACTTAGGAATAAAAATTAGTGGGCATACCACAACTTGGTAGCTCTACACCCCAAAGTAAAGAGTTCACAGATCTAGGCTGGAAGATCGAAAGATGTAGACGAAATACAAACCGGAAAATGCATGTAGATTATATAGATCGCTACCTAATACCGAATGAATGAGTGCACATGCTTGGCCCATTGGTCTCTAACTTCATCAATTTCATCAACATTATATTGATGGCCTCGTGCATAGTCATCTGTGAAAAACTACAACACCCATGTTTCAATTAATATACAGTTAGCCATTAGGTCAAAAATATATATGTCATGATTCATTAATAGAAAAATATGGAAAAGCAAACATACATGGCTTGGATCTATGTTGACCGATCTATTCTGGAATATAAGATCCATTGCTCTACATACATAGTATCCACAATCATCGCCGTTTTGTTGTTGTGGACATTGTCAAATGAATTCAGTTAGCTCTCTAACTATTATATATTAATTTGAATTAAAACAAAATACAAAATAGTTGTCTTCCTACTTACCATGATAGGCTCATATTGAAGATTATTTGGGTCTGGGACACCATTCCCACCTCTCCTTTGATATGTCGTCCGTAGTGCCCTAATAAATAGAGTTGGATACATAATATTGTAAGTATATATACCTCAAATAATAAAAGTAGAATATATATATGTATAAATAAGCTAATGAAGTAAGAAGTGAAAAGTATACTAACATGTCTATAAATTCCTTCCCACCACGACGAGCGACCTCAAAAGGCACGTCATAGGTTCGAAGAGAATCAAACACATAAACTTTATTAAGATCAGGTAGGACGGCGTACAAAACCCAATGTTCAGTTGCGAGGTGAGGAATGAGATAGAGCTTGTTGTGTCCCTCAATCAAAATGCGATCCGCTAAATAGTTTATGTGCCTACCCTCTGTTATTGTACTACTATCAGCTATGTAGTATGGGCACACAAAAACAATAGAGGACAACATTCCCTCCAACGCAGCGCGACTAGCTACAACCTATATATGGACGACAATAATAATGGATATTTGTTAATAACTAATAACTCATATAAGCTTAAGAGGTCGTAAAAATTATATTTCTCCAAGAGTACTAAAATCTGAAATATGAAATAATGCTTACGTGACATAAACGGCGACACTCGTGGTTGACATCCATTCCTGATTATAAATGTCGCTTATGTCAATTGTCGATACCATGTAAGTAACACCGTCCCTTCCAACATACTCAGGACGACAATCAATGGAAATATAATTATTCCCGTGGTAGTTTTGGGTATAGAAATACAATAAAGCTAATGTTGGTGGAGGTTGGCGTATTTCCGAAGAAGGAATCTTTTGTGGGGCAACTGATTATTCAGATTTAGCTCTCTTTCCTTTGGCAGCGCCTTCTTTTGTGTTGCTCGTTCTACTAGTACCTCTCTTGGTTTTACTAGCAAGGGCAGTCTTCTTCTTTGATTCCTTAAATAATAATAATAAACAAAATATGTATTGAGCATATATATATGAAAAAGGTATAAACAATGTAACTACTAAACTAGGTCTAATGAAGATATTGAATGTCAATACCTCTTCAGTAGTGAGACATATCTAATCCACAAGCCAAGGCACGAAGCTTCCATGAGCTTCTAGCACTGTGGCTGCCTCATTGCCCTCTTTATAACAAGGAAAGGGCGCACTACCACTGATTGGAGTGTCAATACTCACCGGCCTTGTAAGTAGGGCTAAGTTGTACCCGTGGACAGTTTGCATTTGGGTACTGTGACTAATGCGGACCCTTCCTTTCGCCAAAAGAGTTGAAAGATCCTTCGCTAACAAGTCACATTTATGCAAACCCTAAACGAAAATATTACACATTATTAATTATTTATGACACCGAATACATTTAATAACAATTCAAAGTTATATAATGCTTACCTTGGAAAGAGAAGAAAGGCGTGCATCAGCTTCACAGCTTTCTTTGACACTATTTACATTAGGTATGTGAAGCTGATCATGGTCAACTGAATCGGATGGCTTATACCCTTGAGATTTAATAAATGACAAATGACAACTCTTGCTCCATTGTTGCCATCCATTCAAATGCCACGTTCAATTTCTGTGTAAGGATGGCAACTTACTCATCAGTGTTACGAGAACCACGTACGCTCGTTTTCGTAACACCTAATCCAAGACCCCTGTATCTTCTAGGGTGTTCTACAATTCCTATAGCCTGTGATACAATGTTATATTGGTCTACCCCCTCCTCACCATCTGACGCTTGAAGTTTGTCCTGTAATGTATATAATATATGTAAAATTAGCTTACATGAATAAGCATAATATAATAGTTTTGTATAAGAAAAGTAAGCAGGGTTCCAAATATCTACAAACTTACAATTTTTATCGCTGCAACATCTACATCTTCATTAATATACCCATCTTTTGTTGCTCTAGCCTTCTTCCATAATGTACCAATATTAATGGACGAGGTACATGGGTCTAAGTCTTGGGCTATGAGCTATAAATCAAAAAATATTCTTATAATGTACCAATATTATAAAATTCATCAGTACGCTATAAATAGATAAATCAAAAAATACATACCAACTACTCTTCAAGGCCTGCATACCCTATGCGAGCCATATTATGCCGATATTTATTCTACTTCACAATCTCTTTATTTTTGGCACTTTTTTCCTATGTGACAAGCCAAAACATAGTGACATAGTTATTTCAATATTATGCACAATACTAGGATCAATAAAAAAATTTAATTGTTATCTAACAAATACCTTAAAATCACCCGTAAGACGATATGCAATAAATTGGTTCCAACTTTCTTGATCGATGAAACCATATCGTTTGGGTGGATTCTGCCGTAGAGAACTGTCACTCTTTCTGTACATTTTCCTATGAGCTAAAAATGACCTAAATGTTATTAGACGCTCCCCACAATGTCTAAGAAGCCATTTCTTCCTACTCTCTGGCACATTAAATACTCTCTACATTGTAAGACATACAAATGTATACCAATATTAATGTATTAAAATTAATAACATTTTACATACATAAATGATTACATAAAATAGTATATTTACCGTGATTTCCTGCCAAATATGCTCCTTATGACCCGTTGAAACCTGCTTCCAATTATTATAGGAGATAGAAATACGGTTACGTGTCACAAGTGAAATGTAAGTCAAGAACATATCTGCATAAGGGCCAATGGGAAGATTGTAATTATTCCATCCTAACTCAACCAGTTCTCCTTTATTCCTCATATCTGTGATGATTCTCATAATTGTCGGCCCCTATCAATATTCTTATTGGCCATATCTCTAAAAGAAATCAATAAATAAAATATGTTAGAATGTTATGTATTGAGCATAATTGAGTTGAAAAAAACCAACATAGATATTATATGTTACAATATTATTACCCTCATTGCCTTCTTTTCCTTCTTTCCCCCCTTGTTTTTGGATTAGATTAAGGATCTGATACATATATTACTTCACGATGATCATCCCTGACATATATTTCCTCCTCATTAATTGTATTGTTATCATCGTTCAATAATTGAGTTGCTTGCACAGCTGAGACACACTCGTTATTCCAATTGGCATCATTTTCATCATCACATTCATTGGCATTTCTTTTTTTCGTAGATAGTACTACAGACCATCTGTTATCAGCAGGGTCAGTGACATAGAATGCTTGTGTTGCTTGTGATGCTAAGATGAATGGGTCTTGTTTATGCCCTGCCCTATTAAGATCTACTAATGTGAATCCATCTTCATATCTAACCCCACTGCCGTTATCAACCCATCTACAGTTGAATACAGGGATTTTAAATACAGTGTAATCTAACTCCCATATATGTTCAATCACACCATAATAATTCATATCTGCATAAGTTGGATTCTTGTGTTTCGCACTAGCAACATGCATTACCTCAGCCACTAAAGTCACCCCACTGTTCTGCATTGTACTCTTCCCATCTTGTTCTTTTGTAAAAAAAGTGCAACCGTTGATCACATAACTGGTATATTGAAAACTTCATAACGAGGAATCTAAGACAACCAATGCAGGGTTTCGGAAATTAAAGTTGGGGAATGTCCGATGAGTAGAATGATGTGATCTCTTATCCAATAAAAAAAGGAAAGATTATGTTTATCGATAATCCATTTCTCAGTCTTTGATGGATTTTCAATCCGTAAAGAAGTCATATGCTCTTCAATGTACGGCTGAACATCATCACTGTTGTGTAATACATATAGATGTGCTGCACGGAACATGTTAGGGTGTACACGCCCAAACTGTTTGCCTCTAATACCCTGTCCTTCAAATTTGCCCGCATGTCGAGACTTAGGAATACCAAGAGCTTCAACATTCGATAAGTACTTTGTGCAAAACTCAATTGCCTCTTCCACCAGGTAACTCTCAACAATACATCCTTCTGGCCGATATTGATTCTTCACATAACCCTTTATCAACTTCATAAACCGTTCAAAGGGGTACATCCAATGCCCATGAACAGGTCCTAACATCTTTATCTCATAAACTAAATGAATAGTTAGATGTACCATAATATCAAAGAATGACGGTGGAAAATATATTTCAAGTTGGCACAAAATAATCACAATCCCTTTTTGCAAGGAGTCCAAACTATCAGGATGTTTAGAGTAGACGGCTTTAAAAACAAACAAAGCCTCGTGATAGTAATTCGAACACATTTTGGCAAAATTATACGTATAGCTATCGGCAACAAGTGCTGCATCAAAATATGACAATCATGAGACTTCATGTTCATTAATTTCAACTCTTTCATCAACACGAGCCTTCTGACATTTGAAGAATACCCTTCCGGAACCTTGACACTGTGCAAGAATTCAAAAAATGAAAATTTCTCTTTTCTGGAAAGAGTATGACACGTCGGCGGTAAATATGTTCTTCTTCCGTTGTCTCGCAGTGTCAGTTCCTGTCTAATACCCATTTCTTCCATATCCATTCGAGCATTTATCCCATATTTAGTCTTGAGTGGAACATTAAGTAATGTGCCAACAAGACTGTCACATATATTTTTCTCAATATACATCACATCAAGGGCATGTCTCACGTAGAAAGATTCCCAATAAGGAAGGTTGAAGAATATTGACATCTTCTTCCACCCAACTGATGGAGGCTTATCTTTATTATTCTTCCCAAACTTGACACTTAAATGTTTCATCTTCAGCCACACTTGTCGACCCGTCAACCGGATTGGTGCTTTCCCTTCTTCTCGGAATCCATTGAACGCTTTTCTTTGCCTACGATAATGATGATTCTTCGGTAAAAACCTACGATGCCCAAGGAACACAGTCTTTCAGCCATGTGTTAGCTGAACAAATGAAGTATTCTCCTCACATATCGGACATGCATAATGGCCTTTCACACTATAACCTGACAAGTTGCCATATGCCGGAAAATCATTTATAGTACAGAATATCAATGCTCTCAAAGTGAAATTTTCTTGACCATATGCATCAAATACTTCAACGCCCATGTCCCATAAGAACTTCAAATCATCAATCAAAGGTGCCAAATAAACATCAATATCATTCCCGGGTTGGTTTGGCCCGGAAATGAGTAAAGACAACATCATATACTTGCGTTTCATATAGAGCCACGGAGGTAAATTGTATATAACCAAAATCACTGGCCATAAACTATAGCTACCTTGATTGTGCGAATTCATTCCATCTGCAGAAAGCGCAAGGCGCACATTTCTTGCTTCTTTACCAAATTCAGGAAACAACCCATCAATCTTCATCCATTGTGGAGAGTCAGATGGATGTCTAAGAAGTCTATCATCTATCTTGTCATCAGCATGCCATCTTAGGCTCTTAGCATCTTCAATATCATTAAACATCCTCCTTAATCTTGGTATTATAGAAAAATACCATAACACCTTAGCAGGAACCTTGTTCTTCTTGTATCGTGGTGCTTTGCATTCAGGATTAGGACAACTATTCAAAGATGCATTGTCATTGCGATATAAAATACAATCATTAGGGCATGCATGTATCTTCTCATAACTCATGCCCATAGAGGATAGAATCTTCTTCGCTTCATACGTACGATCAGGTAGAACGTTATCATCAGGAAGCATATCCTTCACAAGTGACAATAATTCTGTGAAATTGTTATCACTCCATCCGTTACATGCCTTTAAGTTGTACAACCTTAAAGTAGCGGATAATCGCGTAAACGTCTTACAATCACCGTACAAAGGTTTCTCCGAGTCATTCAATAACTTCTCAAACATTTTTGGACAATCCCGAACACTTTCCTCAACCTTTTGAGTCATCTCCTCTAACAAATGTCCCTCATAGTTATCAAATGATGATCAACTACTATCCCTCCCAACATCGTCATTTTCATATTTAGACTCTGTTTCCCCATGCCATATCCAACAAGTGTAACTTGTATTAATTCCATACACAAATAAATGATCTCTCAAATCATTAGCGTTGACACGCTGAATATAAGCACACTTCAAACAAGGATAGACTATTCTACTAGAGTCCCGAGCATGTTCAGCTGCAAACT
The DNA here is from genome assembly GCA_039764185.1 of Tamarix austromongolica. Classification (NCBI taxonomy): domain Eukaryota; kingdom Viridiplantae; phylum Streptophyta; class Magnoliopsida; order Caryophyllales; family Tamaricaceae; genus Tamarix; species Tamarix austromongolica. Next base: position 38,478,087 of record CM077808.1, on the reverse strand, counting down.
TGATGAAAAACTCCACTCCTTCGTTATATTCTCTAGACAAATGATTTGCAGACAACCATTTCCGATCCATAATATTTGAATCTAGATATATCCCACATGAAAGTAATTATTAAAAATCAATTGAATTATAAGTATAATAATTTTCAAATCACTCTTGCTTAGAAAGAATTAATCTCAAATGTATCATGCTATTCTATATATATATATATATATATATATATATATATATATATATGAATCATGCTAACAAGTTTCCAAAATTATATTAATGCTGAGCAATGAAACTCCTCATACTTACAAAGAGTTCATTATATATATATATATATATATATATATGCATACATACATATATAGCAAAATATTATACAATTAATAGTTCAAATTACAAAAGATATGCATACTATAGGATTTAAGCAATAGCAGCACTATATACATCAAAATGTTGCTACAACTCAAATACCTAAAAAACGAAAAGTCATATCTAAAACTAAATCCCCCGATAGTCTCGTCGAGCCCGACTAAAAACTATAACTCTAAAAGTCCACTCATCACAATATATCATTTGATCCCTAACATCATCGCAAGATAGTCTACTCACAAATACTCTAGGGTAACCGAGGTGGATACTCCGAGGCAAGCTATGGCAATACCTCCACTCATCATCGATGACCATCAGTTCTCTCGATATCCTATCATACTCTCTAGAAAACAGCTCACCCTCAATAAATCTCGAGTGTGGTGCATCAGTGTGGTAGACAAACCACTACAAAAAAGTAGACGTAGCTGATGCCCATGGCTCTATCTGAGGCAGGGTCAACAGAAGGTGATAAGATCTGAAATGGAAGGGGTGATAGGATGAGCCACTCGCGTACAAATGACATAGCTCGTCATATAACCATATCACATGAGTTCGTACATCTCTATGTGGCGCCATATGAAAATACAGTGGAGGATATGTCATCTCACTACCAACAAATGAGAACCACTAAATCTTATCATCAAGGTTGTTCTTGAAATTAAAAGGATCTAAATTACAGAATATGTAAACTGATCTTCAACTAGCTAGTCCAATCATAAATATATTCTACCATATCATAACCAACTATGTAAACCTAACAACATCAAACTATTTAAAATAAGGATATAATCTTTAATTATATATTTAACAAACTGGCTAAACATCAAACTATCATCAAATCATTCAAGCTACGCATAGTAAAATCAAGTAGATATTAATAAGATAATATATATATATATATATATATATATATATATAGTACAACCTAATAAATCCTATATGATTATTATTATTATTATACACAATTATTCATCTCTATTTAATTTTTATCGATCACAACACCGATGCCCAACCAACCTCCTCAACTTTTCCCCATGCACAATACCCTTATCCTTAGGATTTTTCCTTATAGCCCTAGTTTATATTTAGTATAATAAACGATAAACCCTAACCCTAACCCTAACCCTAACCCTAACTCTCCCCCTCCCCCTCCCCCTCCCCCTAACCCTAACCCTAACCCTAACAATAATTAACCCTAATAAATTATAATAAAAAATAACACTAAACCTCATAAGATAATTGTAACACCCCCAAATTTACTACTGAAAAATTTTATTTAATTTAAAAGAGTTTAGCGGAAACGAACAGATAAAAATGTAAATTCGGGGGCATTACTGCCACACTTAGTACCAGATCAATTCACTCCTACCAACCCGATACTAAGTGCTAAGGCTAAATACGAATAACATCAAACACAAGTCACTAATAAAGCATAAGTTATATGGAATCAAAGTGCGAAAGTCGAAAGCTACAATCCGAAGTATAGTTTAAAAGAACCAAATGTCAAACGACATAATACAGCGGAATAAAGAAAAATACGATAATACAAAGAAACAAGACGGAGGATGTTCTCCGGCCATGTCACTCTCGGCCCCTAAGTTAGATCCAGACTCAACTCTCAGCCTTGAAAGTGTCACAGACATCGTCCCCTACCTGCAAAACTCAAACAGGTCTTCTGCTCGTGGGAATGAGCAGCACCCATGAAACGGGTGATCAGTAAGCTACGTACTGAGTAAGGTAACAGACGCACTAAGGCCCACATACACAGAGATACACGACACAACAGACATAGCTCATAAAATAATAAACAATAACACAGATGAACAATACCGGTCATGAATAAGATAACTTTCTCATTATGTCTCTGATAATTATAATCGATTCACATCATAGTCTTTATCGATCCTTGTGAGTGCGGGAGCCCCACTATTATAGCCGGTGGAACGGTCGCGAGGGCTATGCCCTGCCACTATTATAACCGGTGGAACGGTCACGAGGGTAATGTACCCTGCCACTATTATTTGCCGGTAGACCGATCTGGCCTCGACTCACAAGGTATTCCACTGTAAATATTAGTATATTTCCATGTCTTATCACTTTTACGTTTGGTTTGTTGAGCACGAAATCCACCACTATTATAGCTGGTGGAACGGTTGCGAGGGCACATGCCCTGCCACTATTATAGCCGGTGGAACGGTCGCGAAGGTAAGATACCCTGCCACTATTATAGCCGGTGGACCGGTCTGGGTTTGGCTCAACATCTTTCTCTGTAAGTCATTAGTGTTTTAATGTATCTTATTCGAGGGCATTTCACCTTTGTCATGCATGGCCAGAGATCTCAACACATCACATCAAACTGATGACATATTCGTACTATCACATACTAATGAGGGCACATGCACACAACCCGATTCCAAGCCACGCCACACATGAAATAGTTAGAATAATGGCTTTTAAGACCACAACACATAAATCATATAGAACATCCATGGCACGTAGGACACATGTCACACATTTAGCCTTAGTTATATCCCTACTCGGTTTAGGTTACCGAGCTATCCCCTACGCTTACATTAGGCCACTAAACACCTGTTGTAATTATCATACTTAGCACATTTCTCACATTGGAAACCCAAATCATGACCCTCAGACTCAACTCTCCCTCATACCTCACTCCTCCTCATTTATTCTTATTATTTTCTTTTTCTTTTTCCACCTTCTCAAATTAGGGTTTCTTCCCCAAACCCTAGGTACCCTTATATGACCCTACGTACTATTTTTCACCTTGAGCCTCCAAACTCCCAAACAGACCTTCCATTACTTTCCCCACGTCCCAAAGTAACTTTTCATACTTAAGGTTCGCCCCCATGCGGACCTTAACCTCCCCATGCAAATCCTATCATTTCCACCATGCCAAACTCTATCATTCCCGTGCAAACCCTAGTTCTCCCATGCAACCTTATTTTCTTCCACTCTTCTATTTATTTAATTCCCCCTTTTTTCTCATCATTTCACAAATTACAGATTACTTAGGTCGCCCATACCTACGTTAACCAACGTACTTCCCTTTAGTTATCTTAGTTGCTTATTTTTCTCTTTCAAACCCTCACTCCACAACTCTGCATCAAAACACCTAGCATGCATGTCGTAGGGGTCACACCACATCATGTCATATTTGTACCTTACCATATTAGTACATACAAACAAGAGCATGAGAACATACCTCGGTTCCATGCTGCGCTACATAAATACACAGATAATATACAGATTATAGCATACAGCCGCACGGGGCATACAAGATAGTTAAAACATGCAATACACACAGGTGGCCTTAGTTACGTCCTTACCTAAATCGGCGCCGGGCTTGGAGCACGCTCCTACACCTCCTAGGGTTTGACCCGATTCACCTATAAGAAAGAAATACTAAGGGTCAATCTCCCTCTACCTGAATTATCATAATTTCCTATCTTACCCTTATCCTGGCCTAGTACTATAATTAATATTAATAATAGTAGTTTATAATTAAAAAGGTGGGGTTATTATTATTCTCAAGGTAGTTAAGCAAATGACCACTAATCAAGACACGCCTTAGTAAAATCCATAGTTATCAAAGTAAAGGGTTTTAATATTACTAATAACAATATTATTATTAATACCAATAATAATAGTAAAAATAATACTACTAATAATAATAGTGGTTACAATGATAATAATGTTGATAATAACAATTGAAATTGTAGTAGTATAAGTGATAATAATAATAATAATAATAATAATAATAATAATAATAATAATAATAATAATAATGGTAATAATAATAATAACAACAACCATGATCATGGTAATAATAATAATAATACTAATAATAATAATAATAACAATAATAATGATAATAATAATAATAATAATAATAGTGCAAATAGCAATAATAATACTAAAAATATTAATAAGGATAACACAACGATAATAAGAGTTAGAACAATAACATAATAATACTAATACTAATAATAATAATAATGATGATAGTGAAAATAATGGTGATAGCAATAATAATAATAATAATAATAATAATAATAATAATAATAATAATAATAATAATAATAATAATAATAATAATAATAAGGGTAATGACAATAATAATGATAATAACACAACAACATACAACCATAATAATAATAATAATAATAATAATAATAATAATAATAAGGGTAATGACAATAATAATAGGAATAATAATAACAATAACAGTGATAACGATAATACTAGTAATAATGCAGATAATGATAATAAGAGTACTAAAAGTAATAGTATTAAATAATAATGATAATAAGGATATTAATGATGGTAATAGTAGTTAAAGTAATAAGTGCGGTAAATATAACAATAGTAATGATGATGATGATGATGATGATGATGATGATAATTATAATAATAATAATAATAATAATAATAATGGTAAGGGTAATAATAATGGCAACTACAACCACCATAACCATATTAATAATAATAATGATAAATATAATAACATTAATAGTGACAATACTAGTATTAGTAAAACTACTAAAATAATAATAATAATAGAGATACTAAAGATGTTATTCATAGTTGAAGTAACAAATATGATAATAATAATAATAATAATAATAATAATAATAATAATAATAATAATAATAATAATAATAATAACGATAATAATAATAATTATAATAATCATAATAATAACAATAAAGATAATAGTAATAACTTAACAAGGTCTTATAGTTAATTAACACCATCAATTAGAGGTTCTTAGGGTAAGGTTGGGTCCTAGTAATAATAATCAGGGTGGTAGTATTAGTAATAATAATAATAATAGTAATAATAATGATAATGTTAATATTAATCATAATAATACTAATAATAGTAGTTAATAATATTAAATCATTAATCACTTTTTTTTTAAGATTTAGGGTTCAGGGTGTTGGGCAACCTGGCTGAGAGGCGGCGGCGCCGGCGGCAGCTGCGGCGGCGATGGAGGAGGGGAAGAGAGGGGGAAAATGGAGGTGGAGGCTAGGGAAGGGAAACTAGGAGAAAGGGGAGGTGCAAGGTGGTAGGGCAGGAACCGCTGGTTGATTTGGGGGGTAGTGACGGAGCTGCAGGTGGCGGTGGGGGTGGCGCCGGCCGCACGAAGGTGGCGCCAGGGGTCGAAAGGCAACTTCGCACGGCCAAGGAGACTCGTGCGAGGCAAGGCAGGGGAGCTAGTAGTTTGGTTGTGTAGAGGGAGGTGCAGGGAGGATGTTGGTGGCGCGGGCAGGTGGCAACGGTGGCCGAAGGCTGAGGAAAGAGTGGCTAAAGGTGGGGCGGTGTGCGGCTATGGTTTTCTGGGTTCCAAATTTCGAACCCGATTAAGGCAATGGTTAGGGCTATTTATAGGGAAATTGGGATGGGAAAAGGACAAGGGTGCGAGGGGGAGTCAGGGTTAGGTGCTTACATGTCCGGCGAGGCTGACCGGCGCAGGTCTGCTGTTGTAGACCGAGACCCATCGGGAAAAAAAAGAAGAAGAGGATTGCGTGCGGGAATGGCTGAATCAATTGGTCACATCTGTAGGGAAGTCAATGGGGAAGAAAGACGAAATGACCGGTGATATTGGCGTGGCATTGAAGGTTTTGTTTGCCGACGAAAATTTCGGTTGCAGACGGCGAAGGACGACGACGTCGCGAGGAAGAAGAAGAGGAAGAGGCTGGATCGGCGTTCCCGCAGAAAGGAAAAGAAAGAGAGAAAAGGGGGCGGGCCGAACCGGCCAGGAGAAAAGGGGAAGGAGGGGCGCGGGAGAGGGACGGGCCGCAAGGGGTGCTGGGCCTAGCAGGCCGGCCCAGTCGGGGGGGGGGGGGAAATAAGGAAGAGAAGGGGAAAGAAAGAAAAAGGAAAAGGAGGGAGAAAAGGAAAAAGGGAAAAAGGAAAAAGAAGGAAAATTAGTGGTTGGATTAATTAGCATGATTTGGGTAATTGGGATGTTTAATAAAATATAAATATTACAATAGTAATTAAATTATCTTTTTAGGTTAATTTAGGGGTTTTTTTTAAAGAAATTTCTTAAATTCCATTTTAATTAACAAAACATTCAAATTTTCTCCAATTAAATTATTTATAAAGTTTATATTAATTGAAGCTATTTTGTTCTTCTTAATTTTAAATAAAGTAATTTATTTAATTAATTTCCAAATAAAATCATTAATTAGCTTAAAAATACCAACATTCCTTCTTTTTAGAACACTTATAAATTTCCTCTTAGTTTACCCTAATTAACTTCCTCTTATTTTAATAAAAGTAAATTATTTTGGTTAAACTCCCACATAAAAACCTTATTTAATAATAGATAATAGAAATTGGGATTTTTGGGGCATTTCAATAATGATCCTAAACCTATAGCTAACCCTAACCCTAACCCTAACACTAACCCTCCCCCTAACCCCAACCCCAACCCTAACCACAATTATTTAAGATTATATATACACATATTATATATAAATATATTATAAATATATATACATATAATAGAACACATATAAACACACATTTTACGGAATATAAATACACGTCTTACAAAATATATATTAAAAAAAGCATATAAATACACATGATCATCTGCATAATAATGTGAGTGCTAAAAATATATATACACCTTAATTTTATACTTAGAACGTACATATCTTATGATAATAATATATATTTTAGGCTTGTGGATTCTCTTAAGATAATAATACATATTTTTATAAAATAGATTATAAACACATTTATATATATATATATATATATATATATATATATATATATATATATATATATATATATATATATATAAGGTCTCGGCCGGCCACAATCATAAAAGGCCACAACAAAAAATTTCACCAACACATCAAACACAACCTCTTTGGTGCAACATGCATGCATTTATATATATATATATATATACACACATATCAGTAGAGATAAATTAAGCAATGAAGGAAGAACAACACATACGTAAAGGGAGCGACGGAGAACAAGTTGAGAATGGTAACGACGAAGGTACAAATGCTGGCTACGTTCGCAAGAATGGCAGAGGAGTGGTGGAGAGATGGCGGTGCGACGGTTTCCCTTAATTAAGAGGAGCCGGAGCGGTGGTGCAAGGGTTCGCAAGAGAAAGAGAGTACGAAAGGGAAGCGGCAGAGTCTGAAATTTTTGGCACGAAACATAAGAGAAAGACATAAAAGGAGATTTTAATAATGGTTCTTGTAAGAACCATTATTAAATCATGTTTTAATAACGGTTCCTTCAAGAACCGTTATCAGAACATGATTTAATAACGGTTTTTAGAGGAACCGTTATTAAAACCTTGGCAATTTTGACAACGGTTCTTGTTTGAACCGTTATTAAATCATGTTTTAATAACGGTTTTACATCAACCGTTATTAAAATTCCCGTACAAAATTTTACCTTGCACTTGTAATAACGGTTATTACGTAAAACCATTATTAAAAATTCTCGCACATTAATTTTCACAAATTTGACGACGGGTCTCGAACCACCGTTATTAATTTCCCGTTATTATTTTCTGTTTTCGTAGTAGTGTATGACTTTTATCATTACTACCTCTAGGAGTGTTTTAGCTTGTTGACATTACAACCATTGTATTAGTATTTTAACACTAACACCATTATTAGACTTAATCTTAAAAACGCTAGGGTTCTATTACTTGAAACATAAGTGTCACTATTAGTAGTCTTATTATTATTATTATTATTATCACTATTTTACTATGACTAGCGAACACTAGTACTATAAGAATGGAACTAACGGGTCTAATAATATAAGTGTAATGATAAGTATTAAAAATAAAGATATATCGATTAGTAATACTAAGCATAATAATTATTGAGTAAAGACCCTAGTTTTGTATAACACCCCTATTAAGGATAAGAACCCTAATCCTAAACTAGAATAAGGGTTGATAGAATTTATAAGGGAAACTAATACTTAGCATTTTTTCCCTTTTCATAGGTGACCCCAATCCGAGCCCTTAGGAGCTAGAGGAGCGTGCTCCAAGCCCGGTGCCTCCCTAGGTAAGGACAAAGATATGGCCTTGTGTTATGTGTGATGTGACATGTTGATTGTTGTGTATACCATGCTAATGTGTGTTATATGATTTACAGATAACTTGTCTCATGTGTAGCGCAGCTTAGAATTTGAGGTATGTTGTGTGTGCTTTCTATGGCATGAGCATGACATGTTTATGTATGATATTTATGATGTGTTGATATGGCCCTCTAGGACGTGCATGCTAGGGTTTTGATATTATGGAATGGGACTAAAAGAATAAATATGAGAGGAATGGGAAGTGAGACCATTAAGGGGGATATGGGGTTGACCAAAGTGCCTCATAATCCATGAGAGAAGTTTTAAATGAGAAGAATGTCCAAAGTAAATGAAAGTTGGGAACCATGCATGGGGCCCTTAAAATCTGCATGGTGACTTGGGGCGTTTGCATGAGGTGACTAACTCTTGCGTGGGGGTGTGTCTTATGTGAGAAAAGTTGAATTTGGGTGTAAATAAGATCATGAGAGAGTTGTGGAGTGATCGGAGATTTGTGAGGAAAAATAGTGCGTAGGTCGGTGTAAGGGTGTGTGAGGGACCCGATTAGAGTTTTGGGAGGAAGTGATAATCTGAAAATTTTGGGAAGTAAAAATGATTAAGGGAGAGTAGAGTATGGGTTAAGAGTGAGAATTCTATTATATAAAAGATGAGTATGGGTTTCCTTGTGAAAGAAGAGACTTGGGGATGAAAAGAGAGAGGTTACTTGTGGAAGAAGTAAGGTGCTAGGGTCTGATGTGGCCAACTAGGGTTTTACCGAGTACATGCGAGGTCGAGGAATAAAAGGATATTCTTTGGGGTTTGACTTAATAAGGGTGAGATGTGGGGTGAAGAATGAGTATTGGTAAGGTAAGTGAGAAGAGGTTGGGCCACATAGGTCCAACTAGGGTTTCCAAGGGGAAAAACCCTAGAGGTTGAGAATAGGCGAGATCGATGTCGTAGGGTGTTGGGTTTAACCTACACTTCCAGGAGTTGGCCTCATTATTTGTGAGCTTATGGGGAAATAATGTCGGGGTGTGATTTGGGGTGCACAAGTCTCAACATATGGGACGTGTCTTCTTGAAAGGAAAGTAGTAGAATGTAGTGGGCATGCATGTTAAGGGTGATGTGTGATTTAATAAGACACTGATAAGACATTAATCACGTAAAGCGAAAGATGTTGAGCCGAGCCCATGATCCGGTCCACCGGCAATAATAGTGGATCAGAGGCGTTCTGCCCTGTGTGTTTATTTTCCGGTCCACCGGCTATAATAGTGGATCAGAGGCGTTTTGCCCTGTGCGTTTATTTTTCGGTCCACCGGCTACAATAGTGGATCAGAGGCGTTATGCTCTGTGCGTTATCTTCTGGTCCACCGGCTATAATAGTGGGGGATCTAGTGCTCGACGAACCAAACGAATAAGTTAATCCATGGGAAAGATACTAATTACTTAAAGCGAAACACCATGTGAGTCGGGGCCATGATCCGGTCCACCGGCTATAATAGTGGATCAGAGGCGTTCTGCTCTGTACTTATATCTTCCGGTCCACCGGCTATAATAGTGGGGCTCCCGCACTCACATGGGCTATTGAAGAATGTGTGGAATGAATATATTATTAATGAGAATAAAGAATAAATCACCGGAAAGTATTCAGGCCTTATCTTGTGTGTTATCGCATGACTTATATGACTGTGTTATGTGGGCTATGTGGTATGATTGTATGCTTGGCCTTAGCGCACCGGCGCCCTTACTCAGTATTGGACCCGTACTGATACTACCTTGATTGACTGGGTCCTGTGATGATCCACCAATGGTGGGGAGCAGACCTCCTATGCAGGTTTTGATCAATTACTAATTTGGGGTGGAAGGCTTGGCTTGAGTGAGTAGGCAATCCGAATATTGGTCCCTTGGGATCTGTCTTATTTAGCTATATTTTGTACTACGCTTCTTGTTTTGAAACTGTACTCTTAAGTTGTAATCTCAAATGATATTATAACTGTTGTTGACTCGTGGTTTTTGTGAATGATCTATGTCAACTATGGATCTATGTTTTGATGACTCTTACTTAACGATTGTTAGTTTAGCCTTAGCACTTAGTATCAGAACGGTAGGAGTGAACCAGTCTGGTACTAAGTGTGGCGGTAATACCCCCAAGTTTATGGTTTTAATTCTTTCGCTCCCGCTAAATCTTTTGATTTAAACGAAATTTTTTAGTAGTAAATTTGGGGGTGTTACATTGGGAGATTTTTTTGCTAAATAAAATCATAAAATGATATAATTTATGTAAAAATAATTCCAAAGAATTAAAATATTCTAATTAGCATAGGGAGACTCTAATTAGGAGTTTTCATAAACATTGGAAAGAGAATCGAAGTAAAATAGAAAAGAATTTTGGAATCATAGCCTAATCAGTCAATGGATTTGGGGAAACTAGTCGATTGGTTATGCGGAAAATGAAAAATGAGGATTGTTGGATGTACTAGTTGATCGGTTCGAGAAACCAGTCAACTGGAATCATTGAAATCCCACATTTCTACCCAATTCCCAGTCCTTTCCAAAACCAAAATCACTTTATTTTATATTAACATAATTTTAAACATATTTTTAAAAAAGTTTAGGATGGGGTGTTTTAATGTACAATGCCATAATATGATTATTTAATGATGAGAACAAACATATTGTTATAAATTAACTAACCCTATTGGATGGATTAAATGATTCATAATTCTTGGTATTCTCACTACTTGCTTTGGAACATCTTAATGGAAAAACTTGAATAAGTATGCTATGACTTCAAAATGATAATGTAACCTAAATTCTTGGTCTAAATGGATTATCTTGATGTGTTTATTTAAACATGGTTAGGCACTAATGAAAATCCCACCACATGGTTGGGGAGCAATAATGATTAAAATAGAATGATTATGTGAGCGTGTTATTTAGATGTCATGCAGGCCTTATTTGATAACATAACCTTATAAAAAGAATAAACTAATCACTTAAAGTGAAAGCTGATCTAATTATGCATGGGTCTGGGTTACTTGATCCTCGATTAACTACAAGGGATTAGTTTACCTTCGAGCTTTACCTTTAGATAGGATCCTAGTAGATTCCGGTGTTTTACCTACTCTAGACACCGATGATGTATTACAGGGTATCGTTACTATAGGGTTTGGTCACTTAGATAGCTTATTGACTTTGGCTGGACTTTATATCCTTTGGTTTGGATAAGCTTCCATGGTATGTGAGACCATGAAGTGATAATCAATCCATTGCTCAATAAAAATAAAAATAAGGACACGAATGAAGAAGAAAAGGGGGAAAAAGGAGAAAGAGAAGGGAATAATGACTTGTAAATAGTTAATATAATGGATCATGTAAACTTAGGAATGGACCTAATGGAATACTCATATAGGTGGACAGTAGAAGAACCTAGTCAGAAGTGGAATAACTTGTTATTAATTATATGTTTCTATCTATAATATATATGTTGTGTTGCTATGCATGATGATCCACGAATTGTCTAAGTCCTTGCATGGCATGAAATCCTTATACATTATATAATTATGATAACACATGTACATCTAAGTGTGATGTGTAAGTATACTACTATGTTTAGTATAACCTCTATTATTGTCTGTGACCTCATATGATTGTGACTCTGTAACACCCCAAAATTCACTAATTTTTTTTTAAAACGGAAGCAATTAAGATAGAAAACACTTAAAACCTGTGAATTCTGGGAATGTTACCGCCACACTTAGTACCAGACCGGTTCTCTCCAACCGTTCTAGTACCAAGTGCTAAGGCTAAAGAAAAGGTTTACATTAAATTCAAATTAACAATTCATAAAAAGATTCGAAAAGATCATACAACAAAATCAGAGTACGAGAAATTAAGAGTTAATTACAATGCCCTTGAGGTTTCAAATAACACTTGTAACTTCTAAATAGAAATAAATTTAAACAAGATAAAACCCGATGGGTCAAATTCCGGATTGCCTACTCACTCAAGTCAGGCCTGCCACTCCAAAATAGTCTCTGATCTTAAACCTGCACAAGAGGTCTGCTCCCCACCATCGGTGGATCATCACAGGACCCATCAACCAAGGTAGTATCAGTACGAGTCCAGTACCGAGTAAGGTGACTTGATCACTAAGGCCAACACGTAAACACATAAGCCATGCAGAAAAATAGAAGAACAAAATCATAAATGCATAAGATCAACCAGGTAAAAGTACAAAGGCCCAATTGTAGTCCAAATTAATCGTTTCATTAATCTCTTATCATAGTTCAATTCACACCATGCCTTTTTCAATCCATGCGAGCATAGGAACACCCCACTATTATAACCGGTGGGCCGGTCACAATAGAGCATCAAGCCCTAACCACTATTATTACCGGTGGATCGGTCACAATAGATCAGCATGCCCTAACCACTATTATTACCGGTGGATCGGTCACATATAAGGTAGAAACCCTAACCACTATTCCTAACCGGTGGATCGGTTTGGTTCCTCCTCGCATGGTGTTCCACTGTAAGTAATTAGTGTCTTTTATTTTCCTTAGCAAACTCTGGTTTATTTTCATTAAGATCGGGATCCCCCACTATTATAACCAGTGGGCCGGTCACAATAGGACATCATGTCCTAACCACTATTATTACCGGTGGATCGGTCACAATAGGGTAAAACCCTAACCACTATTTTAACCGGTGGATCGGTCGCACATAGGGTAACACCCTAACCACTATTACTGACCGGTGGATCGGCTGGTCTCGTCTCAATATCTTCCACTTTAAGTAATTAATGTCTTAAGTATTTTATTCAAAGGCTTTCACCATGGACATGCACGAATCATAAATCATAAATTCCATATTCATCATCATACTTTATTCACCAAGCACACATGTGCTACCACCAAACCCTAGACATGCATGAATCGCTCCCTTTTCACTTATCCTCCAATTCTACTTCACATCTCACTCTAGGGTTTTATTCCGAAACCCTAATTTAGGCCTTAACATCTCCTCTTACTCCACCTCACATCACCCAAATTATTTTAACCCTCCACATATCACAAATCATCGATTTCATTCTCATAATTAAACCTTAATCACCAAAAACACATGATACAACAAAAACCTTAAGTAGCCACACCAAACCCTAATCAACCACCACAAACCATAATTAACCACTCCAAACCTCATTTAACCATAACAACCATAATTAGCCATTCCAAAGCTTACTTACCCACGACAATTCACAATTTGCCACTCCAAACCCTAACTTCGTCTCCTACGTACCCAAATAATGTTCCACGTATTATTTTCCATCCAAAGTGTCTAACTACCCAAACAACGCTTACATTACCTTCTTTACATCCCAAATTAACTTTCCATACGTAAGTTTAATACCCGTGCAGATATTAATCTCCCCCATGCAAACCTTCGAACCTTTTTCATGCAAACCCTAAAATTCCACGTGAAACCCTAAATTCAACCATGCAAACCCTAATACCACCATTCAATCATCAATGCCACCATGTAAACCCTAATACCACCATAAAACTATAAATACCACCATACAAACCATAATCCCGTCATATAAAACCCTAAATTCAAACATATAAGACCCAAAGATTTGTCCATACCAACCCTAAATTCAAACTATAAAGATTCTTCCATGCCAAACCATAAATTCAAACCATAAAGATTCATCCATACCAACCTTACATTCGTATCATACAAAACCCAAAGATTTGTCCTCATAATACAATTGATTAGATTCTCCCCTTTCATAACCATAAATTAGATTCTCCCATACAAGACCATAAGTTAGATTCTTCCATATAAAATCATAAATTAGAATCTCCCAAGCAAAACCATAAATTGGATTCCCCCAACAAATCATAAATTAGATTCCCCCATATAATATCATAAATTACATTTTCCCAAATAACATCATGAATTAGATTCTCCCAAACAAATTATAAATTAACTCTCCCAATCAAATCATAACTTAAATTCTCCCATATAATATTATAAATTACATTCTCCCAAATAACATCATAAACTAAATTCTCCCAAACAAATTATAAATTAACTCTCCCAATCAAATCATAACTTAATTTTTCCCATATAATATTATAAATTACATTCTCCCAAATAACATCATAAACTAAATTCTCCCAAACAAATTATAAATTAACTCTCCCAATCAAATCATAACTTAAATTCTCCCATATAATATTATAAATTACATTCTCCCAAATAACATCCTAAATTAGATTCTCCCAAACAAACCATACATTCTACTCTTCCACACATAAAATCATACATTAGATTATTCCTTATAAAACCACAAAATTAGGTAAACTCACTTCCCTTAGTCAACTTCTTTCCCCATCCTCTTTTTTTTTCATCCTTCCTCTCACACAAACCACATCAACTCCCTCACATACACAACACATATCATCATACATAATTAATACACATACCATGCACAACATACTTCAACTCCAAGTCATACCACATATAAAATATTTAATTATAATAAACACTAGATACATAACATGCGAAACACATAATACACATAAGCACATAAAAGGCCTTAGCACTCCTTACCTAAAACGTTACCGGTCTTGGAGCACGCTCCTACGCCTCCTTAGGGTTTTGACTGATTTTACCTATTTTGAGAGAAAAGCTAAAATTAGACTATCTCCTATCAAAATAATATTAAAAACTAACGTAATATAAGACTAGGCTTTTGGATAAACTAATAATAACAAAAGTACAAAAATAATATCAATATTAATATTAATAAGGTTAATAAAAATAGTAGAAATAATAATAAAAAGGCATTACTCAAAAATAAAGTGAAATAAGGGATTCGGACCCTTTACCAAAATAATACTAAAAAGATTATTTGTAAATTAAATAACCCAATTCAGAAATAATAATAATGATAATAATAATAATAATGATGATGATGATGATGATAATGATAATGATAATGATAATAATAATGATAATAATAGTAATATTATTAACAACACTAATGTTAAAATATTTATATTAATAATAATAAATAATAATAATGGAAATTCAAAATAGAAAATAATAATTATTATTATTATTATACTTATAACATTTTAATATTAATAATCGTAAATATAGAAATAATAAGAAGAAAAATAATAAAATCGAATTAAAATATATTAGGCTTCAGCCCTCAACATGAATAATAATAAAAATAATAATAATAATAATAATAATAATAATAATAATAATGCATATTAAATATAAATATTAAGAATAATAATAATAGTATTTATATGTAAATAATTGAAATAAAATAATTTAAGGGTTATAAAAATAGGGAAAATAGCTGAGAGGGTCTAGGGTTCAACCAAATGTTGGTGGGGATAGGCGGCACCGGCGGTGGCGCACGGCGGCGGTGGCGGTGGCCGGAAAAAGGAAAGAAAGAGGGGAAAGATGCATGCTGGGAATAAGATAGGGAGAATGGTGGTGGAAGTTGGGTTGTTTAAGAATGCCTAGAGGGGGAGGGACAGAATGAAGGTGGCGGCACAGCCAAAGGTGGCGGCGCACGGCGGCGGCGGTGGTGGCCGAATGGAGGAGAAGAAGGAAGAGAGAGGAGGAGAGGGAGAAAAAGGAAACTAAAGGTAGGGGAAGGTAGGGTAGGGTCTGCAGAACATTTTTGGAGGTGAAAGAAGCGGCCTTAGCGGCCGAGGAGGTGGCTAAGGGCGGCGCGAAGGGTGGCGGGGCAGAAAACAGGGTTGATCGGGAAGAGAACTTTGCACAGCTGGTACGGCTTGTGCAGCAAGAATCGAAGGGCGAGACAGATTTGGTTAGATAGAGGGTGGTGCAATGATGACACGGGTGGCCAGAAAGGGCGGCGAAGTTGGCCGGAGACGGAGGGCGGGGCGTCTAAAGGAGAGGCGGTGGCAAGGTCAGATTTCTGGGTTAGGAACCAAAACTCTCAAACCAGGGTTATTACGGGGGTATTTATAGGGAAAGTAAGATAGTGTAGGGTTATTTAGGCCGGCTAGTAGATAGGGAAGGTAGGGTTCAGGTCGCCGGAGGAGACATTTGGCCGGCGGCAGCAAATCAGGCCTGGGTGTGCGCAGGAGAGAGAGAGGGAGGATAGCGCGAGAAAGCTGAGATTTGGTTGGGTTGATGAGGCTACCGAAACAGGGGAAGAGAAAGGAAAGAATATGTAGGTCAAAGGGGCAAGATCGGCGCCGAAAATCTCGGCTGGGCAGTGGCGGCGACGTTGCAAGTGCTCGACGTCGAACGGGGCTGGGGAAGAAGAAGAAGATGGGGGAAAAGCCGGGCGGTTCGGGAAAAAGAGAAGAAAAGAAAGGGAGGCAGACCGGGCGGTCGGGCGCGAGGGAGGGTGAGTTAAATGAAACATGGCGTTTAGGGCGTAAAAATGATAAAACGCAGCGCTGAGAAGCAAGGAAGAAAGCAGCTGCTGCGCGGCGCGGGCTGGGCTGCGCCGAAGGAAGGAGGGCGGGAAAAAAAACTGGGCCGCGGGAGGGGCAGGCCCAAACGGGAAGGAGAGGAAAAAGAAAAAGAAAGAAAAAGAAAAAGAAAGAAAGAAAAGGAAAAAGGAAAAAGGAAAAGGGAAAAGGGAAAAATAATTAGTTTTGGTATTTAAGTTAATTAAAATATTTAGGATATTAAAAAAAAAATAATAATAATATTTGAATAAAATAATATTTAAATCCTATTTTAATCTAAATTAGGATTTTTAAAAGATTTTCCATAAATTCCTTTTTGATTAGCAAAATACCCTAATTTTCTCCAATTAAATTATTTATAAAATTATTATTAATTTAAAACTATTTTCTCATTATTATTTTAAACAAAATAATTTATTTAATTAATTTTCAAAATAAAATGCTTAATTAGCTAAAATACCCAAATTCTCTTCTAATAAAAATACTTATAAATTTCTTCTTGATTTGCCCTAATTAATTCAATTTAAAAATAATTTATTTAAATAATTCTTATAATAAATATCCTTTAAATGTAGTTTATAAAATTTGAAATTTTCGGGGCATTTCAGACTCCCATTGAAGAGGTAACTTAGTTTACTCAGTATGTAATGTACTGATGTACCCATTTGTTCGGTCACTTACTCAATCCCATGAGTAGAAGACCATGTGCAGATTTTTTAGACTGACCGGTAATGGGCCTACCTCATATTGAGCTTGGGGACTTGAGAGTGTAAACATTCGGAAATCTTCATTCAAACCTTAATGAACTAGGTATTGAGGATTTGTCCTATTGTCGTTTTATGCCTATTGTATCTCTATACTTTTGTTTTATCTTCTCTCATGTATTTGAATATTTTTGGAACTCGTAGAGGTCTTGTTTAGTAAATATTTTCTTGTGGTACATATATACCATATTTTCTTTTGTTTTGTAAATGTTTTTGGAAGAGTGTATTTAGTATTTATCTACTTCCGTAATGTTTTAAAATAAAAATTTTCAATAGTAAAAAATATGGGTGTTAAAAAGGGAGAAAGAAAAGAGACCAAGGTCCGAAATCAAAGATGGTGGGACAAAAGGCTAATCAAGTTAAAGTATCAGAAGTGATGTATCATTCATCTTCGTCATTTAAGAATCAAGAGTCGAGTAAAACTAAGAGTTGAGACCAAAAGATGAGTGAGAGCTAAGAGTTACTTGAGAGAAATGAGATTTATGTCATTAGAGTTAGGTGGTGGTAGTTAGTCAGGCAAACACACTCTTCCCTTCTATCAGGCAATGGGTAATTTTTGTGCATACGAGTTGGACTATATTTATGCTAAACCCAAACAAATTTACTATTTCTTTTATATATATACACATAAATATTTTTTTAATAAGATGTTATTTATATTTATTTTATTAGATAACTTATTTGTTTTATTGTTTATTGATCAAATGATTTATTTCACTTAAAAATAAAACATATTGATTATTTATTCTTTCATATCATTTTAGGATCGTAACAACAAATATCAATTTACAAGGCTAGTGATACGAGGATCTAAGTGGAAACGTTTTTAATTAATGCATACACCGGGAGTTATTATAAAAGGGAAAATATTAACAACCGAATACGACAGCGTATTAAATCAGGCGCTTGTTTTGAAGGGTGTGAATTACAGTCTTCACTCAGCAGTCTGTACCCTAAAACGCGCCGACCTCCAGAATTCATCGAAATCAGTCATCTTGGTATGGCAGCCTCCTCCTCGTCGGCCACATCATCTTCCTCTGATACGTCATCGACGAGTTCATCTCCCCGCGATCGCCGTCGTCGCCGTCATCGGCATCGAGAAAGAGATTCTCTCAAGACCCGCCGTGACAAAAAGCACTCCAAGACCAAACGTCGTCGCCGGCATCAACATTCGCCTGCTTCTTCTTCGTCTGTTTATTCTTCCGACGAATACAGGTTTCTTTGACTAGAGCCCCTCCGTTTCCGTGCATTAATTTTGGAGATATATATGTATATGGACGATCAGATTAGTTAGGCTGTATTAGGGCTAGCTTTTTTATTCTTTTCTCTTCCTTGCTTATGCTTTCCGTATCTAGCTGAACCTCTGCCTAATATTTTCTTTCTCGTTTCTTGTTACCTCATTGTCCGTTCGAGCAAGGGCGCGAATTTTTGAGCTAATTATGTTTGAATAAATTCGTTTCTATTGCATTAGAAGAGACGTTGAGCACTTGACAATGGTTGAACCCTCTATACATGTTTAGATGATCAGCTAAAATATTTGGCATATGTGTGCATAAAAGAACTTGCTGTGACTTATTTCATTGCGGTTGCTTAACTCTTGAGTGATAACATACTTTCTAAAGAGTTTATAGGAATGAGTGTAATCTACTTGTCCCAATTCTATGTGGATCATGTTACAGTTGTCTTGATAAGCTATAGCAGAGAAGTAACTTTTGCCTGGAGGAGTCGATATTTTGGATGCTCCTATATGTAATGGTGTTCTGAATGTAAGCTTGGATATTTGTTCATTTACTTGAAGGAGCTGCATATGGAGCAACATATCGTAGTAGACACTTTCCTTATGTAGTATTGATAAGTAATTAGGATTTTAGTACTTGCCGAATGAGCAAAAGCATTGCACAGTACAGCCACCTTATTGCTTACGTTTTACAAATTGTCTGTCATATGCTTAAGTCTATGGTAAAATTCACAATTATCAAAGCATTCAAACCTACTACCCACTTCCTTCACCAGTGCTCAAACCAGCTGAGATCTTGGTATTGCCTTTTTTTGATGCACCTTTTGATTACGTTCAAGTTCATGCCATATTTGGTAAATCACAACAGCAAATAGGCACCTCACCACCAATGTTCTCTCTTTGGGATTGCCTCCATCCCTTGCTATCCATCTTATGATCCTCTGCAAGTCACCTAGTAGGTGTGTGCACCCAAAGCTGTGCATAAGTCATAGCTGTAAACCTGACCTCATGAATGTATTCGCATTTGAAGAATGGATGGTTGAGACCTTCATCAGGGAGAAAGGCATTTAACTTCTATCGGTCCATCTGTTCTCAGCAAGCTGAAAACAGTAGCTGGCTTCAGAAACTTCATTTATTGCCATTTTTCCAAAGATGATCATATTTACGCTACATGTTTAGCAGTTGAGGTATCACTTTGCATTGCTGTTGTTTCACATTTAATGCCTGTATTTCTTCCTGCCTTCCTGGTGTCACTACTGCTGAAGGATTAAGGAATCACCTGATCTTTATTTTTGTTTTCCTGGCTCTGCAATTAATAACTGATGTGTCCTCAAAGATTGGAAAAGTAAAAAACTTTTGCAGGAGTGTCATCCGTTGTTTGTTGCTTAGCCTGTGTAATTTCCCATGTCATATATACCTGCTTAGCCTTTCCTTTTGTAGTAGATTTTCCTTCCTTTCGCTGTCCTATTGCCACAATGTTCAATCCTATCCTGTTGTTCCAGAGAAGCTGGCCCATCAATCGTGCTGCCTATTACAAACTCGCCCAGAACTAACTAAGCCCTTTTTTATGGGTTAGAGGATTGAAAATTCTAGTAAAGATGGATGTTTCGGTTTTCAACAGAATTTTCCCTCAATATTCATGAAGTGGGGATAAATTGTTGGTTGGTGCTAGTGTTTGAAGGCATGCTTAAGGTGTTATACTGCAGGTTTGGTACCTATATTTTATCTCGGTTGAGGCAATATTGGCAAGGCAATGCTAAGGCATACTAAGGAGTTGACGCGCACTAGACTCTTGGGCGCATGTCTTACCAAAAATTAGCTATTCTTCGGTTTTAATCTTATTCAGAAAATTTTGAAATATATATGGCAATTAAATCCCATGTTGGGAAGGAAAAATGTTATAGGAAGAGCACATATTTTTTGAATGGAAAAGGAAAGAAAGTTATTTTCTGCAGTGAAAGAAATTCTAATTGGCTATTTTAAGGCTTTATTTTTTATAAATATGGTAACTAAATCTCACATTAGGAATGATAATGAGAGGAAAAAGGATAATGGGAAGGTCAATAGACATATGTTTGAGTGGAAATAGAAAAAAATGTTTATCATAGAGAAGGAAAGAAAAGATTGCATAGTTTTAGGAAGATCAAAAGTATTATTATTTACTGGTCAAGTTTGGTGCCTCACTTTGCTTAGACTTGCCTTGGCTTTAGAACCTCTATTGCCTAGGTGTGCCTTAGGCCCTTTCAAACACTGTTTGATGTTGCTTCCCCCCCCCCTCCCTTTTTAGTCAGTAGTTAGGCACTTGTATTAATATGGCAAAATCATCACTTATGTAATGCATCAACCATATCAATTAACTCCCTATAGGATTTACAAGGGAAAAAAAAAGAACAACTCTGTTTTTGGAGTTCTGCTGGAGACAAGCAATTTTATGTGAAAATCCTGTTATTGTGTTTGCGCCATATGTGGTAGAGAACAGTGATTGTAAGGCTCAAAAAATTTGAGGTCTCACCTTAGGTCGTCTTCCACCTTGACTCACCCATCCACATACATGATCCCATGTAACTGTTAGCTAGTAACTTCCAGTTGCACGAACTAGAGGCATCCAAACATCCTGTGTATACTCACTTTCAAAGAATAAATGCGGAACATTTTCATCACGCGTATAGCAGGAAATGAGGTCTAGGGTGGTCGATAATCCCATCTTAAACATGCAATCCATAGTCATGAACCTCTGGTAAATAGCTGACCACATAATGATTTGATGTCGGGGAAGAGGCAGCCAATTCCAAACCATGTTATACCAAAGCACCTTAGGATAATGAGTTCGGACATGGTGGTATGCCTTTGAAATACTATTCATCCTAGAGTAAGCATGTATTCTTGGGCAAAGATTGGGTAAAGGTTGCATGAACTGATTTTTTTGACTTGCAGGATATGTATAAAAGCTCAGGATGATGTGGTGGGAGGATTCAAGCTCTATATATCTCTTTGTTTGATGTAGGAAGCATGGATGAGCCCAGCCAAGCTAAACCCCCTTAGGCTTGGACCAAGCAAGCCTAAAATAAGACTCGGATTTGTCTTATTTAATTAAATGAACATGGCAAACCGAGATTTTAACGAGTTGAACTAAGCCGAACTCATAAGCCTAGACTATAAATGAGTCGATACAAACTGTTTTGGACTTGGTTCGGCTCGGCTCATTTAATTAAATGCACAAGTTGATCCATGCTTTTAGCCAACCTAACTTATTTATAGCCCTAATTTAGCGTATCCATATCACATCTTTATTTTGTGCAATGCATCATAATTGCTTGCCTATTGCAGCAAGATTCCACCATGACAAATTCATAATCCCCAGATCGCTGATAGACCCATAATCAAATACACGTATGTAAGGAGGAGCAAGAAATGAGAAAGACCAGAGTTGACCGATCCGGTTATTATGTCCTTATCTTTTATATTTTGTTTTCTAGTGTGTAAGGGGGTTTGTTTTAATTAATTCAGATAAGTTGGTTATTCTGTTAGGGAGGTGCTCGTAGGTAGTAGGGCGCGTCATATTTTCTGTTTTGGTTGTTATGGCATGTGAGAGGAAGGGAGTCGAGGGATCTCTATTAATACCGGGGGAAGGAAGAGGGAAGGGGGAGGAGAATTGAGTGAATGTGGGAGGGCACCAGGACCTCGAATACCTGGCTGTAACTCTCATTTCGTTTCATCAATATATCACCTAGTCATTCTATCCTCTTATTTTCGATCCATTAGTTAATATCCGATTATTGTTACTGCTAATTAGCTGGTACCTAACAATCTCCTGTCTTAGGTGTGTAGACAATTTTTGGCTTTTCCTCTATCCATCCATACCTAACCAGAGGAAGGATCTACATTTAGCTTCAATGTCATGCAGAAGTGATTGTGGCATCGTGAATAGCAGGATCCAATACACTTGGATCCCGAGCAAGACTGAGTTGATGAGTTGGAGTCAAGCTGCATGGCTCAAGAATTTATTCTGCCTTTGATCTAATTCTGATGTGATTTTATGCTGTAGACGTTGGTAGTGCTGCTTCCGGAGAGTAGACAAAGCAGATGTACACCAAGATTCTTGACCAGTCTTGGGAATTTGTAGTGCATGATCTTTTATGTCTAATCTGACCCAGCCTCCATAGAAAATAGTGTTTTCTTAAAGCATTAAATTTCAACCTGATAGGTCATCCGCAAACATAAGGTATGCATCATGGCCATTACTGAATCACAATCACCTCTGCTGAAGAGAAGTAGGTCATATGCAAACGTAAGGCTCACCAATTTAACCTTCCTGCGTTTGGGGTGGGGTTTGAAATGTGGATCCTCCCATAAACCAAGTAGAGCTCTGTGTAAGTACTCCATAACAATTACGAAGAGGTAAGGTGAAAGTAGTCACCTTGCCCTATCCCTCGTTTTGCACCAAAAGGTGGTTGCAAGGATCCATTAAGGCTAAAAGAGTAGCTTACAGTGTTTGTACAAGCCATAGTTAAGGCGATGAAATGAGGAGGGAAGTGTAGTGAAGCCAGCATAGCCTCTAAGAAGTGTCAGTACACTGAGTTGTATGCCTCTTTCATGTCTGCCTTTTCACCAATCCAGTGGCAAGCAGGATATTTTCACTTATTGCTCTGCCTTTCATGGAGCCCGTTTGAACACCCCCAATAATATATGGCATCACTGCTTGCAACTTGTTGGCCAAAACCTTTGCAATGGTTTTATATGCCACATTATCACATGCAATAGGGCGCAAGTTGCCTGGCTTATCAGTATTGGGAATTTTAGGAATTACGTGGAGATTGTTAACCTTTAGAGCATGGAGTAGCTGACCTGAGAGGAAGAAAGAAGTCACTGCTATCCATATCTCTTATCCTACTACCCCCCAGTTTTTTTTTTGAGAAAGCAAGTGCTAAAGCCATTGGGACCCTGTGCTTTCACTGTGCATAGAGAGTACAGCCTTGTGCACTTCTTGCTTGGCAGAGATATGATCATCAGTTGTACAGATTATGCTGCTAGGACGTTGGTCGAGGCCAAGTATGTCTTACATTGGTGAGTAATGTGCTTATGTTGACCTAGTCCTAGTAAACAAAGGTAGCTATCTTTTGCTGGCCTTATTCGAAGTGTCCTTTGGAGAGTTATTGTTTTGGCCAGGTTGATATTATTCTGTGCCAAAATTGTGAAGGGGATACAAATTTAGGGGATTTTGATTTACCCCATCTTGATTCATTTGTCTGGTATGCATTGCTAGATATTCAGCTAATCTCTACTGAAGTGAAAACGTGTCTTGGTTGCTATATCAGTATGAAGTTTTGAGGATAAATATATGGTTGGGGGCTTGCTGCTGAATATTTGAGTATGTCTGGCAGATATTGCAATGGTGTTTAGTGCTATAAGAGCTGGTTTTTCATCTTGCTGTCATTTGAAAGTGGGAAAACTATTTACATCATCTATGCCGTCCCTCCCCTCCTCATTTTGCTCTCTACAGAACAAAATTGTTGCATTGCTTACTAAATGATGTTATTGGTGTATTCCTTAGTTCATCTGACAGTGAGCATGGAACATCTAGTCGTTCCAGGAGGCACAAGCATGATAACAAGTCAAAGAAGGTTGCCTCTTTATACCTTGTTTTGAATTAATATCATCTATTACACAATTTACACAGCACCAGTTGCTAATAAAACAGAACCTTTTGTTTTATAATACTTGAATGAATTGTGGTGCTTCAGAGCAAGGGGAAAGACAGAGAGAAGGGTCGCCACCATAAACGCCACAGGCACAGAAAAGAGGTAGGCTAATAGTTTGTTAGAATAGCTTCTTTTGTGATTTCTTGGTTTCTTGATCTTAAACTATCTTAAGTTTCTATATCATGGGCTAGAACCTTTTCTTTTCTAAAGGGTTTGCCTTTATCCTATTTGGGACATTGTACGTTCTGACTCTTTATTGATGGGCTCTTTGAAATTGGAGCTGGGATCGTTGATCTGATATCTGGACACTTGATTGGCTTGCCTCGATGTTTTTTCTGTGGCTTGGGTTTCTGCTGGCAATGGGAGCCTTATTCAGAAAGATCAAGATGAGCCTGTGCAGCTTTCCAAGGTTTTTCAGCTTGAGCCTCTACTCCATCTTTTGATTTCTCTTTCATATTTGCAAAGCTCTGCAGCTGGGTTTTTATACTGTCTTTTAATTATGTGGTAACAGTTCCTATGTCTTTCAATTATGTGGTTACAGTTCCTAGGACGTGATAAAGAAGATGGTGTTAGACGCAGCGCTATATCCGGTAAAAAGGTAACAAATCAATTTCCTTTTCTCCTTGTAATACCGAGCTAGCAGGAGCATTTCTGTTTCGTTCTTCTAGTGATTAACAATTCATCTTTGCTATTGTTGTCCCGGGATTATATAGATTCAAATGAAACTTGATAAATCGAAGGAGGACAAAGCGGAAGAGAGCAAGCGGAACGAATTGCTGAAATTCTTAAATGCCAGTTACGACTAGCAATGTGGAGCTTCTATGTGGCATGTGAAGGTGGTCACATTTATGCTGCAGCTACAAGGCTGGGAAATAGTTTGTTAGGTAGTAATATTTATAGGGTCCTGAAGCATGGAGTCCTGGAGCATGGCCCCTGGTCGATAGTCACAGCGTTTTTGGAGTTGGATCTATACATATAACTTTACGTTATGTTAAGGGCGCATATTGCATTTGATGTTGATGGCATTTCTATGAACTTGTGTGAAACACTGCTTGGGTTTCATTCCATTTGTTTAATACTATGGCTTGTTTGAAGTAGTCCTAACTCTTGATTGCTCTTCATCTTCGCATCGAATTACTGGATAATTTAATTTCACCACTTGTTCTTGGAGGAAGTGTGTTATGTCCTTTTCTCTTTGTTTTCCTTTTCTTTCAAGGCGGTACAGAAAGAGGGGAGGCAAGTTCTCTCTACAGAGGGCGGGTAGAGCCTTGTGCCTAGGACTAGGCTTGAATATGTTATCCGCAATATATTAGTAACATCTCGGACCATTCACCTTTTTGTGAATATGTAGATATATAGCACAATTGTTGTGACTTATCGAATGAGGTTATTCCAAAAAGAAGATTCATATACAAACAATTTGGTGCTCAATCTTTCAATGGTTTTTAAGGACAAAATTCCAATACAAGCATATACTATTTGGAAATGAGGCATCAACCCAACTTTGGCTGAGAGATGAATAATCAGTATCAAGTGCCATATCAAAATCCTTACACGCGTGAATATGAAGCTTCAAAATATTATCAATATTCTCAACAAGAATTTTTTCCAATTTCGGAACCCTCAAGTTCAGAAAAAATGGATAAGCTTCTTGAAGAACTGATAAATGGTTAAAACCAGTTGGCAGAAAGCCTAAATCAACTGATGCAAAGTCAGATTAGACAAAATGAAAGGGTGTCAGTGCTAGAGGAGAAAATGGGTTCTATGGTAAACATGATGAATCAATTACAAGCACAAGAAGAGCTCTCTAGTACTTCAATTCTAAATTCAAGTGAGAGTTATGAGTATGATGATGTCATATCTGAATGTAAGGATGAGCTAGTTGAGGAGGTTCCCATGGAGAACATTGAAAAGCAAGATCAAGTGGAAGAAGAGCTTGTAAAAGTAGAAGAAGAATCTCATCAAAACGAGGATTAAGTGAACAAAGAGAAGTATATGGATGAAAAGACTATCACTTTCATCTACCATAGACCATCTTTGAACATTTATTCCCCACTTTTGCTTGGAGATGACCATGAGACACAAGGTAAGCCTTTGAACCACTTTGATTTTATTTATGCTAACCACACTCCTTGTTTTTCCTCTTTTAGCAGGTTATATAGATTCAAGAGTGAAGAGAGTAATCAAATCACCTTTGATACATTTAATAAGAAGCGTGATGCTCCAAAGGAGAGGTTATGTTGGAAGGATGTGTTTAAAGATTTTAAGATGGGAAAATATGTTCCTTCAATAGAGAGATTACCGTACATGGACATTGGGTAAAACATTCTCTCTTTACACACGAGCTTAAATTCCATGCTAGGTAAGTTACGTTCCTGTTGGATCAAATCTTTCATTAAATCTAATATTTTGTCTTTTTCTTCATTGCAGGATAAAGATGATCATCACGAGAAAGAACTATTGGCTGTGGTATTTGCCCTTGAAAATTTTAGGTCATATTTGCTTCAAACTAAAGTTACCATATTTATTGACCATGCAGCTTTGAAGTATCTATTGTCTAAGAAAGACGCAAAGCCACGATTGATACGATGGGTACTCTTGTTATAAGAATTTGATGTGGAAATTAAGGACAAGAGAGGTAGTGCGAACGTAGTGGCAGATCATCTGAGCCGAATGATTCAAGATGGTGAACCTATATCATTGATCGAGAACTTTCCGGACGAGCATCTCTACGGGATACAGGTAAGTACACCATGGTTTGCTGATATAGTAAATTATTTGGTAACAAATAAGTTGCCTAATGACATGACATGATCTATAAGAACTAAAATTAGAAAAGAGGCATCCCAATATGTTTGGGATGATCCCTAATTGTGGAAATTCAGTAATGATGATATAATTAGGAGATGTGTTCCTGATTCAAAATTCGAGCATATTCTAGCACATTGTCATACATTGCATTGTGGGGGACATTTTGGTGCTAAAAAGACTGCCTTCAAGGTCCTTGAAGCAGGTTTTTATTGGCCAACACTATTTAGCGATGCCAATGATTATTGTAGGCGATGTGATAGATGTCAAAGATCAGATAATATTGGTCTTAGAGACCAAATTCCCTTAACTTCTATTATAGCTGTAGAAATTTTTGACGTATGGGGCATTGAATTTATGGGACCTTTTCCATCTTCTAAGGGTTTCCTCTATATTCTTCTTGCAGTAGACTACGTATCAAAATGGGTGGAAGCAATTGCCACCCGCACTAACGATTCTTGTATAGTTGCAGGGTTCCTTCAATCTCACATTTTCTCTAGGTTTGGTATGCCTAGAGTAATCATTAGTGATGGAGGATCACATTTCTGCAATAGGAAAATTGAAGCCTTGCTACGTAAATATGGGGTGACACATAAAGTCTCTACACCAATTTTTGGCGTCGTTGCCGGAGATTGGTAACTTCACCTTTATTTTGCTAGTATTTTTAGTATGTTTTTATTTTTAGTGTTTTTGTATTTTTTATCTTTTAATTTTTTTTAGATTTTCTTAGGACTTTTGGTGTGCAACTTGGTCAATCCTATTCTCACGATTAAATATTGACTTAGAAATAAATATTATATAACAACCTAATCTAGTGGTGAATTTTTATTTCCCTAACATATTTCTCATATCTGCGGTTTCCCATTATTTTCATTATTTTTATAATTATTAGTTTATTTTATTTTATTCCTTTTATTATTATTTTTATAACCCCCATTAATATTTTTCTTATTTATTTATTCTAGTGCTACAATTGACAACAAGAGGGTTTAAATTGCGTGCCGGCTACAGTCATATTTTATATCCTTATAATCTTAGTTTTTGGTAGTTTATTTAACTAATATAGGAGAATAATTATTGTTTTATGCTTAAGTGGTAAAAATTGCATAAATTTTATTATTTGAACTAAAATGATATAAATTAAGTAAATTTAGAGTATAACTAGTTATATTTTTCCGTGCAATGCACGGATGGTGTATTAACTATTTATATATTATTACATAAGAGATGAATAGTTTAACAATTTAATTAATATGTAGGAGATGAATAGTTGGTTATATATGTTCAAATAATTAATTAATAAAATACTTACTTAATACTTAATTAATGTGTATTGTTTGACGTTTGTGTAGCATATGAATAGTTATATGCATTTGTTGCATGTAGGATATGAATAGTTGTATTGTATTAATGACAAAAGATGAATAGTTATATAAATTTTTTGTTCGTATGAGATGAATAGTTGCATTCATATGTTCATTAGTTTGACAATTCAATTAATATGCATGAGATGAATAGTTGGCTGCATATGTTCAAGTAATTAATTAATAAATTACTCGATTAATATGTGTTGTTCGACATATGTGCAGCGGATGAATAGTTATATTCATATATACAATAGTTTTACAACTCAATTAATACGCATGAGATGAATATCATTTTGTTGTGATGCAGCGTAGGAGATTAATAGTCTGACAAATCAATTAATACGCAGGAGTATTTCATTATTTATTTGACCTTATTAATTAGTAATAATATATGGCAGTAATAATACATGATTAGTAACAATAGATATAGTTTAGGCGGAAAAATTTGTTTGTATATTGTTTGCCAAACAACTTTGTTTTTATATAATAACCAATAGCCAATGTTGTCGTTCTATTATTAGTTTTTTTAATAATAATTATATTATTAATCATGATAATATTCATAATAGTAATAATCAAATATATTAAAATTCATTATTATCATAATAATAATTATCATTATTATATTATAAACTATGACAATAGTAATTATCAAAATTATATAAATAATTATATTAGTATTAATTATATTAATAGTTATAATTATTATAGTTATATTAATAATAATAGTCATATTATTAATAATACATAATAAAATTATTATTATAAAATATTATTATTATTATCATCATCATCATCATCATCATCATCATCATATTTGATTGATGTTAATCTAACCTAAAAAAAGGAAAAAAAATAATACTTCATTAAAATTAGTTATATATATTTGCTAGTTGCATTGTATTAATGGCAGCAGATGCATATGTATTGGTCGATTGGTTTATGCACTTTATTTGGTGTATTAATTATTTATCAATTATTTATATATTAATATGTAGGATATGAATAGTTTGACAATTGAATTAATACACAGGAAATTAATAGTTGACTGCATATATTTAGGTAATTAATTAAAAAAATATTTGATTGGAAAATATTTGATTAATAATTTATTAAAATTAGTTGTTCGAGATATGTACAACAAATGAATAGTTATATGCATTTGCTACACATAGAGATAAATAGTCGCATTGTATTAATGTATATATGCATGTGAAACAAATGAATATGCACTTTGGTATATTAATTATTTATATATTAATATACAAAAGATGAATAGTCCGACAATTCAATTAATACGCAGGAAATGAATAGTTTTCTGCATATGTTTGAATAATTAATTAAGAAAATATTTGATTAGAAAATATATAGTTAATACTTTATTAAAATTAATTGTTTGACATATGTGCAATAAATGAATAGTTATATACATTTAATGCACATAGGAGATGAATAGTTTCATTATATTAATAGATAATTATATTAATTATTCTATCTTATTAATTAGCAATAACAACAATTAGCAATCATATATGGTAGCTGTAATTTATGATTAGTAATAATGGATATAGTTTAGGCGGAAAATTTTGTCTGTATATTGTCTGCTAGACAACTCCGTTTTTATATATACTAGTTACATTTCCCCGTGCAATCCACGGGTGGTGTATTAATTATTTATATATTATTATATAAGAGATGAATAATTTAACAATTTAATTAATATGGAGGAAATGAATAGTTAGCTGTATATGTTCAAGTAATTAATTAATAAAATACTTAATTAATATGTATTGTTCGACATACGTACAACAGATAAATAGTTATATGCATTTATTACATGTAGGAGATGAATAGTTGTGCTGTATTAATGACAGAAGATGAATAGTTATATAAATTTTATGTTTGTATGAGATGAATAGTTGCATTCATATGTTCATTAGTTTGATAATTTAATTAATATGTAGGAGATGAATAGTTGGCTGTATATGTTCAAATAATTAATTAAGAAAATACTTGATTAATATGTGTTGTTTGACATATGTGCAGCAGATGAATAGTTACATTCATATATTCAGTAGTTTTACAACTCAATTAATATGCAGGAGATAAATAGTTGGCTGTATATTTTTAGATAATTAATTAAGAAAATTCTTGATTAATATGTGTTGTTCAACATATGTATAATAGATGAATATCTTTGAAATACCCCAAAAACCCTAACTTAGGAATCATGGTAAAATGGGGAATTAGTAGGGAAAATTTTGAGAGAAATAAATTAACTCACTAAATAAGGGGGAAATTAATTAAGGGAAATAAGGAGGAAATAATAAATAAGCTATTGAGAAAATTTTGGACATTTTACTAATTAAAATAATAGTGGGGAAAATTTCCCAAAATAGCCAAAATTAATCTAAGGATAGAATTAAATTATTATCTAAATAATTTTTAATATTCAAGAAAATAAATATATATCTAATTAAATGTATGATAACCCAAAAACATTCTAAATAAATTGTAAAAAAATCCAAAACCCTAAAGAAACCCTTTTCCCCCATTTTTCCTTTTTCTTTCCTCCCTTTTTTCTTCTTTTCTTCTCCCGCCGGGATTGGGCCTCGCCCGGCCCAACCCTTTCCTCCTTCCTTCCTCTCCTGCGCGGCCCAGCGCCGTTCGGCCCCCTTCCCATAATCGCGACGCAGCGTTTCGCCCCTCAATTTGCCGAGACGCCGCGTCGCGCTGAGTAACGAAATGAACCTTGTCAGCCTACGACGTGACGCTGCGTGTATCCCCCGTAGCCTTCGATACGCCGCGTTTGAATTACAAATTTTATAACCGTTGCCAAGCCGGCCGGTTCCCCCCTATTTTCTTTTCCTCCTGGACCGCCGGTCCAGGAGTCGTCTTCCTCCTCCCTCCCGCGCAGGACTGCAACCTGCCGCCTGCCACCTACCGCTTGCCGCCTGCCGTCCGGCCGTCCTCTCCCTGCCATCCCCGTCCCTTTCTTCCCCAATTCGACCCAACACTCCCTCACGCGTCCTGCTACCCCTTCCTTTTTCGAGAAAACGGCCGAACGTACCCTGCAAACCGCAGGGCACGCGACACTGCCACCGCTGGCCGGCCACCTGCCGCGCCTGCCCCCGCGTGCCATCCCTCTCCCCTTCGTCGTTTTCCCCTCCTTAATGGCCTATAAATACCCCCTCTCGAACGGCCACAGCAAGTCCCTCCCCCTGGACCTTGCCGAAACCCTGCCTCGTCGCCGCCCGAACAGACGCCGTTTCCGCCACCCCTAGCCGCCGTTGAGACCACCTCTACCCACCAAACTCCTCCTCGCGCCACCCCCTACACAATCAAGCAACCGCCGCTGCCCTTCCTACCCCGCACGTGCCGCCACAGCCGTGCGAAATCCTCTGCCCAAAAATCGTCGCCGCCACCTCGCGCTGCCTTCTGCCGCCGCCTCCGCCGTAATTAGCCCCTCCTCCACCTTCCAAAGTGACCAGCAGGTCCTCCCCTACCTGCCCATACCCTCCTTACCCCCTGCTCCCTTCTCCACCGGCCTCCACCATTCCACCATCTTCCTCCTCCCTCGGCCACCGCGTCCGCCGCCGCGCGCCGCCTCCCAGCTCACACCACCACCCTCATTCCACTCCCCTCTCCCTGCTGTATCCTCCCCCACACTTAGCTTCCTTTTTCCTCCTCCCATCTCACCACCACCTCCATCTTTCCCCCTCTTCTCCTCCCCCACCGCCGCCGCCGACGCCGCCACGCGCCGCCGCCGGACCACCACCGACCCTAGGTGGTTCTCCACCCATCCAAACCCTAATACCCCTTTTATATACTTGCTAATATTTTCTACTAATATTAATACTAATATACTTATAATTATTACTATTATCCTTATTATTATTCTTTTATTATTATTATTACTTTTATTATTATTATCATTTCTAATATTGTGACTTATGATATTAAAGTTATCATTTTTACCCTACAAACATCTCTTGGAACCCTAACTCCTATTATGCTCAACTTTGGTTTATTTTATAAGTGTTAATATTAACAACCCTACTATTATTATTATTATCTCTATTACCTTACTAAGGTTATTATTATTAATACTTAACCATACTAGGTTATTGTTATTATTATTGCTAGGGTTATTATGGTTATTATTACTATTATTATCATTATTATTAGCATTATTACTATTATCACCCTTAGGGATAATTTACTTGAAATATCGTGACCTTATAATATTCTTATTTCAAACCCAACACCATTGTTCGACTTAATCTTAAAAATGCTAGAGTTCTATTACTATAAACATAAGTGTCACTATTAGCGGTCTTATTATAATTATTATTATTATCGCTATTTTACTATGACTAGTGAACACTAGTATTATAAGAATGGAGCTAATGGGCTTAATAAAATAAGTGTAACAATAAGTATCATAAATAAACATATTTTTAACTACTAATATTTAGTATACTAATTCTAAAGTAAAAAACCCTAGTTTTTGTATAAAACCCTTTTTAGTAATAAAAACCCTAACCTTAAACTAAAATGAGGTTTGATAGTAATTATAAGGGAAACTAATACTTAGCTTTTTCCCCTTTTATAGGTAACCCCGACCAAAGCCCTAAGGAGTTAGAGGAGCGTGCTCCAAGCCCGGTGCCTACCTAGGTAAGGATGAAGCTAATGGCCTTGTGCTATGTGTGACATGGATGTGTTAAATGTTGTGTATGCCATGCTATGCCATGTATTATATGATTTGTGTATAACTTGCCTTATATGTAGCGCAGCTTGGAGATTGAGGTATGTTGTATGTGCTTCCATGATGTGAGCATGACATGTATATGTATGATGTTTATGATGTAATATGCTATGGCCCGCTAGGACGTGCATGTTAGGGTAAATGGTAATATGAGTTTGGGACCATTATGGGGATCTTAATGTTGTATGGTGGGATTAGGGTTTGAATGGGGGCATCAATGTTCGCATGTCGGTACTAATGATTTCATAGTGGTATTAATGGCTTATGGCGGTATTCGGGTTCGTATGGTGGTATGAGGATTTTATGGAGGTATTAATGTTGGATGGGGGTATTTGTGAATTATGGGGGTATTAATGTGGTACGATGTTAATTGTGATTTTATGGAGGTATTAATGTTGTATGGTGGTATAATTATTCGTATGGTGGTATTAGGGTTTGCATGGCGGTATTAGGGTTTGTATGGTGGTAAAATTGTCGTAGGGTGGTATTGTGATTTTATGGAGGTATTAATGTTGTATGGTGGTAATTGTGATTTTATGGAGGCATTAATGTTGTATGATGTTATTTGTAATTTTATGGAGGTATTAGTGTTGTATGGTGGTGTTAGGGTTTGTATGGTGGTATTAGGGTTCGCATGGTGGTATTAGGGTTGTACGGTGGTATTAATATTCATATGGCGGTTTGACGATTGTATAGTGGTATTAATGACTTATGGTGGTATTAGGGTGTACATGTTGGTGTTATGGAATATATGGGGGTACTAATATTCGTATGGCGGTATTAACAATTGTATAGTGGTATTAATGACTTATGGTGGTAGTAGGGTTGCATGGTGGTATTATGGATTGTATGGTGGTATTAATGTTAATATGGCGGTATTAGGGTTTTGCACTAGGAGTTAACGATCATATGGAACGAGGATTGGAGTAATTAACACTGGGGCATTGTGATTGAGAAGGGATGGAGTAACTAATTGTGACTGTTGAGGATGATTAAGGTTTGGGATGGCTAAGTACGGTGGTTATGGTATAATAGGGATGAGAGAGGTTAACCGCGGGTTGGTGTGGACCATTAGGGTTAGTTATGACTACCTAGAGTCGTTTGGCATTATCCTGTGTATCATCGATTAAAGGGTAGATATGAACACGGGCCTATATTGGTTGTGATGTGTAAAGCACAAAGAGAATGATTTATGTGTATCCTTGGTGGAAACCTTTCGAATAAGACACGTTAAAACATTAACTACTTACAGAGAAAGATGTTGAGCCGGACCCAGACCGGTCCACCGGCAAATAATAGTGGCAGGGTACGTTACCCTCGTGACCGGTCCACCGGCTATAATAGTGGCAGGGCATGGCCCTCGTGACCGTTCCACCGGCTATAATAGTGGGGGATTCCGTGCTCAACAAACTAATCAGAACAATGATAAGACATGGGAAAAATACTAATACTTATAGTGGAATACCTTGTGAGTCGGGGCCAGACCGGTCCACCGGAAAATAATAGTGGCAGGGTATGTTACCCTCGTGACCGGTCCACCGGCTATAATAGTGGCAGGGCATGGCCCTCGTGACCGTTCCACCGGCTATAATAGTGGGGTTCCCGTACTCACACGGACTGATAAAGATGATGATGTGAATCGATCGTAAATATTAGAGGCCTGATGAAAAAGGTTAACCGGTTTGTAACCTGTATTGTTTATCTGCGTTATTGCATGCTATCTAAGTAATTGTGCTATGTCTGCTTTGTCGTGTATCTTGATGTATGGGCCTTAGCCCGTCTGTTACCTTACTCAGTACGTAGCGTACTGATCACCCGTTTCATGGGTGCTGCTCATTCCCACGAGCAGAGGACCCCTTTGACCTTGTGCAGGTAGGAGACCATGTCTTCGATGCCTATGATACCTGCGAGGTATCGGGTGGGGCAGAGCGTTGAGCCTAACCTGACTTGGGGACCGAGAGCGAGTTGGCCGGACTCCATTTCTACCTTCGGGTTTCGTATTCTCTTTATTTAACCGTATTATGAACTACGCTTTATGTTTTGAGAAAGCGCACTTCTAAGTTGTAATCCTAAACCGTATTCTAAGTGACGTTTGACTTATGTTTCGTTAATGATTTATGTTGAGTGCTGAACCATGTTTTAATGTTTCATATCTGAGGTTGTTTAGTTTAGCCTTAGCACTTAGTATCGGAACGGTAGGAATGAACCGGTCTGGTACTAAGTGTGGCGGTAATATCCCCAAGTTTACAGTTTTAAATTCTTCCACTTCCGCTAAACCTTTGATTTAAACGAAATTTTTCAGTAGTAAATTTGGGGGTGTTACAATCTTAATTAATACGCAGAAGATGAATATCATTTTATTGTTATGTAGTGTAGGAGATGAATAGTTTGACTAATCAATTAATATGCAGGAGTATTTTACCATTTATTTGACCTTATTATTTAGTAATAATATATAGCGGTGATAATATATGATTAGTAATAATATGTATAGTTTAGGTGGAAAATTTTGTCTGTATATTATCTGTCAAACAACTCTATTTTTATATAATAACCAATATTATTGGTTCTATTATTAATTTTTTTAATAATAATTATATTATTAATCATGATAATATTCATAATAGTAATAATCAATTATATTAATATTCATTATTATCATAATAATAATTATCATTATTATATGATAAATTATGATAATAGTAATTATCAAAATTATATGAATAATTATGTTAGTATTAGTTATATTAATAGTTATAATTATTATAGCAATATTAATAATAATAGTCATATTATTAATAATAAATAACAAAATTATTATTATAAACATTTTTAATTATTATTATTATTATTATAAATAGTTTTCTACATATGTTCGGATAATTAATTAAGAAAATATTGGATTAGAAAATATATAGTTAATACTTTATTAAAATTAATTTTTGACATATGTGTAGTAAATAAATAGTTATATACATTTAATGCACATATAAGATGAATAATCACATTATATTAATAAATAATTATATTAATTATTCCATCTTATTAATTAGCAATAACAATAATTAGTAATAATATATGACAGTAGTAATTAATGATTAGTAATAATGGATATAGTTTAGGCAGAAAAATTTGTCTCTATATTATCTGTTAGACAACTCTATTTTTATATATATAGTTACATTTCATCGTGCAATATACGGGTGGTGTATTAATTATTTATATATTATTAAATAAGAGATGAATAGTTTAACAATTTAATTAATATACAGGAGATGAATAGTTGGTTGTATATGTTCAAGTAATTAATTAATAAAATACTTGAGTAATATGTATTGTTCGATATGCGTGCAATAAATGAATAGTTATATGTATTTATTACATGTAGGAGATGAATAGTTGTGCTGTATTAATGACAGAAAATGAATAGTTACATAAATTTTTTGTTCGCATGAGATGAATAGTTGCATTCATATGTTCATTAGTTTGATAATTTAATTAATATGAAGGAGATGAATAATTGGCCGTATATGTTCAAGTAATTAATTAAGAAAATACTTGATTAATATGTATTGTTCGACATATGTGCAACAGATGAATAATTACATTCATATATTTAGTAGTTTTATAACTCAATTAATACGCATGAGATGAATAGTTGGCTGCATATTTTTAGATAATTAATTAAGAAAATTCTTGATTAATATGTGTTGTTCGACATATGTACAATAGATGAATATTTTAATCAATACGTAGGAGATGGATATTATTTTCTTATTATGTAGCGTAGGAGATGAATAGTTTGACTAATCAATTAATATGTAAGAGTATTTTATCATTTATTTGACCTTATTATTTAGTAATAATATATAGCGGTGATAATATATGATTAGTAATAATATGTATAGTTTAGGCGAAAAAATTTATCTGTACATTGTTTGTCAAACAACTCTATTTTTATATAATAACTAATGTTGTTGGTTCTGTTATTATTTTTTTAATAATAATTATATTATTAATCATAATAATATTCATAATAGTAATAATCAATTATATTAATATTCATTATTATCATAATGATAATTATCATTATTATATTATAAATTATGATAATAGTAATTATCAAAATTATATGAATAATTATATTAGTATTAGTTATATTAATTGTTATAATTATTATAGTAATATTAATAATAATAGTAATATTATTAATAATAAATAATAAAATTATTATTATAAACAATTATTATTATTATTATTATTATTATTATATTATAAATATTTATCATCATCATCATATTTGATTAATGTTGATCTAACCTTAAAAAAAAAATACTTCATTAAAATTAGTTATATGTATTTGTTAGTTGCATTGTATTAATTGCAGTAGATACATATGTGTTGGTCGATTGGTTTATGCACTTTATTTGGTGTATTAATTATTTATCAATTATTTATATATTAATATGTAGGATATGAATAGTTTGACAATTCAATTAATACACAGAAAATTAATAGTTGACTGTATATATTTAGGTAAATAATTAAAAAAATCTTTGATTAATACCTTTTTAAAATTAGTTGTTTGACATATGTACAACAAATGAATAGTTCGCATTGTATTATTGGATATATGCATGTGAAGCAAACGAATATGCACTTTGGTGTATTAATTATTTATCTATTAATATATAAGAGATGAATAGTCAGATAATTTAATTAATATGTAGGAAATGAATAGTTTTCTACATGTGTTTGGATAATTAATTAAGAAAATATTTTATTAGAAAATATATAGTTAATACTTTATTAAAATTAATTGTCCAACATATGTGCAGCAAATGAATAGTTATATACATTTAATGCACATAGGAGATCGCATTATATTAATAGATAATTATATTAATTATTCTATCTCATTAATTAGCAATAATATATGGCAGTAGTAATTTATGCTTAATACTTTATTAAAATTAATTGTTTGATATATGTGCAGTAAATAAATAGTTATATACATTTAATATACGTAGGAGATGAATAGTCACATTATATTAATAAATAGTTATATTAATTATTCCATCTCATTAATTAGTAATAATATATAGCAGCAGTAATTTATGATTAATAATAATGAATATAGTTTAGGCGGGAAAATTTGTCTGTATATTGTCTGCTAGACAACTCCGTTTTTATATATATATATAGATATAGATATTATTTATTAATATTTATTTTATTTTATTTTACAGGTTTTGTTTTTAAGTAAAAGAAAAATATTTAAAAAAAATTGCATAAATTTTATACAAACAATTTACAGTCACGAGGTTTAATAATATAGCCGATTTTATTGTCCCTCATGAATAGACTCCTATTTTAATTCCATTTAATTTAGCAGATTGGTTTTTCCCCCACATGAAATAGACTCTTTGGAGCTTGATCATATTTTCCCCGCGTGAAACAGACGTTTTGGAGATCACATGTTGCTTATAGTGCCCTTGTTTTTGTAGATTTCATTAGACGTGTCTTTTTCCTGCTAATGTGAACCGTTTGACCATACCGAACTATGATGTATTCATTTGCTTTTTGATAAAGATTGAACGTATCTGTAATATCATCCTTAGGATTATTGTTCAGCTCCATTGATTAAATTCTAAATATTGAAGCAATGCCTAAATATGGTTATGAAATTACCTTTTCTATCTGCATTTATTAGCTAATCTCTCTGTATTTTAAATATGAAAATATCTGGTCTTGGGCAGTTCTTAATAGTATTGAGGTACAAATAAGGATCAAGAATGCGTAAGCAAACACGGAAGTAGCGCAACTGCTCTTGTTCGGATGCCTATCCACTTTGAACAAGCAAGTGAATGGTGAATGAAATGGCAAGGTCCCGATATTAGGAATTAAGAAAAGTTGTTGGGAAACAGTATATATGTGCATGCTTTCATGCATGTATTACACCACCAGTCCACCGCCATAGATAGCAATGACTAATGCTGCATGATGTTGATCCTTAATTCTTGGGAGTGGGGTGGGAACCTCAACACAGAAAACTAGCATGCCTGTAAAGTAGAGGTTGGGTTTCATAAACTGTTGAATTAAAGACGTATTAATGGTGCAAAGTCGGCAGGGGGAGGGGGCACAAGAAGCTTCTATACGTTACACATAAACGTGCGAGTAGGAATACTCGCGCGGCTCATTAATCTGTGAGCTACATTAGCGGTGGGAGTACTCCAGGCAATTAATCATATGCCGACTGAATACGATTCGTGATATTCGCGAATTGTCATCCATCACTAGCTTAATGAAGTATGACTTGAGATTTAGGCTATGTTTGGTTGTCGGTTGGTTTTTTAGCATATTTTCTGCTTTAAAAGGATTCATGTTGAGGTAGGTTTTTTTTTTTTTTTTTTTGAAATTTGTTGGAGTAACTCCTCTTAAGACGAGTTATTTAATTTCTGGCTATTTATAAAACTAGCACTATCGAGCACTTTTATTTGAATTTTTATAACATCCTCATATATCATTATAAATTTTTTTCGTTTAAAACAGTGTGAGAGTTGAAAATACATCTAGAAAAAATTAGGTGTTACCATCATACCTAACATAAGATAGACTTTCGTCACCTATCCTATATCAAATACAAGGTTAAAACCAACCAATACATTTAAACAAAATAGAGTACGCGAATAAATGATTGCATAAACAATTTTTGAAAGATTGTTTAAATTAAAGGACCTTAATAGTCCTAACAAAATACATGTAGGTAAAAGTACAGGGCTATATTAAAATGAAGTTTGAGTATGACAACAAAATCAAAACCATGGTCCATTACATACCCTACAAGATCTCCGAATGTTCGCTCTCTCAAGCCCCAAATTCAAACTAATGTAGGCCTTTTACTAGTCATTCCCAAGAACCTGCACATGATCCTTTGCTCGTGGGAATGTGTAGATGACTGAGTAAACGAGCACATTAGTACCCTACGTATTGAGTAAGCTAAATTGCTTCCTTAATGGAAATACAAGTATGCAAATTCTATTATACATGGGTATAACATTTAACATGCGTCATATTAATGCCACATACGTAAAGATAAGAGTACATTAGGACATGCTATCATGCATAACTTAGATAATGCAGAATATATCATATTTGGTTTCACATTATAATTACACAGGTACTCATATATGTAATAGTAGATTAAATCCAATCAACCACTAGGGTTTATTTTTAATTACTCAAACTTTTAGATTATACCATTTCCTTATTCAAATGTGACGCAGGTCAATCATTCAGCCAACATTTCAGCCAGTAGCTAATTAGTCGTCATTAACCAAGTATACAAACCATATTTTATTAATTTTGTCATTCATACCATTACTTACATCCTTATTTAATTATTAACCATTCAGTTAGCCA
Source organism: Tamarix austromongolica (assembly GCA_039764185.1). Classification (NCBI taxonomy): domain Eukaryota; kingdom Viridiplantae; phylum Streptophyta; class Magnoliopsida; order Caryophyllales; family Tamaricaceae; genus Tamarix; species Tamarix austromongolica. Next base: position 38,437,093 of record CM077808.1, on the reverse strand, counting down.
TCATTCATGTTTTATCATCCAATTACTTATCATCCATCGAATGATGGACTATGTACCATCCTGTGGTCTCATATACTATGGAAGCCTATCCAAAGAAGGGACATAAAATCTAAGCCGAATCCAATTGCCAAGTGGAAATAAGTTTAAGCCTAAGCCAATCAACATAATAGACATAAGTCTAGACCGAAGTCAACCAATATGGACATAAATACAAGCCAAATCCAACCACCTAGGTAACTAAACCTTTTAGTATCGATGCCTCTTAGTACATCATTAGTGTCTAGAGTAGGTAAGATACTAGGGCCTCTTAGGATCCAGCCCAACGGTACAAAAAATGCCCGAAGACAAACTAACCCCGATAGTTAATCGAGAATCAGGTAACCCAAACCCATACTCAACTCAATTATCTTTCGCTTTATGTTATTATTATATTATTAGTGAAGATAAGTGATCACACGAGGCCCATACAAAAACAACCAAAGCATTACCCATATTTATTCCACATCAATCCTTTTCTTTCCATTTTTCTAACCATGTGGGGTTTCTATTTTTCTTTATCTAGTATTTTTCATATCCACCATGTTATTTTACTTAAACCCAAGTTGTTTTTCATTACTTTTTTCTCAATACCCTCACTTATCATAAGTGAAATACCCATTTAGCCCTTACAACACTCATAGAGTATATCATAAATTATGATCCATTTAGTGCTTTCATTAGGAGAATAATTTATGATAAAATATGTATTTTATCCCATTAATAATCATAGGATAGACCTAAACATAGCCTCAAAGTATAACCAAACTGAAAATAAACAATTCACACAAATCAGTCAAACCAGTCGATCAATCTGGCCCAACTAATTGATCGATTGCACCAACTAGTTGATCAGTTAGGGTCAACTAGTCAATCGATTTGACTCAACTAGACTATGATTTTCCTCAAATTGGTCAATCGATTTAGGCATAACAATCATTTGTTCATAGACAAGTCGATCAGTTCTACCTAACCAATCGATGGGTTTAAGCATAGAGCAAGACCAAGGTCTCTACAAGCTTACTAGTCGATAGGCTTGATCAACTAGTTGATTGTTCTAGAAACTAGTCAATTGGTTTTTCCTACAGTAGCATCAAACCATTAACTTTATACATATTTATACTTATAAATCATCCTTAACCACATTAGAACATGCATTGACATAATATAACACACTTTTAAACAAATTAGCTTCTATATCTCAACATTTAGTCACTATATTCTATTTTGATCAAATTTCATGCTTTTTACTCAAAGTATAAAATCTATCCACCCAAATCACTTAGGCAGGCTATATGTATTCATCCCAACATAAAATATCAACTTAAAGGAACTCATAACATGCAGGAATACTCATTAATCATTTTAGAAGCAAAAATTACGTACTTGATGCAGGAAAAATTCGTCCTTAAACTAGAAATTCCAACTGTGAAATTATCAACTTTTAAAAACTTTAAAATCATAAATCTTAAACTCAAAAATTCAAACCAAAATCTTATTAACTATCGAACTTAAAACATAAGGGAAAGAAGAAACATACCAACTTATGGTAAAACCAGAAGGTGCTCAACTACACCACTCAATCTTTTTCCCAAATATAACTCTTCCTTACTTAACAATTAAAATAAGAGAGAGCTAGAACCAAGATTAGAAAAGTGTAAGGAAATCAATTGCAAGGTTCAAAATGCAGAAAAGAGGGAAGGTGAAAATAGAGACTTAGAGATTTTGGTGGCTAAAAGAAAAGTGAATAAAAAGGATAATTGTGGCTATTTATAGCCAACCAACCGAGAGGAATAATAGAGGATTTATGAACAATTCAAAAAACCTAGAAATTTCCATTTGAATTCGAGTTAAATGAGTGAATTTCGTCTAAGATATGCTAACAGCTAACCTATCATCCAAAGCTCAAATGGTGTTTCTAGAGAACGCAAGTTAATTAGGCTAGAATTAGAATACACAAGAGAGGTAATAGAAGGTTAGCATGGAAGGAATCTTCCAGTTGCTCAGAATCATGCTTGAGATCGAAGCATTGATCTCAGAAACATGCAAAGGAGAGAAGTATAAGAAGAGAAGCCTAAGGTTATCTCTCCCTCTTAGTTGTCCCAATTGAACTTCAAATTGATCTAAGGTAATATTTAAGGCTAAATTTATCATGAAAATGGATAAGAATCTCTTAAGGATAATTCGGCATGGTTGGTGAAGTTCCATTTCAGTATAAGAATTATTTTAGCAAATCGAGTTCGAAAAATATGCCCAGCTCGACAAATGAATCAATAGGTTTTAGCCTACCAATCGACTATTCTACAAACCAGTCGATCGATTTCCCCAAACAGTTTATTAATCTATTTGAGAAACCCCATTTTTGCTAAAATGACAAATTAATCGATCGGTTCATGGAACTAGCAATTCAATTTGCCCGAAAAACTCATTAAACTTTATTTTCCAATCCCATTTCAAATCAAACTTTTTTCTCAAAACAAATTATAACATTAAATAAAAATCAAAGGCCCAAAAATTAGCAGAATTCTCATTTAACATTTTTCAAAAAAAAAGATGGGGTATTAAATTTTTTTTGACTTTTTACTCTAATTAGGATTAGTATTTGAGTGGCAGCATGAGTTAACTTTTAGCTTATTCTATTGTTAAAAAATCAATAAAAACAATGAGTTTGTCTTTGTTTTTTTTTCATTGAGAAGCAAATATCTTCGTTTGGCGCATAAGTGTTTTTGGTTTTAAAAAGTTCTTAATATTGTTTGTTTATTTTAAAAGAATTTTAGATAAATATTTTCTATGCCGGAAAGCAAATAGCTTCATTCAACTAATTTGTTAGCCCTAGAGTTAGCTTTTCAATCTAATTTTACCATAAGTAGGCACAAAGGCTAATACAGAACCATAGGTAGGCACAAAAACTGCTACCGACCAATCTAATAATCCAACAATCATTTCTATTTCTATTTACTCAATGGGAGATTAAATCAACCTGAAGACACTAAAGTACTCTAGTCATATCGGTGTATAAAGGCATCACAATATCCTACCGACTATCAACCCAGGGACGCAAAGGTACCCTGGTTGCACTAGTACATGAAGATATACAATACCCTATCGATAAGGACACCTAATACATAAGTATGTATACCCCCTAATTAGGTTCATAGAACTAAATAGAGTAAGATATAGGACTTGTCTGAGGTACTAAGGCACACCAGCAAAATCCATAAACAATCATGGGCTAAATTATGCCTTTAGGGTAGCGACCCCTAAAAAGCCATCATTTCCAATTTTGAGGTATTTCACTTTAAGTATTAGTGTCTTATAACGGTGACCACGAAAGCATATATTAATTACATAGATCTAATTCTTCATATTTAACCATTTTTATTCATTCCCAAACATTTTGAGATAACCATAATCAAGATCATTACTAATATCAACATTACAAATCTACTAAGGTCATCATAGGCTCAATTATTCATGCTCAGGTGCTATAGGTAAAAAAAAATGACCAAAATACCCATAAGGCTAAAGTTATCACTTTACCATCCATTTTCATTATAAATTCTATTTTATGTATCAAATTATCATAAAAAGGATATCATATCATAATTAAATTATTTATCATGTAATTAAATTACCATATGCGCCAAATGACCATTTTTCCCTTATACACAATTCTGCATGTAAAATCCTAACATGTGTTTCTTGAACATCAAAACACATATTCTCATGTTTAACAACCAATAACACATATCATACATGTTTATTAGAATAATCATCATGGTACACTCAAAATTACCAAAATGCCACTAATCCTTATAATAATAATATAAAAAACATGTGCTTCTAAAATAACAAAATATCTATTCTCGTGCTTAATAATAAATAATATATATCATGTAGGTTTATTAGAATAACCATCTTGATACACTCTAAATTACCAAATTGCCCCTAGGCCTTATAATAGTAATATTCATGCTGAAATATATGTTTCTAAATCAACAAACCACCTATTATCATGCTTAGCAACAAATAATATTAGAACAGGCATATTTATTCGAATAATCATTATGGTGTACTTCAAATTACTAAAATACCCCTAGATCATACAATAATAATAATCATGTTGAAACATGTGTGCCTAAAAGATTAAACCACCTATTATCATTCTTAACAACAAATAATACATATCGTGCATGCTTATTAGAATAATCATCATGGTATACTCTAAATTACCAAAATAGCCCTAGGCTATATAATAACAATAATCATGCTGAAACATTTGTTTCTAAAACAGCAAGACACCTACCACCATACATAACCATAATTAGAACATGTTAGGCATTCTAATTTAAATTAATTATCATGGTGTGATGAAATGACCAAATTTCCCATAGAACACATGAATAATAATAATAATCATGCTACAAGTATATCTAAACATGATTAACCTAACATTTTCACTTGTACATATCAAACAAACTTTCTTCCCCACATTAGAACCATTTTAATCACACTTTTGTACACATGATATTATACATAGGATAACAAGCTTTATTTTTGATTTTTCATGATAACAATAATAAAAACATGATTATTTATAACAAATCATGCCTAATACATATTATTTATCAAAACCTTAATGTGCTATTATACGATATTTAAATATTTTACTAGGATATAAAGGTTACTTGATATCCATAAGAAACATAATTTATCCGTAACCTCTTAAAAATTATTAGGGTTTGCCAATAAAAATTTTAAGACTAAACATAATATCACAAATACTATATTAATATTTATTTAATAAAATAATAATTTTTATTAAAAATATTTATCAAATATACAAGTGCTAAACTACCCATATATATTAAATATTACCAAAATAATTTTAAAATTCCAAAAATTCCACTCACACTGCATATGGAATGTGATCCATTCATATAGGAGGCTTTGGGGGCTGGCTAGTTGATGGTTGGATGGTGTTGGTTTAGTTAGTGGGTGTAAGGCTCCCATAGGAGGTGGAGATGGTAGCATTATAGTAGGATGGTGTAGGAGATGTGAGGGTTGTGAAGGGAAATGCAGGGTTGTGGGAATGATGTGTCATAGAGGAGGGAAAGGAGAGGAAGAAGAAGGATGGGTTGGCAACGAGGTGGCTGCATAGACTAGTGGAAGTTGTGGCTAGACGTAAGTCGTGAAGGGAGGCTACAAAGGTGGAGGTTCAGCGCTAAGACAAGGTTATAGAGAAGAAGAAGAAGAAGAAGAAGAAGAAGAAGAAGAAGAAGAAGAAGAAGAAGAAGAAGAAGAAGAAGAAGAAGAAGAAGAAGAAGAAGAAGAAGAAGAAGAAGAGGTGAGAGACTAGACATATCACAGGTAGGTGGAAGTTGTAAGGGAAAGGGCGCAGGCAAGGCAGAAGATGTAAGGTGCAAGGAGGCCAATGTGGGCTGGGAAGGTGTTGCAAGGGCCATAAATCAAAGAGGAAATGGGCACATGAGTGAGAAAAGGCAAGGTTATTTGGCCATGAAAGGAAGGATAGAATAGTAGAGGCACACTAAATAAAGGAATGGCATGTTTGGTGAGGGAAAAGAAGAAAGGGGAGGTGAGTTGGGCTGCTAGGACACAAGGAAATAAAAGAAAGGGAGAAGAAATCTAGGTTGGTGCAAGAAGGGAAGAAGATGAAGAAAAAGAAGAAGGTGGCAAGTGGGATCGGCTGGTTGAGGAGAAGAGAAAAAAAGAAGGGGGATCGAGCCTGGCATAGGAAGGAAGAAAATAAGAGGGAAAAGCTGGCTAGCTTAGGGAATAAGAGAATGAGAAAGGAGAAGAAAACAAAAGTAAATAGAAAAAGAAAGAGAAGGGAAAAAGGAAAAATGAAAATATATTTAGGGTTAAAATTAAAATAAGAATACACTTAGGTAACTAGGATAATATTTATTTATCTAAATTTAGGGTATTAAATTAAGAAAAATAAATCAGGTGGAATTTTTAGTTTAAGTTTATTTAAATAAAAAGGGTAAGATAAAATAATCATAATAATTTATTAACTAGTTTATCTAGATTTACAGGTCACATGTTAATAAAAGTGATTATTTTGATATTTAAAGGTTAAATATTTTGGATAAAGGCTAGACGTTCTAAATTAGGGTTATTAAAATTTGAGGTATTACATCTACTCTATAGGTGTTTCGATATATTTTGGTCCTATAGAGAGTATGTATGCTTAAATGATTAGATGTCCTAGTTATTAGTGCTCTGGTTATGTTTCTGGGAAGGCCAACTAGAGCTAGTATTGTTCGAGTACTAGATTAGTTTATATTATTTCTTTGAGTCTCTCAAGTTAAAATAATCAAATGGTTGTTATCACAATTATGAAATAAAACAATCAATTATTCTTGTTCAACCATAGACTTTATATTTTATTATTCTACACATGTCGCTCAATTGTCTTCCTTCCAATTATGTTAGCATATGATGCATGTTCTTATCTTGTTATTGCATGATCTACTATTGTAATCACAAATGGGTCTTATATGTATAATACTATCTTGTAGGATTGTTTTTTTTATTCAGCACGAGTTCATGTTTTGTTATACCCTCGTACTCATGTGTTGTCACACACACCTTTGTGTTTATAAGCATGAATCCTTAACCTCATGCTTACTGTATGTTATTGCATGTATCATATGACCTCTTGTATTATCACATGTGCCCATTGATACTTATAATTATGATATTCTAGGTGATTAAGCCTTAATCATGTCATCACATATGTGCCCCGCTCATATCACTACATGTATGACTTTCCTTAATACTTATTAGGTGGACAATTAATGATATGTTATCTACTTCAAGAAATCATATGAGTTGTATGAGTAGAATGATGCGTGTATCACATGTATACTTGAGCATGAGCATTGTCAGTTAAAGATTACAATGTCTTTATGTGCATCATGTACCTTCCTTGAGTTAGGTAGTTTTGATTTACTCACTGTTGAACTTGTATTGATACTACCTTGGTTAAATAGGTCCTAAGAAAATCCATTGCTAGCGGGGAGAAAAACTCTCATATAGGCTTGAGATCAACAGTTATTGTTAGGTTGAAGGCTTTGTCTTTGAGAATAGGCCGACAAAAAATTTTTTAACCCTTGGAGGTTTATCTTTATTGTTGTATATATTTTTTGGAGATTTACAAGTGCTATAGTGAATTTTTAATGGTGTTGTAACTGAATTTAAGTTTCCTGCTACTTCTCTAAGGTTTAAAAAATTGGGATTATTTCATAAGTTTCTAGCAATGATTTTGTTCAGTGTAATAGATTTCTTTTTATCTACCATTGGATATCTCATTATAGGTGTTTATTATCTCCATTTTGATGTTAATTAAGTTTAAGTTGAACATATTTTAGACTTACATCTAGCATAAGATAAATTGTAATACCCTAAAATTTTGTAACCCTTATTTTCGTGTGATTAGCCTTTTATTCAAAACTAACCCATAAACCTTGACCTAATTATTTTATTACCTTTGACCTGTAACTCGATTAATTTCTTAAATAATTTTTGCTGATTATTTTATCTTTTTTTCTTCTTGTTAAACCTATCCTATACTGATCTATTTTATCAAGACTATTTTCCTACCTGGTACCATTACCTAACTAAACTAAACCTAAAACTAAAATAAATAATTAGATATCCTACACCTATTATATATGATGCAGGAGGATCCTAAGCAATTAAAACTAAGGATAATCTACTTATTAATTTTTTCAAAAGTGAAGACTTCAAAATTCTTCTCATTTGAGTCAATAAGTAACAAGATTATCTAGCAGTCATGCAAGCCAAGCAAAATCCACCACCCCACATAAATATGGAGCCATCTAGCTGCTGCATGGATCCACAAAATCCCACCCACAACCATCTATAATATAGCTCCACTTTTACTCAACCAAGCCATCACATTATCCACCTGATGCACTGTCGTATGCACAACAAATTTAACAAATAAATCCTAATTCCCAAATACATAGTATATGGTAAGAAGGAGTCGAACCCACAAGGAATGGTATATAATCAATAATTCTATAATTGATGTTAAAACCCCGGTTATGTAATAACATATAATTCTATCATCAATATCTAAACTATGGATAAATAATAAAACAATGTACTCACTAATTAATGAACAAGGATAGGAAGTATTGAATATGGAATTATGATATCAAATAATCATGGAGAAAATAATGATTCTAAACAATTTAATGTTGACCTATAGAAACTCAAATTAATTCATCTCTTTGCTTTCTCTCAATTCTAATAAATTGAATAAGCTCTCAATTTATCACTTAACCAATTAATAACCTAGGTTAAGAATGCTAGATTCAATTAATGGCAGCATTACGAATGGAAAGCAGTCAACTACGACCATAATCACATAAGCTCGGATCATGCAATCATACAAATAATGGACAAGATTAATAATTAATCTTTTGCTACTTTGGAAACGTTAATTAACGATTACGTGTTAATTTCATTATCCTAGCGTAGATTAAGATCTAAACTAGATAGGTGATCAGTCTAATTAGTTTAAATTCTTAATCTATGATGCGAGATCATTCAATTTCGTCCATCAATTCAATTAAATTCCATCTAGAATCATGAATTCAAAATCCAAACCCTAATTCCATCATCAAATCCTTCTACCTTACACTATCTACATAATTGCAATAACACACAATTAAATGCAATAATCAATAATTATCATCAATACTTACAAATAAATTAACAATGAAACACCAAACATAAGAAAAATAATAATGCAACAAAGAGAATTGAATTGCATTCAATCAAAAATCAAAACTTGCAATTAAAAGAGGAATGGAGAAGAACTTATTGAATTGAATTGCAGAATGTTGATTGTTCATTGAATACAATGGAGAGAAAGAGAATCGGAATTACAAATTACATGTGGTATCTAGAGAGTATAGAGAGAAAGAGAAAATCCCATTCTCGAACTCCCCCCGAACCACCCTTTCGAATGTTCAAACTTTAGAAATATATCGGGGAAACGTTGCGTGAACGGCTACAGAATTTGAGAAAAACACGGTCCGTGTTAAAAAAACACGGGACCCCCGTATTTTTCCTTAAACTCTCGGCCAAATGCTGAATTTTTAAGTGCTGAAATTTGTGTGTTGGTAGATAAACACGGACCGTGTTTAGGAAACACGGGGGGGGGGGGCGTGTTTCTTATTTCTTCATTATTTCTTCATGAAATTTCAACACAATCTTCCCTTTGATATATATTCTTCATTTCTAGTCTTTTCTTCCATGGATTCCATATCTCTTGATGTGTTCTTTGTTGCCTTTTCTCTTTCCATCGATTTCTCCTTTGAATTTCTTCATTTTTATCTTTTCCTGCAAAATCTATCCAAAAGAGAAAAACTCGAGAAAATATTCCATGTTATAAAAGTAATGAGGAATAAATGACATTTTTACTTAGCAAAATAACATATAAATCTCATCTATCAGATACCCCCATGCTTGAATTATTGCTTGTCCTCAAGCAACATCATGTCATGCACAAAAGAAACATCAAGGATTACAAATGAGATAAGTTCTAAACTATAAGAAATATTAGATTGGGTTTATTCATTCATAGAGTTTAACAATGCCTTGGGACTTAAAACACTTATGAATCATAAAATCACAATGTTGAAAATATTTTGGATCACACATCTAACACACCTTATAAATAGTCTTATCAAATGCTTAAGTGGTTAGGGAATGAGAGTTAATATAGTTAGTATCTCACCATGCAAATTTAGATTAAGATTAATGAAATTTAAATTGGTAGATTCTTACTTTCGGTATGTGATAACACTCACTCTTATGTGTATAGGGTATGATGTGTTTACTCTCAAATCTTCTCCAATTGATAATGATCGCCCATATGTTTGCCATTATTCTCAATTCGCCACCGCTACAAAGAACTAAAGTATATAAGAATCAAAAGGTCTTCGAATTTGGTTGTCATGGGGCTAGGGTTCTAAGGTGGGATGGAATTTTGGGATTGTAGCTAGACTCTACCAACTAGAGAAGCAATTTATTTATTTTAATTAAATAACAATTCCTCCTCTTTTCCTTTACTTCACCTCCCCCCTTTTTATTTAAATTTTTTTTTATCTTCACACCCTTCCATTCAACCAAATAACATCAAAAGACATGAAATTTTATTCTCTTCTTCTTCATCTTTATCTTCTTCTTCTTCTTCTTCTTCTTCTTCTTCTTTTTTCATTTTTTTTAAGAAGAAAAATGCTTAGCCACTTCCTCCATTTTTTGTTATGATATCCACACCCCCATACTTAGATTTCACCTTATTAACAAAACAAAAGTTCTCCTTAAAAAATATTTTTGCTCCACTAGTCATAGAGTAAGGAAAGAAAATACATATGGAGATTAGTTGTTAATAAAGGTTAGATCAATAGAATAAGGCTTTAGGCTCAAAGGGTTTATGCAATGGATAACAATTTTCAAGGTGAGCTATTTGGTCTTGTAGCTAACAAAGAAAGAAGAGTGCCTTTATAATTTTCAAATATCCTAAAGTCCTATGCAGTCTTGAAGAGAACTAATGGCAAATTCTAGTTTCACATATCATTAGAGAACACACACAAAAGAAAAATATATTTTGGATAAGCAATGTATCCAAAGAATAGGCTCAAGCGCTCACAATGTTATATCCACCAATTTTGAATTTCATTTCATCTCATTCATAATCAATGCATGGATTGATTCCTAACCATTCTAACTTTCCTTCCTTCATCACTATCACAATCTCAATTTCTGTTTTTAAGGTTTAGGAAGATGGTGATCAAATAAGTTATTATGATTTAAAATATCCTTTGTAAAAAGATTTAGTCCCATTACTTTTCATACCTGGTGAATGAATAAATCAAATCTAACACTTCTTGTCTAGACACGAACAAAACAAACAAACACAAGATCACATAATTAGAAAGCAAGACACATGTATGCAAACACATTACTATATATATATATATATATATATATATATATATATATATATAAACAACATCAAAAACAGAAATAAAGATTATAATTGCCATTCCCCGGCAACGGCGCTAAAAATTTGATGCACTGTCGTATGCACAACAAATTTAATAAATAAATCCTAATTCCCAAATACGTAGTATATGGTAAGAAGGAGTCGAACCCACAAGGAATGGTATATAATCAATAATTCTGTAATTGATGTTAAAACCCCGGTTATGTAATAACATATAATTCTATCATCAATATCTAAACTATGGATAAATAATAAAACAATGTACTCACTAATTAATGAACAAGGATAGGAAGTATTGAATATGGAATTATGATATCAAATAATCATGGAGAAAATAATGATTCTAAACAATTTAATGTTGACCTATAGAAACTCAAATTAATTCATCTCTTTGCTTTCTCTCAATTCTAATAAATTGAATAAGCTCTCAATTTATCACTTAACCAATTAATAACCTAGGTTAAGAATGCTAGATTCAATTAATGGCAGCATTACGAATGGAAAGCAGTCAACTACGACCATAATCACATAAGCTCGGATCATGCAATCATACGAATAATGGACAAGATTAATAATTAATCTTTTGCTACTTTGGAAACATTAATTAACGATTACGTGTTAATTCCATTATCCTAGCATAGATTAAGATCTAAACTAGATAGGTGATCAGTCTAATTAGTTTAAATTCTTAATCTATGATGCGAGATCATTCAATTCCGTCCATCAATTCAATTAAATTCCATCTAGAATCATGAATTCAAAATCCAAACCCTAATTCCATCATCAAATCCTTCTACCTTATACTATCTACATAATTGCAATAACACACAATTAAATGCAATAATCAATAATTACCATCAATACTTACAAATAAATTAACAATGAAACACCAAACATAAGAAAAATAATAATGCAACAAAGAGAATTGAATTGCATTCAATCAAAAATCAAAACTTGCAATTAAAAGAGGAATGAAGAAGAACTTATCGAATTGAATTGCAGAATGTTGATTGTTCATTGAATACAATGGAGAGAAAGAGAATTGGAATTACAAATTACATGTGGTATCTAGAGAGTATAGAGAGAAAGAGAAAATCCCATTCTCGAACTCCCCCCGAACCACCCTTTCGAATGTTCAAACTTTAGAAATATATCGGGGAAACGTTGCGTGAACGGTTACAGAATTTGAGAAAAACACGGTCCGTGTTAAAAAACACGGGACCCCCGTATTTTTCCTTGAACTCTCAGCCAAATGCTGAATTTTTAAGTGCTAAAATTTGTGTGCTGGTAGATAAACACGGACCGTGTTTAGGAAACACGGGGGGGGGGGGGGGGGGGGGCGTGTTTCTTATTTCTTCATTATTTCTTCATGAAATTTCAACACAATCTTCCCTTTGATATATATTCTTCGTTTCTAGTCTTTTCTTCCATGGATTCCATATCTCTTGATGTATTCTTTGTTGCCTTTTCTCTTTCCATCGATTTCTCCTTTGAATTTCTTCATTTTTATCTTTTCCTGCAAAATCTATCCAAAAGAGAAAAACTCGAGAAAAGATTCCATGTTATAAAAGTAATGAGGAATAAATGACATTTTTACTTAGCAAAATAACATATAAATCTCATCTATCACCACCTCCACACTCCACCCATTTTGGCCAAATCTAGGCCTTCTTTTCCACCCATAGTTTATGCAAGAATTAGGGACATTGGGAAGGTAATTATGGGAATTTCAAGGCCCTCCAAATCTGGCCTAATTTGTGGAGAAGTAACCATCCCAATCAATAGAATCAGGAAGTCATCAATCGAGTGGGATGCAACCTTTTCTTATTTCCTTTATTACTAAACTTATTTAAGGTGTGTTGTTTAACTTTCCTAATATGTAATATATATTTTCTAAGCATTATCATAGGTTTTATTGATAACCATCTAGTGATTGATGGCTGCTAGAGTTTCGACACACAATCAACATTAGCTTATTGGAATTGTTAACCTTAGCTAGCATAAATAGTATCAACCAAGGGTGAGGGTGTACTAAAATAACCTGCATGGTTAACAACCTTTTTTGTAACCCTTATTATTCAAATATTATCTATTAAAAGGATTAAGAGACTATAAAAAAGGTTAGACTATTCTTGATCAAAAACACTCATGGTTGTCCGATACTCACAAGGTTGTGGAGTGCTTGAGTGTATTTGAATGTCTTACACCATCTATGCTAAGTGTTGTAACCTTAGTTGGTTGCTGAAAGTAATAGGGTTTGAAGGTATCATAAACAATTTTCTCTTTAGATTCTTCCTCATCTCCATTTTTTTTTTCAAGTTCCCCCCACTTTCAACACTAATGCTTAGCTTGGTGGCATTTGTTTAGAAGTATACATCAAATTGGTGTCAAAGCTCGAGGTTGGTAAATTTTGAGTCTCATTTATTTTTATTTAACATAACTTGTCCTTTGAATCTTAACCATTTTGATCATCCATAAAAAAAAATAGTTTCTTTATCCATTTTTATCCACGAAAATTAAACCTTTACACCATCTTATTCCTTTTGCATTCCTCTTGGGTGAAATAAATTTGTTGTGTGCAATCCGAGATTAAGCCGTGAAAAATCAACCAATTTCAAAGGGTTTAAGTCTTGAGGAGGCTCGCAACTTAGGTGGTATAGATCCATTTAAGCCTTATAAATGGATATGAGGAGGGTGTTGGGCATGTTGGATTCACTAGTACCTAATGTCAACCCTTGTTGAGCAAGGAGTCCATTGCCTCAAGGAGAATAAAGGGTGAATGGTATAGGGGATGAGACAACCGATTATAGCTCATCTTCTATCAATTCTACTAGGTCCTTTCATAGAATTAGGATGGGTATAAAGAGCATGTTGGTGATGTTAAGTTGGAAGTCCCAGAGTTTGATGAATCCCATAATTCGAAGGAGTTTTTGGAGTGGACAATGAGATTTAATTGGTTGATTGAACCTAGGGTTTTATATGATGAGAAGTATTTTAAGGTTTAAGTTCTTCAGCTAAAGGGAGTTGCTTCCTTATGGTGGGAAAACATGGTGTAAACCTGAGGGAGGAAGGGCTAATCTAAGGTGAGCAGTTGGGTGAAAATGAAGAGGTTTATGAGGGAAAGATTATTACCACCTTCATATACTCTATACCTAAACAAAAAAATGTCTTCTTTAAGATAAGGGTCCTTGAGTGTGGAGTAATACATTTGAGAGTTTGAAAGACTCATCATAAGTCTTGTTTTAAAGGAGGTTGAGATGCATACCATGTCTCAGTTCATAGGATGATTGAAGGGAGAAACTACTAGAAAAGTGGAGTCTACAAGTATTATACCTTGGATGAGTTGTTACACTTGGCCATCAAACTGGAGAAAAACAAAAAGGAGAAGAGAATTTTGAGGGTTGGTGGGTTAAGGCCAAGCACTTACCCATTTGAAGAAGCCCTGAAGGCTAACACTTATATCAAAATCTTTGATGTTAAGGGAAAAAGGAATTTAGATGTGGGCTAGGGTAGTAGAACCAAAGGTTTGTGTTGCTTCAAGTTCCAAGGAATTGGACATTATCAAAATGAATGTCCAAACAAAAGGGTCGTGATCTTACTAAAAATAGAGGAGGCTGAGATGGAGGAGGATGCCACCGAGGTCCAAGCGGCCATGGAGGGAGAAATAAAATGGAGGATGTACCACCGGATGTAGAGGAGTCCCTAATGATCAAAAAAGTGCTACAAACTAGATAGGTCGTTGAAGAAGAATCCTAAAGAGAGAACATATTCCATACCAAGTGCACCTTACTTGGTAAAATATGCTCCCTCATTGTGGACGGGGGTAGTTTTGCAAATGTATATTCCACCACCTTAGTGGAGAAGCTAAATTTTCGGACCAAAATACATGTTAAGCCATACAAACTAAAATGGCTTAACAACGGTTCAATAGTTGAAGTTACTAGGCAAACAGTCATTCCATTCTCCATAGGAAAAATCTATTAAGATTTTTTGTGATTTCATTTCCATGGATGCTTGTCATTTGTTGTTAGGTAGACCATGGCAATTTGATTGGGATGTAAAACATGATGGTAGGAAGAATACGTATAGATTGATGTATGCTAGCAAAAATATTCTACTTGCACCCCTTAAAATTCAATCCTCACTTGTTAGGGAGGACAAGAAGTGTAAATAGGCTTTTTTTGTTGATGGGAAGGGGTTGGAAAGGGTGATAGGGAAAGGGAAGACCTTGTATTTGTTGTTAATATTCGAGCTTAATGAGAAGAAACAAGAACTTGACCCTCAGGTCAAGCATCTACTTGGCGAGTTTGGGGATGTTTTCCCAAACAACTTACCTAGTAAGTTGTCTCCTATAAGAGGCATAAAACACTAGATCAATTTTATTCCTGGTTCTACACTCCCAAACAAACTAGCTTATAGGTGTAATCCTAAGGAAGCCATGGATTTGCAAAGATAAGTTAAGGAGTTGCTACAAAAGGGTTTCATAAGAGAATCCCTTATCCCTTGTGCATTTCTATCCCTCTTAGTACCCAAGAAGGATAGGATAATACAAAAGTGTGTGGATAGTAGGGATAGTAATAACATTACTATCAAGTATAGGTACCCCATACCTAGGCTTGATGACATATTAGATTGTTTGCATGGAGCAAATATCTTTTCAAAAATTGATTTGAGGAGTGGATACTATCAAATTCGAATGAAGGAAGGGGATGAATGGAATACCACCTTCAAAATCAAGGGAAGACTCTATGAGTGGTTGATCTTGCCATTGGACTATCCAATGCACGAAGCACTTTCATGAGGCTTATGGACGATATTCTTCAATCCTTTATGTCAAAATTTATTTGCGTAGTTTAATGATATTCTTATATACTCTTCTAGTCAGGATGATCATGTAAGGCACTTAGGACTTATATTCTTAGCCCTTAGGAACAAAAAATTGTATGGAAAATTAGAAAAGTGTGACTTCTTTGTGCCAATAGTCGCCTTTCTATCGTTTGTTGTATCCAAAAGTGAAATCTCCATAGATGAGTCAAAGGTGGAGGCAATAAGAACTTGGCCTACACCCACATCCATCACCAATGTTAGATCCTTTTATGGACTTGAATCTTTCTATAGGAGGTTCATAAAAGGATTTAGCACACTCCTAGCACCACTAATCTAGTGCCTTAAAATGGTGTCTTTTGATGGACCAAATCCACACAAGAATCTTTTAACCTAATTAAAAGTAGGGAGGATCCCATCTTACAACTAACAAACTTTGATAAGTGTTGAGGTCGAATGTGAGGCAAGTGGAGTTGGAACTGGGGCTATTTTGCTACAAGAAGGAAGACCTACGACTTTCTTTAGTGAAAAGCTTAATGGTTCAAGGTTCGACTACAACACTTATGGAAAGGAGTTTTATGTCATAGTTAGGGCTTTAGATCATTGGTTGCATTATTTTTTACCCTCAAAATTTTCATAGCATACCAATCAAGAGTACCTAACGTACATAAATGGGTAGCATACCAATTGCATGATCACAATGCCTTTAAGGAACACGGTCCATAAGTCCTATAAAGATTAGAATATCAAGTTGAGTCATATAGAATTTGCCTACAACCACTCTCCCACATATGCCACAAAGCACTCACCTTTTGAAATGGTGTATCCCATGGACCTCATTCCCCTACCAATCTAAGCACAAACCAATTTTGAAGCAAATCAACTAGCCACCAAGTTCAAGAAATTGCATGAACAAGTCAGGACTAGAATTAAAAAGGTCAATGACATTAATCAAAAAAAATTAATAAGAACCAAAAATAATAAGTTTTTGTGCAGGGGGATTTAGTATGGTTGCATCTTTGACGAGAGAGATTCTAATCATGAAGGAAAAACAAACTCATGCCCCGAAGCAATGATCCTTTCAAAATCCTAAAGGAAAAGGGTAACAATTCTTATCGGCTTGAGCTTCCACATGACATATGGAATTTATCCTCTACATTCTCTCTTACCATCAAGACACACCATATGAAGATAAGGAGGTTACTTCTCAAGAGGGAGAGGATGATATAAGAGCATCCCAAGCAATCCAAAGTAAGGATAATTGATGTAGGAGCATCCTATAATAATATTTCACTAATTAATTTTTCTAAGTTAGGGGATAATAAAATACTATCAAATTGGATAAAATTAATTACCTAAATATGAGAAAATAATTGGACATACTAGTCCATGCACCAAACATGTATGCATGGTGGCATGTCTAACCCAAGCCCAACCAACTATGGTGGCACATTAAGCCTAAGGCAACAAGAAATTTTATTGTTGTTGGCAAGTATAAAGCCACCTAAGAAGACAAATAAGCCTTGTTACTAGGCTAATTTTGAAAAATGGAAAAAAAATAAATAAAAAGAAGATAAGTGGAGGTTAGAGCAGGTGAAGAAAGTCAGCCAAGTCAAATCAAGAAGTGTTGATTGATAAAAGCATGATGACTAATTGATTAAGTATGGTAAGTGAGTGATTGATTGTACTTTGATAAATCGGGCCATAATTTTTTGAACCTCACTTAACCACTCCTAACGAAACACATTATCTTTCTCTATTGTTTTCTTCTTCAAACCTAAGGATACATGGGTGATGAACACATCCAAAGAGGCTTGAGCCTTGAAGAGGATAAAAACTTGAGAAGAGACCGAGCCATTAAAAACCTCCAAAATGACATCAGAAGCATTCTTGGTATTTTGGAGAATCCCATGCAAAACCCTAACACCCCACACCCAAATAATTCCCTCTAACCGAGAAGAAGACCCTATTTTCACCACCATGAGGTGGTTGGTTTTAGCACAAGTGATGATGATAGTAATTCCAACTCCCCACCAAGTGATTCCCCACATGATAAAAGGAGGAGACATTAAAGGAGAGATCATTTTCATGACATCAAAGTTGAAGTGCTTGAGTTAAGGTGCTATAGGATGTTTGAGGAAAAAGGCTATGATGATGAGAATAGATTTAGTATTATAATCCTTAAGCTCAATGGACATTCCTCTTTGTGGTGTGAAAGCCTTACTCACCAAAAGATAAATAAGGGGAAGTCTAAGGTGAAATATTGCTTAAAGATGAAGAAATTGTTGAGGGAAAAGTTGTTACCCTCATCCTACACTCAAGACCTCTAAAATAAGATGTCCTCCTTAAGACAAGGGTGAATAATTTTGAAGAATACAGCAAGGATCAAGGAGTTTAAGTGGTTGAAAATGACGTTTAGAGTTGGATGAAGTAGAAGCGCACGTAATGTCTCATTTCCTTGGAGGATTAAGGAGTGACATTGCACACAAAATGGATTTGCACAAGTACTACACCTTAGATGAGCTTTTTCATCTAGCTACTTTGGTAGAGAAACATAATAAGGAGAAGAGAGGACTGAAGTTTACTCAAGGAAGGTTCATAGCCAATCATTCTAAAAAGGGCCCCTTATCATCCAACCATGCCCTCCCATTCAAAATTTTGATGTGAAGAACAAAGGGAAAGGTGTTAGGTATGAACCTAACAAACCAAAGTTCGTGACGTGCTTCAAGTATTAAGGCCTAGGACATTATCAAAATGAGTGTCACAACAAAAGATGTATGACTGTTTTGGACTTAAAGGATGCAACATGTGATGAGGAAATGGAAGAGACAAAATCAATCCATGAGGAGGAGGAAGAGTAATAATAGGCACCCTCGAATGTAGCAGAATCCCTAATGGTGATAATGGTATTGTACACCAAGGAGTTCATAAAGGAAGAGACACAACAAGAAAACATATTTCAAACCAAGTGCATGATCCTTGGTGAGGTATGTTCTCTTATGATTGATGCCTCTCACATACTTGTGGAGAAACTTAACTTACCTACCACTTAACATGCCAAACCATATAGGCTACAATAGCTTAATAATGGAAGCATCGTTTAAGTGACCAAGAAAGTTGTAATACCTTATTCCATTGGAAAAACATACCAAGATAATGTAGTATGTGATGTGGTTCCCATATATTCTTGCCATCTATTGCTAGGAAGGCCTTGGAAATATGAAGGCATGTCCAATACGATGGTAGAAGGAACAATTATTGTTTTAAATTTTCCTATAAGAACATTTTACACACACCTCTTAGTCCCTATTCCTCACTTGTTAGGGAGGAACCCAAGAAAAAAAAACGGCTTATTTTTAGACAGCAAGGAGATACACAAGGCGCTAGCTAAAGGGAAGGTCATGTATTTTTTGTTGCTGCTTGAAGATAATGAAGGAAGTGGATGAATTGATCCACAAGTCTAACCTTTGTTAGGTGAGTTTGGGTATTTCTTCCCAAATGATCTACCTAGTGGGATACCCCCTTAGGGGGAATTGAGAACCAAATCAACTTGGTCCCTAGTGCTACACTTCTAACAAGCACGCTTATAGGTGTAATCCTAAGGAGGCTCGAGAATTACAAAGGCAAGTTGATGAGTTATTGCAAAAAGGGTTCATTAGAGAATCCCTTAGTCATTGTGTGGTACAACCCTTTTGTTACCAAAGAAATATGGGCATAATAGGATGTGTGTTGATAGTAGAGCTATCACAACATCACCATCAAGTATAGGCATCCTATACCTATACTTGATAACATGGTTGATTTCTTATATAGGGCTTGTGTGTTCTCAAAGATTGATTTGAGAAGCAGATACTACCAGATTAGAGTATAGGAGGGAGATGAATGGAAGACCACCTTCAAGACTAAGTGAGGATTATGTGAATGGATGGTGATGTGTTTTGATCTCTCAAATTCTCCCAACACCTTCATAAGACTCATGGATGAATTCCTTAGGCCCTTTATCTATTAATTTATTGTAGTGTACTTTAATGATATACTTGTGTACTCTTGTAATAGTGAAGATTATGCAAAGCATTTAAGGATTGTATTTTCAACCCTTAGGAAAAACAAGTTGTATGGAAAGTTAGAGAAGTGTGAATTTTTTGTACCAAAAGTCACCTTATTAGGGATTTTTTATATCTAAGGAATTTCAATGGATGAGTCAAAGGTGGAGGCAATAAGGTCGGGACCTACACCCACATCCATTACCCATATTCAATCATTTCATGGACTTACCTCTAACTATAAGAGGTTTATAAAAGAATTTAGCACTCTTTTAGCCCCTATTATTGAGTGTCTCAAGAAGGGAGAATTCACCACTTATGAAATCAATCTGCAATATCAGGGACATGTTGATTTTTCAAGCTGGTAGAGTTACTGAGACGAAAGAAATGTACAAGGCTGTGTGGATGCAGGGAAGTTTTGCTCTAATAGGGCATATGAACATCTCAGAACAAAAGGGGAGAGAATGAGGAATAGCTCTATCATTTGGAATGACCTACACATACAGAGGCAGGCCTTTATCCTATGGCTTGCAGCTAGGGGGAAACTCAAAACCAAAGATAGACTCACCTATATGGACATATCACAGATATGCTCACTCTGAAACCAGGTCAATGAGACACATGCCCATCTGTTCTTCCAATGTAGTATCACCCACAACATTTGGCTGCATGTTAGAAGATGGCTAGGAATTGCAAGAAGATGCACCACCCTGGAGAGCACTATGAGGGCACTCAGAAAATGAGAAGAACCCCACAACACAAGCAAGCCCGGATGCTAGCACTTGCAGCCACTATTTACCATGTTTGGAAGGCTAGGAATGTGGCCCTTTTTGAAGAAGTAACAGCTGACGTTGATGCCTTAGTCTTCAAGATTAAGCGAGACGTTTATGGGATCTTAAACAATAGGCAACATCGAGCCCCTATAAATTTCTAACTCTAGTCATTAGCTCATGTTCCCTTCTTCCCTATCGAGTTGATGTTTGCGAGTATAGGATGACACCCTCATGTTTTGTTGTATGAGGGGTATCCTAGGTCACTTAAGGTTGGTTTTTGCCTAGGCATCCCTGGTGTTACTGTACATATATATGCTTCATATATATCATATCTTTTTACCTTTGATCAAAAAAGAAGAAGGGAGAATTCATGTGGACACTTACAGCCCAAGAAGCATTTGAGGTGATTAAGGGCAAGCTAAGTGAGGCCCCCATCTTAAAGCTACTTGATTTTATGAAGCTTTTTTAAGTTGAACGTGATGTAAGTGAAGTTAGGATTGGAGTGGAGCTACTACAAGAATGCAAATCAATAGCTTATTTTTGTGAGAAGCTGAATGGAACATGATCTAACTATAGCATGTATGACAATGAGCTTTATGCCATTATTAGGGCTCTAGATCATTGGTCTCATTATTTGAGGCCAGCACAATTTATATTATATACTGATCATGAGTCTCTAAAGTATATAAATGGAAAACATAAGCTTAACCCTAGGCATTCTAGGTGGATAGAGTTTTTGTGATCCTTCTTTTTTGTATCAAAACATAAGAGTGGAAAAACCAATGTAGTAGTTGATGCCCTCTCTAGAAGGTATTATCTGTTGTCCCTATTAAAAGCTCAAGTCTTATGGTTTGGATGCTTGAAGGAGCTATACAAGGATGATAAAGACTTTGTGAGCTACCTTAAAGATTGAGACAAGCTTTGAAGCCCTTATTTCATATAATATGGATTCCTCTTCAAGAATACCAAGCTTTGCATCCTAAAGAGTCCTATTCTAGAGTTGTTGATAAAAGAAGCACATAGAGGTGGGCTAGCCTTACATTTTGGGATCAACAAGACCTATGATGTACTTCAAGAGAAATTTTATTAGCCTAAGATGATAAGTGATGTACATTGCTACCTGTTAAAATTCCAAGAGTCACTCTCACCAAGGACTCTAAACTCAATTGCCCATCCCTCATCAACCTTGGGATCATGTGAGTTTGGACTTTATAGTGGCTTTGCCTAGAACTCAAAGGCAAAATGACACCATTATGGTAGTGGTGGATTGGTTTTCTAAGATGGCTCACTTTGTCCCTTGTCATAAGACGTATGATGCCTCTTATATAGGCTATCTTTTCTTTAAAGAAATAGTAAGGTTGCATGGTATTTCTAAGTCCATTGTCTCGGATAAGGATACCAAGTTCCTTATCTGTTTTTGGAAAAATTTATGGAGGTTAGTTGATACTAAAATTCCATTTAGCACTACCTACCACCTACAAACGGATGACCAAACTGAAGTTGCCAACCAAACCGTAATAATTATATTGTGCATCTTGGTGTACAAGTCCCTCAAGGATTGGGCCCTTAAGCTTCCTCATGCCTAATTCACATCCAATAGATCCCCCACATATGTCACCTGCCATTCACCATTTGAGATGGTGTATGGTGACAACTCTATCACTCCCATCAAGCTCATTTTGCTTTTGATTAAGGCTTAAAAAAAATTTTAAATCTAAAGATAAAATTCAGGTGTTCTAGAAATTATATGAGCAAGTCAAAACAAGAATCAAGAAGGTTGATGAAATAAATAAAAGGAAAGAAAAAAAAATTAAAGGGAATAAAATTTAAAACTGGGAGATCTTGTGTTGCTACATCTTAAAAAGGAAAGATTTCTCTCTAAAAGAAAAAAAAAGCTTATGCAAAGAACTGATGGACCATTTAAGGTTCTTGAGAAGATCTGAAGTAATGCTTATCCTCTTGAGATACCATCAAACATGAAAAATATATCAAACACATTTAATGTGAGTGATCTACTCCCTGACCTTCATCATGCACTCTACGCAGATGAGGAGGAACTCTTTCAAGATGAGGAGGATGATGCAGGAGCATCCCATAATAATATTTTACTAATTAATATTTTTAATTTAGGGGATCACAAAATACTCTTAACTTAGATAAAATTAATTAGCTAAATATGAGAAAATAAGGGATATACCAGC
Source organism: Tamarix austromongolica (assembly GCA_039764185.1). NCBI lineage: Eukaryota > Viridiplantae > Streptophyta > Magnoliopsida > Caryophyllales > Tamaricaceae > Tamarix > Tamarix austromongolica. Next base: position 38,414,145 of record CM077808.1, on the reverse strand, counting down.
CTATGCACCAACCATGTATACATGGTGGCACGTCCAGCCTAAGCATAACTAATTATGGTAGCATGTCCAGCCCAAGGCCAACCAACTATGGTGGCACATCAAGCCCAAGGCCAAGCATATATTTTATTGTTGTTTCCAAGTATTATGCTACCTAAGAAGCCAAATCAGTGTTGTTACCAGGTTGATTTTGAAAAATAAATAAATAAATGAACACAAAAAAGAAGTGGAGGGTGGAGCAAGTGAGGAAAGTCAGCCAAGTCAAATCAGAAAGTGTTGATTGATGAAATCATTATGGCTGATTGATTAAGTATGGAAAGTGAGTGATTGATTGTACTTTGATAAAAAAAAACAACATATATGGTCAACCATATGGAGGTATGGGTGTCTAAAATTAGACCATAACACCCTCCATATGTTGAACCTAATCTAGTTACAATTCAACTCCATTTTAACTTGTATTAGGTAACTATATTGGTTAGAATGTAACTAAGTAGGTATAAGGAAGGGTAGAATGGGCTTTTTGTACAAATGGCTACCACTATAAATATGGGTAGCCTCAACATAACGGGACACATTACACCCTTAAATTAAAAATTAGATTTTCAAAGTTCTCAAATTCCCTCTCTTCAAAGTTTAGTGAAAACTTTATTTTGAGTGTAAAATCTCATAATTTTTATCTCCAGTGTTGAAACCTTGAGTGTTAGTTATGAGTATTTGATATTTGGCTCTACCTTAGATCAAATACTATCCTACTTCTCATCCCCTCTCTCTTTTTTTAACTTTTGGAGGTTAATTATTTCATAAGCCATCATCTTCTATCAAGCATGTGCCTACTTGTTAACATATGCATCAGTAATCTCCTTATTAATGTTTCTAAAATTGAAGACTTCAAAAGTCTTCTCATTTGATTCAATAAGCAACTAGATTATCTAGCAGCCATGCAAGCCATGAAAACTCCACCACCCCGTGTAAATATGGCTCCATCTAGTTGTTGCATGGCTCCACAAAATCCCACCCACAACCAGCTACAATATGGCTCTACTTTTACTCAACCAAGCAACTAGCTTATACACCCCCACTCTCCACCCATTTCAGTCGAATCAAGGTATGTTTTTCCACCCAAATTTTGTGTAAGAATTAGGGACATTTAGAAGAATTATGGGAATTTCAAGGCCCTCCAAAGCTAGCTTAATTTGTGAAGAAGCAACCATCCCAATTGGTAGAATCAAGCAACCATCAATTGAGTAAGCTGCAACTTTTTCTTATTTCCTTTATTAGTTAAACTTGTTTGAAGTGTGTTTTTTAACTTTCCTAATATGTAATATATGTTTCCTACGCATTATCATAGGTTGTATTGACATCCATCTAGAGATGGATGGCTATTAGAGTTTCAAGACACAGTCAACATTAGCTTATTGGAATTGTTAACCTTAGCTAGCATAAGTAGTATCAAATAAGGGTAAGGGTGTACTAAACTAACCTACATGGTTAAAAACATATTTTGTAACCTTTATTAGTCAAATCTTACTTATTAAAAGGAGGAAGATACTGCAAAGAAGGGAAAACTATTATTGATTAAAAATACCCCTGGATGTTCGACACTCACAAGGTTGTGGAGCGCTTGAGTTTGTTTGAAAATCTTGCACCATTTATTCTAAGTGTTGTAACCTTAGTTGGTTGATGTAAATACTTGGGTTAGAAGGTTTGAAAACCAAGTTCCTCCTCAGATCCTTCCTCATCTCCATTCTATTTTTGAGTTTGTTGAAATATGTTCCCCCACTTTCAACACTAATGCTTAGCTTGGTGTCATTTGTTTAGCATCATACATCACTATACTACATTTGATAACCCCCTCTCCCTCACATAACCCCCTTACCATGACCCATATTACTCTCCTTATCACACTCCAATCCCTCACCTTCACCTTACCTTTATGTCAAAAGCATTTGTAATACCCCAAAAATTTGCTTAGCCTAATCCTGCGTTGTTAGAGCCCTAATTTGATTCTAATCACAAGAAATATTGCTTTAGCCTTAACCAAATTTATTTATTCTAAAACTTTAACAGAATCCAAAACTTGACCTGGATAAATTGTATTTTGTAAACCGAAAATAAAAAACGATAAAATTATTGCTAATCCTAACCATTTTGGCTAGTCCAAAATTACCTAAACCAATTCCCAATCTTTTTCTCTCTTCCCTTTTCTTTCTCCATTTCTTTTCTTTCTTCTCCTTCTCTCGTTAACCTTAGTTGAAATGTTTGATTTTTCTATATCTTGCCTTACAACTTGAATTTCTCATCTATAGCTACATAATCTCCCATCATCTCTCATCGATCATCCATTAACCTTTCTTCTTTTTCTTCGTCTCCTTCTGCTTCTCTTATCCCTGCTGACCTACACAACCCTACACCCTACCATCCTTCATGCTCGTCTCATGCCTCCCTCCTCTACCTCTTTTCCTTTTTCCCAATTCACTCTACACACGCACACATGTATACATACATATATATATACACACTATACTCTATACTTCTCCCTAATTTGCTTGTGCCATTTCCTACCCAAACCTATCCAAAATGCCCTGCACGAGCCTCTCTTTATTCTCCTTTATTCTTTCTCTTTTCTTCTTCTTCTTCCTCCTACATGTCCTCTATTTTTGGCCTACACACCACCCATTCCTACTATGCACCATCATAGCCACCATTTGTTGCCTTTTAGCTAGTAGAACGACCACCAAGGTCACCCCCACCTTTTCCAGCACTATCGTTGACCATCACTACTGACCATTGCCTATTTTTCCTTCTTCTTCCTCTTATACATACCATTTTTACAAAATACACGGCATGTGCATGGCCACAAGCATAGCCGTGCAATACTAAAATTTCCTATCGCATGCCTATGCAACCTAACACAGCCTACCCGTACACCCTCACATACCCGCGCACAACCCAAACACACGCCCATATGCACCTATTCGACTTATGACTTATTTGCCTAGTGATCAAGCACGGTCATGAAAATTTGTACTACTTGTCCATGCATAATCCTTCCTCTCGATTTGGGTGTGCACCGCCCGTAGCACAGTTGTGCAGCCCCCATTTTTTACCGTGTACCCCTATTTGCACCCCTATTTTCACCCCTAAATCTTGTCCAAACACCACCAAATTTTTACCATAGCTCCATCACACATTTTACTATACATCCACACATCTCAAGCTTCCATTTAACTACGGTTATTTTTGTTTTTACTCTCTTTACCTTAATTTCTCCTTCAGTTAAACTCTTCGAGCCTAACCATAGTTTTTGTTATTTTTTGTAGATGGTATTCCAGTATATTAGAAAGATTAAGCCTAGGATTTATGTGCTTAGAGCCCGGTATCCTAGTTGGTAAGGATACTATTTGATGTTTAGGATTTTTGTGTTATTGCTTGTATGGTTATATGTTTTTTCATGATATTATTGATACATGCTTTAATATATGTTGATTATGAAATTTTGTGACAATATTGTGATATTATGGATATTGTGTTGTTGAAATAAAGTAAGAATGGATAAGAGATACCCTTACGATTTTATTGTGATAATGACATATTTGTGAAAATTTATCTTACGAAAAGAAATGTGGGCTAAATGAGCTTTGATAAGTGGGCCTATTTATTTTTATGAGGTGTGATGATAATTTATGATTAGGAAAATAATGTGTGTGAAAGGTACAAGATTTTATAAAATAAAGGTTATTGTTTGTGCTTAAAGGTATTTAGATCATTATGGGGTAATAAGGTAATTTTGGTATTTTATGTGTTTGGTGGATTAAAATATGATATCATGAGGAATGCTTGGAAGTATTATTGTTGTTTTGGGTCCTTCAATGAATTAATGATTAATTTTGGCATAATATCTTATGATGATAATATCATTATTCCATGTGTAAAATCTAGAGGTTAATCAACTTCTGAATACATTACTAATGTTTAGCCCTATTAGGTTATTCATCGGCAGTGGTAACGATATGAGTTTCATGGAAAGTATTATGGATAATATGTGGAATTAGGATTTTAGGGGATTTTTGTAAATAATACCTTAGGTTAAGATTATTAATATATGTGTATGACATGGGGACTAGATCGTGCATTTTGGATATAATAACAATGATGATATTTATAGATGATATATTGTTAAATAGTTAATATAGGAGAATGCATGCTAAGGGTGAGTAATTACATTTTGAAGAAGATTGAGGACCTTGACCTACATGATGTGTTTATCTGTTTTAATGTGCTCAATGTTTGTGAAACAAACTTGAGTAAAATATTAATTACTTAAAGTGGAAGAGTACATGAGTAGGTCCAAGGTGATCTATATATATAAAAATATATATATTCCACTGGGGAGAATAGTAGTTTGGGATCGTTCTACCCCGAGAAGGTGATGTTTTTAATCTCCGATCCATTAGAAAGAATAGTGTCTTAGGAGTGTTTTACCCCTAGAAGGTGCTTCACTTCGTTCCACTAGATTAAGAATAGTGAGACCCTTACTCATCGTAAAATGAAAATATAACAATATAACCTATGAGAAAGGCACTAATGATTGAAAGTTAAAGAGTATGTGAGTGGGGACCAAAGTATTTTGCCCAGGGGATAATAGTGGCTTGGGAGCATTTTTCCCTGAGAATGTAATGTTTTCTAATGCAAGAGCATCCTCATCTAATAATCATACTCTTAACCTTAATTTTCTCAAGTTTGAGAGTCACAAAACTCTCCTCTCTTGTAAAAAGTTATTACTCCTAAGAAAAATAGTCATGCAAGTCAAGCAAGCCACGCAAACCTTGTCAAATTTTATCACCTCCATATAATAATATAATAAAACCCCCACCTTTTTTTAGCCATGGTTTCCAAAAAAATTCTCACCCTTTTTAGCTCATTTTCTTTTATTATTTTAGCTCCAAAAATACCCTATAAACTCAGCCCAATATACAGCTACAATAGCCACACAAAACAAAACACAAGTCCCTCTCAAACCACATGACATGTCTTATTCAGCACTTGGGAAGAACAATGCAGATTTTTGGGAAAAATAAGGAAGGCTAGAAGACACTATTTACTTCTTTTTATCCCTTACAAGATTAAAATTACCTTATCTCTTCCCTTATGAATCAAGTGGAAATGACATGAGTTGGACACATGAAGTAAGGGCTCGACCATTCAAAATCAGTACAAAATACACCCCATGGATGAGTGACTTAAGGTGGTGTATTAGGTAGTTTATTTTATTTATTTATTTAGCTTAAATCACATGTAAGTTGGCTAAGTTGAAACCTTTATTTAGCCAAATACACCCCATGTAAATTTTGGCTAAGTTGAAACCTTTAATCCTACACTCCATCTATAAGTTAAAAGGAAAGAATAAAAGAGAAATCAACTTGTTTTTGGCTGCTCATATTTTCTCTCAAAACCAAGAGTCTCTCATCTTCAACTCTAGTGTAAGAGTTTGAACCTTGGAAAAAATCTTCCAAGATTTATCCTAATATTTTAAACCTTAAGTGTTTCTTGTGAGTATTAATTTAAAAAGTTACTAAGAATCAATTCAACTTCTCAAATCTATCCCCATTCAACTCTTAATTTTTTGTTGATCTAATCTTAATTAAACACCACTGCCTAGCATAACCTAAGTTGGATCTCTTATACATCAGTTTTAGATCCGTACCACCAAATGATAATAGTATCTTAGGTGTGTTCTCCCTGAGAAGGTACTCTAGACCATTTCTCTGGTTTAAGAATAGTGCAGTTCCTGCACTCAATGTATATAACAAAAATAAAAATGGATGATATCTAATAAGAGGCTTAGATCATTATATGTCTTATAATACATTTCATTTATCTGCTTGTACACCTATTATATTTTGTGAAAGCATGCAATAATTGTATCCTTGATTCAATAGTATTGTTCCCTTGCTCAATACGTGGCGTACTAATCACCCGTTTTATGGTTGTTGCTCATTCCCATGAGTAGGAGACCCTAATTCTTACATGTAGATCTCAGAAGATTCACTAAATGATTATGTTGCCTATGATGCCTTATGTGGGGATGAGTAACTTCATCTATATTAGGGGTTAGGTGAAGAGTAATGTTATTTGGTAGATGTGTTTAATTGGATACCTTTTTGGACTCTTGATTCATGGTATCTCTTCTTTTATATTTTATATTGTAACTCGGAGTTAGACTCAAAATTCATTATTGTATTATAAGTATTTCTTTTATTTCTAATTTCCTTGCATTACTTTAAATATTTTAGCCTTGCAATTGATATAAGGATGGTTGAATAAGCCAGACTTATGTCAATTGCGGTAACCCCTAATATTTTACTTATTTATTCTACTATAAAATAAAAAATTTTAGTAGTAAAAATTGAGGTGTTCACCACTACCCTAGCACCATCACTTCACTCACTTGTCAAACCCAACCTATTTCCCCATCAACATGAATATATACATACAAAAAAGCACTTATCCTCCATTTGTAGAAACAACCCTCCAACCCTATTCCCATTTGGACATTTAATTTTTTCCCACCAAACCACTATTTTCCTCTCATTTCTTATTCGGCCTATCTTTTCTTCCCTTTGTTTTTCCCCAATTTCCCAATCATCTTCCTTGTTCCCTTCTCAACCCTAATTGGTATCCCCATCCTGGCTCTTCATATACACCTCCACCATCACTCTTCTTCTCCTTCATGCCCCTCCATTTTCATCTAGGCTCACCAACCACCTCCAACCATCACCACTACCGTCCATCATCATAATAGCCTACCCCCTCCTCTTCTCCTTCTTCTTTCCTTCTCTTTCTCCCTTCTCCCTTCTCTTCTACCATTTCCCTACCTGTTCTCCACCACCTCCATGCCCTAATTCCTTTTTACCCTTTGGTCACCACCCTAAACCACTACAGCCTCCATCTAGCATCCCAACACCTTTCTCCTCCTTTCTGACCATTTATATCATTCCCTACCCCTAGCATTGACCCTTTTTGCCGCACCCAGCCACCCCATTCAGCACATTCCCCTGTTACTCCCCCTAAGCAATGTCACTAACTATCATTGCTTCTCCTCCTCCCAATTTAGCAATTTCTATCGTAGCCACCTAGCCGAGCTATCCTCCATAGAAGCCCACAGACTATTGTGCCTTGATGCCCTCTACACTACACCACACCACACCTCTACCTTAACCCTAGTCACACCATCACCACCTGGCAACCACCAACTCATATCCTAGCAGTGCCACCTTGAGTGAATGTCACCACCTAGCTAGCCTCAAACTTGCCACCACCACCACTATCGACCTCCACCACCCAAACCAACATCACCCAATTGTCATCTCCACTAGGGGTATGCACCAGTTAAAAATTGGATCAAACTAGATGGACCTAGATAGAACTGGAACCCATTTAAGGACTATAATTTTTCAAAGCTAGAACTAACTCGGACTAGATCAAAATTAATGGTTCAAGACTGGTTATAACCTAAATTAATTAGTTATATATTAAAAATATATACTTTTTAGATAAAATATCAACGATATTCCGAGTAGGACTAGATAGGATAGGAACTAGTTAAGGATCAAAACTTTCTTACTTTAGGACTAAATACTAGAATACCGATCTAGTCTTTGGTAATTATTTTATTATTTTGGGACTAAACTTATTTTATTGGTTAAATATTAATTTGGTAATTATGGTATTATTTTTAGGTATGAAAGTTTGATTATGGGGCCTTATAAATTTTAGCAGGATATTGATAGTTTGTATTTTGATGGAAAATAGGTAGCTCGTATAATCTACTAAAATGGAAAATATCGTATGATAGTATATTAAGAATTTTATAAATGGAATATGTTAATAATGATTCATTACATTATAATTATGTACCTATTATTGTTAGCATGAAAATTAGGAAAAATGAGTATTTTATCCTACATAATATTTCATATTTATGAAAGTATACTAAAAAGGTTTAGATGATATATATATATATATGTAAAAAGATAGGTTGAGCATGCTTAGGCATGACTGTGGTATAATTATTATTGTTCATGTGAATTTAGCCATTTTATGTGTCTATGATTTTATCTTGAAGAGCATGTCTAATATGTATTATATATATTGTTGAGAATAAGATATGCAATTTTAGATGGAATAAAAGTGCATGCTAGAGTTTTATGTGCAGAATAATGATTAAGGGTACATGATCATTTAGTGTGTATGATAATTTAATTCCATGACAAATAATCTAATTATTATGTTTTAGCCTTCTATGACAAAGTAATAAATAAAATAGAATTAATAATTAAAAAGAATGATAATGTGGTAATTTTAGCCTCGGGTCATTTTTGGCCTAGTGGGCTCAAATATGAATAATTGAGCCTAGAATGGCTTTAGTATTTTTTTATGATTAACCTTGGTGATGATCTTGTTTGTGGATATCTTGAATAAATGGAAAATGAGTAAAAAAAAATGGTTAAACATGGAAATTGGATATATGTGATTAATGTATGATTTCTTGATCACCTTGATAAAATACTAATAGTTAAAGTGAAATACCTCGAGATCGGAAATGGTATCTCTTTAGGGGTCACTTCCCTAAAGAAGCGGTTTAGCCCATGGTTGATTATAAATTTTTTCTAGTATGTTGTAGTGCCCTAGCCAAGCCCTATATGTTACTTTATTTAGCTCTACAAACTTATAGATTAGATGTCCTTATTAGTAAGGTATTATGTTACCTCCATGTACCAGTGTAATGAGGGTACATTTTTTTCATTGGGTTGATAGACAGTAGGATACTATGTTTCCTTGGGTGCTAGTATGATCGAAGTACCTTAGTATCTTTGGTTTGATTTGATATCCCTTTAAATAAATAAAAATAATAATTGTTGGATTATTAGATGGATCGGTAGCGGCTTTTATGCCTACCTATGGTTCAATAATAGCTTTTGTGCCTATATATTATTCAGCAGTAGCCTTTATGCCTATAGATGGTTTAATAGTAGCATTTCTATCTACCTATGGTTCAGTGGTAGCCTTTGAACTTACCTATATTTGGATAGTATCCTTTATGTCTACCTGTGATGTTGTAGATTTTGTTAATCTTGTGCTTATAAGCCTACCAATAATATTATAGGTTTTATTGGGTTGATAATAAGATATGTGATTGTTGTTATTATCATGTCTTAGATTGATGTTGGTCCTAATTATAAATCAAAGAGCATCCTTAAGGTATTTGATTGGTTAGTTTTAATTTGTTTAGGATTTAGGAGTATGAGTAGTATATGTCCTTGGTGATATTTGGTCATATGAATGATTATCATATTCCAATTAACACATGTATATTTTAATTTTTATAATATGTATTGTTATAACTTCTTATACATATTCCATATTAGTTTGGTATAATGGGTTGATCAGTACCATTGTACTGAAGGGTTTCTTTCATGGTCTCATGCCTATTCAATGGATAGTAGTCTTTACTAGTAAGCTTTCGAGTTCTATAGAAAGCTCGTAGTTCGAGTTTAGAGTAGGACTATCTGATGTCCTTTTTGGTATCTTTAATTTTTATTGTATTCGAAATCTTGTGTCCTCCTCTACTTTCTCTCTCTTAAGTTTTTGTAATTGTTGATGACTATTTTTTATTTATAATAATGATTAATATGTTTGTTCCCTCTATGTTAATCTTGTAATTGTATATTTATTTTTTAAGTGGAGTAGTGATTTTATCCTTAACACTTGGTATGAGAATAATAGAGGAAATCAAACTTATACTAGGTGTGACAATAACGCTCTTTATTTTTATTGTTTTAGCTTTCATGCTTAAATCCTTATAGAAAATTTTCAAGTCTTAAAAATAGGGGTGTTACATAGATGATGGATATTTGTATTCTGCTAGGTGTGGTGGTAACATTTTTCATTTTTTATTTTAGATTCTACATTATTCTTTAAAATGAACTTTTTAAGAGCAAAAAATGGGGGTGTTGCGACCAACCCTACCATTAAACTTCTAGCCCTACCTATTTTTGTATCTAACTCCCTCTTTGAGCCTAGTCAAGCCCAACCAACAAAAACTCCAATCAAGGCAGCATTCCCTATATTAGTGAATAGTCTTGTGCCATACCTTTGAAGATTGTAGCCTTGGTTATTTATCCATTAGTTCCTTGTTTATTTTTATTTATTTTTCCATATTGAGTGGTAATAGGTTAATTTATATTGTGTTGGGTAATCTTCATATTAGGTGGTCACGATCTTACTTAAGATGGCATTGAAAGAGGTAATTTTTGGGGAACAACTTATGTAGCTTGTAGGTAAATCCAACTACTCTATAGAGGGTAGAAATTAGGTGAAAATATGATAGGCTTATTTTATTTGGATAAAATTATGATAGGTTGACAATATAGAAATTTTTTGTGTTTCTACTAGAAAATGGAAGCATGAAATATTATGTTTCTATGTGTTATTTTATGATTTATCAAATAGTATATGTTGGCATGTTAGAAATTAATTATCATATATGCTTTGGTAGTGTTTTAAATATGATGATGTATACCTGTGCCAATATATAAACTATGGCTAGAAATAATACGTGTGTCTAGGGTTAAGGTTTGAATCAGAATTATCTCCTTGCCATATGCTTGACATGCTAATGAGTTTAGTATAATCTTTATTCATTTTAGATAAATTTTGTTAAATGGAATGTTGGTTTTGAGCATATTTAAGATATTTTTTGATGATTCAAGTGTTATAGGAGAAGAAGGGAAAATTTTTATGTACCATGATTCATATATAAAGTTATTATATGGAATTAGTGTGAAAATTATAATTTGTTAGAAATGTGTGTAAGGGTTTCCTATATGTATAATGTTATATTCATGTTTAGAGATAATATTATCTTTTATCAACTCCTAAAATGTACTTATATGATAATAAAAATTAATTATTATTTTTTAAACTTTTTCATGACAAATATCCTTAAAAAATAAATCTGGTAATAAATTGGATAAAAAGTGGTAAGTTGGGTTTTGGACGGCATTTTGGTCATTTTGACAAAAATGTTCTCAATGTGAATGATTGGAATAAATTAACCTTAGTAGATTGTTAATTTGAATTTAGCTTTTGCTTCAAATTGGTATGATCTTTTGACCTTAGGATTGACTTGAATAATTGAAAATAAAGAAAAAATGATAGTATATGAATGAGAATCATTGTACATTATGTGATATTTGTGATCACATCATAAAATATTAATTTTTAAAGTGGAAATCATCAAATTTGGGATTTGTAAATCCTTAGAGGTACCTACCCTAAGGATGAATTTAGTTATTGATTTTATTTGTTTATCTGGTGTTCTTCAGTGTCCTAGTAAAGCCTTACATCTATCTAATTAATTCTCTGGACTTCTTAGGGGGTATTGATACTTGAGGGTTAGGAAACCTAGGAGAAACAAGGATATTTTGTTGGTTGTGTGATCTAATATGATTAGATGTATGCCATTGTCCCTGGATTCTAAGGCATAAAGGTATTTTGATACCTACATGAGATAGTATAACCAGGTGTACGTTAATATTCCCAAGTTGATATTTATCTCCCCATGAGTAAACTAAATAATCAAGAAGTAATTTCATTTGATGGCCTTAGTGCATATTGGATTACTAGTTCGATACTTGCCTCTATTCCTTACCTTTTGTTTTAGAATTTATTAGGGTTTTTTTTGTCAGTAGAGCCCTAGTGATGTGGATCTCATACACGAAATCCAACAATCATGAAAAATCATATACCCCTCTCATATGAGAACTCCATAATCGAATGATGAGGGAAGTAATGATGTGATAGTCAAATGGAATTGATGGTAAAATGGTGTTTGTGCTTAAATGTAACTCTTAAGCATCTCAAAAAGATAGAACTTAAAAGGATATTCAAAGAGGAACTCACATAGAAAGTTCCTTTGATTGAAACTAATAAAATAACACACAAAGAATCCTCTAATGGTTACTCTCAACTCACAAAGATATTAAAATATTTAATCGCTCACAAAGAGATAATTTATTCCTCAAATTCACCATATAACTCAACATACCTTAATGTGGTAAAATGGATGCCCTATTTACAGACCTAAATCCAAAAAAATATCCATCCATCAACCCATAATACACATTCAAGTTAGGGGAAATTAGTTATGATCATATCTTAACTAACTTTACATCATCCAAGGAAAATATTTCCCAGGATATATTTTTTTATATCATGTTATTATCTAGTTGTAATTATAACTCATTAACACCTAAATAAAACCTATAATACAAGTCAATTAATACCCAACGAACTTAGTTAAGATTTGATACAATATGTTACATAAAATCTTAACTAAGTAGAAACCCTAGCTATCTAATTTTGAACTTACCTGATTGTATTCTCCACTTTGTATGTGCCTTTTCAAATGCCCCAACTGCCATATATTTCATCTCGAGATGCCCCAAAATATTACATGTTATAATACTTTGCATTTGGATCATCATCTTACCTGATTATCACATTTTCAGCGCATTCTTAAAGAAAGTTTTACCTCCATATACCAGTGTAATGAGGGTACATTTTTGTCATTGGATTGATAGACAGTAGGATACTATGTTTTCATAGGTTCCATTATGATTAAAGTACCTTAATATCTTCAGGTTGATTTGATATCCCTTCAAGTAAATAAAAAAATAATTGTTAGATTATTAGATCGATTGATAGCGGCTTTCATGCCTACCTATGGTTCAATAATAGATTTTGTGCCTATATATTATTTTTCAATAGCCTTTGTGCATATATCTAGTTTAATAGCAGCATTTGTATCTACCTATGGTTCGGTGGTAGTCTTTAAGCTTAACTCTATTTGGGTAGCAGTCTTTATGTCTACCTGTGATGTTGTAGATTTTGTTAATCTTGTGCCTATGAGCCTACTTATAATATCATAGGTTTTATTGGTTTGATAATAATATATGTGACTATTGTTATTTTCATGTATTGGATTGATGTTGGTCCTAATTATAAATCAAAGAGCATCCTTTATGTATTTGATTGGTTAGTTTCAATTTGTTTCGGATGTGGGAGTATGAATAATATATGTCCTTGGTGATATTTGGTCATATGAATGATTATTATATTCCAATTAACACATGTATATTTCAATTTTATAATGTGTATTGTTATAATTTCTTATAAATATTCTATATTAGTTTGGTATAACGGGTTGGTCAGTACCATTGTACTGAAGGGTTCCTCTTGTAGTCCTATGCTTATTCGATGGGTAGTAGTCTTTACTAGTAAGCTTGTGAGTTCTATAAAAAGCTCATATTTCAGGTTTTGAGTAGGACTATATGATGTCCTTCTTGGTATCTTTAATTTTTATTGTATTCAAACTCTTGTGTCCTCCTCTACTTTCTCTCTCTTAAGTTTTTGTAATTGTTGATGTATATTTTTTATTTATAATGATGATTAATATGTTTGTCCCCTCTATGTTGATCTTGTAATTGTGTATTTATTTTTAAGTGGAGTAATGATTTTATCTTTAGCACTTGGTATGAGAATGGTAGAGAAATCAAACTTGTACCAGGTGTGGTAGTAACGCTCTTTATTTTTATTGTTTTAGCTTTCATGCTTAAATCCTTATAAAACAAATTTTCAAGTCTTAAAAATGGGGGTATTACATAGATGATGGATATTTGTATTCTGCTAGGTGTGGTGGTAACATTTTTTATTTTTCTACTTTAGCTTCTACATTATTCTTTAAAATGAACTTTTTAAGAGAAAAAAATGAGGGTGTTGCAACTGACCCTACCATTAAACTTCTAGCCCTAGCTATTTTTGTATCTAACTCCCTCCTTGAGCCTAGTCAAGCCCATCCAACTAAAACTTCAATCAAGGCAGCATTCCCTATATTAATTAATAGTCTTCTGCCATACCTTTAAAGCTTGTAGCCTTGGTTGTTCATCCATTAGTTCCTTGTTTATTTTTATTTATTTTCCCATTTTGTGTGGTAATAGGGTAATTTATATTGTGTTAGGTAATCTTCATATTAAATGGTCACGATCTTACATAAGATGGCATTGAAAGAGGTAATTTTTGGGGAACAACTTGTGTAGCTTGTAGGTAAATCCAACTACTCTATAGACGATAGAAATTGGGTGTAAATATGATAGGCTTATTTTATTAGGATAAAATAATGCTAGGTTGACAATATATAGATTTTTTGTGTTTATGCTAGAAAGTGGAAGCATGCAATATTATGTTTCTATGTGTTATTTTATGATTTATAAAATAGTATATGTCGGCATGTTAGAAATTAATTATCATATATGCTTTAGTAGTATTTTAAATATGATGATGTATACCTGTGCCAATATATAAACTATGGCCAGAAATAATACATGTGTCTAGGGTTAAGGTTTGATTCAGAATTATCTCCTTGCCATACGCTTGAGATGCTAATGAGTTTAGTACAATCTTTATACATTTTAGATAAATTTTGATGAATGGAACGTTGGTTTTGAGCATATTTAAGATATTTTTTTATGATTCACATGTTATAGGAGAAGAAGGATAAAATTTTGTGTGCCATGATTTGTATATAAAGTTATTATATGGAATTAGTGTGAAAATTATAATTTGTTAGAAATGCATGTTAGGGTTTTCTATATGTATAATGTTATACTCATGTTTAGAGGTAATATTATCTTTCATCAACTCCTAAAATGTACTTATATGATAATAATAATAAATTAATTATTATTTTTTAAACTTTTTCATGACAAATATACTTAAAAAATAAATCGGGTAATAAATTGGATAAAAAAGTGGTAAGTAGGGTTTTGGAGGGCATTTTGGTCATTTTGACAAAAATGTTCTCAATGTGAATAATTGGACTAAATTAACCTTAGTAGATTGTTAATTTGAATTTATCGTTTGCTTCAAATGAATATGATCTTTTGACCTTAGGATTGACTTGAATAATTGAAAAAAAAGAAAAAAATGATAGTATAGGAATGATAATTGGTGTACATTATGTTATATTTGTGATCACATCATAAAATATTAATATTTAAAGTGGAAAGCCTCAAATTTGGGATTTGTAAATCCTTAGAGGTACCTACCCTAAGGATAAATTTATCGCTTGATTTTATTTGTTTATCTGGTGTTCTTTAGTGTCCTAGTAAGGCCCTACATCTATCTAATTAATTCTCTGGACTTCTCAGGGGGTATTGATACTTGAAGATTTGGAAACCTAGGAACAACAAGGATGACTAGGTGTATGCCAGTTTCCTTGGGTTCTAAGGTATAAGGGTATTTTAATACCTACATGTGATAGTATGACTAGGTGTACGTCAACGTTCCCAAGTTGATATTTATATCCCCTTGGGTAAACTAAATAATCAAGAAGTAATTTTATTTGATGGCCTTAGTATGTATTGGATTACCAGTTCGGTACTTGCCTCTATTCCTTACCTTTGTTTGTAGAATTGATTAGGTTTTTTGGTCAGTAGATCCCTATTGATGTGGATCTCATACATGAAATCCAGCAATCATGAAAACTCATACACTACTCTCATATGAGAACTCCATAATCGAATGATGAGGGAAGTAATGATGTGATAGTCAAATGGAATGGATGGTAAAATGGTGTTGGTGCTTAAATATAACTCTTAAGCACCTCAAAAATATAGAACTTAAAAGGATATTCAAAGAGGAACTCACATAGAAAATCCCTTTGATTGAAAATAAAATAGCACACAAAGAATCCTGTAATGATTACTCTCAACTCACAAAGATATTAAAATATTTAATTGCTCACAAAGAGATAATTTATTCCTCAACTTCACCATATAATTCAACATACCTTAATATGGTAAAATGGATGCCATATTTATAGGCCTACATCCAAAAAATACCCAACCATCAACCTATACACATTCATGTTGGGGAAAATTAGTTATGATCATATATTAACTAACTTTACATCATCTAAGGAAAATATTTCCCAAGATCTATTTTTTTATATCTTGCTAATATATAGTTGTAATTACAACTCATTAACACCTAAATAAAATATGTAATACAAGTCAATTAATACCCAACAAACTTAGTTAAGATTTGATATAATATGTTACATAAAATCTTAACTAACTAGAAAACCCTAGCTATCTAATTTCAAGCCTACCTGATTGTATTATCCACTTTTCATGTGCCTTTTTAAATGCCCCAACTGCTATATATTCCATCTTGACACACCCTAAAATATTATATGTCATAATACTTTATATTTAGATCATCATCTTACTTAATTATCACATTTTCGGCACATTCTTAAAGAAAGTGTTGTAAAATTAGAAACATCTTAAACATATCTAAGAAACAACTTTAAATGTATGAATAAGGTTCACCTGCATCACCCACTGCACTACCTTATTAGAAATGGGTTATAATGTGGTTATTATATGTTTTGAGATGGATGTAAAATGGATAAGTTTATTGGTTGTTGAGCATGAAGCTTTGATGTCCTATATGTCATCAAATGATATTTATATCTTATTATTGCATGCATATTTATTCTATGAGCATGTTTTATGATTATTCTATGTTATATACAATGTGGGCATACTATCTCTGTGGAGGTTTTGTGATTTACTCAGTATAAGGAAATCATATTGATACTATCACTTTTCATGTGAGTACATATGCTACATGAAATGGTTGATGGATTTTGAGGAGCATCATCTGGAGGGTTAAAGAGACTAAGGGAGTGATAGTCCCTACCCCAATAACCTTTATTATTATAATATGATTGTAGAAGGGATGAGTGTAAAGGAAAACTAATATCACACCATTGTATCCTCTTTTATTGGTAGGCTTTTCTTTGGACTCCTTTATCCTTGATGTATTTTAGATATCACTATTATATGGAGGATGCACTATATGTAACCTTTGATTTATGTTATTTTCTTTTCTTTCCACTATTTTGTTTTTCATCTGATTTATTTTGATTCGTATCACTTGATATAAGGGAGGTAAATAAATTGGAATTATGCTAAGTGGGGTGGTAACACCCACAATTTTGTCATTATTGCTTCTGCAAAATAAAAATTTTAAGTACTATATTTTAGGGTGTCACATAGGGTATATGAAACTCAAAACCCTAATCCACCATCCCAAAATCAAGTCACATGAGGCTTAATGGGTGAAGAAATCATTTTGATTTCAATTATCAAGCTAAAATGGTGAATGCTAAAAGATTCCAAGGATTACCCCTCAAAATTTTAGGTTCACAAGAGATAAAATGAAAAAAAAAAGGATATTGAGAGAGAAGCTCATAGGCCGAGAGTTCCTTAGGATGACATTAAACCGCTCAGATATGCATAGAAAAGAAGAAAAGTGGAATAAGATGAGGACAAAGGTGATTAGGTCACCTTTCACCAATTTTGAATCATCACCCCTCAAATCCAATTTTGGTGCTCTAAGAAGGGTTTAAATGGCTTATAAATATATTTAGAAATTAATCGTAGCATAAAAATTAAATGTCGAAATTATTTTGCAATTTCTTTTAGATTTAAACCAAAGACTAACTAGTCTTAGTGTAATATCCCAAAATCCTAATTTCCGAAATTATGGCCAAATAAGGAATTATTAGGAAAATTAATTATATAAATTCATTTATTAAAATGTAGAGAGTTAATTAAGGTATATTAAGAGGAAAATAATAAAGAATTTAATTGGATGAAAATTTGGGTATTTCTCTAATTAGCATGGAGGTTAATGAAATTTATCCAAAATAGCCTAACTAATTTAAAAATGGATTTAATTATTATAATTAAAATAATTATTATTAAAATTAGATATCTAAATTAATTATATAAATAAATAAAGACCCAAATACCCCCAACCCAACCACTTTAGCATTTTACATTTTCCATTTTCCCTTTTTATCCTTTCTTTTCTTTTTCCTTCTTCCTCCTTTATTTCTTTTTCTCCTCACCCCCCCGCCCGGTTTGGGCCAGCCCGTCGGCCCAAATCTCCCTTCCTCCCTGGCCTGTCTCGCGTGCCAGGCCTGCCAGCGCCGTCGCCCGTCGCCCAAGCCGGCCAAACCGCCCCGTCTTTCTTTTCTTCCTTTCCCCTGGACCGACCGGTCCAGTCGTCGTCTTCCTCCCTCCCAAACCCCGATCTGCAACTGCCAAACCCTGCAACCCTGCCGCCGACAGCAGCACGCCGTCCGGCCTCCCCTCTCTGCCCCTCTCCCCGTCGTTTTCTTCCTTTTTTTCGACCCAACAAGCCCCGTCTCTCCCCTCCCCGCGTGCCATCTCCTTTCCTCTTTCTCCCCTTCCCCGACCAAACCTGCCATGGCAGGACCTGCCGCCTGCCGGCCAGCCTGGCACCTGCACCCCCCTTGTCTTCTTCCCCTTGGCCTTGCCCAACCACCCTGCCTATAAATACCCCCATTGATCACCTTGATTCGGGATTTGGAACCCCGAAACCCTGGGTTTGCTCCCTCTCGCCGCCGCCCCATCAGACGCGTCGAGCGCCGCCCTCTCCCAATGCCGCCGGTCGAGCGCCGCCCAGAATCCCACCTTGCACCACCCTCCATCCAACCAAGCCTTCCTCAGCCCTCGATTTGCCTTGCACGAGCCACCCCAGGCCGTGCAAAATCGCCACCCCGAACAGCTCCTTCCAGCCTGCCGCCGCCTTGCGCCGCCTTCCACCGCCAACCCAGCCGCCACCAGCGCCTCCTCTACCCTCTAAAATGTCCAGCAAACCTCCCTCTACCTTCCCCTACCTCCATCTTTCCTTGCCTCCCTCTCCTCCTTCCTCCCCCTTCTTCCACCTCTCCCCACCACCCTCGGCTGCCGCCGTCGCCGCCGCGCGCTGCCACTCCTTGCCACGCCACCACCCTCATTCCACTCCCCTTCACCTGCTGCTTCTCCCCCTACCTCAAACTTCTCTTTTCCTCCTACCATCCAGCCCCCACCTTGATCCTTTCCCTTCTCTTCCTCCTCTATCGCCGCCGCCACGCGCCGCCGCCGGACCACCACTGACCCTAGGTGGTCTTCCACTCATCCCAAGCCTTAAACTTTATTTCCATATAGTTGTTATTAAGTTAGCTAATATTAATACCTTTATTATCATTATTATTCTTTCATTATTATTATTATTATTATTATTATTATTATTATTATTATTATTACTTTTATTATTATTATTATTATCATTTCTAATATTGTGACTTCTGATATTAAAGTTATCATTTTTACCATACAAACATCTCTTGGAACCCTAACTCCTATTATGCTCAACTTTAGTTATTTTATAAGTGTTAATATTAACAACCCTACTATTATTATTATTATCTCTATTACCTTACTAAGGTTATTATTATTAATACTTAACCATACTAGGTTATTGTTATTGTTATTATTATTGCTAGGGTTATTATGGTTATTATTACTATTATTATCATTATTATTAGCATTATTACTATTATCATTATCACCCTTAGGAATAATTTACTTGTAATATTGTGACCTTATAATATTATTATTTCAAACACAACACCATTGTTAGACTTAATCTTAAAAATGCTAGAGTTCTATTACTTGAAACATAAGTGTCACTATTAGTGGTCTTATTATAATTATTATTATTATTATCACTATTTTACTATGACTAGTGAACACTAGTATTATAAGAATGGAACTAATGGGCTTAATAAAATAAGTGTAACAATAAGTATCATAAATAAACATATTTTAACTACTAATATTTAGTATACAAATTCTAAGGTAAAAACTCTAGTTTTTGTATAAAACCCTTTTTAGTAATAAAAACCCTAACCTTAAACTAAAATGAGGATTGATAGTAATTATAAGGGAAACTAATACTTAGCTTTTTCCCCTTTTTTTATAGGTAACCCCGACCAAAGCCCTAAGGAGTTAGAGGAGCGTGCTCCAAGCTCGGTGTCGCCTTAGGTAAGGACGAAGCTAATGGCCTTGTGCTATGTGTGACATGGATGTGTTGAATGTTGTGTATGCCATGCTATGCCATGTATTATATGATTTGTGTATAACTTGCCTTATATGTAGCGCAGCTTGGAGATTGAGGTATGTTGTATGTGCTTCCATGATGTGGGCATGACGTGTATATGTATGATGTTATGATGTATTATGTTATGGCCCTCTAGGACATGCATATTAGGATAAATGGTAACATGAGTTGGGAACCATCATGGGAGTCTTGAAGTTTGTATGGTGGTATTAATGAGTGCACAATTGTATTAATGGCTTATGGTGGTATTAGGGTTTGTATGGTGGTATTGATGTTCGTATGGTGGTATTATGGTCGTATGGTGGTATTAGGGTTTGTATGGTGGTATTAATATTCGTATGGTGGTATTAATGATTGCATAATGGTATTAATGGCTTATGGTGGTATTAGGGTTTGTATGGTGGTATTAATATTCGTATGGTGGTATTAATGATTGCATAATGGTATTAATGGCTTATGGTGGTATTAGGGTTTGTATGGTGGTATTAATATTCGTATGGTGGTATTAATGATTGCATAATGGTATTAATGGCTTATGGTGGTATTAGGGTTTGTATGGTGGTATTGATGTTTGTATGGTGGTATTATGGTTGGTATGGTAGTATTAGGGTTTGCATGGCGGTATTAGGGTTCGTATGGTGGTGTTAATGATTGCATAATGGTATTAATGGCTGCATGATGATATTAGGGTTTGTATGGTGGTATTGATGTTCGTATGGTGGCATTATGGTCGTATGGTGGTATTAGAGTTTGCATGGCGGTATTAGGGTTCGTATGGTGGTGTTAATGATTGCATAATGGTATTAATGGCTTATGGTGGTATTAGGGTTTATATGGTGGTATTAATGTTCGCATGGTGGTATTAATGATTGCATAGTGGTGTTAATGGCTTATGGTGGTATTAGGGTTTGCATGGTGGTGTTATGATTTGCATGGTGGTATTAATGTTGGCATGGTGGTATTAGGGTTGCATGGTGGAGTTAGGGTTTTGCATGGGAGTTAATGATCGTACGGGATTAGGGTTGGAATGATTAACTCTGGGGTGTTGTGATTAAGTAGGGTTGGAGTAACTAATCGTGATTGTTGAGGACAATTAAGGTTTGGGGATGGCTAAGTATGGTGGTTATGGTAAAATAGGGATAAGTGTGGCTAACCACGGTTTGTGTGGTCAATTAGGGTTGGTTATGGTTGTCTAGAGTTATTTGGTGTAATCGTGGGTATCTATTGATTAAAGAGTAGTTATGAATGTGGGATTTTATTAGTTGTGATGGGTACAGTATAAAGAGAATGGTTTATGCATGTCAAGGGTGTTGTGTGATTCAATAAGACACGGATAAGACACTAATAACGTAAAGCGAAAGACTGTTGAGCCGAGCCTTGTGCGTTTCGTTCCGGTCCACCGGCTATAATAGTGGTCAGAGGCATTTTGCCCTGTGCGTTTCGTTCCGGTCCACCGGCTATAATAGTGGTCAGAGGCATTTTGCCCTGTGCGTTTCGTTCCGGTCCACCGGCTATAATAGTGGTCAGAGGCATTTTGCCCTGTGCGTTTCGTTCCGGTCCACCGGCTATAATAGTGGTCAGAGGCGTTCTGCCCTGTGCGTTTTGTTCCGGTCCACCGGCTATAATAGTGGTCAGAGGCATTTTGCCCTGTGCGTTTCGTTCCGGTCCACCGGCTATAATAGTGGTCAGAGGCATTTTGCCCTGTGCGTTTCGTTCCGGTCCACCGGCTATAATAGTGGTCAGAGGCGTTCATCCCTGTGCGTTTATTTCCGGACCACCGGCTATAATAGTGGGGGATCTCGGCTCGATAGACCCAAAGTATATAAGTTAAACCATGGGAAAAATACTAAGTACTTACAGTGGAACACCATGTTGAGGCGGGGCCAGTCCGGTCCACCGGTTAGAATAGTGGTCAGAGGCGTTCTGCCCTGTGTTTGTATTTCCGGTCCATCAGCTATAATAGTGGGGTCCCCGTGCTCACATGGATTATTGAAGAATGTGTGTAATGGACTTATTATCATTAATGAGAATAAAGAATAAGTCACCAGAAAAGTATTCAGACCTTATCTTGCGGGTTATCGCATGTTGTCTACATGATTATGTTATGTGTGCTATGTGGTATGACTGTATGCTTGGCCTTAGCGCACCTGCGCCCTTACTCAGTATTGGACCCATACTGATACTACCTTGATTGAATGGGTCCTGTGATGATCCACCAATGGTGGGGAGCAGACCTCCTATGCAGGTTTGATCGTTTATCAATTTGGGGTGGAAGGCTTGACTTGAGTGAGTAGGCGGTCCAGATATTGGTCCATTGGGACCTGTTTTATTTAGCTACATTTTGTACTACGCTTCTTGTTTTGAGACCATACTTTTAAGTTGTAATCTCAAACGATATTTTCACTGTTGTTGACTCGTGGTTTTTGTGAATGAGTTATGTTAACTATGTACCCATGTTTTGGATGATTCTTACTTAATGATTGTTTAGTTTAGCCTTAGCACTTAGTATCGGAACGGTAGGTAAACCGGTCTGGTACTAAGTGTGGCGGTAATACCCCCAAGTTTATGGTTTTAATGCTTTCGCTTCCGCTAAAATCTTTGTCTTAAACGAAATTTTTCAGTAGTAAAATTTGGGGGTGTTACACTTAGCTTGATATTTAATTAATTAGTAGGCAGCATGAATTAGTTGAGTCTTCATTGGCTGAATCATTAAGTAAAAACACAACATACATCAACTAACCGATAAAGTCATACAAATGATGAGCCCAAAAATACATTTCCATTATTTTGCCAAACTTTTTTTCCAAATCCTTTGCAAATTAAACTCAAACTACACTTCCAAAAAATATCAAACATCATCAAATCATCACGTAACATAAATCAAACCAAATCCAACCCTCTAATAAAACAATCACACATTATCGTACATTTATGGTCATATTCTCGCCTTGAACCTAGACCAACCAAGCTTAACATACTAACACATGGAGTCAAACATGGAAGCTTACTAAAAATTAAATTTCAACAAAGATCATCATGATCCCAAGATGCTCAAAAGGCTAACTATTCCAAACCTAAAGAGTAATTAGAACATGTCCACATACTTTCCACACAAAATCACTTAGGAGTTCATGATAGAATATGCTCAAGACATAACAATGTCTGGCACATACCCTACACTTATGAGGTTAAATCCATTACAAATGACTTAAGCAACTCAACTCCAATACTCCAAGAACCTAAGAAATTTCATACCAACCTCCTTCGACACTACACTCTAATCATTAAGGTCAAATAACACAACTAATTCATGAAACAAGGTTTGGCCTCCAAAAATGATATTTGAGGATATCTAATTGTATTAATATCCCTGATGGCCTAAATCTGCAAGCATACAGACTCATTATAGGATGTCAAGGCCATATCCCATAGGAACTTCATTGTTGAGTATTGATCTTACTATTTCAACTATGTAGATAAATCAAATTGGGAGAGTAGAAAATGATTAACAAAATAAAATTGGTAATGCTAACAGTAGTAAAAGTCTAATTAAAATCCTCTGATTGGATTGTGGCCATAAGTCAATAATTAATGAATAATCACTTTAATTGTCAAACAGTTACTTAAATTTGAGAGAGTGAAATAGCCTCTTTCAAGGTCTAATAGTTGTACTTAATCTAATTTAATATCTTATTTTCATGGTATTAAATCAATTAAATACATAAAATTCCACCTAATCTATAAAATTTCCAAGAGACTCTAATCTACTTTTATGGTTCAATTCTCCCATTCAATTGTAAGATTTCTAGTTATTAGTGTTCACCTTTTAATTCTTTAATTAAATACCTATGTCTGGTCAAGTCGTTAATCAAGCATCTCAACTATAATTACAAAACTAACAATTGAATTTATGAATTCAGGCAATCGGAATGGAAATCAAACTAATTTATCATTAATTAACCATTTATAATATATCTAATTGAAGAAAATAAATATGCTCACTCATAGTTGTAATCAAATGTAAGGAATATAAATAACATTAAATATAATAAATAATAAGAGAAAGATGAAATATAGAACCATAGATTAGTAAATCTGGAATCTGCTATCAAAGGAAAAATACATAAACTAAAAATAAAATTCATATTTGAATCAAAAAACAATTAAAGGTACAATCATCTAATTTTTGTTTTGGTAAAAAAAAGCCTCCTCGTTCTCTCATTCAAGTCTCAAATAAAAATCCACTAAAGAAATGGAATAGGTCATGTGAGATTGTGGAGTAATCATTGCTTCACAGTCGTGCTTGTCTCTCATGACCATATGGTGTGACATTTCTCTTCTCGGCTTCCTCCATGCTTTGTGCATGGCTAGTGCACTACCCCTGTATGGATGTACTATTGATACAGTGTTTTGTACATGGTTGTGCCATGCTGGTGCACACGGTTGTGTCTTAGCTAAATATATGATTTTTCATCCTCTTTTTTACTATATGCATGGATATTGGTTCCTCCTCCTTTAATGCCTTCTATGGATGACCCTTGCTCCAACTTTGTGCTCCTCTTCTTTGGTTTTGTACACTTTTGTGCAAATTCCTAAAAAGTAGATACCAAGAGAGCAGTAGTAAGAACAAAAGACAAAGACTACCAAAAATTTTATGAATTGTATGAAACAGGGTCATAAAATGGAATCAAATAAAGGTAAAATGTAGAAAATAATTATTTCATCAATCTTGAAAAACCTAAATAATATCCTTACTCCCCAAAGTTGCGCTTGATCCATAATTATTAACCTATACGGTTAACAATCCCCCAAATCAAGTTTCAAAACCAAAACAGTATAGGGAAGTAGTTATTATACAATCAATTAATAAGTTTCGGTGCATAAATTGATTGGGTTCTTAGAAGCAAATCACAAGTAGATTAACCCGTCGACTAGTTTGTTATGTCGGTTGATTAGTCTCCTAGTTTAAAACCTTACATAACTCCATTCAAATTCGTTTACCTTAAAAGTAATGAATGAATTAGGTATGTAATTATGGGGTATTACACAACTAGTTGAAACATTGGTTGAAGGTTTAAGCTAAAAATTAAGATATTATTTGAAGTTACCTAAAGAAAGTGATTATTAAAAATAATTAGTACAAATAAATAGACTAGAAGCTTCATAAAAATAATTATCCTAAATAATTTTTTTTATTATTTTATTATTAGCGGGTAAGTTATTAGAACAATCAACCATACTCTGAATGCAAACCTAAAACCTTTGGTCCGGTCATTGAATCGGGCGATGCCAGGCATGACCTTTGCGTCCTTTATTCAATTTTTCCTTGTAGCCATTCCAGAAAAGGCTACAGTTACATATACGATACAATTATACACATATGAGGTCAATAACAAAAGCATTAAATTTATTGGGCCCGACTATCCAACCAACCCCAGACGTTTTCCCGAGTTACAATAGTCAAACATTAACTCCGGTAAGTGTTCCAACAAAGACATGTACATGTACTACTACGATACAGTGAGAAAATCTTAGCTAAACTAACAAGCTCTATAAATACACAACAGAGTGAAGAGACCCACCAGTCCACCACACACGTCTCCATAAATACTAGTGCATCGAGCCGGCCACCCATCTACCGCCATCACAAAAGAAAGAAAGAAAAAAAAACACGAGAGAGATCAACAAGGATATGGAAGATAGCAGCGGCATAAAACACAGGACGTTGCATGTCAATGGCATATACATGCACATAGCAGAAAAAGGTCAGGGTCCATTGATCCTCTTCCTTCATGGATTCCCAGAACTATGGTACTCGTGGCGTCATCAGATACATAGCTTAGCATCTAGAGGTTACCATGTCGTAGCTCCTGATCTACGGGGCTATGGGGATACAGAAGCACCAAAGGAGATTTCTAGCTATAGTTGTCTCCACCTTGTCGGTGATATAGTCGGACTTATTGATGCCTTGGGTCATGAGGAAGAGCAGGTGTTTTTAGTTGCTCACGACATGGGTGCCTTAATGGGATGGTATATGTGTATGTTTAGGCCTGATTTGGTGAGGGCTTTCGTTAGCCTTTCGGTGCCCTTTAGACCAAGGAATCCTAAGTTCAAGCCCGTCGACACGCTTAGAGCTTACTTTGGAGATCACTACTACATCTGCAGATTCCAGGTATATTATGTATACGCGCGTAGACATTCGTATTCCTTCCCCCTCCCCCCAACTCTCTCGCTGCTCTCATATATACACATTGTTATATCTTCTCGTTTGCTTGATTCGTTGTTCATTTTCTAAGAAAGGTAAGAACAACAAAATCAGCGTGATTGTTAATATGAGTTGAGGTTACCAGGTCTAACTGATCAAGATAAAATTTACAGAATAATTATTTGTTTTTAAAAAAAATAATAAAAAACAAAATATTGTATAATATTTTCAAAATAAATAAATATTTTTTTGGTGAGGGGATAATAACTGTTACTAAATATGTGTACTTGCTACGATCTGATCTCATTGTACTACTTTAGGAAAAAATCCCGTACTGATTGGATTAAATGCGGACAGAAAAGTGGTATCGTATTACGTACCTCGGGGCGGGGTGGGGAGAGGGGGAAATGTCTCTGTCCCACCACCATTTTTATGGCCAATTCCTACTACTTCTAGAGTGTACCTATTAAATTAATTGTATGTGGTGATTAGTGAGTGTTATTAAGTGTTAGAATTTATTCTCTCTTTGGTAGTTTTGACAAATATTTTAGAATTTATTTAGAGCTATTTTAGAATCTAAAGTAGTTATTTAATATAAGTATTTATTTATTTATTTTTAAATAAACAATTTTAACCAGAACTTTACATGCTTCTTTTCGTTGAAAATAGCCCTAACAGTTGATGACACAGACCTAGGGTACAAATATTCTAAGTTTGCGAGTCATTTGAAAAAGAAAAGGTAGTAATTAGATGAACCGTTTATGTGCATATACAGTAGTAATAGTATACACTAATATAGGATATGTGTTACTGACGCCAGGTGAAGAAAATTGAAAAAAAGAGTGAAGAAAATTTATTTGAAAAAAAGAGTTTAAAATGCGTGAGGATTATTTCGAGGACCTGATATGATTTGAATGTTTCGGAAAGGGAAAACCAAAAGGGTGAAGAAAATTGACTACCTTACCTTATATAGATTCTGGAAGTAGTAAATGCTACTAGTACTGCGGCTGGTCTGCTTCTGGCATTTACTTACTGGGTAGTGTAGTTGACGCCAGGTGTTTTCAGGATACTTGTGGCTGATAAATGCTTCTGTCTAGTCTGGTCTAGTCCAGTCTAGTCTGGGGAAATTAAAGGCCACGTCGGGACTCCAGCTATCTGTTTCACTTGCACCGGATCCTGCAATCAGCCCCCTCCCTCATTAATTCCTTTTCCTCAGCTTCGCATACTGCCAATTCTGTTGATACCTCGTTGACCCTTTTGACCAAATAATAAGTAAGGGCCGATAGACCTGATGGCCTGAGACTTAAGACTATTGTTTGTAAACTTGAGATCCCATGTTTGAATTTGTACTTGTATTGATTTGTTGATTTATGTCAATGATTACGCTTTGAGTTTGAAAAGAAATACTAGCTTGCCAATATTAGCAGAAAACTAACATTAAAATTGATAAAGTATATAATATTATTTCAGTAGTTTGTACATTCTTTAAAAAAAAAAATTGAAAAACCTAATATTAAAATTCACAAATTTACATGAAAATTGTTTAATTAGCTCCGAACATGGCCGATGCCTGGGTTGTTTGAAAGTGCCGAGGACTCGAAACATACCTTTGCTTTTGTATATGTTGTGAGATCTAACTCGTCTGGCACCTACGTATAGGAACCTGGAGAAATTGAAGCAGAGATTGCCCAATTTAGCACAAAGGATATAATAAAGAAGATCATATCGGATCGACACCCGGGTCCTCCCTGTCTGCCTCGAGAAAACCCATTTGGGATCTCCGCAGATGCCCCAGTCAACCTCCCGTCATGGTTCTCAGAAGATGATTTACAGTACTATGCCGACAAATACGCAAAGAAAGGATTCACCGGACCCCTGAACCATTATCGCAACTTAAATCTGTATGTAGCATCCACGTATACGTGAAAAAATTGTTTATTGAAAATTCGATACTGATTTATATTTCTTGTATTTTTTTCGTTCTTTGTTAGAAATTGGGAGCTGACGGCGCCATGGACAGGAGTACAACTGAAGGTTCCGGTAAAACTGCTTGTTGGAGACATGGACATGGTGTATAATATGCCGGGCGTCCAAGAATATATCCACCAAGGCGGCTTAAAGAAGGATGTCCCACTGTTGGAGGAGGTTGTGGTCATGAAAGGGGTAGCTCACTTCATCAACCAAGAAATACCTGCCGAAATCAACGACCACATCTATGACTTCATAAGCAAGTTCTAAAAATAAGCGTTTTACTTTTACTTCCCTTGTGTGTTTGTGTTACTGTGCTGTATAAGACGATCTTTTACATCCCTCTTTCTGATTCCATTAACTGGAATCTGGAAATGACGGTGGTGGTTTGGCTAAAGGCGTGCCCTGAAACTTTCATCGTTTATCTTATCCTTCCCCGTCCCCTTTTGTTACTCTTGAAACTCTTCCGCAGAAAGCCGTATTCTTCACCGTCCCCTGTGTTACTATTGAAAGGTCCTTTATCTTCCCGTTTTTCGGATTCCATTGATTGGAGGCTTAAGAATGTACCTTAAACCTTTCATTCTAATCGCTGGAGATTACTTTGATGAAAACATCAAGGATTTTTCTCGCTGAGAGTGGTGAATCGAACAACACGCGCAGGGTGACTTGGCTTAGGCTAGCTGACGGGCACATGGCTTAAACAGAGAGTCGGGTCCCAATCGGAGCTTCTTATCACAGAAAAAAGTTTCAGCATGTAATATGATCAGACTACTTAAAAAGCACGACAACTTGGTTCCCACTTCAAAATCGACAACTTCCTCATGGAATCTGAGCAACACATTAATTTTGCTTACCAAATATATCATTCGCTGAAACTATAGACGTAAAATCCAATCGACAAAAAATATCAAAAATCATTCTTTAGATTTCCAGGACCACAAAAGATTGCCGCAATGGCAGAAATATAGAAACGCCAAATCCTTAAACCCTGTATCCCCTGCTGTTCCTCTTTCCCCTAGCTCGTTCAAACTTCCTGCCCTTTGACCTCACATAGGGCTTAGAGTGGCTGTGTGGTACACCAGGTGCTCTACCAAAGTGCTTGACAGCTTCCCTTGCATTCTTCGGGCCTCTGAGTAAGACCTACAAACAAACCAAGGCTTTGTCAGCTCATCACAGCTCCAGACCCTTTAAGCTGCCAGTCAACAGGCAAGGTAATTAGAGGCAGTCATGCAGAAACCGTCTGCAACTTCAAATTTATCACAACCTGTACTCCTGATCAAGATTTCAATTAAATGAACTGAGCTGGGTACCTTAGGTTTTGGCTTCCTGAAACAAAGAACAAATGAACCTAACCAAACTAGTGAACCTATTGCTATAAACGAGCCAAGCCTACATTTTTTTTAGCTTAAAACTAAGCTTAAGCTTAGCTCATTTAGCTAAACAAACAAGCTGAGACCAAGCTTGTGAGTCTAGAGCTATAAATGAATCAAACCCTAAAGTTGTTATACTAAGAATTTACTCATTTAATAAACAACTCTAAAACTTAGGCTCGTAATCGGCTCATTTAACTAAATAAACGAGCCGAGCTTTTGATAAGCTAACCTAGGCCATGCTCGCAAGCAGCTTCATTTACAACCCTAACGGGCAAAGAAGCTTGCAGGAGACAGCATGTAGAAAAGTTCACCCATGACTCAACGTGCAACCATTGGGAAACCCAGTTTTTCAGGAGCAAAGAATACTGTAAATAATTATAAAAGAGAATTTTTCTTCATGTTAATGAAAGTTTGCCAGGTGTAATAATCTAATTTAGTGGGGTAAAAAAAGGCAAAAATGTACAACTAAAATGAAGAGAAGGGTTTTAACTAACAAGATATCGCCCAAAAATAGATTGCACATGAACCAAATTCTAATCAACCACAAAATCAAAGATGATCATCTGATTTTCCATAAATTGAAAAAATACAAGGCGAAGACAAACCAACAAATTCACATAAAAGCAATAAGATGCACAACATTTAACTATAATATTTAAATGCCAACGAGATCAGATACATTTATATTAAACTTCTCTTGATAGCAATCCTATTTAATCAATACCTTGGAAATCAAGTAGTGCCGTTGAGAGGGGAAAAAAGGCACAAAGAAACAGAAGATAGAACACAACAATCTAATAACAAGACTTCATTTTGCCTCACATATTTCTATTTGAACCAAAAAAAAATACTCTCACGATTTACAACAACACATTAAGAAACAAATTATAAACTAAAATTGAAAGAGAAAAAAAGACATATTGATTAACTATAGGAGCCCAAATCAAATACTTGAAATACCCAAAAACAACTTATAACGCAGCAACAGAGTATGAGGCAAAATTGCAGCGGCCAGCGAGTTAACAAGATACATACAGTGTTCTGCCCAAGAGGAGCTCTGAGAGCAAGCTGATCAAAAGTGAGGCATTCTCCTCCCGCTTTCTCGATCCTTGCCCTCGCAGTTTCAGTGAATTTCAAGGCAGTAACCTTCAGAGCAGGAACCTCATACACTCTAACATCATCTGTAATTGTCCCAACTACCACTGCAATCTTGTCCTCCTAACCAAATAAATGAAGATCAAATTCTAAGTCAGGATCAGATAATAAATCATGAAATAGAACTCGAAAAATCTATTTTAAAAAGTACGGCACAGACAAACCTTCCCCTTCGTGTAGGAGATCAAGCGGGAGAGAGAGAGGGGGGGTTTGTTGACCTTGGACATGAACAACCGCTTTAAAACCACCGCGTTGAACTGGCTTCCAGTTCGGCGGACAAGGAAGCGGTAAAGCTGAACGGAAAAAGGAAAAATGAAATCAAAACATATGCGTACATATCAGCTATAATGAGGTCAAATCAAAGGGGGAAGGGGAATGTACCTTGACGAGAAGCTTCAGGTATATATCATTGGATTTAGGAGCAGTCCTCTTGGACTTCTTTGACTTGCCTCCTGCCTTCAAATCGATCCCCTGAGTGTCATATCAAAGATGAATGCAATTGGTAAGTGATAGAGCGACAAGATGTTAAAAATATAGAAGAGCAGAAAGAGAAGACTGCGGGAAGGAGATGGATAAAGAACTCGCCATGCTTCCTGATTCCGACGCCGCGCCGCTGCTTTCTTCGCGAGGGTTTCCAACTGCTGTTGGAGTTGAGATGAGGCTTCGTTTAAGAAATGAGCTAGGGTTTTTGAACGGTGATTTAGCGCTATGCGGTCCGGTCCACAGGAGAGAAATATTTTTTCTTTCCTACCTCTTATCCCGACAAGGTTAACTCCAACCTAAAATATCCGGACCAAAATTTTAATTCAGATGCGAAATTTTTAATTTAATTTTCATTTAAAAAAAATTGTACGAATCAATACGAAATATATCTAAGTTTAGTTAATTCAATAATAATTTGTATCAACAGATCCAAATTAAAATAATTTAATCTACAAAGATCACGGCTTTAATTCAATTCATATTAAGATAAAAATCTAATCATTATGTAACTAAATTTATCCAATCCAAAATTATTTGACTCGAACCACATTTATATTTGATTATAATTCCAAAATTAATTCAAACTAAAGTTAAATTACATATGCAAGGATAATGTTTTGTCTCATATAAACTACTACATTAACATCAATAAGATATCTTATTGATAAAATTTTAATTAAAAAATAAAAATATGCAGCCCATTTAACAACCAAACTAATAAAACTATGTTTTTCTTACTATATTTTAATATTATATTAATATGGATCATATTAGACCATAGAAATTTTTATTATTATTAGTATTATTATTACTATTATAAATATAAAATTATAATTGTAAATATAATAATTATAATATATATTATTTTGATGAAAATAGTAAAATAATTTATGAAAATAATATATATTATTTGTATTTCAAATAATAATAATAATTATATTTTTAAAGATGATAATAATAATAATAATAACAATTATTATTATTAATTACAAGAATTATTATAATTAACATAATTATTATAATTGACATAATTATTATAATTATTATAACATTAATAAAAATCATTATAATTATATGTATAATAATATGAATAATAATAATAATTTTTAGTATTATTATTACATATTTTATAATAACTGTGCTATGTCATTACATATATTATGAAAAAATATTACAATAATAAGAATAACAATAATAATAAATCACAAATTTTAGTTTATTAATTATATTAAATTAATAATAATTAATGACATTACAAATTCTAAATTGAGTTAACATAATTCAAACCTAATATAACCTGGATCTATAGATCCAAATCGACCCAATCCAAACCTAATTTGATCTAGAGTCTATAGACTGAAGAAATTTAATAGGTTAGACCCGAATTTGATTTGGTATTCTTTTTACCCGAAATAACTCAACCTAACATGAAACAGACCTAAATTGGACCCAACCTCGAATGACACATAATTCAAACCCAAACTCGACCTAATAACATAACAGACTTGTTTTTAACCCAAATTAAACCTCACTCGTATGACCCATTTTGCCACATCATTTTAAAGCCATAGGGCATGCTTGGTGGACATGGTTTTAAAGAATTTGTATTGCTTTGGAGGTAGAATAGGTATTTTGATATTTGATTGCATTAAGTCTCTACACTATTTTTTTTCCCAATTGGAGGTATTTATGTAATATCCCTAATTTAATGGTAGATAGTAGAGGCTTAAAATAATTGACAAAACTACCTATATTACTATGATATGTATTCTTTTTCAAAAATTATTTCATTAAAAAACTCCATAGTTAAAAGTATTTGAATTAGACAATTTAATAATGGGCGACCTCCTAAAATTTTTTTCAAGATGCATATGAGTCGATGAAAAACAAACTTAAAATGACTCATGTTAATTTGTTGAATCAATCATTAATACTGAAAATATTTCAAAGTAACTATCTGTGGCCCTAATAATGTCGGGTCGGTGTGATATAGTTTGTGATGAAAACCTCTTCCAGAAAAAATTATAAATATAAGTGTTTTAGATTAAAGTATTCACAGTCAACCTTTTAAGATGTTTTACTCATTTGATGAACAACTATAAATAGTAGCAAATGTCAATAAATTCTTGATGTGGGAGCATACTCATTTGATGATCACAATTTCATCATTAATTTTTCCAAGTTTGGGAGCAAAAAAACTCTCCTTACTTGGAAAAATTAATCATTCCTTAAAACCTAGTCATGCAAACCTTGTCAACCTTTTTTTACCACCCATACATAGGCCACCTTTAGCCACACTTTTTCCTCTAATTGTTTCACCCTTTTTAACCCATTTTCCTGTAATATTTTAGCCCTAAAAATGTCACAAAGACACAGTCCATTCTATACCCATAAAAGCCACACAAAACAGCCACAAATCCTTCTCAAGTTGTACATCAAGTCCTTTTCAACATTTGGAAAAAATAATGTAGATTTTTGGGAAGAGCAAGGAAAACTAGTAGACATGCCTCACTTATTTTTAGTTCTTACAAGATTAAAATGATCTTTGGTTTCCTTGTGAGCCAAGTGGGTGCTATATGAATTAGAAATGTGCTAAGGAGACCATCATGTTCGAAATCTACATAAAACCCCTACCCATGATTGAAACTCATGGTTGGGATATTAGGTAGATTTCCTCCATTATTTAAGCTCAAAGCACATGTATTATTTGGTCAAGTTGTAACCTTTAATCTTGCAGTTCATCTATAAGTGTCAAGGATAGAATGAAAGGAAAAAGCACAACTTATCGACCACACTTTTTCTCTCTAGCAAATTGAGAGCCCCGTCCCCTTCAAAGATCAAGTGTAAGAGTTTGAAGTTTACAAAAATCTTCCAAGATTTATCTTGAGAGTTTTACACCATGGGCGTTTCTTGTTAGTATTGATTCAAGAGGTTACCAAAAATCAATTTTATTCTCTCAAATCTCTCCACATTCTTCTATTTATTTTCGGTTGTTCTAAGCTAATTTAATACACCACCTCCTAGCATGACCCAAGTTAGATATCATATGTATCAACTTGGTATCAAAGCTTAGGTTGCAACAATTTGGGTCTTGTTTTGCCTT
The DNA here is from genome assembly GCA_039764185.1 of Tamarix austromongolica. Classification (NCBI taxonomy): domain Eukaryota; kingdom Viridiplantae; phylum Streptophyta; class Magnoliopsida; order Caryophyllales; family Tamaricaceae; genus Tamarix; species Tamarix austromongolica. The sequence goes on along the minus strand of CM077808.1, from coordinate 38,379,755 downwards.
CCCATAATTCTTGTCTAAACCAAACACACATAAAAACAAATTATGAACCAAACACCCCTCTGTTGTTGTATTCAAACCTAAACTCATTTTTTTACCCTTAACCGAAATCACTTTCTTTCTTAACCTTATTAACTTTCTCAATCTTTAATGGGAGACCTTCCTTTATTAAGAGGGTTGAGCCTTGAGGATAAAAATAATTTAAGAAGGGATAGATCCGTTGAGTCTCTTCAAAATGATATGAAAAGAGTACTTGATATCTTGGAGACCATAATCTCTAATATGGCTCGAGACCAACAAAAAACCACACCCCCATTTCGAGACCCATATGGGGATGTCATGTATGTTGGAGTGAGGATGGATAAGATTTTTCCTCAAGTGAGTATTCTATGGAGCCAAGAGGGGAAACAAAAAAATAGGAGAGACTTTTCATGATGTTAGGACTGAGGTCTAAAGTTTAAAGACAATCACAATCTCAAAGAATTTTTGGAGTGGGAGTTGAGGTGTAGTAGATTTTGTGAGGCCATGGGCTATTCCGACCCCAAAGCCTTTAAGGTGGAAGTTCTGAAGCTCAAAGGCCATGCCTCATTATGGTGTGATAACTTAGTTCATAAGAGGAGAAAAAAAAAAGTCAAAAGTTATTTCTTGATTGAAAATGAAGAAGTTGATTAAGGAGGGATTCCTTCCTCTGTCTTTCACACAAAACTTGTACAATAAAATATCTTCCTTGAAGCAAGGGTCATTGAGTGTATAGTATTACATTAGAGAGTTTGAAAAACTCTTAATAAGGCTCGATTTGGATGAGCTAGAGGAGTACACCATGTCTTGATTCCTTGGTGGTCTTAGATATGATATAGCTAGGAAGGTGGAGATACATAGGTTTTACACCTGAGATGAGCTCTATCATTTAGCCATCAAGGTCAAAAAACATAAAAAGAAGAAAAGGGTTGTGAGGTATGGGCGTCAAAATAAGGGATCTAGCACCTCAAGTGAGGTTCCTCTACCATTCAAACCCCTTCCATAACTGTGACAAAAGATTTGAAGAGTAAAGGAGTGGTGGTTGAGAATCAAACCAAGAGTGTTAGGAATTTTAAATTTCAAGGTATGGGGAACTATCAAAACAAGTTTCTTAACAAGAGGGTAATGACCATGGTGTATTTATAGGAGGCCAACTAAGAGGAAGATTCGACCCTTAATGGAGAGGAAGAGTTTGCACTGTCGAATGTGGGAGAATCTTTGATGATTAGGAGGGTGTTGCACACTAAGGAGGTTGAATGTGATGAATTCTAAAGAGAATATATTTTTCAAACCAAGTTTACATTACTTGGAAAAATATGTTCTCTTATAGTAGTAGATGGAGATAGTTGTGTCAAAGTTGCTTCTTGCACCTTAGTAAAGAAGCTAAATGATGTGCGTGGGAGAGTGGAAGTATCAAACTAATGAGAATATGGCTCGAATTGGGTTTAGATATTAGGATAAAGGCTCTTTTATGGTGAATTAAGAAATTAAAGATTCGAATATGATGGAATAAGGATGAGGATGGTTCGAATATGGTAGAAAAAAATGATGCTGATGATTCGGTGATGGTGATTTGTTAATGATGATGGTTTGAATAGTGTGTACTGATTAGCTTATACATTTGAAAATGGTTTGGTGAGGATTTTAAGCTTCTAAGGTTAGGGTTTAGATGAAGGTTGAAGTCGTGGTTTAGGGTTAGGGTTAGGGTTAGGGTTTGATTCGAATAGGATGATTAAGGTGATGTTTGGTTTGTATGAAAATGTTAGGGTTTCGAATGGATAGTTTAGGGTTTCAGTTGTGTATACTGAATTAAGACTTTGTTTAAACACAAATTAGAGTAAGATTTTGATGGTAATTATGGCAGGAAAAATATGGATTAAGGATAGTAGAAAATATATGGATCAAGCTCTAATTCACATAGGCAAAGAGATTAAAATTTTCAAGCCAAACCATTCACACATATTCAGTTTGCTTGAGTTTGAAATCACATATAATTCACTTGTATTAAACTTCAATTCAACTCTCAATACTCATGCTCGACATTCATAGCAGCTTTTAACCTATCTACCATTGGCTAAAAGCATAATTCAAAAGATTCCTAGCTAAAAGATATTATGCTACCTTTATGCTAACTTTATTATCCAACTTTACTACTTAATTAATAAATTAGCTAAATTACTTAATAATGCTCTACAAGTCTACAAAGATGCTCCCCATGCACATGGTCACACCTTCCATGCATGCCATGCATTCCATGCATATGCACGTAGACACTTAGTTGCTTATTTGTTATGTTTCTAGCAATGTAACTATTCGTTAGTCTTCAAATTTGTGCAATACACTTTCCAAATGAAGAATAATGGGTTCCATAATTATGAAAGCCAATTCTTGAGTGTTTGATCCTGCATCATTTTCCCTTTGCTGGTTTGAATTTGCCCTCAAATTTGCATCGCCATAATAAGGGTTAATATCTCTAACATTAAATATCCTTGATACCCCACCATATGAATTTGGTAAATCGAGCTCATAAGCACTCTCTCCAAACTTTTGAAGTACTTTGAAAGGACCATCTACCCTTGGCATGAGCTTGTGTTTCCTTAGATTAGGAAATCTCTCATTCCTCAAGTGTAACCATACTAAATCTGAAATGCCCTGAAAATTCTAATTTTTAAGAATTATGATTAAATAAGGTTTTATTAGAAAAATTAATTAAATAAATCGTTTTAATTAAAATAAAAAGAAAATTAGTTAGGACAAATCAAGAAGAAATTTATAAGTATTTTAATTAGGAGAAATTTAGGTATTTTAGCTAATTAAGGATTTTATTTTAGAAATTAATTAAATAAATTATTTTATTTAAAATAAGAAGGAGAAAATATTTTCAAATTAATAGGAATTTTATAAATAATTTAATTTATTAAATTTAGGGTGTTTTGCAAATTAAAATAGAATTTATAGAAAATCTTTTAAAAATCCTAATTTAGCCTAAAGGAAAATTTAAATATTATTATTTTTAAATACCCCAAATATCCTAATTAATTTAATTAACCCAACCCTCATATTTTTCTTTTTCCCTTTTTCCTTTTCTTTCTTCCTTTTTCCTTTCTTTTTCTTTCTTTTCCTTTCTTTTCTTTTCTTTTCTTTTTCTTCTTCTCCTACCCGACTAGGGTTTGGCCGTGGCCCATTCTTCTTTTTTTTTCTTTCCTCTCGATGCAGCCCATTTCTTTCTTTTCTTCCTTCAGCACGGCCCAATCGAAACACCGCTCCTCCTCCCTTATTTCCCTAAAACGCGGAGTTTCACTTTAAAAAAAATTTACCGTCACCCAGCCGGTTCTTCCCCCCTTTTCCTCTCTTTCTTTTTCTTTTGGATCACGAGTCCAGTCCCCCTTCTTCTTCTTTCCCAACCCGTCGCAACCTACACTTTCTTCCCCATACTTTGCTAGTATTTCCGCCGCCGACTGTGCGGTTGACCAGCCGATTCTCCACTCTCTCCCCTATTGACCCACCTGTCGTTCGACTCAACCAACCCTCCCTCTCTTCTCGTGCAAAATTATTACTTCCCCAGCCAATCAGGCCCTGCCATGAGCTGACCTCTACCGGCCTGTTGTCTCCAGCCGGAGCTTTCCCACCTACTTTTACCTATTATCCCCTCTCCCCTCTGACCTTATCTCCCTCTATAACTCTATAAATACCCCCACGATCTACCCTGTATTGAGTTTTGATCTCTTACCCAAAAAATCCACCTTGTGCACCGCTGCCCCTTCAGACAGTGTTTCCGCCACCTTCGGCCAACTTCGCCGCCCTATCTGCCTACCCAACTCATCCTTGTACCTCCCTCTAACTAACTGAACCTCCCTCATCTCTCGATTTTCCCTACACAAGCCACCCTGGCTGTGCAAAGTTTACTCCTCAATCAACCCATTCTTCTACCTTTGCCGCCCTTCAAACCACCATTAGCCACCACTTTCGTTGTCACCGCTGCCACTCCTTTCATCTCCTAACCTATTTTGCAGACCACCTTCTACCTTCCCCCTACCTTTCTCTTCCTCTCCCTCCCTCTCCTCCTCTCTTTCTCTTCTTCTTCCCCACGGTGCCATCGCCGCCGCCGCCGTGTGCCGCCACCCTCATTCAACTTCTCTCCCTCTAGGCAGTCTCAAACACCCTTACTTCCACCCTCATTCTTCCTATTTTGTTCCCAGCCTTCAACTTTTCCCTTTTTTTTCTCTTTTTCCGACCACCGCCGCCGTCGCCGTGCACCACCACTGGTGTCGTCTATCACCACCAGCCCAAGATTAAACCCTATACCCCCTCAACCCTTTTTCCATATTTTTACAAGCTTTATTTTATTTTATTTTATTTATTCAAAACATATTACTATTATTATTATTATTATTATTATTATTATTATTATTATTATTATTTCTATTATTATTGTTAATAATAAGATTATTATTACTAATATTTTTATTATTATTTCTATTGAGGGCCAAAGCCCTATTATATTTTTATTTTGATTTTATTATTATTATTATTATTATTATTATTATTATTATTATTATTATTAGTGTTGCTTAATCTTTATTATTAATATTAATATGTTGTTGTTGTTATTATTATTATTCTTATTGCTATTTCAAAATTATTATTATTACAAATATTTTACTAATAGTGTTGCTATTATTATTGTTATTGTTATATGATTATTATTATTAATATTAATTTTTTATAATTAGAATTTATTATTATTATTATTAGCATTAATAATATTATTATTTAATAAGTTATTATTATTCAATGTAGGGTCGAAACCCTACTTCATTTTATCTTCGATTATTATCATTACTATTATTACCATTATGATTATTATCATTTTTGTAATATTATTATGGTTTTTATCATTATTATTACTAAATTTTGTTAATTATTTTACTAATGTTGTTATTAGTATTATTTTGGTAAAGGGACCGAAGCCTTATTTCACTTTATTTTTGAATACTGTCCTTTTTATTTTTATTGTTATTGTTATTATTATTATTATTATTATTATTATTATTATTATTAACATTGTTATTATTTTTAGTATCTTTGCTATTATTATTTTGATAGCATTATTGTTATTATTATTAGGATAAAGTCTTCAACCTTATATTATCAACTTTTATACTATTACTATTAATTCTTAAATTTTTAGCCAAATTTAGTAATTTGTTAATGGTTGTTATTATTATTAATATTTTATTATTTTATTAAAAGCTTAGTATTAGAATAAGTTAGTATTTAATAGTATTTTTGGTAGGAGGGAATCTAATTTTAGCTTTTCCCTCATATAGGTGAGACTAGTCAAAGCCCTAAGGAGGCATAGGAGTGTGCTCCAAGACCGATGTCGTTTTAGGTAAGGGTGTTACTAAGGCCTATTGTGTGTGGATGTACATTATATGCTGTGTATGTTATGCATCCTATGTTTATTATTGTAATCATTTCGTATGTGGTATGACGTGGAGTTGAAGTATGTTTTTGTGTGTTTACATGGCATGTGTATCATGTATATATGATGAAATATTGTGGTATGTGATGATATGTGTTGTGACCATGTAAGACATGCATATGAGGATCTTAATATGGTTTGTGTGGGGGAAAGGATGAAAAAGGATAATGGGAAAATAAGTTGACCAAGGGATGTGAGTTGATCTAAGTATTTTAATGATCCATGAGTGGAAGAATAAAATGGGGAATTGTAGGGTTTCGTGTGGGAGAATCTAATTTATGGTTTTACATGGGAGAATCTAATTTATGATTTTATGTGGGAGAATCTAATCTATGGTTTTGTATGGAAGAATTTAATCTATGGTATAACATGGGAGAATCTAATTTATGGTGTAACATAGGAGAATCTAATCTATGGTTTGTATGGATTAAATTTAGGGTTTTGTATGGAGAAACCTTGGGTTTTGTATGGAGAAACCTTGGGTTTTGTGTGGATTGAATCTTGGGTTTTGCATGGAGTAATCTAGGGTTTTGTATGGTGGTAGATTCTATGGTTTTGCATGGATGGATCTAGGGTTTGCATGGTTGAATCTAGGGTTTCACGTGGGATTTTAGGGTTTTGCATGAAAATTTTTGAATGGTTGCATAGGATGTGTAAAGTCTGCATGGGCATGAAATTTACGTATGGAAAGTTGATTTGGGATGTGAGGAAGGTAATGTAAGTGTTGTTTGGGTGTTTGAACACTTTGGATGAAAAATAGTACGTAGAGCAATATAAGGGTACGTAGGAGACCGCACTAGGGTTTGTGTGGACAATTAGGGTTTAGTGTGGTTGCTTAGGGTTTTTATGGTATCATGTGTAATTGGTAATTAAAGTGTAATTATGAGGATGGAATTTATGAGTTATGGTGCATGGAGTGTTAAAAAAATGATTTGGGTTGTGTGAGGTGGAGTAGGATGGGTCACTTAGGTGTAAATCAGGGTTTATGTGGAAAAACCCTATAGTAAGGAAATAAGTGGACTTGGAGGTGTGTAGTAGTGGGCCTTGACCTACATATTTCGGTGTTGGAGTTATAGTGTGAGTTTGAGTATAGAGGAAATGTTGTTGGTAAGATAGGAGGTGTAGGTTTCTCATGGTATAATACGGATCAGTTGGAGGATAAGTGTAAGGGAGTGATTCATGCATGTCTAGAGTTAAAAATTTTCGAATAATACACTTAAGACATTAATCATTTAAAGTGGAAGATTGTTAAGTCGGGCCTAGACTGATCCACCGACGAATAATAGTACTTAGGGCATGATGTCTTATATGTGACCGGTCCACCGGTAATAATAGTAGTCAGGCTTTGTACCTGTGCATTTTTGGTCCACTGGCTATAATAGTGGGGGATTCCGTGCTCAACAAAATCAAACATATTTGTGCCAAGACATGGGAAAGACACTAAGTACTCACAGTAGAACACCGAGCGAGAAGGGGCCAAACCGGTCCACCGGTGAATAATAGTGGTTAGGAGCTTTATGCCTTGTGTGTTTCCAGTCCATCGACTATAATAGTGGTCAGGAGCTTTATGCCCTGTGTGTTTCTAGTCCACCGGCTATAATAGTGGGGTTCCCGTACTCGTATGGACTTGATAAAGAGCATGGTGTGAAAATAATTCAATAAAGGATTAATTAAGTAATTAATTTGAACTATATTGGATCTTGGTGTATTTACCTGAATGTTCATATGCCTTTATGTTATTATGTTGGATTATGTTCTTTTTATTATCCTGCATGGTTTATGTGATGTTATGTGTTGGCCTTAGTGCATGGTTACCTTACTCAGTACGTAGTGTACTAATCACCGTTTTTATGGGTGCTACTTATTCCCACGAGTAGTAGGTCCTTCTGACTTTGTGTAGGTGGGCGAGACATCAGGCGGAGCCATGTGTTGAGCATTTTTTTGGCTCCAAGTTCGAGAGTAGTGTGGCCGGATTCACTCTTCTTATTATTTTATCTTGTTCTGCTATTTCCTTTGTATCAGATTTACTCTCTTATGATTTATTACTTGTATTACATATTTTAAAATGAACCTTTTATCGATTGTAAGATCATTCCCTCCAAGGAATTTTGATTTCACACTCTGATTTCTATCTTATTATTGATTATAAACTTTTATGCATACTCTGATTTCTATGTTATGATATTTTTAATTTATTTTATGAACTCTCTGTTTAAGTTTGAAAATAATATTTTTAGCCTTAGCACTTGGTACTGAAACAACCGGAGAGAACCAGTTTGGTACTAAGTGTGGCGGTAACATCCTCATAATTTATAGGTTTTTAAATTTTAAATACTTCTGCTTAAAAAAAGTAGTAAATTTTGGGGTGTTACAAAATCTACCCGTTGAAAAACACGTTGGCTCATATGCTTGTTTGCTCTTGTCCTGTACACTTCATTTGCCTTCTCAATATTGTGCTTGATTTGTTGATAAAGTTTTTGAAAGAACTCCACTCTCTCTTGTGCATCATAATTCTTCACTTCACCCTTCTTCAATGGTATCATATCAGTCAACATATATGGATTAATACCATATAGTATCTCGAACGGACTAGAGTTTGTTGTAGTAAAAGGACTTTGATTGTAAGCAAACTCCACATGTGCTAACTTGAAATCCCAATCTTTAGCACTCTTACTCACCAATCCCTTTAGAAAAGTATCCAAAGTTCTATTTGTAACTTCGGTTTATCCATCCATTTAAGGATGATGTGATGTGCTAAATAGAAGCTTTGTTCCTAGCATATGCCATAATATCTTCCAAAAATAGCTTAGGAACTTCACATATCTATCTAAAATAATACTTTTCGGAATTCCATGCCACCCATGATCTCCTTGAAGTATAAATTCACAATATAGGTAGCATCATCGGTCTTGTGACACGGAATAAAATGAGCCATCTTGGAAAATTGATCTACTACAACCATAACAGAATCCTTGCCTCATTGTGTCCTAGGCAATCCCAAAATAAAATCCATACTAACATGTTCCCATGATTGAGTAGGCATAGGTAAAGGTACATATAACCCTCTGTGGAAGAAACACTTGCTCCGTTGACATGTATAACACCTAACAACCATGGCTTGTACTCCCTTTTGCATTCTCGAGCAATAGAAATATTCTTTTAGAAACTCTAAAGTCTTGTGAACTCCAAAGTATCCTACAATTCCTCCTTCATACAACTCTCTTATTAATAAGTCGCGAACTGAAGTCTTCGGCACACATAATTTGTTGTGCTTGAATAAGAACCCATATTGAATAACATAAGCTCTAGAACTCCCTTGGTTCTTGCACTCTTCAAAGGTCTTAGCAAAATCATCATGCATGGAATATTGACTCTTCAAAATCTCAAACCCCAAAAGCTTTGCATCCATCATAGTAAGTACCATGGTCCTTCTCGACAATGCATCTGCCACAACATTTTCTTTGACATCCACATGTCTTGTAGAGAACATAAATGTCTGCAAGAAGCTTATCCACTTAGCATGTCTTGGACTCACCTTCTTTTGACCATGTAAATACTTCAAGCTCTCATGATCCAAATGAAGTACAAAAGGCTTAGATCTTAAGTAATGACTCCATGTCTCCAAACAACGCACAATAGCATAAACTTCTTTGTCATAGGTTGAATAGTTAAGTCTTGTGCCATCCAACTTCTCACTAAAGAAAGCAACTGGCTTCCTTTCTTGTGAAATCACACCCCCAATGTGAAATACCCCGAAAATTTCTAATTTTAAATATTATATTTAAATAAGGGTTATTGGAAAATTTAATTTAATAAATTATTTTTACTAAAATAAAAGGAAATTTATTAGGGCAAATTAATAAGAAATTTTATAAATATATTAATTAGAGGAAATTTGGGTATTTTAACTAATTAAAGATTTTAATTTGGGAATTTATTTAAATAAATTATTTTATTTAAATTAAGAAAGAGAAAATAGTTTCAAATTAATGTTAATTTTATAAATAATTTAATTGATTAAAATTAGAGTGATTTACTAATTAAAATGATTTTTTTGGAAAATCTTTTAAAAATCCTAATTTAGCCTAAAAAGGGATTTAAATATTAATTTATTTAAATATTATTATTTTTAAATATCCCAAATATTTTAATTAATTTAATTAACCCAACCCACTATTTTTCTTTTTCCTTTTTTTCCTTTTCCTTTTTTCCTTTTCTTTCTTCCTTTTTCCTTTCTTTTCCTTTCTTTTCTTCTTTTTCTTTTTCCTATGCTTTTTCCCGACCTGGGCCAGCTCGCGGCCCAATTCCTCCTTTTCTTTCCTTTCCTTCGGCGCAGCCCAGCCCTAGCGACCGTCGCCCTTCGCCCATTCCTCGCCGCGCTGCGTTGTATCTCGTTTGTTTCCAAAATGCCGCGTCTCATTTATTCTGCTACCCCTCGCGCCAGCTCGGTCTCCTCTTCCTTTTCTTTCTTTCTTTTCTGCGCCGAACCGCCCGGTCCAACTTTCGACCCATCTTCTTCTTCCTCTTCCAGCCCCAACGCCATAACTGCAACCTCCCACGTCCTCCGAAAATGGCACCACTGGCCACAAGTGTCATGACCGGCCTTTCTCCCACCCATTCTATTCCCCTCGATGCACACTCCAATTTGAACCACCCTACTTCTCTTTTCTTCCCCACATTTTCCCCCAAAATTTGAAATTTGTGCCGCCCGATCAACACCATAACTGTCCCATTTCTCACCGTCTTTGACCTCCTAGTAACCTTCAGAACTCGAGCCTACCTTCCACCACTATAAATACCCTTTGTATGGCCTTGTTTCGAGATTTTTTACCCTGAAACCCTAAGTTTAAGTTTGTCCGCTGCCGCCACTTTAGACATACTTTCCTCCGCTGTTAGCCAACATCACCACCATCTCTGCCTCCCAAACTCTTCCCTGCAACACTCTCTAACTAACTAAACCATCCACATCCTTCGATTCTCCTCACACGGGTCTCCATAACCGTGCAAAGTTTGCTGCTCATCTCGCCAGAATTTTTACCCCGAAACCTTAAACCACCGCCCACCACCACATCTGCCGCTTCTACCACCCTCTAAACCACCCAAAATCTCCTGCTAATTCTCCTCCACCGACCCATAAACTTATTTTCTTTTTCTCCTTCCCCCTTCCCTCTTTTCTTCATTTTTACCCCTTTTAGATCACTTTTCCGGCCACCTTCGGGCACCACCACCGGTGCCACCCATCCCCGCCAATTCAAGGTGAAACCCTAGACTTTTTCAACACTTTCCTTCGATTTATTGAGAATTATTCTGCTTTTATCCTAATTTTTAATGTTATTATTATTATTATTATTATTATTATTATTATTATTATTATTATTATTATTATTATTATTATTATTATTATTATTATTATTATCAACTGTAACCTAATTGCTAAATCTTATTGACAGGTTTGGGAGTATTCTTGAGTTAGATAAATTATTATTCTTGAATTTTTTTTATTTAATAGAATTATTACATGTTTACTATTATTATTAATATTATTATTGGTATAATTATTTATTTAATATTGTAATTATTTCAGGGGCTCGAAACCTAAAATTTTAATTAGGTCTCGCACCCTTGCATTTTATTTCTATTATTAGCATTATCTTCTATTATTAATATTATTGTGGTTATTATTTTTACTAATTTAATATTCTTATAAGTATATATGTTATTAACACTATTATTATTATTATCATTAAATAGTAACTTTATTATTTGGGCAGGTTTGAAAGCCCACTTTATGATTTTAAGATTTATATTATTATTATTCTTATTATTACTATTATTATTATTTTACTAATGTTAGTATTATTAACAATATTTTATTTTAGTAATATTATCATCATTATTATTATTATCTTTACCAATATTATTTTGGGTGAAGGGTAGAAACCCTTATACCACCTTTCATTTAAACTACAATAGTATTTTATTAACAGGTTAGTAGTAATCAATTATATTATAATATTATTTTACTTAAAAACCAGATATTAGGATAAGTTAGTGAATAATAATATTTTTAGGAGGGAGTCTAATTTTAGCTTTTCCCTCATAATAGGTAAAACCAGTCAAAGCCCTAAGGAGGCGTAGGAGCATGCTCTAAGACTGGTGTCGTTTTAGGTAAGGGTATTACTAAGGCCATTTGTGTGTTTATATGCATTATATGCTTCATATGCCATGTATTCTATGTTTATCATTATTAATTATTTCATATGTGTTATAAAGTGGAGTTGAAGTATGTTGGTATGAATAAATCGTGGTATGAGAATTATGTGTATATTTACGTTATTATTATTGTATGATGTGGCCTTAAGACATGCATGTTAGGGTTGTAAAATAATGATGGGGAGTGTAACAATGTGGTGTTAGGGTTTTGCATAAAATGGCATGGTATTAGGATTTGCATGAAATGGCATGATGTTAGGGTTTGCATGGAAGCATGACTACGTGGAGCTAGGGTTGGCATATGAATTAAGGTTTGCATGGAAGTATGGTATATGTGGAGCTAGGGTTTGCATGGGAGCGTGGTATACGTGGAGCTAGGGTTTGCATATGAATTAGGGTTTCTATGGAAGCGGGGTATACGTGGAGCTAGGGTTGGCATATGAATTAGGGTTTGCATGTATGGAAGTGTGGTATATGTGAAGCTAGGATTGGCATATGAATTAGGGTTTGCATGGAAGTGTGGTCTATGTGGAGCTTGGGTTTGTATGTGGATTAGGGTTTGCATGGAAGCATGTTACGTGGAGTTAGGGTTTGCATGGAGTTAGTCACACATGTTTGGGCAAATGTTGTGAATGGCAAATGTTTATGAATAAAATATTTAAGACACTAATCTCTTAAAGTGGAAGATTATTGAGCTGTGTCCAGACCGATCCACCAGTCAGGAATAGTGGTTAGGGTTTTTTCCTATGTGCGATTGATCCACCGGTTATAATAGTGGTTAGAACATGAGGTCCTATATGTGAACGACCCACCGACAATAATAGTGGGGTGACTTGAGCTCAATAAACACAAACCAGAATTGTTAAAGCTCTTAAAAGACATTAATTACTTACAGTGAAACACCATGCGAGTAGGGACCAGATCAATCCACCGGTCAGGAATAGTGGTTAGGGTTTTACCCTATATGTGACTGATCCACTGGTAATAATAGTGGTTAGGGCATGATGCTCTATGTGTGACTGGCCCACCGATTAAAATAGTGGGGTGTTCCTATTTTCACATGGATTTGATAAAAGGTATGGTGTGTATCGACTTACGATGAAAGAAAAATTAAATAATTAATCTGGACCTTTTTGGGCCTTGTGTGTGGGCTTGTTGATATTTGGCTATGGATTTCATTATATGCTTCTATATATCACATGTGTGGGTTTATAAATGCATGTTGATCATTATCCTGCATGATTTGATGTGTTATGTGTCGGCTTTAGTGCTCAGTTACCTTACTCTGTAAGTAGCGTACTGATCACCCGTTTTATGGGTGCTGCTCATTCCCACAAGTAGAAAACCCATCTAACTTACTACAGGAAGGCCCTTTCTGACTTTGTGCAGGTGGGCAAGACATCAGTCGGGGCTGTGGGTTGAGCTTGTTTTGGCTCAAGGTTTGAGAGTTGTGGCTATATTTTTATGCTATATATTTCCTTTTTATTAGTTCCTTTGTATCGGATTTATCCATTTAGATCTATTACCTTGTATTGAGTATTTTAAATGACTATTTTATTGGTTGTAAGTTTAGTTCTCTTTCTAAATGAATTATAATTCTTCATGCTTACTCTGATTTCTTTGTTATGATCTTTTAATTCATTTTGTGAACTCTTTATTTGAGTTTAATAGTAATATCTTTTTAGCCTTAGCACTTGGTACTGAAATGGTCGTAGAGAACCAGTTTGATACTAAGTGTGGCGGTAACATCCCTAGAATTCACGAGTTTTAAATTAAGTATTTTAATTACTTCCGTTTTAAAAAAATAGTGAATTTTGGGGTGTTACACAATGCCTACACCACTCGCATCATAATTTACTTCAAACAATTTATCAAAACAAGGTAAAGATAATACCAGTGCATTTGAGAGCTTTGTCTTCAAGTCTTCAAAAGCCTTTGCCACTTAATCATTCTAATGGAACTCTCCTTTCTTCATTAATTGTGTAACAGGTGCTACAATGGTAGAGAAGTCTTTAATGAACCTCCTATAGAACGAGGTCAACCCATGGAAACTTCAAACTTCGTGGACATTAGTAGGAATAGGCCATGTTTTCATAGCTTTCACCTTTGGTGGATCAACTCAAATACTATATCCACTCACAATATAACCAAGAAAAATCATACTCTCCATCATGAAGTCACACTTCTCCATCTTACCATAGAACTTCACCTCTCTAAACTTATCAAATATCATCTTTAAGTGTTGTATGTGCTCGAACTCACTCTTGTTATATACCAAGATATCATCAAGGTAAACAACAAAGACTCCAAGGAATGGTCTAAGTACCTCAGTCATCAACCTCATGAAGTAACTTGGTGCATTATATAACACAAATGGCATCACCAACCACTCATACAACCCATACTTAGTCTTGAAAGTTGTCTTCCACTCGTCCCCTTCCTTTATCCTCATTTGATGACAGCTGCTTCTAAGATTAATCTTTGAGAACACCTTCATGCCATGCAACTCATCTAACATGACATCCAATCTTGGCATCAGAAATCTATACTTGATTGTGATGTTGTTGATGGCTCTCAAATCAATACACATCCTCTATGTACCATCCTTCTTAGGCACTAACGAAGCTGGAACTCCGCATGGACTCATACTCTCCCGATTATAACCGTGGTCTAACAACTCTTGCACTTTTTTTTATAACTCCTTAACCTCCTCTGGATTACATCTATAAGCTTGTTTGTTCGGTAATGGAACTCTTGGCATAAGATCAATATCATACTCAATACCTCTTGAAGGAGGAAGCCCACTTGGCAACTCCTTCGGAAACACATCGACATACTCTTTCAATACTTGTTGAAATTTCGGATCTATAATAGCATTCTCCCCTCATTGGACCTCTTTTACCACTAAGGAATAACACATCTTCTCATCTTTTATGGCTTCATTCATCTCACACTCCTTAAGGATCAACATCTCTATGCCATTCTTCTTTTTTTTTCCTACACTCGAAATCTTCTTCTTCTTTTTATGCTGCATGCTCTCAGTTCTTTCCCCCTTTTCATTCGTCAAAACTGAATCCTCCCCATCTAGATTATGTTTGATCCTAAACTTCTTTGGACCCTTTTATACCACATACTCATTAAGCGCCCCATCATGCACAACCTTCCTATCAAATTGCCTCGGCCTCCCCAACAAAATGTGACAAGCATCCATAGGCAGAATATCGCATAAAACATCATCAAAATAATTTCTAATCTTAAAAGAGATAAGAGTTTTTTTGGTTACCCTTATGCCTTTATCATTGTTTAGCCATTTAAGTGAATATGGTCTTGTATGACCCTTGGTCTCCAAACTAAGCTTGTTCACCATCTTCTCACTGACAACATTAGTGCATGAGCCACTATCAATGATGACTTTACACACTTTATCACCCACTATACACTTGGCCTTGAAAATCTTCTTATGTTGAGTAAGTAAATGTTGTTGTTGTACTTGTAGTACCCTTTGAAACACATAACAATCCACTTGGATTTCTTCTAAAGTATCCTCTGGGTTATCACTTTCCTATTCAAAGTCTTCATGAAGGTCTTCATTATCTTCATAAGCCTCCATATTTTCTATCTCCTTCAAAGTCAGTACCCTTTGGTTTGGATAATCCCGAGCAAAGTGGCCATAACCTCTACATTTGAAGTATTGTTTTTTCACCTTATCAACCATTTAATCTTTGCACTTTCATTCACAAGTGAACTTCCTAGCATTGTCTTGGTTTGTGGCTTGAGAAATTGGTGGCTTCGACACACCCTTGAAAGTTAAACCATATGGAGCATTGGTTGACTTGCTTGGTGGCCTTGTCCTCTTCAATTATTTCTCGAACTTAATGACTAACATGGCTAGGTCTTCAAACACTTCATAAGGATACACCTCTACCTTCTCACGAAGATTCATATTTAAACCCCCAATGAATCATGCACACCTTTATTCTTCTCATTCTTGGACATCACATAAGAGCTAGCCTTTCAAACTCCCAAATGTATTCTTCAACTCCAAGTAACCCTTATCTCAACGTATTCATTTTTGTAAAATTTTCTTTCTCATATTCTCGAGGCACAAACTTCTTCTTCAAATGTTTCTTTAAATTTTCCCATGACCTAATCTTTGATTTTCCTTCTCTCTCCCATATCCTTTTTAAATTATCGTACCACACTCTAGCAAAAATTTTAAACTTTGATATTGCTATTCGCACTATTTATCTTCATCAATTTCCTTATACAAAAAAATTGATTCAACAATTTGTAACCATTCAAGGAAAGATTCCGGGTCAACATTACCTTCAAAGTTGGGAAGATCAAAGCGGATTCCTTTTTCCATATCATCATAAGTTTTCCTCGAATTGTCACGTGGTCTTACATAATTTCCCATGCTCTCTTGTTCTTCATGCACTCGGTTTTGTGCCCTTCCTTTACTTATTCCCTTTTTAGTTTTGCAGATGTAAATGGGACTCGTGGGCTTTTCTTAGGAAGCTTATATTCTCCCCACTTACAATTTTACCTCCTTGATTTTATCCATCAAGGTCTTGAGAAAATCTCTCAAGTCTTCTCCTTGGTTCTCCATCCTTCTCCTTATCAACCAAACACAACACTACCAAGCACACCCTTAAGTACTCGGTCCTCTAATATTTTTGATGAATTCTTGGAGATTCTTGAATATGGAATATTTTCTTGATGATTCTTGAAGAATATTGAAGGAAAGATTGAATCTTGAATGCAATTCCACCAACCTATGGCTTTGATACCAAAACTGATGTGTGTGGGAGAGTGGAATTCTCAAAATAATGAGAATATGGCTCAAATTGGGTTTAGATATTAGGATAAAGGCTCGTTGATGGTGAATTAATAAATTGAAGATTTGAATATGATATAATAAGGATGAAGATGGTTTGAATATGGTAGAAAAAAATGATGGTGATTATTCGGTGATGGTGATTTGTTAATGATGATGGTTTAAATGGTGTGTACTAATTAGCTTATACATTCAACAATGGTTTGGTGAGGATGTTAAGATTCAAATTTTGGGGTTTAGATGAAGTTTGAAGTCATGCTTTAGGGTTAGTGTTAGGGTTTGATAAGAATAGGATGATTAGGTGATGTTTGGTTTGTATGAAAAGCTTAGGGTTTTGAATGGATGGTTTAGGGTTTTGGTTGTGTATGCCAAATTAAGACTTTGTTTAATGATGAATTAGAGTAGGATTTTGATGGTATTTATGTTAGGAAAAATATGGATTAAGGATAGTAGAAAATATATGGATCAATCTCTAATTCACACATACGAAGAGATTAAAACTTTCATGCCAAACCGTTCACAAAAATTCAATTTGCTTGAGTTTGAACTTACACAGAATTCACTTGTATTCAACTTCAATGTTGATCTTCAACTTCAACTCAATTCACAATACTCATGCTCAACATTCATAGCAGCTTTTAACCTTTCTACCACCAGCTAAAAGCATAATTTAAAAGATTCCAAGCTAAAAGATATTATGCTACCTTTATGCTACTTTATGCTAACTTTATTATCCAACTTTACTACTTAAGTAATACATTAGCTAAATTACTTAATAATGCTCGATAATTCTGCAAATAATCTTCCCATGCACATGGTCACTCCTTCTATGCATGCCATGTATGCCATGCACATACACGTAGACACTTAGTTGCTTATTTATTATATTTCTAGCAACGTAACCATCCGTTGGTCTTGTGGGAGTCACTTTCCAAATGAAGAATAATTGGTTCCATAATTATCAAAACCAATTATTGAGTGTTTGATCCCGCATCACTCAATCTCAGTACTACAAAATGTGACAAACCTTATAAGATACAATAGACTAAACATGGTAACATGGTAGAGGTGGCAAAGCAAGTGAAATTACCATTATCCATTGGGAAGACCTCTCAAGATGAGGTGGTTTGTGTTGTAGTTTCAATTGAGGCTTGCCATTTGCTTGATATACCATGGCAATTTGATAGAAGTGTCTTGCATAATGGAAGAAAGAACAGATATTGCTTGAAATTTGCTAAGAAGAAGATTTTACTTACCCCTTTAGTTATTAAGCCTAGTCATATTGATATGGTTTGTAAAAAGTCCCTATTCATAGGTGAAATTTACCTAGATAAAGACATAGTAAAAGGAAAAAGTAATCTACTTATTGTTTTTGTTAGAGAATAATGAGGGGAGGGTTTGTAATGAGCCATGAGCTAGGGAATTATTAGAAGAGTTTGATGATGTATTCCCTAATGACCTACCCCATGTATCCCCTCCATTAGAGGCATAGCACACCAAATTAACTTTGTACCTGGTGCTATAGTCCCTAATAAGGTGGCCTATAGGTGTAATCGTAAGGAAACCTTAGAGTTGCAAAGGTAAGTAGATGAATTATTATCTAAGGGTTTAATAAGGGAGTCCCTTAGCCCTTGTGTTGTGGTTGTCTTGCTTGTGCCAAAGAAAGATGGTACCATAAGAATGTATGTTGATAGTATAGTTATCAACAACATTACTATCAAGTATAGGTATTCAACACCTATGCTTAATGATATGTTTTTTTGATAAGTAAAAACAAATTTATAAATAAATCAGCCAGAAGGCTAAAAATACAACCAACTCATTACATGACCAGATTGTCAATACAATGCTGCCATCGATCATAGTTGATTTTACAATCCAAGTGCAAATATCTACTAGCTATAATAAAACTAATGTCTCTTAGCAAACTGCTACTAGTGTGAGCTAAACTACTAAAAATTCTTGAATTACGTTCATACCAAATTAAAACAATAAAGGTGGCAAAGGAATCACATAACATAGCCTTCTTCTCCTTGAGCTATCTCGTAGAGCGTGCCAAAACTTTAATCTCTTCATCCTAAGATTAGACAACATCCTGACAATTAAACGCCATTCTTATCTTACTCCATATCCCCGAACTAAAAGCGCATTCCATGAACAGCTGTTGTATAGATTCATCTTTATTTCCAGTATAAAGCACACATTTTGGATCATCTAAAAGACCCATCTTATGCAATCTCACCTTGGTAAGCAATCTCTCATGAATAGCTAGCCACATGATAAACTTATGTTTAGGAGCAGCAAGAGAACACCAAGCTAAAAGGTACCACTAAACCCTCTCCCTCCTACAACGCAACAAATCATAAGCCTTGCTAATGCTATAGGTGTCCTCACTAACCAGCAACTGATTAAACCCATGAAGAAAATAAGGGGCAAAGGTAGAGCGAAGATTAAGAACCTATTTAAGAGGCCAGGAACATAAGTGGATAGTTGAGAAAATCCACACAGTACCCGACCTAAGATAGATGGCATGGACCCATTTCACCCACAAAGAGTCTTTCTTGTTACAGATATTCCAAAGGACCTTTCCCAAAGCTGCTCTATTCCATATTGAGAGATCAATAAGCCCCAACCCTCCTTCTTTTTTTGGAGTGCAAACCACCTGCCACGCTATTAAGGCTTTCCTGGAGGTATCAACATTTCTAGTCCATAAAAAATTCCTACACATGCTCTCCAATTGCTGAATCAACTTCAAAGGTAGTATGAAAACCTGACACCAATACATCTGCATGCTAAAGATCACAGATTGAAGAAGTTGGGCCTACCTGCATAGGAAAGAAGATGGGAATGCCAAGTAGAAAGCCTCCTCGCAACCTTATGAATCAAATCCTGCATCTGAGCCTTAGTTAAAAGAGTAGAGGAAAGAGGAACCCCAAGATAAGAAAATGGAAAATGCCCCTTAGAAAAGTGAAGTGATTGGAGAATCTGGGACTTCGTCCTCTCATCCACCCCCAAAATAAATACAACATTTTTGAGGATGAATGATAAGACCAGACTTATCCAAAAAATCATACATCATCTCCATAAGCTTTACAACTGATTTAAACTCCCTTCGAGAATAAAAGAGCAAATCATTAGCGAATGCGAGGTTGATGATATGAAGCCTTTTGCACTTAGGATGACCTCGAAAGTCTTCATCACTCCATAAATGCTTAAACATTCTAGATAAATAATCAACCACAAGCATAAATAAAAATGGAGAAAGTGGATCACCTTGCCTTAGACCCCGCCAACCACGAAAGGGATAAGAAAGCTCCCCATTTAAAGATAAAGAATAAGAGGCTGAAGTAACACGAGCAAGAATAAGCTTGACCACATGAAGGGGAAAACCATAAGTATAAAGCACCTTTTGCAAGACTAACCAATTAACAGAATCATAGGCCTTCCGAATATCCAGCTTCATCATACATCTCGGGGATACATGTTTTTGAGAATATTTCCTGACCAGATCTGAAGCAAGAAGAATGTTGTCACCCATACATCTGCCTTTGACAAAACTTGACCGTGCTTGATCAATGAGCAAAGGCATAATGGGTTGGAGCCTAGCTATGAGAATTTTAGAGATTATCTTATAAAACACCCCACAACACGATATCAAACGATACTCGCTAACTTTGGACGCATTCACTTTTTTAGGAATAAGCGTGAGAGAAATAACATTAATCTGTTGGGGAACAACCCCAGAAGAAAAAGAATCAGCAACAGCTACTACGATCTCTTCTCCTATCACACCCCAAGCTTTCTTGAAAAACACAGATGAAAAACCATCCACAACGGGAGCCTTATTATCCCTTATAGAAAAAACTGCATCTTTAACTTCAACATGAGAGACTGGAGATAGGAGTTGACGACCATGCGAGTCTAAGAGAGAATCCCATAAATCAACCACCTCCTACTCAATAGCACCTGTAGCAGACCCTGGGGAGCCAAGAAGATTCTTATAAAACTCCTCAAACACTGATTTGATCTGTGAAGGTTCGGTGAGAATAGAGCCATCGTCAAGCTCAATTCTAGTGACAACATTCCTATTTTGGTTACCCTTTACATGAGCAAAAAAATATTTGTGATGAGAGTCCCCAACCTTAATCCACATGACTTTTGCTTTCTACTTCAAAAACATCTCTTCAAAGTGAGCCAACCTCTCAAACTCAGCTTCACGACCCCATAAAACTTGCCTCATAGTATCGCTTCTTGGGTCATTGAGCAAAGCATTCTAAGCTTCATGCAACACATTATGTGCCGTTGTCACCTTCGAACTAATAGAACCATACTTAGCCTTGTTGAGATCTTTAAAAGCTAGCTTTAAGTTCTACAACTTTTGATGAATATCAAGGAGAAGATTACCCGAAGGTACACACCACCAATGACGAGAAACAATACCAAGGAAATCCTCATCCTCAACCCAAAAATTATTAAACCTGAAAGGTTTCCTAACAGAGCAATAAGACTGCAAGTGAACAATGATAGGACAATGATCGAAAAAACCTGGAGCGTGAAACACAACATAAGAATGATTAAAAGAAGATAGCCAGGAAGTGTTGACTAACACACGATCAAGCTTGCATGCCATAACATCGTCCCCCCTCCTCTTATTAAACCATGTAAGAAAATTACCATACCCCTTGATATCCACAAGCCCCAAATCATGCACACACTTTAGAAAATCTAAAGAATCATGCATATAAGAAGGGTCACCCCCAACTTTTTCCTCCAGTTTTAAGACCACATTAAAATCTCCCATCAACACCCATGGAATATGTGGTCTTGGTTGATTACATAGCCAACTTCAAAGGGATTTCCTAGCAAGCCCCGTATTAAAAGCATAAACAAAACCAACCACAAAAGACACGCTCCCACTAGTAGCAACTACATTACACAAAGTACATTGGTCAGTAGATCCCAATAGAGACAATGTCCACACATTTGGATCCCAAAGGACCCAAATTCTCCCATTACCATGGGAGTGATAATTATTCAAGCAACACCAATTCCTAACAATCTGAGAAGACACCACCTTTAATTTATCCACCTTAACCCGGGTTTCTACTAACCCAACAAGAGAACATCCACTCTTCTTAATCCATTCTCGCACTTCGTTCTACTTAAATGGATCATTTATTCACGTACATTCTAGCAGGCTAGCATGAGGGACCTGAATCAAGCAGCGAAGCACCATCCATGCACACTTCATTCCCCTAGATCTCCTCAACACTGTCCCTTGAAGAAGCTGAAACTGATTCCCTGGAGAACTTGTATTATTCATAGACGTAGACCTTAAAGCATATGAGGACCTGGGAGGAGCCATCTGTTTTGGAGCTTGAGGATCACTTCGGCACACGGCACTCAAGGTCTAAAACTGGACCTGATCATAAGTCCTATATTGAAGTTATCCACCTACCTATCTTCTGTCCTGCACAACCTTCCACTCTTGATTTGGCAGCGAAGCCCCACCCTAGGGTTTGGGATTTAGCTTCAAACAAGCTTTGGAATCATGAGAAGGCACCGCACAAACATGATAGTAAGAAGGCTTCCACTAAAAAACCACTGGCTGAGAAAATATTGAACCATCAGGATCTCTAATAACCACCCACTCACACAAAGGCTTCTTGGTGTCCACCTCTACCAACACATGAGGGAAGGTAGTCCTATCCTTCCTGAGAGTAATAATATCTAAATAGATGGGGGTCCTACAAAACTAACAATCATACTCAACGACTTCGGGGACCAATACTCCAAAGGAAGGCGTGGCAATTTAACCCATAACGGCACAAACTGTAATTCTTCCTTTGAAAGCTTCATACGATGCTACCACCTCTTAAGGATTAAAGGAAGACCAAAGCAGGTCCAGTATTGCCTTATGATATAGTCACAATTCTCGGCAGACTCAAACTTGAAAACGAAAACATTCTCATCGTGACTTATCAAACGAGGTAGGTTGAAACTTACCCATTGCTATTTAATAAACCCAAGCATCTGCAAGAAGGAAGGAGAATACCCATAGACATATCCTATCAAAGTGTGCTTCCATTCTACAGATTCATGCTCCACTTCCTTCTTCTCCAAGTTAACGATCACCTTACCCTCCTCAATGCATGGTGGGATGTAATTAAGTGCCATGCATGGGTCGGGGTTCCTATTCATAGCGACATGATCCCTCCAAGATAAACCCTCCTCTTCCACTGCCCCCACGCTGATACCAAGGTCCCCAGAACTGGAGACATGATTCGCACTAGGGTTTAGATTAGTTTGTGGGAGAGACTCCTTGGTCAGTAAAAGAGGGGATGAGCGCACACCACTCGCGATACACACCTCCTTTTCAACCTCCATACACTTCTCAAGAGACCCTACATCCTTATCCTTTCCATCTGATCTATCTGAAACCAAAACAACTGGCCCATCCTTCGTCGAGGATGGCGACCAGCAAGAAGAAGATGAACGTTTCTTGTTGCAAGCCATAGAAACATGTGTGGTGTAACACCCCCAAATTTACTACTGAAAAATTTCGTTTAATTAAAAGGGTTTAGCGGAAGCAAAAGGATAAAATCGTAAACTCGAGGGCATTACCGCCACACTTTGTACCAGATCGGTTCACTCCTACCGTTCCAGTACTAAGTGCTAAGGCTAAATAAAGTTAACATTAAACACGAATCATTAATAAAACACAAGTCATACAGAAATCAGAGTGTGATTTAGGATTACAAACCAAAGAGTACGTGACTAGAGTTTTTCAAAACATAAAGCATAGTACGAAGACACAACTAAAATATGATAATACGAGGTCCAATAAAAGAAACAGAGTCCAGCTGAGTTGCTCTCGATCCCCAAGTCAGATTTAGGCTCAACGCTCAGCCCCACCAGATGCTTCGTAGGTGTCGTAGGCATCGAAGATATCATCCCCTACCTGCACAAGCTCAGATGGGTCTTCTGCTCGTGGGAATGAGCGGCACCCATGAAATGGGTGATCAGTACGCTACGTACTGAGTAAGGTAACAGACGCACTAAGGCCAAGATACACAGAGATACATGACATAGCAGATATGGCATGATTACGTAGATAGCATGCAATAACATAGATGAACTATACCGGTTATGAACTAGATAACTTTTTCATTAGATCTCTAATAATTATAATCAATTCATATGATAGTCTTTATCAATCCATGTGAGTGCGGGAACCCCACTATTATAGCCGGTGGAACGGTCACGAAGGCCATGCCCTGCCACTATTATTTGCCGGTGGACCGGCCTGGCCCTGACTCACAAGGTGTTCCACTGTAAATATTCGTATCTTTCCCATGTCTTATCATTATTATGATTGGTTTGTTGAGCACGGAATCCCCCACTATTATAGCTGGTGGAACGGTCACGAGGGCCATGCCCTGCCACTATTTTAGCAGGTGGACCGATCACGAGGGTAACATACCCTGCCACTATTATTTCCCTATGGACCGGTCTGGGTCCAGCTCAACATCTTTCTCTGTAAGTGATTAGTGTCTTAACATATCTTATTCAAAAGATTTTCACCCTTGACATGCATGGCTATCTATACTTGTACTTATCCTCTCAGGAGGGCCTGCCCCATATCTTGAGACTTCTGCACCTCCTAAGTTGCCTCGACATCCTTCCCATAACCCACTTTCTCACACCGAGAACCCAACTTCTAAGTGTGTGGGTCAAGGCCCACCACCTTATACCCCAAGGTCTACTCACCTCCTTACCTTAGGGTTTTCACCAGAAACCCTAATCTGGGCCTATGCGGTCCTTCCTTTCCTGCCTCCCACAACCCACACTACTATGACGCCTCCCTCAAACTCAACTCTCCCCTCATACCTCGCTCCTCCTCATTTATTTTTATTATTTTCTTTTTCTTTTTCCACCTTCTCAAATTAGGGTTTCCTCCCCAAACCCTGGTCGATCCCTAGGTACCATTATATTATCCTACGTATTATTTTTCACCTCGAGCCTCCAGATTCTCAAACAGTCCTTTCATTGCCTTCCCCACGTCCCAAAGTAACTTTCTATACGTAAGGTTCGCTCCCATGCGAACCTTAACCTCCCCATGCAAACCCATTGATCTCTACCATGCTAAACCCTATTATTTCCATGCAAACCCTAGTTCCTCCCACGTAACCTTAGTTTCTCCCACTCTTTCATTTTATTTAAATCCCCTTTTCTTGTCCAATCACGGATCACAGATTACCTAGGTCATCCTTACCTACGTTAGCCAACTTACTTCTCCTTGGTTATTTTAATTTCTCATTTTTTTCTTTCATGCCCCCATTCCACAGCACCTCATCAAATAACCTAGCATGCATGTGAAATACCCCAGAATTATTTATTTTGAGATATATTATTAAATAAGGATTTATTGGGAAATTAATTTAATTTATTATTTTATTTGGAATAAGAGGGATTTATTTAGGGCAAATTAATAGGAACTTATTAATATTTTTATAAAGGAAAAACTAGTCTTTTTGTTAATTAAAAAGGAATTTAGGAAAAATAATTTAAAAACCCTAAATTAGACTAAAAAGAAAATTTAATATTATTTTAAATACCTAAATTATTTAAATTAATTTATTTAAACCCAAAACCTTAAATTTTCCTTTTTCTTTTTCTTTCCTCTTTTTTTCCTTCTTTTCTTTCTTTCTCTTTTTTTTCTCCCGCCAGTTGGGCCTGGCGCAGCCCAACCCACCTCTCATTCTCCTCTCTCCGCGGCCCAGCGCTGTTGCCTCCTTCATGCGGCATCCCAACACTACGTTTTGACTCGTTTCCGGTTGAGACGTTGCGTCTCATTTAATGACCAATTTAACCGGCGTGACCGGCCCGATTCTCTCCCTTTTCTTTTCTTTCCCGACTGACCGGTTCACCCCCTTCCTCCTTCCTTCTTCCTCCCTTCTCCTCCGTCGACGCAGCCTGCAACTTCCACCCTCAAAAATGGCAGCGCCGGCCACGAGGACTTTGACCGGCCGATTCACCCCTCCTTTTCTCCCTCTTGACTCGCACATTGGCTTGGCATGATCGATTATCCTCAACTCTCGCTCATTCCCTCTCTTTTGCTTCGCGAAATTTTAACCCTGACCCAAATAATCGCCGGCCAATTTCTACCACCGGCCACCCAAACCCTAGCATCTAATACCATCCAAGCGACCCCCAAAACCCTAATAACCCATCTAAACTCTATAAATAGCCTAGTCGTGGATGTTTTTGAAGCTTCTTCTTTCCCGAAACCCTAAGTGAGAACCGCCTGCCACCGCAACTTCAGACGCATCTTCCGCCGCCGATAGCCAACCTCAGTGCCACCACCACATTCCAAATTCTTCCTTGCAATTCCCTCTAGCTAACTAAACCCTTAACATCCTTTGATTCTTCTTGCACGAGCTGCCATAGCCGTGCGAAATCTCTTGCCCATCTCGCAAAAATCTGTACCCCACAACCTTTAAGCCGCCATTCGCCACTGCTACCGCCTCTTCTATTGCCCCTTGCACCACCCAAAAACTCCCTCTAATTCTCCTCCACCGAACCATAACTTTATTTTCTCTTTTCCCCTCCTCCTTCCCTCTTTTTCTTCATCTTTTGCCCTCTTAGACTCTTTTTTCGGCCACCACCGTGCACCACCACCCGTGCCGCCCATCCCTGCTGATTCAAGGTGAAACCCTAGACCTTCTTGGACCTTCCTTTATATTTATTTACATTTATTCTATTTTTATTCAAATTTTTATGGTTATTCGATTATTATTATTATTGTTATTATTATTATTATTATTGGATGGAATATTAATGCTAAATTTTCTTTGCAGGGTAGAGAGTAGGGATAAAATAATTAGGGTCATTAGTTTCAAATTTTAGGTATTATTTGAATTATTATATGTTTTATTACCATTATTATTATTATTATTATTATTATTATTATTATTAGTAGTAGTAGTAGTAGTAGTATAATTATTTTTATTATTATCTTTAATTATTCTGGAAGGCCAGAGACCTAAATTATTTTATTATTATTTGCACATATGCTTTATAGTATTATTATTATTATTATTATTATTAATGATATTATTATTATCTTTATTATTTTAATATTATTATAAATAATATATGTTATTATTATTATTGAATAGTATTTCATTATTTAGGGGTAGGGTCAAAACCCTACCTTGTAATTTTAAGGCTTAGATTATTATTATTATTATTAAGAATTCTATTAATATTACTATTATTAGTAATAGTTTGTTATTATTATTATTATTATTATTATTACTACTACTACTACTACTACTATTATTACCTTTGCTAACTTTATTTTGGTGAAGGGTAGAAACCCTTATATCACCTTTAATTTAAATTATAATAGTATTTTATTAGTATTTTAGTACTATTTGGTGTAGTTAATTAAGAACCAAGACTTAGGATAAGTTAGAAGCTAATAGTATTTTAGGAGGGAAGCTAGTTCTAGTATTTTTCCCCATAATAGGTGAGCCCAGTCAAAGCCCTCAAGTGGAATAGGAGCGTGCACCAAGACCGGTGACCTTTTAGGTAAGGATGTTACTAAGGCCATTTGTGTGGTTACGTGCATTATGTGCTTCTTATGTCATGTATTCTATGTTAGCATTATTAATTATGATGTATATGATATGATGTGGAGTTCGCATATGATCTTGGGTTGTTATATGGCATGTGTTTTATTTGTATGTGATGATATGTGAAGTGGCCTTAAGACATGCATGTTATGGTTGCAAAAGAATGATGGGGGATTTTAATTGTGTATGGTGTTAGGGTCTTGCATGGGAGGTACTAGTATTGCGTGGTGTTAGGGTTTTGCATGATGGTAATGATATTACATATTGTTAGGGTTTTGCATGGGAGTTAGGGTTGCATGGAAGTGTGGTTTACGTGGAGTTAGGGTTTGCATGGAAGTGTGGTATGTGGAGATAGGGTTTGCATGGGAGTTAGGGTTGCATGGAAGTGTGGTTTATGTAAAGCTAGGGTTTGCATGGGAGTAAGGGTTGCATGGAAGTGTGGGTTACATAGAGTTAGGGTTTGCATGGGAGCTAGGGTCGCATGGGTGTTAAGGTATGTCATGGTTAATTATGGTGGGATGGTTAACTTGGGTTAAAGTGGTTAACTTGAGTCGAGGAGTAAGCATGGTAAGAATTTGATTTGCAAGTCTTGAAATGAACATCTGAATAAAATACTTAAAATGTTAAATATGTAAAGTGGAAGATGTTGAGCTGGGCCCAGACCGATCCACCGGCATATAATAGTGGCAGGGTATGTTACTCTCGCGACCGATCTACCGGCTATAATAGTGGGGTTCCCGCACTTGTATGGACTTGATAAAGAATATGGTGTGAAAACACATTCGATAAAGGCTTGATAAAATAAATAATCAGAACTATATTGGACCTTGGCATTTTCATCTAACCGTTCATTTGCTTTTATGTTAAAATATTTGTACTATTCCCTGTTATTATTCTGCATGGATTATGTGCTTATGTGTTGGCCTTAGTGCTCGGTTACCTTACTCAGTACATAGCGTACTGATCACCCCTTTCATGGGTGCTGCTCATTCCCACAAGTAGAAAACCCATCTAACTTACTACAGGTAGGAGATGTTTACTTTGATGCGATTGATGTCTATGGGACATCAGATGGGACCGAGTAATGATTGGGCCGAATTTGTTTCAGAGTGGCGTGGCCGGATTTCCATTGAGATTTTTCTCCCTATTTTCTTTAATTTATGTTAAGCACTTCAGAACAATTTTATGTTCGTAGTTATTTCTTTTCCCTGAAAAACTAACTCTCGTATTTGGATTGTATAAAGACACGTGCATACTTGATTCCCGTATTTACGAATTTGAGCTATCTAATAATGTTATGAGTTATTTTCTTAGCCTTAGCACTTGGTACTGGAATGGTAGGAGTGAACCGGTCTGGTACTAAGTGTGGCGGTAACATCCCTAAAATTTACGGTTTTAATTTATAAGTAGTGTTTTGTTTAAAAAAAATATGTGTAAATTTGGGGGTGTTACAACATGTCCTAAGGGTCACATCCCATCACATCATATTTGCAGCATATCCATATTAGCACATACCAGACAAGAGCACGAGAACATACATCGGTTCCAAGCTGCGCTGCACAATAAAACTAGATATCATGTAGAAACAACATATAAATCGTACAAGGCATCCAAGGCAAGTAGAACACGTAACACACAGGCGGCCTTAGTTACGTCCTTACCTAAAGCAATGCCGGGCTTGGAGCACGCTCCTATAACTCCTTAGGGATTTGGGTTTGATTCACCTATAAAAGGTAATATACTAAGGATTAGTTTCCCTCCTACCAAAAGTACCATTACTCCTTATTTTAGTCTAAGGTTAGGATTATTATTATTAAAGGGAGTATTATACATGAAAACTAGGGTTTTTATCTTCAAGTTAGCCCACTAGATATTACTAGCCAAAATATGCTTATTTTAAATATTTAATACCATACTTATAGTATTAAACCGAATAGCTATATTCTTATAATAATAGTACTAATACTAGTTATAACAAAATAATGACAATAATAATAATAATAGTAATGCTAATGCTTATAGTGATAGAAACCCTAGCATTTTTTAATGCTAAGTCTAATAATAATATTAGGGTTAAAATAATAATATAATAATTACAATACGAACAAAGTACAAATGTTCCTAAAGATAATAATGATAAAAGTTGTATTTTGGATAATAATAATATAAGGGTTCAAATGCTTTTGTCATAATAATAGAAATATAATAATAATAATAATAATAATAATAATAATAATAATAATAATAATAATAATAATAATGATGATGATGATGATGATGATGTTAGTGATAAAGGCATTAGGAATAATATTAGTAATATTTAAATATTAAATGGTAAAAATACTAAGGTTGAGTATTCTTCTTCTTTAAAAATTTAAAATGATAATATGCCAACTTCGGTTTAAATAACACTAACAATAATAATAATAATAATAATAATAATAATAATAATAATAATAATACTAATAATAATAATAATAATAATAATAATAATAATAATAATAATAATAATAATAGAGATAACTATATTAATACTAAAGTTGTCAATAATAATAATAATGATAATAGTATTAGTAGTAGTAGTAGTAATAATAATAATAATAATAACAATGATGATGATGATGATGATAATAATAATAATAATAATAATAATAATAATAATAATAATAATAATAATAATAATAATAAGGATAACCATTTTAATGCTAAAGTTGTAGCCTTTTTAGATAACATACCCTAGTTATAAGCATTTTCTGAAATTAGGTTAGGAAATAAGGGTGATGAAGAATAATAATAATAATAATAATAATAGTAATATTAACAATGATAATACAAACTAATAATAATAAGAATAATAATAATATTAATATTAAGGATAATACCATTAATATTTAATAAAATTATTAACACTTATAGAAAATAGTTTAGGGGCTGGGGAAGTTGGAGCACCACCTCAGGTTAGTGGTGGAACCAGCGGCGGCGTGTGGTGGCGATGGCGGCGGTGGTGGAGGAGGAAGAGAGGGGAAAAATGGGTATGTAGGCTAAGAGAGAGGGAGTGGAGGGGTGTTTGAGGTGGAGGAAGGTGAAGCAGGTGAAGAGGGGTGGAATGAAGGTGGTGGTGTAGTTGGGAGTGGCGGCGCACGGTGGTTGGTGCGGCGGCCAAAGGTGGTGGAAGGTGGTGGAAGATGGGGGAGGCAAAAGGAGAGGGAGGTAGGGGGAGATGACGGTATGGGAAGGTTCCCTGGGTGTTTTGGAGGATAGGGGTGGCGTTGGTGGCGGTGGAATCAGCGGTGGGCGGCGGTGCTAAGGGTTGCGAGGGGTGAAAGTATGTTGATTGGGTTGGCGGTTTTGCACGGCCGGGGTGGCTCGTGCAGGGCAAATCGAGGGGCAAGGAGGGTCTAGTTAAGTAGAGGGTGGTGCAAGGGTCGGTTCTGGGGGTGTTTTGGCCGTCAGCAATAGGCGGAGGTGGTAGACGGCCTGTCTAATGGGGCGGCGGCAAGAATGGAGGATTTTTTGGTTTTGAAATCAAAATCTAGATTAAGGATACTCATTAGGTATTTATAGATCGATTGAGGTGGGAAATGACAAGGGGAAGGAGACAAGCGGTGGAAGGTGCCAGGCATGCCGCCGGTGGTGGCAGTCGAGGCAGCACTGCCATGGCAGGGGCAACAAGCTCTAGGGAAGAAGGAAAAGGAAAGGGGCAGGGTGCTCGGGAGAGGGGAATAGGTGGGTTGGGGTCAAAAATGTGAAAGAAAGTGACGGGAGAGGGAGGGGGAGGACGGTGGCAGCGATAGCGGCCGGTGAAGTGCTGGGTTGCAGCTCCTCGGTCGCCGCCACGCCTTGGGGAAGAAGAAGGGCTCAGTACCGAGCGGCTCAGGGAGAAAAAGAAGAAAAGAAAAAGAAGACAGGACCGGCCAAGAAGGAAGAAAAAGGAAAGGGGGGAACGGCGCGGGCCTGGGCTGCGCAGGGGAGCTAGGCTGCGCGACGGGCTGGCCTAGGTCGGCGGGGGGAAGGAAAAAGAAAAGGGAAAAAGAGGAAGAAAAAGAAAGAAAAGAAAAGAAAAATAAAGGGGAAAATATGTGGGTTGGGTATTTTGGATGTTTGGTATTATTATGTTTTTTTATATTTAAAATTAATAATACTTATAATAATAATAATTATTAAATTCTTTTTTAGATTAATTTGCCTATTTTGGATAAATTTCCTTAACTTTCATGTTAATTAGTAGAATACCCTAATTTTTTCCTAATTAAATTCTTCATTATTTTTCCCTTGATTTACCTCAATTAAATCTCTTAATTTTAATAAAATCATTTATTTTATCAATTTCTCTAATAAATCCTTAATTGGCCATAATTTTCATAATTAAAATTTTGGGGTATTTCACGTGGAACCCTAGCGGCGCGTTCCATGTGCGTACTCCAGGCGGAAGGCATTTTATGTGCTATTCTTAATGATATGTTTGATTGTCTTACTATTGTATGCTTTTTTTCCAAGATTGACTTATGGAGTGGCTACTATCAAATAAGAATGAAAGATGATGATGAATGGAAGACTACATTCAAAACCAAGGGAGGGTTGTATTAATTAATGGTTATGACCTTTAGTTTGTTAAATTCCCCTAATACCTTTATGAGACTTATAAATGAGGTACTTAGGTATTTCATTAGCAAGTTCGTTGTAGTTTACTTTGATGGCATTATTGTGTATAGCTCTAGTGAGGAAGAACATGTAAATCATCTCAAGCTTGTATTTATAGTATTTAGAGGTTAAAAATTGTATGCTAATCTAAAAAAGTGTGAGTTCTTTGTACTTAGGGTTACATTTCTAGGTTTTTTTTGTGTTCAAACATGGTATAGCCATAGATGAATCCAAGGTGGAAGCAATCAAGACAAGACCCATACCTATAAGACTTACACAAGTAAGATCTTTTCATGGTTTGTCTTCATTTTATAAGAGGTTTATTAGGGATTTTAGCACCCTATTAGCCCCCTATAACCGAATGTATAAAGAAGGGAAAATTCATGTGGACCAAGGTATCCCAAGATGCCTTTGAGGTGATCAAGGGAAAGTTGAGTGAAGCACTATCCTAACATTACCAAACTTCAACAAATTGTTCAAGGTTAAATGTGATGCTAGTGGAGTGGGCATTGGAGTTGTTTTATTACAAGAAGGGAATTTGGTCACCTTATTTAGTGAAAAGATCAATGGTTCTATGATGAATTAAAACATATATGACATAGAGTTCTATGCTTTAGTAAGATCTCTTGATCATTGGTTACACTACTTGAAACCCTAACAGTTTGTGCTACACACAGACCATGAGTCATTAAAATACATCAATGGCCAACATAAGCTTAATCCAAGACATGCAAGATGGGTATAATTTATAATCTTTTTCCTTTATATCCAAACATGAAAGTGGTAAAACTAATGTAATAACATATGCACTTTCTAGGAGATATTGTGTGCTCTCTTTGTTAAAAGTAAGAGTATTGGGCTTTGGGTGCATTAGGGAGCTCTACAAAAAATACGAAGACTTTGGCTGCTACTTCAAGAATCAAAATAAGAAGAAAGGATCATTTGTCATCCAAGAAGGGTTCCTGTTTAAGAAAAACAAACTCTTCATTTCCAAATGTTCCATCAGAGAATTACTTGGAAGGGAAGTGCATAGAGGAGGGATAGTTGGACACTTCGGCATCAACAAGACCATGGACGTGCTTAGTGAGCATTTTTATTGGCCCAAGATTGTGGAAGATGTACAAAGTGTAATAGCTAGGTGTGTCACTTTTCAAAAGTTCAAGAGTCACTTTTACCAAGGGCTCTACACTCCTTTGCCTATCCCACATCAACTATGGGATCATGTGAGTATGGACTTCATTGTAGCATTGGCTAAAATACAAAGGCAAAATGATGTTATAATGGTGGTGGTGAATTGGTTCTCTAAGATGGCTCATTTAATTGTCTATCATAATATGGATGATGCCTCTTATATAGCCAATCTATTATTCAAAGAGATAGTTAGACTACATGGAATTCCTAATCCCATTATCTCAAACAGGGATACTAAGTTCCTTAACTATTTCTACAATACCTTGTGGAGGTTAGTTGGTACCAAAGTCTTATTCAGTACCACCTACCATCCACAAATTGATGGGCAAAGCGAGGTTACCAATAGGACCCTCACAATACTCCTTAGAAGTTTGGGTCATAAATCCTTAAAGGATAGGGACACCAAACTATCACATGCTAAGTTTGCCTACAATTGATCACCAACCTATGCTACAAGGCACTCACCCTTTGAAGTAGTATATAGGGGGAACCCTACTTCTCCCATTGATCTCTTACCTCTTCCCATTGAGGCCCACACCAACTTCGAGGCACAAGAAAGGGATAGGGTAATGCGGAAGCTCCATGAGTAGGTGAGGTCAAAAATTGAGACGGTAAATGAAATGAATAGGAGTAAGCTAAGAAATGCCAAAGAAAACACTTTTATGAACCAAGAGATCTAGTTTGGCTTCACCTTAAGAAGGAACGATTTCCTTCTAAAAGAAAGAACAAATTCTTTCCTAAAAGTGATGGCCCATACAAACTTCTGAAAAGATTGGTGATAACATGTATAAACTAGAGCTACCAAAGGAAATGGGAGATATATAAAACACATTTAATGTGGGAGATCTACTTCTTTACATTCATGATGAGCCATTCAGAGATAGGGGGTATGCTTTTCAAGAGGGAGAGTATTATGTGGGAGCATGCTCATTTGTCGATCACAATCTCATCATTAATCTTCTCAAGTTTCAGAACCACAAAACTCTCCTTATTTAGACAAATTAATCATTCCTTAAAACCTAGACATGGTATCCTTTTAAACCTTTTTTTTACCACCCATAAAACACCCCATAAATAGGCCACTTTTAGCCACATTTCCCTCTCATTTTCCCACCCTTCTAACCCATTTTCCTATAATATTTAACCCTTAAAATGCTACAAAATGTAGTCCATTATACACCCATAAAAGCGACACAAAATAACCACAAGTCCCTTTCAAATTGTATGTCAAGTCTTTTTTTAGCACTTGGGAAAAAATGTAGATATTTGGGAAGAGCAAGGAAAGCTAGTAGATATTCCTTACTTATTTTTATTTATTATAAGATTGAAATGATCTTTGTATCTTTCCTTGTGAGTTAGGTGGCTGCTATATGAATTAGACGTGTGCTAAGGAGACCATCATGTTCGAAATCTACATAAAACCCTACCCGTGACCAAAACTCGTGGCTAAGATATTAGGTAGATTTCTTCCTTTGTTTCAGCTCAAATCACATGTATTAGTTAGCTAAGTTGTAACATTTAATCCTACACGTTATCTATAAGTGTCAAGGATAGAATAAAATAAAAAACACAATATTGGCTACTCCTTTTCTCTCTAGCAAATCAAGATCCCCCCCCCCCTTCAAAGCTCAATTGTAAAAGTTTGAAGTTTGCAAAAATCTTCCAAGATTTATCCTAAGAGTTTTACACCTTAGGTAGTTCTCATGAGTATTGATTCAAGGGGTTACCAAAAATTAATTTTATTCTCTTGAATCTCTCATGATTCTTCTCTTTATTTTTGGTTGTTCTAAGCTAATTTAGAACATTACCTTCTAGCATGACCCAAGTTGGATCTTATATGCATCAATTCTTGTATACAAAAACTTAATGATACCAACTAATTACATTAGCTAATGTAATTTCCCTAGGAAAATAACTAATTTAATTCACAATTTGCTATCTTATCCATTCTAATTTCCAAATAAGACATTATCATACCTATTCAACTAAAAATTATCTAAGATTCATTTATTAATCAAAATATTAACTTATTTCAACTAACCTAATCAATGACTTTTTGAAAAATTTAAAATTATGTTACTTTTTACATTTTTTTATAGAGTATTTTCAAATAAGTAAGAAACAAAATTACATAGCCAAAAATGTCATATAAGTTATTTCATTGCATTCTCATTTTAGCATATTTAAGTTATTGGGAGAATTAATTAAGTAATTATTTTGATCATTATTATATACATTTTCTATGTCAATATTATTTTTAGCACCCTAAAATTTGTAGCTAAACATTTTCATTTTACAAAAATATTAATATTCAAATAGTTAGGTGTTGTTGCCATACTCGACATAAGTTTGACATACCATACCATACTCACATTGAATACAGGGTAAAAGTAGTTATTCCTTAAAACACTATAAACAGAGAATAAGAGAAATTCCATAATATTATGTAAGAGTTTGAAGATTAACTATAAGTAAAATATCAATAATACACAAAAGGAATACATCAAAACTAAGAGTCCCAAAAGGTATATAAACCAAAAATGGTAACTAGATAACATAACTCTACGTCCAATCCTGCTAAATGAGAATCACTCTTCCACAAATAAAGCATCATATGTAGAAAAATCATCAAAAAGTGTTAAGGCTAAAACAAACTCAACCAGAGTAAATCAACGGAAATAGAAATACTACATAATTGAGTTAAGAATAAATGTTGTAGTATAAAAATATAACCAAAGTACAGTACAAGACTTAAGAGTCCAAAGAAAAACCGATCGTAACAAAAACCAGCACCCAAAGGTACAACTTTGGTTTTCCCTAACTCTTAGACCCAAATTTCCATTATGAAAATGGAACCTCTTTCCCAGGACTCCAATTGTTCGTCCCACACTTATAAGTTTCATGTCATTCCATGGCCTTCACATATTCATCTACAAAAATAGTATTAGTACGATTTCCTTGTACTGAGTAAATCACAACACCTCACAGGAGGTAGCATATCCACATTCCACATAGCCACACAAAAATCAAATAGCATGCATAAGTACAAGGCATAAACCGTACAACAATACTCATTAAGAAACATATATCATGGTCTAAGTCTCAACTCAACAAAAACATATCAAACCACTCCTCATCATTTTGAAGTGTAAAGTCACATTTGATTAGAAAAATACATTTCAATCATAGTAGTAGGGCATTAAGGTAACTACCAAAGCAATAATTTAAAACAATACTATGGTAGGGCACTAAGATGACTGCCAAACTAACAAATCTTACATAAACAAAGGTAGGGCACTAAGGCAACTATCGAACCAACAATCCATTTCTTTTATTACACAACAAACATTTTCATTTTACTTCTTTACTCGAGAGGGATACAAATCAACCTAGAGACACAGCGGTACACCTGGTCATATCGACAGCCAAAAGCAACACAATACCCTTACCTCAAACCCAGGGACATAGTAGTATGCTTGGTCATACCAACGTCCGAAAGCATCAAAATATCCTCCTAACCTCATTCACCTAGTATTTTAATATCAATACCCTCTCTACGGCTTGTAGGTTACCTATAGAGTAGAGTAGGGCCTTAAACCAGAGCACAAAGGCATACCACTAAACCAAAAATGAGGGGTAACACCTCACTTCTAAGGTAGCGACCCTTAGAGAGTAATCATTCCCAACTCAAGGTCTTTTAATTTAAGTATTAATACCTTATAAGGTAATCACATAAGTCACATACA
The DNA here is from genome assembly GCA_039764185.1 of Tamarix austromongolica. Classification (NCBI taxonomy): domain Eukaryota; kingdom Viridiplantae; phylum Streptophyta; class Magnoliopsida; order Caryophyllales; family Tamaricaceae; genus Tamarix; species Tamarix austromongolica. The sequence continues at coordinate 38,342,987 of CM077808.1, read as the reverse complement.
GTATAGAAATTTTCATTTTCCATAACCATTTTCCCCTTTATTTCCAATTATTTAGATAAATCCTAAGGTTATATGTCTATGTCAAGCCAAGTCAAAGCTAAAGTCAAACTATCAAAAACTAAGGTCATCCTAGCATTCATTTATTTGTAAATGATAAATAAGGTAAAAATTATGGAAATACCCTTCAAAATCCTAATTTCCACATTTTACTCATTTTTCATATCAAACCTTATTATTATGTGGGATTTTTCATGAGCAGGCAATAAAGGAATATTTCACATTATTTTAGCATGTAAGTAATCTTTTAATTTTGGCCATTAACTATATTTTGCACTTTTCATACATTTAGTGGGTCGCACCCACCAAAAGCCTAATAATGCGACTACCATATACTAAATCTTTCATGCAACATACACGTGCGTATTTAAAGCATGATAAATCATTTAAATAGGCATATTATCATCATAGTACATGTAGGAGCATATCTCTAACTCTAGACCATGCGAAATATAATTTATCATAAGTTAACCCTAATCATACACATATGTGTCCATGTAAACTATCATAACCCTACTTCCATGCATGAGCATTCATGAGGCATATATTATGGGATTTGAATCATAATATGATAATAATGGAATTCTTAACAAAATCTTAGACATGCAGACGTAAAACATTTGACATATTACCATGCATACAACTTATCTATCAATAATAATGCATATCATCCTTTCAACATATTACCATTTTATCATGTATTCTACTTGAAAAGAGTAAGCCCTAGCATGATTTTAGGTCTAAAATTTCATAGCAAGCTCGCATATAATTTTCTACCATCCTATAAGTGATTAGATTTACCTAAATCTAAGCTTACACAAAAATACAAAAAAATGTCTTCTCCAAGATCCTCAAATATTAACTAAGAAGTTAACACCCAATAACACATGTATTAGCATTTAGTATATCATAACAATAACCTAAAATTAATTAAACCATATCAAAATAACTAAATGAACAAAAAAGGAGTGGCACCATAATAATGGAACTCACGGACCAAAGGGAGGAGGATTAGGTGGAAATTGTAGAATGAGGGAAGGGAGAAATGGAAAAAATGGACGGTGTAGGGGGGTGTAGGTTTGGTGTTTTCGGCCAAAGCCAAGGGGGAGATACGGAGAAGGAGGGTGCAATAAGGTGGGTGGCTTCTGTAGCTTTTGCCGAAGCAAAGGGGAGTTGTGGTAGTTTTTGCCGAAAGGGGAGGTGGAGGTTGTGGTGATTTTGTGCAACATGGGGGTGGTTTCAAGGGGTTTTGCTGCAGGTTAGAGGGGAACTTCAGTAGCTATTGTTGCAGCTAGGGTAACGACTTCGGTAGTGGAGGGTGAAACATGGGGTTGGTGTGCGGAGGAAGTTGCTAATGAGGTAAAAATAGTGAAAAACAATGGTGAATGATGGAGCTTCTTCTTCCTTAGGGGATCTTAAGGAAAGAGGGGGGAGTGTGGGATGCTTAAGGGGGCTAACATACGACAAAAAAAATGAGAGGGAGGAGGGAGTTAAATGGAAGATGGCGTGAAGGATAAGGTGGAGCTAAAAAAGGGGAGGAAATCAAGCATGGTAGAGGGAGGCTTGTGGTTCATAAGTTGCATGAAGGATGGTTATGCAGGGGTAGAGGGAATATGGTGGGGTAAGAAAATCTATCATAGGGTAGGGGTAAGTTATTTAGGTAAGGAACTAGGATAAAATATCTGGGTAAAATTATCTAGTAGAATTTAAGGTTATCGGATAAGGTTTATTTGATGAAACAGATATCATCATGTAGGACGCACGTAGATAAGCACAACACATAAGTAAAAATATGTAAATTAAAACCACATAGTTATTGGTGCATTCCCCAAGGAAAATGTTTATAATTCTCCTAAGATACCCTAATTTTACAAGATAATCATACTTTCTCTTATAAGGCTCATTCCATCACCAAATGTAGCACACCAACCTAAAATAATATAAATAATATCATATAAAAAAATCAAGGTCTAACTCCAACATCTTAAACATATAATAATGAGTCTACCTCTAGAATTACTATTTATGATTTAATCCATCTTCTCATTTTGTTATACTTATGTTGCACATAATTATCCCGAATATTTATTATATCATACTTAACATATTTAAATTATATTCCCCTTTTAGAATCACCAAAATTCCATATTCAACCTTTATTGGCTAAAATGTCATTATATTACTGAAAGCATCAAAATCTCATATTAGATAACTTGTGTCTTGCTCATCCATCATTTGATCACATTAATTATGAAATAATATATAACACTCTCATATCTTATCATGTCATTATTATTTTCCATATTATCATCAAATGACCTTATGAACCCTAATATTAATGAATTTCAACCTCCAATATATATATATATATATATATATAGAATTATGAAATACATAACCACAATTATATATAGATACCACATATCTCGATTCATACCAACCAACAATTTGCACAAACACACACTTTCACAACTTCATCGCCTTTTTTGATCTAACAACACAAGATATCATAATAACATTATCCATATATGAATACCAAACATGATATCACATGCAAATATACATGTTGCACATAAAATCCCAAGCTACAATGTATATCCTTACTAAAACGGACACTAGCCTCTAAGCATGTATAAGCTTAACCCGCCTCCTCCAAGATATCTGAAAAATCACCTACAAAAACAAGAATAATATACAATTAGAAATTAAGAATACAACTAAGCAAAAATTTAAGGTAAAGGAAGGTGGAAATAGGGATAACCAAAACAAGTGGAGGAGCTTAGTTGCTAGGGGAGTATGGTGGAATGCATGGTGGTGATAAGGTGGTGTGAGAAGGGAGGTACAAGTATAAAAGGGAATGTTGAAGGGGCATGGGCATGCATGAAACATATGCATGGGTTGTATGAGGTATGCATGACCTACATGCCTTGAAAAAAAAAAGAAATAGAGCACTATGGGGAGAGGAAAAGAAGTGGCTTGGGTTGGTGATGGTTGGGCAACAATGAGGGATTGAGGGGGAGGTAGTGATGGTTGATAATTAGGGAGAAATGGTGGTAATTGGTGGTCGGTGGTGGTGAGTGGTCAATAATGGGATATGATGCTCAATAGTAATGGAGGGAGGGAGGGAGATAGGCGGTCAATATATGAATCAGAGAGATTGTGTGGGATGTGTGTGTGTGTGTTCATGGAAGAATGCATGAGGAGAACCGTGCATGAGGAGAAATGAAAGAGAGGCACTGCATGGGATAATGGTGAGGCATAATCAAGGGAAAATGTTGGGCAAAAATTTTCACTGAAACACATCCTGAGATTTATACAAGATCATGGCCAAGATGGTTATGCTTGGGAAGCTTGACAAGGGGAGCTTGGTCGGGGAAAAAATGGAGACACACATAAGGGTGAAGAAGGAGGAGAAGGAGATAAGAATCATTGCGCTTGATCTCATTAGTTCTGATCATGTGGGAAGGATCTACAATGTACTTTTTAAGCTGCAAGGTATGGAAAATGTTATGAACTCGGGCTAACACTGGTGGAAGTGCAAAGAAGTAAAAAACCTCATCGACCTTATCAAAGATTGCATAAGGATCAATATACATCAAACTCAACTTATTGTTCCTACCAAACTTCTACATCCTTTTGGGGGGTGAGATGAGACCCTCAACAAAACTCTATCCCCTAGCTTAAATCCACCACTACAACGTATGTTGACTCTAATTTGATCTCATCCTATGCTAAATCAACCAAACCTACGAAGTCATCCCCTCAATTATATCTAGCTTAAGTAGAATAGTCTCTCCACCAAATATATTGTGTCCATACAAGGGTGTTTGACACTTGTGTCCATACATTGCCTCAAAGGGTGTCATCTCTATATTGGCATGATAATTATGATTGAATAAGAACTCCACTAGATATAGACTATCCTCCCAATTACCTTGGAGTGTAAAACACATGCCCATAACATGTCCTCGAGTGTCTAAATCATCCTCTCAATATGCTTATTTGTAGTTGGGTGAAAGGTGGTACTCAACTCTATGCCCATAGCTTCCTGTAACTTTCCCCAAAAATGCAAAAGGAATCTTGAATCTATGTTGGAGACTATGTTGGTAGGTGTACCATGTCCACTCACCACAATATAATGTAAGCATCAACTAAATGATCCAGACTCCAAGTCGATTTCATTGTATAGAAATTACTGACTTAGTTAATCAATAGACAACTACCCAAATTATATTGTAACTGCTATAAGTCCTCAGTAGCCCACTCACAACATTCATAATGATGGAGTTGCACTTCCATCTTGTAACATCTAAAGGCTAAACTAACCTTGCATGTCTACAGTGCATGATCTTGACTTTCTAATAGGTCAGACACCTTGACACAAACTATGCTACCTCTTACTTCATACATAACTATCAGTAGATCCACTTGAGGTCCTTGTACAACTTATCCTCTTGTGGGTGGATGGAATATGGAGTATAATGACCCTCGTATAAAATCTAGCTCTTTATATCAACATAACTCTAAGGTACACACTAGCCAACCCTTTTGTGAATGCTACCATCCTCATGAATCTAAAATACCTTATCTCAATCATCATACATCTTATATCGAATCCTCTTAAACTTAACATCCCCAAGCTATCATGCTCAGATCTCATTAAACATAGTTGACATAATAGTCAAAGCACTCATTATAATCTCTAAATCACCGTGCTTGATCAACTTTATCCTCATCTCACTGAGCTCCTAAAGCAATCGAATAGCCACCACACAAGATCTCAAGGAGTGTAATGTCTTCCTACTCATGGCATTTACAACGACATTAGCCTTACCCTCAAGGTAGGTTAACTCAATATCATATCCCTTCACCAACTTTAATCATCTCCTATACCTCATATTCAACACCTTCTAAGTCAATATATACTTGAGGCTCTTACGGTTGATGAAGAATCTACATTGAGTCCCATTATAAATCTTTAGTGCAAAGATGAATGCGACCAACTTCAAATCATACGTCAGCTAGTTTTGCTCATGTTTCTTCAATTGATAAGAAGTGAAAGCCACTACCTTACCATGTTACACTAACATAAGCCAATCTATGTTTTGACGCATCATTATAGACCTAAAACCCACCTAATCCCAATGGTAGATTCAAAATTGATGATTTAAACAAATGTTGCTTTAATTCCTCAAATGTTTCCTCACATGCATCATACCTCTAAAACTTGGTAGTCTTTTTAAGAAGGTTCATTAAAGGACAAGATACCTTCGAGAAATCTAAGAAAAAACATATGTATTACCTCGCAAACTAAAAAATTATAAACCTCAAGGATACCAGTGGTTTCCTTACACTCTGTGATTACAACAACATTTGTCGAATCCACAACGACTCCTCTGCTTGACAACAAATAACCTAAGAATGCAACCTCCTAAAGCTAAAATTCACACTTAGAGAGTTTGACATATAACCTATGACCTCTAAGAAGTGATAATATAGTGCAAAGACGCTACTCATGCTCCTCTCCACTCATAAAAATATAAAGTTTTCATCTATGAATACCACCACAAACTTGTTAAGAAATGACTAAAAGATCCTCGTCATCAAGTCTATAAATACTGAAGGTGCATTGGTGAGCCCAAAATGTATCATTTTGAACTCATAGTGCTTGTGCCATCTCATGAAGTCCTTTTGTCTTCATGATGACCACCTCACCAATACGTAGCTGATGATGCCCTAACCTCAAGCCAATCTTTGAGAAAATTTAAGTACCTAGAAGATAGCTAAATAAATCATCAATCCTTTAGAGCAAATATCGATACTTCACCATTAGTTGGTTCAAACTCAAATATGCTATACATAAATAAAGAATCTCATCCTTCTTCTTCATGAAGAGAATTGATGCTCCCAATGGTGTGACACACTCAGAAGGACATACCCATGAGCCACTAACTCCTTTATTTGAGACTTTAGCTCTCGCAATTCTACTGGTGCCATATGTTAGGGTGGCTTCAAAGCTTGCTAGATCCCCCGGTACTAACTTGATGGTGAAGTCTATCTCACATATTAATGGTATACCCCATATCTCCTTTGGAAACACATCAGAAAAGTCTTGAGCAACCAAAATATCCTATAGCGACGACACGTCTTTATTTATCTCCTAAACTCCACATATATACATAGGGTAACCTCTCTAAACCAATGAAAACAACATATGGGAAATTACATTCATTATAGGCCTATTCTTGCATTCATTGTAGGAAACCCTAACACCTTAAGGTCCCCACAACACTACACATTCCTAAGTACAATCTATCACCACTTGATATCTCCCTAATATATCGATCCTAAGGATTATATCAAAGTCCCATAGGTTCATCTTAATCAAATCTAATAGAAAGTCTACCTCACCTATCTTTAAGGCCACATCTTAGTATAGTCTAGGGCAATCTAATCTATTATCAAAAGGTAAAATGACAAATACAGAGACACTAGCAAACAAAGATAAAGCAACTTTAGAAACAATAGAGATAGACACAAAGGATAATGATGCACAAAAATCAAACAACACATGAACTAGTAAGGAAAGGATGGTGAACATACTAATAACCACATACATCTATTAATAGGCCTCTACCCGGCGAATGATATTTAGATGCATGCCTATTTATCATCCTTAGAATCCTTAATGATACCCTCAAAATTAGTGATTTTGCCTACCTCCTCCCAGAGGAAATAGGTGAGACCCTTGTGATCCCCCCTTAGCCTCCTTAGGTTGTTGACTAACTAAGGCAGGTGCCCTATACTATTGCTATGTCTGGTAGGTATACTATTGATATGTTTATTGCTAGGGTATAATTAGTTCCTACTACTGGAACTAACTCACTTGACCTTGGCACTCGAAAGACAAATGGACCCATTAACCACAAGTTCAACACTAAATATATATACCTCCATAGTCTTGTCCTAGATGAACTCACCCATAGAAGCAAAAAATAAAATGTCTAAGTGGTCTAGAAGGTATGCTTTATCCACTCGGCTTAGTCGATTGACCCCTATACTAGAAACTTGAATGCTCACTTTCTTGATTATGAATCTGATCCATAGAACCCTGTGTCTTAAGCTTCCTCTTACCCATAATAGAAGCTTTCTTCTACACCATAGTAGCAACAAAGAACCCACTCATACAACATGGCCAATATCTGAAAGACCACAACACCCATCATCCTCCAGATGCTAAAGTGGAGCTCCTACTCAAATTAACAAACTATCATCACATCACTAGTTGCTACGCCTAAATTGAAAATTAGAAACTCCAAAAATTGGGCAAAGTAATCTCGCACTATCAAAGTACATTGTGTCAACTACATGGACTTCTTAATATTATTCCTCTTTAGGCTCTTGGGGTAAAACCTGGTATAAAACATCATCTTAAAGTCCTCCAAGGTATAGGTTTCCCCTCCTAAGTACAATAACCTAGCCACTAGGCATCTACTCATCTTTGAAGGAACTATGCTACAATAATTACCTTTCTAGACCCTCAATAGTTGGCTACTATGAAAGTTCAATTGAAGTCTTGAATCCATTCCTCTAAAATGATTGGATCCTCCTCTTTGGCACAAGTCAGTGGGCGATGACCTTATTTTACAAGTTAGGCATAAATTTTTCATAATACTCATATTACCACCAAATTTGGTTCACATTCCTACAATATTATTATCAACAACATATCTAAACATTAAGGTCTAACTCCTAAGTTTTACAAATACGATAACAACCCTACTTGTGTGAAACTCTAATTTTACAAGTTAGGCATGAATTTCCCATAAAACTCTTGTAGCTACCAAATTTCATAAATATTCCTACAATGTCATTTCTAACAACATATTCAAAAATTAAGGTCTAACTCGTACATTTTACACATGCAATAATGACCCCACCTCTAGAGTTATCATTTCCAATTTAAGTCATTTCCTTATATTATTTAGTTTATACCACTTATAATTACTCTTATTATTCTATATGATATACTTAGTATATTTTAAACCAATTGGAACATTAAAATAACAAAGATTCTATTTTTATCCCATATTGACCAAAATACCCTTAATAGTGCCAAGATGTTCATATTTTCACAAAACCCTACGAATCCCCATATGAATGATTTTCAACCCCCAATACATATCATCATAAACATGCTTAACCAAAAATATGTATGATTCATACATCATTGCCCAATTTGAATTATACCAAGTTACTCGATTTACATATCAAGCTTATCTAATTGAGACACTTTAACACATACTTTCACATATTACTCACATTCCCATTATAAGACACCACATATCATACAACAACATTATCATCAATGACATAATCCATATAATAATACCAAACATGAGATTTCATACAAAGTTATACATTACAAATAAAACTCTAGTCATGACATATGTCCTTGCTGCAAAAGATCTTCGGTCTCTAAGCACGTTGAACCCTAAGACGAATCCTCCAATACCACCAAAACAATCACCTACAAATCAAGAATAACACACTACCATAAATTTGGAGGAATAAACATGGAAATATAAAGTAAATAAGGATGGAAAATAAATCAAAAATGAAGCAAACAAGACTTGGTACAAAAGGAGCTAGTTGCATTAGAAGGTGGTGCAACAAAGGGGTGGTTGTGGGGATGTCACGTTGCTATAGGGGTGGTTGTGTGGGAGTGTCATGTATCTATGGAGGGGTGGTGTGAGGTGTCGATGAATCAAGTGGAGGATGGTGTTTTATGGCGATGAAAAGAAGGATAGGTTACATTGGGTGGTGTTATGGTTGTAGGGTGTGTTGCATTGGTTGTGGTGTATTTGGAGTACTTTTTTCATGTGAAAGTGATGCAAGGGGATTAAATGTGGGCTTGTGATGACAATGGGGTAGGTGTTGCATGAAAATGTTATGTAGCTAAGGTTGGTATGGCTTGAGAAGGATGTTGCATAAAGCATTGGTGTAAATGAGAGGTGTATTATGTGAGGATGACATGCAAGAGGGCTTGAGTAATGTGAGGTAATGGAATAGTTGAGGGTGGTGCAACGTGATGTTGTATATGCTTTACACAACTTCTGTAACACCCCCAGTTTTTGAACTAGAAAATTTTATTTTTAAGATAATGTAAAAGCGTTTGAAAAACAAAACTAGAGAATGTTACCACCACATCAACCATGAGAGAGGTGTGATCGTTACCTAATCCATGCTTGGTGTGTGTTTGTGCATGCTAGTGCCCATTTAGTCAAAAGAATTAGCAGAGTGCTTTAAATTGGTGAACACAACACAACTCATACAAGTATACATAGTCGTCCCAAGTAGTAAAGAGGTAAAAGGATGTCGATCCCACAGGGACTAAGAAGAGTGAATTATGCTTGCTAAACTTGAGTATCCTATGAATCTACTGATATAGCAAATGCTAATGCGGTGATTTTAATAGTATAAGAAATAGTTGAGTACATAGGAAGTTAATAGATTCAATGCAAGACAGGTGTGAGGGAAATCAAGAGGAAGAGTCAGGAGAGTAGAGATTCTAGCTCTCGGGTGTGCACCCTATGACAATTTAAAGCATATTGAGCTCGATGGACATTAATCCTCCTAACCTTACTAGGTTTCACTCAATGTTGAAATATATTCTCAGGCTATCTCCATCACGATACATGGGCCCTGGCAATGTCATGCAATAAGGGTTGAAGGATTAATGATAAGGTTTCTTCACCTCTAGGTGCTAACCCTATCACCTTCTTGTCAGAGTAGGTTCTACACACTATCTAGCTGATGTAGCATTTGGTCAGGTGCCTAATACGACCAATATTCAACACTCAGACATTTTTAGCTTAACAAAATGAAATATCATTACGAACAACAAGACTAGAAATGTCAAGATTACAGAAACAAGGCTATCAACCCTTCCTTTCACCAGAAGTTAGCTGAGACTAAAATTCTTCCAGCCAACATAAAATAAAAAAGAGAAAGAAGGGAATGAATAGGGAGATCATGGTATTTCCAACCCCTATATATCCTAATCACTCCTTCTTTTTCTTCTATCAATGAGCTCTACTGGGACTCTCCCCTTTCTTCCCTTACTTCACTACTCTTCCATCGTCATTGTTATTTTCCTCTCTTTATGGAATCCCTAATTTTCTTCTTTTCTGATTGAAGGATACCTTCTCCCTTTGTGTTGTTTTACTTATACTCTTCTGCATGGGGTATTTATAGTTTGCATCCATGCAGATTGGATAAAGATTCCCTAACTCTACAATGGTTGATTGTACAAAAATGTCAGGTGGTTGTTCCCTATTGTCAGGTGGTAGTCTCCTGTAGTGGTCCCCAAATGAATGCTACTAGATTCAGAAAATGCGTGTGTGCTGCTTTTTGTCGGCATGCATACTTGTGATGGTGACCTAGGCATCAACTCCTATGGTCTTGATAGGGTAAGAGATGCTCTAAGACATTAAGGAGTCACCATTCCTACATATATCTCGAAAGTAGTTGAGTGAACACAATTAGCCTATGAGAAATCTTAAAAGTGGGGAATGTTGCAATTTCATAAAACAAGGGAGCTATTTTCATATTAAACTCATGCAATTCATGCGAGATCTCAAAAGGTGTAAAAAATCACATAGAACCATACCCTATGACTCTCGTATGTGAAAAAATCATTAAATAAATGATGTTTGCATGGTCGTTTGAGTAGCTCAAATCCATTCATATCACTTCCCCCAAACTTAAACTATTTCTCACCTTGAGCAATATTATGACATTAAAGGATACATATGAGTAAATTAAGGTAGCAATTCATAGCCTTTATCTATGTTGAGCTTTTGGTTCGATTGAGAACTGCCTGCAAGTGTGTAGAGGTATTAAAAGAGTTAGCCGCATGTGTTGTGCAGGGGAGGAAATTTTCTATTGATTTTTCTTTAGGTCATTCCAATAGACTAATAAGGGCAATCAAGGCACTTATGAATTGCAACATCCTTTCCACTAGATTTTTTTTCCAGCTCAATGAAATATGGTTTCCTCATATGGGTGGGGTCTTTTGAGAGAGTACATCTAGGTCTTAGACAGGTAGCCCCGATTACTCCACCCTAACACCTATTCTAGAAATGTTCAAGCAAGCTTATCACCCTACTAAATAGTTTGACACAAGTGCACATCTCATGCAAGTGCCCCTGGTTACTAGGTGTTTCAGGTATTGAAGCTCCCTTTTCATTAGTTAATGTGCTAGCATAGGCTCTTACTAATTGTTAGGGTGAATTCCCCGAAAATTATCAAATTGTACTTCTAATATGGTGTTTATGGTATGTCATAGTGAATGTGTCTTTCTCCTTAGTGCAAAGTTAGGTGGGGACTAAAGATATTCCTTAATTTATAGTGCTTAAAGTGTTTCCGTGCTTAAAGTTATAATAATCCATATTTTCATAAGGCAACAAAAAAATAGGTGCACCCACAAAACCCATATGAACTACAAGGCCTTGAATTAGCTTACTTATTTCACCTTTAGGTTAATTTAAGCCAAAAAGCTCTTTCCATATTCATGTGTGCACAAGGTTCATAGTAGAGATAAATATGCAGTTCATATGAAGATTGACAAGAAGAGTAGTAGGGCTACCTTTTTTGCTGAGATTTTTCCTATTAGTTAGCCTAAAAACAAAGAAATATGTAAAAAGAAGGTATGAAAAATAACTAAGATCAAACAGAGCATTAAGATCGATTGATATAACAACTAAAATAGGCCCTCCCATGGATAAAAGTTGACAATGGACTCACTATCAGGGGTAGGAGGGTAGGATAACTATGAGATAATAATAATAATAATAATAATAATAATAATAATAATAATAATAATAAGATAGTGTGGCCATATGGCCCATATCCAACAAAAGATAAAATAAAAAAAAAGGAAAAATATCTATTAAACAACCGGCTCTAGGGAAACAGGAAAAAAATAAAATGGATTTGGATGGGGATGGCTTCCTAGGGGGTTGTTGATGGGGTAATAGTAGTGGTAATGTTGTCTGAGTCTTCTCTTTTAGAGTTGTTTGGGTTGTCTTGTACTAGGGGGTTAGCTTGGGTATCACTCATACCTTTTCCTTCCAAAGTGGGGATCGAATTCACCTTAATGTGTTGCGTGCATGCAAATGTGCTCAAATTACCTTCCTCCACCAACTCTTTTGAGCATCCCAATAAGTCCTCCTCCAAAGGCACAAATGATACCTTCATCCCTAGCCGAACCCGATAAATCAATTAGTCCTACAAATTCTAATGCGGCCAATAGTTTTGTAACAATGGTGATGATCTCCTCCTTTCCTCATTGTAATATGTCCATATTGTCCCTCAACGCTTGTACCTTTGCCTCTAGCCTTACTTGATGTTGCGCAGGATGCGGTGATGGTAATTTGGCTTTGGGTGCTAGTAGGGGGCTTCAAAAAATCAATTGATGAAAATTTGGTTAATGGAATGTGGGCTGGTAACCATTCCCTCCATAGGCTCTAAAGGTACTATGACCCTAACACAAAGGTCAATAACTAAGGCCGGGTAAAAGATGGGACCTTGTTGCTTGGTGGCCACTAGCTCCAACTGGTCTTGAATGATTCTGGCCACATTGATTATGTGCTTAGTTAGTACACAATAGAGCACGATCATGCACTCGAAGAAAATTGACCTATCATGGGTTGTTGGTAGTAACCGGCTTCTCAAGAAAGGGTACTAGACTTTAGCTTGAAGGATGAGTTGTGAGCGGTTTCAGTGGCATGTGCCATTGGTGTTAACCTGCCACTAGGTGCCTAGCTTGGTTAAAATATTGAGGATATTAATTGCACTCTCTATGGTGTGATTGTCAAGCAGCTCGAAGTATTCATCTATATTAAACAAAGGGAGACCGTAGAGACTATTAATGTTTGTGGAGATATAGGAAACTAGCTTCCTATGGACATAAGTTGTTTTGGTTTTCCATTTGGTATCATGGTTGGAGTAAAACTCTAGAACTACTAGAGGTGAAAATTCTTGGGAGTTCTAACAAAAGGCAGCCCATTTATGGTGGTTTATAGGGTCGATAAGGTATGAGGGTATATCAGGTAGGGTAAAGTGTCACTTGAAATAAAAATCTATGTTGACTAACTTGCTGAAATTTTCTTGGGCAGCTTTGAATTAAAAATGGCGAGGGAATTTGCTGAGCATTTTAAACGATTGGATGGGGGAGTAGAAGAAATAGTTTCCTCATCATCCTATGTAGAGAAGAAGTCATTCGAGGTGGCGGGTGAAGCTGGGCATTTCTTGGATGTGGTTGGTCTTTTTTATTTCTATGGAGGTATGGTCACTGCCTTCGCTATTGAGTAGGTAGTTCTTCAAGGAATTTTTGGGTTTGACACAAAGGGTGAGGATGATATGGGTACATTGATACATGGTGGTGTCTTATCCTGTGAGGTGGTGGTAATGGAGGTTTCAGCTTAATTAGGTGAGAGGGCGAGGTAGTCATTGATGAAATGCTCTTCATGTAGTGAGAGGCTTTGTAGGACCTTCTTCAACATTGGGAAAAGTGAAGGCTACATTAGGTTGATGGAAATTGGCAGGTGTGAGGTGTTTTATAAGGCAATATAGGGGAATGGGTGGGATTTTGAAAAAGACACACACTGGACACGCGGGACATATCTGGGGGTTGCAACATGATCATACAAGCCCTCTGTATATCCGCCTGACATTTGATTTACCAAATCATCCTATAAGATTATAATCATTAGCTGTCCTTGTCCTCATGAAGCATGGAGCATGCCTTCTACTCTCCATTCACCTTCTCGATAGCCTGGTCATTTACTGCACTGAGAAGGTACATGTATAACAACATCTGTTTTCAAGAAAGAGCCAAAATAAGACAAAACCAAACAAGGCATATAGAGTACAAGAGAAGAAAAAAAAAATTGATTACATATGCTGCCTCCTATGAGCGTTTAGTTTAGTGTCCTCATCTTGACAACTTATTATAACCCTATGAAGTTTGTAAGGAGAGTGTTTAAACCTCCTTATTAAGATTTTCAACTTTATAGGGTTTGACTCGGTGACAATCAACCTTAAATGTTGCTGCTATTTTTTGGTTCTTGAGTTCCACTGCCTTGTAAGGATACATTTGAGGAATCTCATAGGATCCTGACCATCTTGACTTTAGCTTCCCTGGGAAAAACTTCAGCCTTAAGTTATAGAGCAAACTAACTACCTAGGGTACAACTCTTTTGGCTTCTAGTGCTGGTCATGAAATTTCTTTATCTTTTCTTTGTACAACCATGCACTGTATAATGCATTTCTAAGCTCTTTTAGCTTGTTCAATTATAATTTTTGAGCTCCCCCTATGACAGCTAGATCCAGGTTAACAACTTTGAGAGCCCAATATGATTTATGCTCTAGCTCAATGGGTAGGTGGCAAGTCTTTCCAAACACAATGAGGTAGGGTGACATTCCCAGGGGCATTTTAAATGTTGTTTTGTATGCCTATAATGCATCATTTAGACTGATCAACCGGTCTTTCCTACTAGGGTTGACCACTTTATTCAATATTCTTTTAATTTCTCTATTATACAACCTAGCTTGATCATTTGACTGTGGGTGATAGGCTGTGGCTATCCTATGATGGATTCCATATTTCTACATGTGTTGTTGAAATAACTTGTTGCAAAAATGAGTACCACCATCACTAATAATTGCCTTGGGGGTCCCAAACCATGTGATAATATTTTGCTGCAAGAAACGAATCACCACCCTTGCATCATTGGTTAGTAGTGCGGTGGCCTCTATCCATTTGGAGATATAGTCCACTACTACCAAAATGTACTCGTTACCGAAGGAAGCTGGAAATGGGCCCATGAAATCGATGCTCCATACATCAAATAGTTTAACTTCCAAGATTCCTATTTGAGGCATCTCATTTTTGGTTGAGATGTTTCCGGTGCATTGACATTATTCGCATTTCTAGACCTCCTCCCCAACATCTCTAAATATTGAGGGTCAATATAATCCACTTTGCAAGACCTCAACTACAATCCTTATTCCTCCAAAATGACCTCCATAGGCTACGTGGTGGCAGGCGACTAAGATTTCCTTGGCCTCCTCCTCACTTACGCACCTTCGCATAAGTCCATTAGCACACTACCACGACAAAAATGGTTTATCCTAGTAGTAGTACTTAAGCTTATGGAAGAAATTTTTCAATTGTTGGTAAGATTTGTCAAGGGGAGGTATCTTGCATGCCAAGTAGTTAGGTATATCCATGTACCAGGGTGGATGACCATGCTTGACCTTCAGAAGTTGTTTGTTGGGAAAGTCCTCTTTTATCCAGACTTGTTTTTGTTCCTTCATGTACCCTTCTAGTTTGGAAAGATGATCTACAATCTGATTATCCTTCCCCTGAAAGGTTCTTGATCTCGACGTCAAATTCCTACAAAAGCAAGATCCATCTTAGCAATCTAGGTTAGACACTTTTTTAGCAAGTAAATAATAAATAGTTGCATGGTCAATGAATATAACCACTTTACTTCCTAGGATATACAATTAGAACTTATCAAAAAGCAAATACTATTACTAGTAACTCTTTTTTTGGTGACCTTGTAATTTAATTAGGTTTCATGAAGCATTTTACTAGCGTAGTAGATGCTATAGAATAACTTGTTCTTCTGTTTTCCTAGGATTTCTCCTATCACGTAATCACTTGTATCACACATTAATTTAAAGGAGAGAGTCTGATCTGGTCCTACAATAATAGGGGCTTCAATGAGTGCTAGTTTTGTTTTCTCAAAGACTACCTTATAATACTGTTTGAACTCAAAATTTTTGTCCTATTACAACATTTGGGAAAGGGGTTTAGCAATTTTGGATAAGTCCTTTATGAATATTTGGTAAAATTTAGCATATTCGAGGAAACTTCTCATACCCCTAACAGTGGTGGGAGGAGGTAATGCTTTGATAATCTCCACCTTCAACCTATCAATCTCTAGTCCTTGTTGAGAGACTTTGTGACCTAACACAACACCTTCTTTGACCATGAAGTGAATTTTTTCCCAGTTAAAAGCCAAGTTTGTCTCTTTACATCTCACCAACACTCATTCTAATTTTGTTAGTGTAATACCTCAAAAATTTATAATTGAAAATTTTCATTTGTTATGGAAAACCATGTACTAAAATGGGAGGTTGCTACCGTCGTAATTGGTACAAGATTGACCCCTATCCAATCTTATACTAACCACAAGGCTAAAGGTACTAAAATTATTAACATGAATAATCAATAAAAATCATAATAGTTCAACATTCATAAATAAAACTGGAGTACGTAAATGCCGGTGCTAATACTGAACAAAAATTAAGTACAAACAACACCCACTATGTGGAAAATAAAAACAATAAGAGAATAGAAAACAATAAGTCTAGAGAACACCCTCTCAAACCCCACACCAGGTACATCAGATCATCACTCAGTCTTGCCCAAGGCATCATACACATTGAAATCATCATAGGCATTTTCTCCTACCTGCATAAACTCAGGAGGGCCCACTACTCGTGGGAATACGCGACATCCATGAAAGGGGTGATCAATATAGTACGTACTGAGTAAGGTAACCATATGGCTAAGATAGAGCATAACATGAAAAAGGTAGATAATACATGTAATAAGTCATTCAGATTAATCACCATTCTCAGAATTTAGGCTATTAATTACATCTTTACACATCACTTGAGTTATATTCACGTGAGTATGGGAACCCCAATATTATAGCCGGTAGATCAGAATATACTCCAAGGCAGGATGCTCTTAGCCACTATTATTTGTTGGTGGATCAGTCTCTAGGGTAAAATGCTCCTGGCCACTATTCATGTCGGTAGATCAGTCTGACCCTGACTCACATGGTGTTCCACTATAAGTGATTAGTATTTTTTTTCCATGATTTGTTATCATTCAAGCTTTGGTTTCTTAATTTCTGGGACCATCACTATTATAGCTGGTGGATTGGAATATACTCCAGGGCAGAATGTACCTAGCCACTATTATTCGCTGGTGGATAAGTCTTTGGGGCAAAATACACCTGGCCACTACTCATATCGGTGGATCGGTTTGGGCTCGGCTCAATAGTCATTCACTTTAAATGGTTATTATTGTATTTGTGTCTTATTCAATAAGTAACTCCCAACCAGACATACATGCCCCCAATAGACTTCCCTGACTCATTCTCACTCTTCCACCCTAGACTCCCTGAATAATCCTATTCTATAACTTGGGGCCTCTACACTCCCCAAGACTCCACGACCTCCTTTTCATCTTCCACCCCACTTACCATGAATCAAAAAGCCTCCACACAAGTGGGTTAAGGCCCACTTTCCATTTCTCCACCTAGATTCACTATTGCATATTAGGGGTTTCCCTTGAAACCCTAACTCTAGTATATGTGGCCCTAGCATCTATTTTTCCTATATAGCTCATACACCCCCATGATTCCACTCAACCAACTCCAAACATCGCAACCCTACTCTTCAACTTCCACATGTGGTAAATAAACCCTATTTGGTCACCCTAAAACCCTAATATACCTCTTTTCCCTTTAGACACAAAAGCCACCCTACTTTTCACTTAACTCTCACCCTTCATATGGATCACTCCTAAACACAACCCAAAATCCAACCAACCTCTATAAATTCTCTCATAACACCTCTATACTTACGGTTTCCCCCTAAAAACCCTAGTTAGGCTCCTATGTATACTTCTACCAACCCATGTACTATCTCTTTCCCAAATACTCCAACTCCCTATGTTTAAACCTCAAACTAAATTTTCCCACATAAAGATTTCCCCCATGTAAGAACTAACCACCCCATGCAAGACTTACACTTCCCCTGCAAGATTTTACTCTAACCCTTCATTTTATTATTTTCTTCCTTTATTTTATTACCCATATGTCACAATACACTTGGGATTTTTCCACTTTTTCTCACTCACTCCACCCTCTTTATTTCTTTTAGATCTCAACAACCACTCAAGTCCATCTAAGGCCTCTAAGCATGCATGTCATACCATAATAACCATACACAAGAGCATATCATACATAACAAGTCATATCACCCATATTACACATATTTTAAATCATACACCACCTACCTTATCTCTTTACAAACCAAGCTACACAACACACATATTTAGTCCACTTTCACATATAAATACACGACACATGTCATTACACCCATAAGCATAGAAATCATAGCAAACCAAAGCTTTATCCATATCCTTACCCAATAGGACACTAGGCTTGGAGCATGAATCCTATGCCTCCTCACAAGAAGGGTTTGGTTCACAACCTATAAGAAATGGAACACTAATTATTTAGCCTTCTTCTTACTCCTTTTTCCTTTTCCTTTTATTTCCCTGACTAAATATTAGTAGTAGTAGTAGTAGTAAGGTTAATAATAGCAAAATATTTAAAATAAAATATACTAAATAAGTATAATGGTTAAGGGCACAACTAGAGATAGAAGTAGGTAAGGGTGTTGGCAGCGTCGGTGGTGATGGAAAAGAAGAGGTTTTGGGGTTAGAAAAGAGGAGGGAAGCTAGGTTTTTTTGGGTGGTAGGGTTTCTGGGTTAGAGGGGGTGGTGGTGGTGTCTCACGACTACAGCGTAGGTGGTGATTGTGGTGGCTGCTGAGAGGGAAGGAGAGAAAAGGAGGAGAAATGAGGGGAAAGAAAGGGGAAATGGTGGTGTGGGAAGGTAGAGGTAGGTTTTTTGAGCAAAAAGGGAGATAGTGGAGGTGGTGGTTACTACGATGTTAGCGGCATGGGGCATCTTAGGTGGCGGAGAAGGGTGTAAAAGGGTAGCTCAAGCTACCCACTTTGAACAAGTGGAAAGAGAAGAGGAAGGGAATTTAGGGGAAAGGGAAGGTCCCTTTCGGTGGTGGGTGGTGTAGGGAAGAGGAAGGGGGTATGGCGACGGTGGTACGACGCAACGACAATGGTGGTGGTGATTGAAGAGGCAATGCGATGAGGGTTGAGAGTGATTTTGAATGGCAAAAAAAAGGGAGAATTGAGGTGCAGGGGGTATATATAGGAGAGATGGTTAGGGGAAGTGGAAAAAGGAAGGAAGAAGACAAGAGGAGGGGGTGGTTGGCTGCCGACCAACGTAGCTCGCATGGCCAGGGGCTAGGGCAAGGATTTTGGTAGGGTTCTAAGGGGTTAGGTGGGGGTGTTGGGGTCATAGGAGGGAGGGGACCAGTACAAGACAATTCTAGTTGCACACCCTATAGGTCAGGATGAGTAGAGGGTGACGAGAGAGAGAGAGAGAGAGAAATAGGGTTGTGAAGTAGCCATGTCCACTAAGCTGATCAGGGGAAGGTTGAAGATAGGAGCAGAAAGGGGAGAAAGAAAGAAAAAGAGGGAGAAAAGGGGGAAAGAGGAGGGACTACGTGGGTAGGGTGTTGGACCATGCGAGGGTAACGAAAAAAGAAGAAGGGAGAGTGGGTTGAGGGAAGGAAAGGAAGTGAGATGAGGGGAAGAAGGGGATTAGGCCACGTTGGGTGAGGCCTAGTCTGGTGAGGAAGGGAGAAGAAAAGAAAAAAAAAGGAGGAAAGGAAAAAGAAAAGGAAGAAAAGGAAGAAAGGAAAAAGAAAAGGAAGAAAAGGAAAAGAAGAAAAGTGAGGCGGCTTGGATTTTTTTTTAGAATTTTAGGAATAATACAATTAGTAATAATAAATAAATAATTTTTTCATTAATTTAGAAATTATTAATATAATTTACTTAAAATTTATTTTAGTTTAGTGAATAATTCTAACCTCCATTAATTTGATCCCTACATTATTTTTCTTCTCTTTTTAGCCATTATTATTATTATTATTATTATTATTATTATTATTATTATTATTATTATTATTATTATTATTATTATATCATTATTTTATTGAAAATGGTATATTTAAGTAAACATTACGTAATAATTCTTATTTTATTTTTAATTCCTAAAATAGGATTTTGGGGTATTATAGTTAGGCACTCTTCAAAACTATACCCAAAAATGGAAAAGTTATCCATAAAATTTCTACTATATCCTATACCAAGTCAGTTAAAATAGCCATCATGCACCACTGAAAAGTTGCATGTACATTGCACAAACTAAAAGTCATCCTCCAAAAAGAAAAGATGCCATAAGGGCAAGTGAAAGTGGTCTTATATTGGTCATCGGATGCAATGGCTATTTGGTTGTATCTTGAATATCCATTCAAGAAGCAATAAAAGGTGCTTCTTGCCAATCTATCTAACATCTAGTCAATAAAAGGGAGGGTAAAATGGTCTTTTTGGGTGGCCTTGTTGAGTTTTCTATAATCCATACAAATGTGCCACTATGTGACTATGCGAGTTATGATCAAATTATTTTTAGAATTGTGAACAACAGTCATACGTCCTTTTTTGGAGACGCATAAGATAGAACTTACTTAGTTGCTGTTAGAAATTGGATAGAGGATACCTGTGTCAAGCCACTTAATGATTTCCTTCTTCACCACCTCCTTCATCACTGGATTGAGCCATCTCTACTATTTTATCGATGAACTGGATGGATCCTCTAGCATAACCTTTTGAATGCATATCATCAAAATGATTTCATGAATGTAAGCTATGGTCCATCCCACTACATTTTGGGCCTCTGTAGTATTTGAACTAGCTACTCCTACTGAGATTTAGATAAGGCTGATGAAATAATAACTGGTAGGGTGTGCTTCTTACCTAAGTAAGCATACTTCAGGTGGGTTGGAATTAGCTTTAGTTCTAGTGTGGGAGGCTCCACAATTGAAGGTTTACTTGGTTGTATCTCTCTTTGGTTTAATCCTAGATGTTCTTGAGGTGTTGAGTGATCTATCTAGCTACATATTGCCTAATTTTCATAATGCTCCTTAGGAAAATTTTTAGGGTAGCTACACTCAAGATGGTCTACATCAAACAATTTGGATTCTTCATGAAATGTTCCTATAAGGAACTCATCACAGATAGTTAAATCAATAATACCAACTAGCGAACATTCATCCAGATCCTCTTCAGGTAGCTTCATAGAGTTGAAGACATTGAACATGATATACTCCTCATTAACCCTCATCGTCTCCTTTCTATACATCAATGAAGGTCTTACTAGTGGCCAAGAAAGGTCTTCCCAAAATAATAGGGACCTCCTTGTTGGCCTCGTGGTTAAGGATGACAAAGTCTACTGGGAAGATAAACCTATCCACCTCTACAAGCACATCTTTGATCTTTCCCTCAGGGTTAACATATGATTGATTAGCAAGTTGTAGTGTGATTATGGCTGACAGTACTTCCCCAATACCTAATTTCCTGAAAATGGACATAGGAATTAAGTTGATACTAGCACTAAGGTCGCAAAGGGCCTTACCATAATACTTGTCACCTATAGAGCAGGGAATGGTGAAGCTACCAGGGTCTTGTAACTTTCTAGGTATCTTTTGTTGACAATTAAGCTACATCCTTGGGTTAGAGCTACCATTTAGTATTCACAAAGCCTTAATTTCCGTGTTAAAATATCTTTTAAAAAATTTGCATAGTTTGACATTTGTTGGAGGTCTTTCACCAATAGGATGTTCATATGCAAGTGGTGAAGAATTTCAAGGAATTATCAAACTACCTATCTTGTTGCTACTGCTTGAGTCTCTGAGGAAATGGTGGTGATGGAGTAAAAGGTTTAATGTTGGTATTCGATGGTGGTTTGCTACTTTTTGGTGGCTTTGGTAGGGGAATAATGTTGTTTTCTGAGTCATGGATGGGGTTAATCTATAAGTGGGAGGGTGTGTAGGTCAACTTTTTCTCAATGGGTTTTGCTTTGCTGTCATGATTATCAGGGTGAGGTATTTCTTTAGCTTTGTCCTTTTAGTAAGGAGGTTTAATTTTTTTACCCTATCTAAGGGTAATGGCCTTACACTTCTCCTTTCTCCTAGGGTTCTCAGTGTCACTAGGTAGAGTGCCATGAGATTTGCTACTCAGGGTTGTAGCTATCTACCCTATTTATGTCTCTGAGGTTCTTAGGGAGGTGGTGTTGATTTGTATTGTTGCATCTATTTTCACCATAAATTCTTTTGATAGAGTTTCTAATGAGTTGGGGTTATTATTTTGGGTAGGTGGTTGGTGAGTTTGTGATTGTGGAAGATGCTGGTGTTGAGGTTGGTAGTAGAGCTGCTGGTTATAATGGTTGGCTAGGTTTTACATGCTGTTTTGGTTAGACCATGAGAAGTTTGGATGTTATGTCCAGGTGGGGTTGTATTGATTGTCATAAGGCTATTGAGAGTTCCTATCCTAGTTTCCTATGTAATTCACTGGACACTGGATTCGCTAGACACTGTTTGAACAAATGACGTTCTCCACAATATACACATGATACTATAGTTGGTGACATAGTGGATTATTCTTCTCCTCTTTGCACCTGTGAGTTAGTGGGAGAAATATTTTTCAATAGATTGGCCATAGACGATACCTCAGCTCATAGGGCTATGATGGCGTCGACTTCGAATGCTCCTGTTTCTCACACCTTATGAACAGTCATGGAACTACCCCACTATTGGTTGTTGTATGCTATGGTCTCAATAATCTCATAAGCCTGGTCATAACTTTTACTTCGTAGGGCACCATTAGCTGAGGCATCCACCAAGTTCTGTGTTTATGGGTTAAGTCCATGGTAAAATGTGTCTATTTGTAACTAGTGCTGTATTCCATGGTTGGGACATTTTCTTAACAGTATTTTAATTTCTTACATGCATCATGGAGTGTCTCGTCTTCCTCTTGCAAGAATATAGTGATGTTATGCCTAAGTTTGGAATTTTTATTGGGAGGGAAGTATTGCATGAGGAAATTCTAAACTAAGTCATCCTAGGAAGTTATTAAACCGGTTGGTAGGGAAGTCAGCCACTCCCTAGCATGATCTATCAAGGAATAGGGGGATAACTTAAGTCATAGGGATATTTCTGGAACTCCTTGAATCTTAAAGGTATCACTAACTTCCATGAATGCTCTCAAGTGTAGATGTGGATCTTCAGTATGTTGGCCACTAAATTACCATATTATTTGTAACATGTGGAACATGATAGGTTTAAGCTCGAAATTAGGGGCTTGAAATTTAGGATGAGCAATGGTAGGGTTCAGATGATCCTGGTCTGGCACATCATAGTCCCTAATAGCTCGGTTTTAGTCATCTCCTAAAGTTGGGGTTTACATTCCCACAGGATTTATATTGATGCGCAGGGGTAAGATCATAGGTAATCCTTCCCTTTGGTTGGGTTATGGAACAGGTAACCCATTGTTACCATTTTTTAGGCTGATTTTAACCCCAAATGACTCATATTACCAAAACCTTTTGATGTTGATCCTTCTTCAGGTTGTTGTTGATGATGCAAGGTTGTTTGAGTTCTACATAGTGTGCACTCTATTTCTAGGTCGATTGGTGCTAAGGTACCCTGATCAGTTCTAGTCATATAAGGGTTAGTCCTTTAAAAGAAACAAACAAATCCAAAATTTTAGAAAATTCTATTGTTAACTATGTATAAGAAAAATTCACAAGATTCTATCCTTTAACATACAATAAAATGAAAAATTCACAAGATACTACTCTTCCATCGTCATTGTTATTTTCTACTCTTTTTGGACTCCCTGATTTTCTTCTTTCCTGATTGAAGGATCCCTTGTCCCTTCTTGTTGGTTTTATGATACTCTTCTATTTGGGGAATTTATAGTGTGCATCCGTGCAGATAGGACCAAGATTCCTTAGCTCTGCAATGGTCGACTACACCTAGATGTTAGGTGATTGTACCATGTTGTTAGCTGGCATTGTCCTATAGTGGTCCCCGAGTGAATGCTACCAGATTCAAAAAATGTGTCGTGCTATTTTTTGTCAGCATGCAGACTTGTGATGGTGACCTGAACATCAAATCATGTGGTCTTGATAAGGTAAGAGATACTCTGAGACATTGGGAAGTCGTCATTCCAACATATATCTTAAAAGTAGCTGAGTGAACACAATTAGCCTATGAGCAGTCATACAAGTGGGGAATGCTGTGAGTTCATAGAATAATGGAGCTATTTTTAGATTAAACTCATGTGATTCATGCAAGATCTCACTATGACTCTCTTATGTGAAAAAACCATTAAATAAAGGTTGTTCGTAAGGTTCTTTGATTAGCTCAAATCCACTCATATTAATGCTCATAACATTAATGTGATAATACAAGATAGTAAGGGCTAGAAAAATATTATACATAAAATGAGTATGATAGTTTTACAAAACCAAATATAGGAAACTGAGCCAAGAGTTTAAATAAATAAAAATACAAAATCTAAAAACACTTCTCGCAGTTAGCCTAACTCTTAGGCATAGGCATAAACCTTCAACCCTAAGCTAATGGCCCACATCATCACCTTCAACATACTCTGACCGAGAATCATAACCCTGCAAATCATTATCTGCTCCTTGGACTAGAAGCTAAATCATCACAGTGACTACACAAGTGTAGTATCAGTATGGTGAAGTGCTAGTAAAACATACTACCTTAAATATAGTAGGGCTCATGCAGCACATTGAAGTCAAATAATAAAGTGGTGATATCATAACGGTACAACTCAACACTTAATCTCAAGTAGTAGTGTAACAATACATGCTTGCATGAAAATCATGGAAGTATAGAAATGCAGTAAATATGTCACAATCCATAAAATATAAACCATATTAGAATTCCTCCTTTAGTGACTACACAATTTTTGTTAATAAGATAGTTCATCGACCACACCCATTTCTGTACCATGAAAAAAAAGTCATGGCATCAAAAATATTCATAATGGGATAGCATACCCATCACACAAGGTCAGGATACACTAAAAGGGCTTTCTTTAAGGATACCAGACCCACCACATGTGGTCAAAGTACACCAAGGGAGCTTGTACTAGGATACCTCACCCGCCACACATTGAATGTCTCTACCGCGAGGGATAAAAAGTTGCTATACTACACTCGCCTAATCAATGGACAATATGAAGTACTAGGAGGTTTGTATTGGAATACCTCACCCACATGAGTTGGACACTGATGCCATGTCAGCCTACTAGAGCTAGTAAAAGTTGACCGACCCGACCCAAGCAAAATCCAACCCGATAAAATCTAAAAATTTTAGCACCCTGACCCGACCCAAACCGCAGTTGACCTGACACTGATCCAATAAAAATTAACCTGACATGTACCCAACCTGACCCGATCCCAACCCATGACCCATTATAGACCCGACCCTCTTCGACCCAACCTGACGTTGACCTGACCCAACATTGATATGACCATACATCAAAATCTATTATAATAATAATAAATTACACATATTTTATTATTTTTTTAGGTAAAATGTATGTTGATTTATTAAGAATGAAAAGATAGGAATATACAAAACAGGTCTCAAAACAAAGCAAGAGAAAACATAGAGGTAAAAGAAGTAAACAAGGTAGAATTCTCCTAGTTTAGATTATCTATACATTCCATCAAATGAGTAAAGGATTTGTAGTGTTGGAATCTGTTCATCCTTCCTGCTAAATCTGATGTGATTTATTTCTAGATGAAGCTAGGAGCTTGTGATGCATTTCTGCAGATTCTTTTGTTTCTCTCCTTCTATATGTGATAAATGGTGGTAGCAACTAAGGTACGAATGAATTATTTTCTTACTTTTGGGCCCCTTCCACCTGTATTTGTCCAGTGAACAATGCCTTGCCAATAAGTAATCTATTGGTGACATCCTAGTTTGAACAAAAGGGGCATCTAAACAGATCTAGCAAATGTGCAATCAAAGAATAGATGAGAATGACTCTCGACTGCATCATTGCAAATCACACAAGTGATTTCAATCTACATGCCATAGGCTTGAATTTTATCATGGGTTTGGAGACAACCTAAGAATCTAAGCCATAAAATGAAGGAATGTCTTTTGGGGGAGTATTTATTCCACACAAAGGAGAACGAAGGGACTCTGTCATGGCAAGGTCTAATTATATCATAAGCTTTTGAAATAGAGAACTTTCCATGCTGAGTAATACGTGATAAGTTTGGTTGCTATAGAGTTACATGAGCAATATCCCTAAGCCCTACTAATTTCTTGAGAATCCATGAAGCAGAAGATCTCACCCTAACATCCCAAATATTCATCCCTTTGAGATAGTATGCATGAATCCACTTCACCCACATTAGATCTTTTTTTTTTACAGCTAGATGCCATATTAATTTACAGATTGCAACCCTATTCCACCATAGAAGGTTGATAAGGCCTAAACCCCCTTTCTTTTTTAGGTAAGCACACTACTTCCTAGGATATAAGAGCATGTTCTGGGGCATTAGAAACCCCTCAACATAGACAAGAATGATAGAGAGCATTAACTTATGTGAGAATATGTATTGGCAGAGGGAAAACCATGCTACAAAAAGTCTATAGGCTAAATAGGACAGACTGAATTAGTTGCAGTCTTCCTGTATAGCTAAGTAAGGTAGTGTGCCAGGATCTCATTCTAGAAGTGAATTTGTCAATAAGTGTATGGTAGTGCTACTTAGTAAGGTACCTATCATCAAGGGGTACTCCTAGGTATTTGAAAGTCAATCCCCCTTCAAAAAGAATAAAAAATCTCATCCTTCAGCCATTGAGAACAACCTCCTCCGTAATACACATTACTTTTTGCTGCATTCATGTTGAGACCAGATATGTTGGAGAAATGAATGTAAGTGTTGATAACTATTGAAACTGAATCATGCTTACCATTGCAAAATAAAAGGAGGTCATCCGTGAACATAAGATTAATTATCTTTGGCTTTTTGCATCTAGGGTGAGGAGAAAAGGAAGGATTTGACCATAAGGTTTGGAAAGAACGGTTGAGGTATTCCATAACCAGGACAAAAACATAAGGAGGGAGAGGGTATCCCTATCTCAAACCTCTTTTTTCTAGGAAAGGAGGATGTAAGGCACCATTAAATTTAACGAAGTAGCTTACTATGGATACACAAGCCATGAGGATCCTAACAAAATGGGGTGGAAAATGTAAGGTATAAAGAATCTTTTCAAGGCAATCCCATTTTACAGAGTCATAGGCTTTCTTCATATCTAATTTTACCATGATTCTGGTTTATAAATGCTGCTAATTATAGCCCTTGATGAGTTTTGTAGCAAGGAGGATATTTTCTATAATAGACTTGCCCTTGATAAAAGCTGATTAAGATTCTCCAATCAAAGATGGCATAATAGGTTGGAGCTTGAGGGTAATAATAGTAGCTATAATTTTGTAGAGGGTATTGCAGCAAGGAATAGGATGATAATCACCTAGTGAAGAAGCATTTGGAATTTTGGGAACCAGGTTAAGAGTATTAACATTCAAACCTCTAAGAATAATACCTGTGGTAAAGAAAGCTGGGATTGCCACATATAGATATGTGCCAAGAATATCCCAGGGGAACTTGAAGAGGTGTGAATTATAACCATCAAGGACTGGTGCTTTCCCATTTGCTAAGGAGAATACTGCAGTCTTCACTTCCTCATAGGTAACATGAGCTAACAATGAATGTTGCTGTGTGACTATTACAGTGGCTCCTTTATAGATAATATTAGCATCAAGAGGATAAGTTTCTAAGGATACTGAGCCCAAGAAATGGTGATAGAAGTCTTGGAAGGTTGAAAATATCCCTGTCTAGTCAATGTGTGTAACACCTTCAGAGTCAGTTAAGGAATGAATCTGGTTCCTCATTTTCCTCCCCTTCATAATGGCATGAAAGAATTTAGTGTTGTCATCCCCCAAAGCTGGCCATTAAATTTGTGCTTTTGGCTTATAGAACATTTCCTCACACTTGTCCAAGTGTTTGTACTTTTGGAGTAAATGTTGTTCTTGATGGTGAAGGTTATGGTTTGATAAATTCTAATTCAATTTAAGTTGAACTATCTCTAGGTCCTGCTTGGATTTTTGCACTCGTTTACTAATGTCACTAAACCTACTCTTATTAAATTACCTCAGGGGGTGCTTCAACTGTTTGAGCTTGATCACAATATCCATAAGCTTATTAGTAGGATGTGTTGTGTGCCAATGTGAACTTACTAAAAGAAGGAATTCTTTATCTATAGTCCACATGTCATAGAAGCAGAAGGAAGGGATGCCTTGATGAGTATTCTGATTGATGGAAATTATCATAGCAGAATGGTCAGAAATGAAGGGGGTAAGGAAATGAGCATAGGATCCCTCAAAACAGGTTACCCAATCAGGGTTACAAAGGACCCTATCAAGTTTACACCAAATTCTATCATCTCCCAAATGTTTGTTAGACCAGGTAAAAAATGCCCCTATGTATCTCAAATCAGTGAGTTGTAGCAGGGTTAAACAGCTTCTGAAGTCCTCTATTTCTTGTATGTGTAACTCTCCTTAACTTTTTTCACTTCTATTTAACAACACATTAAAATCTCCACACGGCAACCAAGGGTAATTAATAGAGTGATGGGGATGTAACTAATTCCATAACTCCCTTCTTGATTCTCCAGAATTTGAAGCATAAACTATGGTAAGATAAAACTGAAATTCACCTCCATAGTTCATAATTTTGCGGTAGATACCTTGATCATGGGTGGCTAAAGGTAGGACATTCCAGGCTTGGGGATCCCAACCTAACCACGCATGACCATTATAATGAGAATCATAATTATTAAGCCAACTCCAATGTGCCATGAGTCCTTTGGTGACTTTCCTAACATTGATTTCTTTAACCCTAATTTCAATCAAGCCTAATAGGGTTAATTTATTTCCTTTACACTAGTCTCTCATTGCCTTTTGTTTTTGGGGGTCATTTAGACCCCTTATATTCCAACACCCCACTATCATGAGAGATGAATGTTAAAATCAGACAAAGGGTGCATCAGTCCTATTCCTATTCGACCAGTCACAAGTCTCAATTGAACATCATTCTTAGATTTAGATGGTAAGGGATTACAATAATTAGGGATTACAATAATATAGTAGGTTCTCCTTTATGCACATTAGGGGGTTGATAGGTCAGAGTATGTAAATGATTAGGATTTGTATCGGTGCATACAATATCACTCCAAGAAACACCATAAATTTTGGGTTCTTGTACATCTTAAGACAAATCACCAGAAATATTCTAATTTAGGGTTTGGGCTATTTGTTCAGAATTTTCCAAGATCATATCACTAGGGTTTCGCGGTGAAGATGGTGATTGGGGAAAATATTGAGGCAAAGATTGAGGCTACCTATCTTCAATAGCACTCTGTATCTCAGGGAATGCAGCTGGCTCTAGGATCATAACAGGTGAGACAAATACCGGAGATGAAGGTAGTGTCTGGTGCCGAGGACTCTTCTTCTTCTTCCCCATAACCATGCATGTAGGCCCGTTATTCTTCCTTTTAGTGTATTTTTCGCCCACTTATTATTCATTTAAAGCTTTTAATTTTTTTTATAAATTATACTTATTTTTTATACTTTTACCCTGGACATTCTTACTTATTAATAATATCCTAATAAAATTTTCCACACAAAAATACAACATTAAGAAGTCATAATAATAATTTAATAAACAAGTGACAATTAAGAATAGATTTTTAATTTCATGCTTATATGAAATCAAAATTAGGTTAATAAGTTGGAGAAAGTTTGGTGGTAAAGGTGTATATTAGATAATTTTTTTAATATCTTTTATCTTCTTTGCCTAACTACTTTTATAAGTTCATAACTTGTCAAAATACATATGTCCTACAATATCAAAGGAACTTATACACATAATTATTGATTCATTATATTATATGTTATTACTTATGAAGTAAAATAACATTTTTTTCTCTAATTCCATCATCCATGACATGTATAATAAGTTAACAACTAACAAGTGTCAATATGTTATTCGAATAATTTTGATAAATACTCCATAGTTTTATATAAAATAAAATGAAATATATAAAATAAATTTATCATTTTTAAGTAATCAAATAAATATAATATATGATAAATATCTAATATTTTTACTTGTAAAATTTATAAATCTTTCAAGTAATCAAATATAATAGAGTTAAAACTTATAAATATCTTTATTATTTACCTTTGTAAAAATAAAGCACATATAATATTCTTATTTCGTTTATCTTTACCATATCTTATGATTGTCTCTAATATTTACAATGTAATAATTGATAATTATACATTGTATAGTCATGCTTATGCTTACCTTTATTTTATAAAATGATCTTTTTTAAGTAATCAAATATTTTAAGTAATCAAATAAATATAATATGTGGTAAATATCTAATATTTTTACTTGTAAAATTTATAAATATTTTAAGTAATCAAATATAATATTGTTAAAACTTATAAATATCTTTATTATTTACTTGTAAAAATAAAGCACATATAATATTATTATTTCATTTATCTGTACCAGTAATCTTATAATTGTCTCTAATATTTACAATGTAATAAATAATAATTATACATTGTATAGTTATGTTATGATCACCTTTATTTTATAAAATTATCTTTTGTTAAGTAATTAAATATTTTAAGTAATCAAATAAATCAGAATCAATGATAAATATCTTTGTTAGATTCAACCATGAAATGTTTATTATTATTAAAATATATAAATATCTTTACTATTTACTTTTGAAAATAAAGTGCATCTAATATTCTTAATCCATTTATCTGCAATAGTAATCTTATGATTGTCTATAATATTTACAATATAATAAATGATAATTACCTGGACATGAATTTGACTTAAGCCTTCAAAACTCGACCCGACCCGACTCATCAAGTTAATCTGTAACTACTCAAATCCAACTCGTCAAATTGCATAAAATAACCCAACCCATCAAGTTAACCCGAAACAACTTAGACCCAACTGGACCAACTTGTCATGTTGCACGAAATGACCCAAATGGGCCGAAGCCACCTAGTCATATGAACCAGAAAATGACCCAAAATCAACCTGACCCTACCAGTCAAGTTAAATCAAAATGACCTGAACCCAACCTGACCCGACAAATTAACCCAAAATGACCCGGAACCGAAATGACCCACCTAGAACCGACCCAACCCAAACCAGGCAATGACCCAAACCTAAAATGATGCGACCCAACCCAAAACCGACTCGCAAAAGTCAAATTACCCGAAATGACCTGACCCAATAATGACCCAACCCACTATGACCCGACCCAATTGCCACCTCTATGGCTTGCTACAATATAATCCTACACCTCAAAGATATGTGCATACCCTCTATCGACCGCAACTTGATAGAAAAGGAAATAAGTACCGAGTGAAAAATATAACCATAGGGTGACCTACCCACTAACTCCCCCAGCTACCCCAAGAGATAGAGAAAAAGGCTTGAATAAAATCTTATATCATTATTATGTATTTTCAAGTGATATCACAAATCACAATAAAATCCACACGTAACCAAATAGGTGTTTCCAAGTGACAACACCAAACACCATTAAATTCCATTATTTAACCTAATTGGGTATTTCCAAGTGATTACACCAAACACATCACAAGACATTAAAGCCACCATTTGAGTGTTTCCAAGTGCTAACACCAAACACCTCATAGGGAAAAAAATCCACAATTGGGAATTTATAGATGACACCAAACTTTAACCAAATTCAAGTCCTAAATACCACCATGATGGTTCTTATTAAACTAGGGCAATCATAGTTGACATCAAAATTTAAATGTTGTAAATGCATGGAGGTATCAATAGAAAAGACCCAAGAGAAACACAACAATTTATAATAAACTAGTCAGCTTCTAGCTTGACCAATTGATCTGTCCTTGGGACCAGTTGACTAGTGTGGTCACATTAGACCTGAGCCAAAACAACACCAAATAACAGTAATTGGTGACCTCACCGATCAATTATTCGTGGGAACCAGTCGAATGGTTTGGTCTAATCAGTCGATGGGTCTAACCAAAAACCAACCCATTTTTTCCTAAAGAGAAACAAATTGATGGGTTTGATCAACTGATGGATTGGTCATAGGAACCAATCGACTAGTTTGGTCTAACCAGTTGATGGATCTAAGTAGAGACCAAACCATTTTGGTCAACAGGGAAATCGGTCAATGGGTTTAACCAATTGATCAACTGTTCATTGAAACCAGGCAACTACTTTATCAACCAATCGATTAATTTTGCAACCAAATGATCCAAAACTCCAAACCATTTGACTGCTCGTGCAACTAGTTGATGGGTTTGAAGAACCAACTGACTGGTTTGGGTAAAACATTACCCACACTTGTGATACACACACCAAAATTTACCACACTTTACCATATTAATCTTAGCATGCTTCTATGTCATAATACACATAAAAATACATGATGCACATAGAGAATAATATAGATACATGGTCATGTACATACTCAAATAAATCATGCTTAAATGGCCAACTTATGCATAAAATCAAAGAAATCCAGCAATACTAACTTAGGAAGAATTATACCACATGCTCATATCATAGAATACAAAATTTTTCATTCTCCTAGATATACCAAACACATGGAACCCCAATAAACCACAAAAATCCATTTATGTTAAAGATAAGAATGTCTTACCTTAAAGTAATTATTTTAGCACAAAAGCTCCGACTTAATGGAAATCTAGAAGAACCTCAATTCCTAAGATAATAAAGTTAAAACCAATAAAAATCATCTTTCAAAACTTCATTAAAATCAAAGAAAACTCAAAATAAGAGGAAGAACACAAAACCACCTTTTTCTCAAAAATAGGGTGTCAAAGGAAGAGCTAGAATCTCCAACCTTTCTCACCATTAATTCTTCTTTACTTAAGGAAAAATAGGAGATAACTAAAACTAAGATTAAAGGAAGAAAAAGGAATGTAATGCTTACATAAAGAAGGGATAAACCAAACCAAGTCTTTGTTTTCTCAATAGAGAGGATAAGAGGGAAAATGAAGTTATGTTCAGCACTTAGGGAAATTTTATACAAATAAAAGGGAGAAGAGAGCAAGAACAGAAAGAGGGAAATAAAAATGGATCAAAAATGAAAGGTATAGAGGTAATACTGGGTCAACATTCACAGGGGAAAAGGAGATGAGATCGGTAAAGTTGAGTGTGGGTAACCAAGAAGTGAGGGTTGACATAACGAGGTGGTGGGGGATTGAATACAATCAAAAAGATGATGCATAATGTCAATCTCGCAACCCCAGATGCCAAAAGAGAAAAGAAGAGGTAAGGGAAAAGTGAAAAGGTGAAGTTTGCCTCAAAAGTGCTTTTAGGAAAATTTTACCTAATTAAAATTATGTAATGATTTAAATAATGTGAAGTTTTCATAAAAATTAGAGAAAAATTACAATCAAAATTAGAAATGAATCTAAAATCATAGTGCAACTAGTTGATGGGTTTGGGAAAACTAGTTGATTGGTTTTTTGAGAACAAGAATGTAAATTCCTTAGCACACCAGTCGATCGGTTATGTAAACTAGATGATTGGTACACCTGAAATTCACATTTTTATTAGAATTTCAAACCCACTTCAATACTAAAACTAATTTATTTTATATCAGCATAATTTTAAACACATTTTGAAGGATTTTGGGACGGGTTATTTCTTTTGTATAGGAAAATGGCAGATGAAGATGGACAAAGAACATACAAGATGGGGAGAAAAGAAAAGGAGTATGGGATGAGTTTATCTAAAGAATAAATGATGTAAGGAGTGAACAGAGGATTATATTTGTATGAGTGATAAAGCATACTAGTGAATATTGAGGAGGAGTGCCTGGCATGAGTTGATGGCGCAAATAAGGGGTTAGCATGTGATACATTTGCTTGAGGTAAAAAGCGATGTTGGAGTGAAGCCCCAACCAAAGTCAAGTAAGGAAAAGATTTTATCAGGTATGGAAATGAGTTTATCAGATAAGGAAATGAGTTTTGTAGGTAGAGAAATGAGTTTTTTTTTTATATTGACCAAACTGAGGAGGAAAGATTTGTAGGAAATAAAATAAAGTTATAGGTTAAAGTTAAACTTTTGGATTAAATAGTTAAAGTAAGATAAATATAATGAACCCACATGATTTAGGTTAGGTTAAAATTTAGGATTAATTTATTTAGAAAATATTAGAATATTAAATATCTAAAATTAGGGTTAGGATAAAAATATGAGTGATTTAGGGTTATTGCTAAGATAAATTTAGGGTATGACATTATTTTTCCTCAAGTTCACAAATCAATTTATCTATTGACCTGCACTTTTGCCTCAGGTTGGTTTTTTGATCTTATATTAGATTTAGTTTCATGTGTTAGAGGGATTATAAGTTTTTTTTTTTGAATTTTTAGGTACAAATTGATATATAATAAGATATCCTTTAGTTGGGTGTAATTGGAGTTATAAAGGATAAAGATTTAATCTAAATTATGATTTATATATGTTGATTATGGTTTACTATTCATTAAAGATATACATCATGTGTTCTTCCTTATTATTGATGTTCTTCATGCCAATATTAATGAAATGTAATCATATCTTAATTACCTTGCTAATGACATAAGTATGGTTAACCTAAGATTAATTATGATTATACATAAAATGATCAAATTATCCTTAAAAAGGTAAAATATGAAAAATGTAAATAGTGATAGTCAAACATTAACTTTTGACCTTGACTTGGATCATTAACCATTGAATTTAACTTTAACCTTTCATCCTTTTCTTATGTATATTATTTTTTTCTAAAAATAACTTATGATTGTATTTTGTGAATTCAAACTCAGATTTGTTTTCTATTTTTGCTCATTTGAACCCTAAGTGGTATTTTAAAATTAAAATGATTATTTTAAGGTCGTAACCAATGTATTACTTCCATGCTAGGATGGTATTACCCTTAAAAACTTTTATGAGTTTTGTTTTATCTACAAACATTTGTCTGGATTGCTTGTTATACTATGTTATGATATACCAATGTTATAATAATGTGTAGGGTTTCACTAATATACATCAGTTAGATATGTCATTAAACCAAGTAAGGTGGATGTGGTATTCACTTTGAAAATATCTTAGGTCTAATTTCCATTAATGTGTTGTGTTTCACTAATAAACACCCATTTGATTTGATAATTGAAATTATGTAGTCATATAATGAGTTAAAAATAATATAATGTTAATACATTATCTTTTAGATGAGTGTAATAAATTCCATGTTTGCATCCCTTAGAAGATTTCATGTCATTATCTGTATTAGGCTACTTAAAAGTGCCAACATGTGTGAAATTGATATACAGAACCATGTCATTGTATGAGTTGTGTTTAAAGTGCTCATAGGAGTAGGTTTTACTAAGTAATTAGTCATATTTATATCCTTTGTGGTGTTGTGATGAATCTGGCTAATATGGGAGAGCAGTTAGGATTATTTTATAGTTTATTATTTCTTGTGAATTCTTATATGGAGGAGTGATGGTAGACCATGTGTAAGCTACTGCATTTATTTTCCTCCCATTGTTTTCTTCTATTTATTTTTATGATAGTAAAGTAAATCCTAATGTTTAATGATTCTTTGTTTAAGTTTTAACATATCTCATTTAAAAGAGTTTTCTTTCACTCTATTTCTTTATTAAGTAACTCTTATATCGATCTCTTGTTAGGTTTCAACCACATCCGATCCTTGAGGTATGAGAGTACTTATAACCATGCAATCTTCATGGATTAGGTAATGGTTATACCTTCTTTATGTTAGATGTAGCGGTAACACCCTTCATTACCTATTTTGCTTCTATAAACTCTTTCCCAAAATAACATTTTTGGGCTATGATAATGGGTTTGTTACATATACCTAGGCCAACTTGGCTGGTCAAAAACCCCTTACACATGTAGGCTTCCTAAATTTCCTTTGGTGTGACCATCATAAACATTAATTACTTCTACTAAACAACATGATGATTCAAATTGGTTGTTCTATCATACAACCTCATGCTGAGAAAGCCAAAATTCCTTAACACATTCATAATTATAATCACATCTATGATTGGTAAGTCCATGATGTTTTGTAGAAGGCATTTTTTGATAATATCTAATACACAAGGGATTTGGTGTATCATTTGTTCTAGCTCCATCATTTTCCTAGAAATCTACTCTTGGTTAAACTACGGTGAAGCAACCATAGTGGATGCTCTTGCATAATTAATAAAAGGGTGACTACCATTAGGGGTGTTCAAGAATTGATCCATACTAAAATTTTGGACTGGACTGACCGATTATTCCAGGTTCCATATCGACTTTTGGTACCAAGCTAAAAAATTTCAGTCCTTAACTAATTCCAATCTAGTCTTCTGGTCTAATCCAAAATCTCATTAATAGTTTACCTAAAAAGTAAAAAAAATAATATAAAAAATATATAATTTTCTAATTTTGTCTTGACCAATCTTGGACTAGGAATTGTAGTCTGATCCTAGCTTTAAAAAATTCTGGTCCTTAACCAAGTTCTAGTATGGTTTGAGTCAATCTGGTCTGGTCCAATTTTGGACCGATGCACACCCCTAACTACCATTATTAACAATCAAATTAGTAGGCACCATATCGGTGGGGTAAGTCTAAGGGGTGAGAATTTAAAAATATGGGTTAGGTAGCCTATGGTTTTGAACCTTAGTAGGATCAAATCCATAGTGGTTTCTTACAATTTGGGTGTAGACAACCGCACCCCTACCCATTTTTAAGCCCATTGCCTCTCCTAATCTCTTTTTTCCCTTTCTTCTCCTTTCATCCTACCCCCTATTTTGCACCACTGCCCTACTCCGTCATTGCCACTGCCACACCAACCACTTGTAACGCCTCCTGCCACCTTCTACTCCCACCCTACACCACCACACCACCCCTTGAGCCACCTTACAACCCCCTCTTTCCTCTCCTCTTATTTTTCTCCCTTCTCGGCAACCACCCTGCACCTCCTCCTTCTGCCACCGTCCTACCACTTCCTCTGCCACCCGAGCTACCAAACCACTCCTAACAACCTCCCCTACCACCCCTCACCTCTTTTGGCCGAAACAAACACCCTCATCCCCTCATTTTCCTCCTCCTTTTTCCCTCCTTCTCAGCCACCACCACTTCTACAACCTCCTTCACAGCCACACTACCGCAGCCTCCACCGCCCTTGGCTGCTAATAACCCTTCCTGACCACCACCTACACCCCTGTCTCCACCCTTGCACCCATCCCTTACCCTAACTCTCCCCCACCTACCTTCTTTCCTATCCACAAAACCCTAACCCAAAAACACCCCTCCCCTTCTTTCTTCCACCACCTTCAACCCCTTCCAACCCTTATTTTACATGCAGCTCATGCTTCATAAGCAATGTGAGTTGCTACATTCCTTTAGGTTGATTTGGTTAATGAATTTTAAGGTATAATAATATTTAATTTAAGTGTATCATTAATTAAGTTTTGATAAAGTCTTATGCTTTTGGTTTTTCTATTTCTAATATGATAAATATTTATATTATTTTTAGGTTTTGGTTTTGCTAATCAAAGGTTGAATCTTTAACTGGGATACCGGTAAGGTTTGATTTTTTCGGGAATTAAGATAATCATTAAACCCCACTTAAATGTGTGGATAAACGTATGCTAGCATATTAGGGTTTTAATATGTTATTATGCATGATATATGTTGTTTAGTATAATATATGTAGTTGATTATATTGATTGATAAAAAAGGAAAACATGCTAGTTTATGTACCATGTGTAGAAATAATGCTTAAGGAAGGAGTTTTATTATTAATAAAAATGTTAAGTACTTACCCATGATATGTTATGTTTTTGTGACCATTTATGTACGAATAATGTTATTATAAGCCCTAGCGGCATTTTAGTTAAATGTCTATGTAAGAGTGTGGCCTAATATGTGTAGATAATAATGAGGATTATGATGAATAAATATAGTTGGAGTTATGATGAGAATGGAGCACTAATAGTAATATTTCATGTAGTGATGATGTTTTAGTAAAAGTGGTGTAATAAGGGGAAAATGGTAATTTTGTAAGTAAAATGGCATTATGGTAATTTTTAAGTAAAAGGGTATTGTGGTAATTTTGGAAGTAAAGGGCAAAATGGTAATTTGGTAAGTAAAAGGGTAAAGTGGTAATTATAATAACGGAGAAAGGTAGATTGGTAATTATAATAATGGAGAAAGGTAATTTGATAATTATAAGAATGGAGAAGGGTAAAATGGTAATTATAATAATGAAGAATGGTAATTTGATAATTATAATAATGGAGAAGGGTAAAATGGTAATTATAATAATGGAGAAGGGTATATTGGTAATTATAATAATGGAGAAGGGTAGATTGGTAATTATAATAATGAAGAAAGGTAATTTGATAATTATAAGAATGGAAGAGAAATTTGGTAATTTAACCAACTAAAGGGTAATTTGGTAATTATAATAATGGAGAAGGGCAATTTGGTAATTTAACCAACTAAAAGGCAGTTTGGTAATTATAATAAAGGAGAAGGGTAATTTGGAATCTAACCAACCAACTAGGAAATATGAAAATTGTAACAATTATGAAGGGTGATTGATGACCTAATAAGTGTGGAAGATAACTTGGTAACCTAAACTAAGCAAGAGGTAATTTGGTAAATATGCAACATGGAGGGTAATACGGTAAATTAGCATGTAAAGAAAGGATGACTTAATAATTATACAAGCAAGGGGAAAATCAGTAATTCGTATCTAATATGTCAATGGGATAACAGAGTTTCGTAATAGGACTCAAGTAACACTGAATAGCAAGATAAGTGTATTTGACAATCAGTAAGTATCACGAGAACGAACCCTAAATCGGAATTAGATAAGATAATGATGGCCTTAATGATTCCTCTAACTTACCTTGGATAATGGTACGAATAAGGAGTACATAATGATATAAAAACGATCGAAAGTGAATAAGTATCTGATTGTTGTGCTTTTCATGATCACCTTAATTAAGACACTAATAATTAAAATGAAAGACCTCGAGATAAAAAATGGTGGCTCTTTAGGGGTCACTACCCTAAACACGTGGTTTAGCCCCCGATTATTCTGGTATTTGCTAGTGTGTTTTTGTGCCCCAGCCAAACCCTACATCATACGCTATCTAACTCTATGGACCTACTTAAGGGGTATTCATACTTATGGATTAGGTGTCCTTGTCGGTAGGGTACTGAGTAGTTGTATGTACCAGTACGACCAGGGTACCTTTGCGTGGGTTGATAGTTGAAGGGTATAGAGTAGCTTGTATGCACCAGTATGACTGGTGTATCTTTACGTCCCGGGATCTTGATCTCCCCTTCAAGGCAAATAAATGGAATTGTTGTGATGACTAAAAGGGGACACTAATCGTGAAAGTAAAAGACTAATGAGTCAGGCCCTGTTAAATTATATTACAACTACCGATCCACTGGATATAATAGTGGCTTAAGAGCGTGTTGCCTTAGAAGATGTTTATGAGTACCGATCTACCAGATATAATAGTGGCCTGGAGCATGTTTCTCTAGAAGATGTTTATGAGTACCTATCCATCGAATATAATAGTGGCCTAGGAGCATTTTTCCCTGGAAGATGTTATTTGTATTCCAGTCCACTAACTATAATAGTGGGGGATCCCGAGCTCAATAAATCTAAATTGGATGTGAATAAATCATGGAAAATACATCACTTATAGTGGAAAACCATGTGAGTCGGGGCCAGACTAGTCCACTGGCTAATAATAGTGGCCAAGAGCCTCCTGCCCTAGAGACCGATCCACCGGCAATAGTAGTGGTCAGGAGTGTTATGCCCTGTATGTATTCTTGTCCACTAACTATAATAGTGGGGTTCCCGCACTCACATGGATAAAATCTGAGAGATGATTGAATAATGATGGACAAACGACTTAAGGCCCAAAAGTATTTACTTCACATTATGACCTATTAATATTTGATGGACTTGTTAAGTATGTGAATGTTGTGTATACATATCTTATTATATATGTATATAGTTTTGTATCATTTGTTACATTGCGGGCCTGCTTTTCAATGTGATTTAAATGATTACTCAGTACCATAGTACTAGGGTTCCAATTGTGGGGCCCCTGCTTATTCAATGGGTAGTGCCCTTGTAGGTCCATTTCAGATGCTATTCAAGTGGGCAACGGGAAAGAGCATAATGAATTATCTAAAATTTTAGGTTTTCACCCCTCTCTCTTTTAACCCCTGGTTTAAACATAACATGCATTCTTTTAACCACTATTGGTGGATTTTATTCTTGTAAATCATTTATTGCGCTACTCTGATTTAAATATATTTTAAGTTTTAGCAAATTGTATCTCGTTCTTTTAACCTTAGCACTTGGTACTAGAACGGTAGGAATAAATTGGTATGATACTAAGTGTGCCGGTAATATCCCCAAAATTTACAGTTTTGTTATTTTGCTTCCGCTAATTCTTTTAATAAAATAAAATTTTCTAGTAGTGAATTTTGGGGGTGTTACATACATGTCATAAAATAAGGGTTTTGATGCTATTTGTTATTACATGAAACACTATGTTAGTATGCCTTATTTTCTCAAAATCATGTCGTTATAGTATATTTGGTGGATATCATGTTTTTGATGTTATATAATGATCTAATTATATCACATTATGGAAGTATGATCGTTATGCAAAATTATAAACGTATGTGATATTGCTTATTTTTAGCCTTATCTTATGACCCTAAGCATGTCGACATGATCTATTGTTTTAATTAAGTTATGGATAGTGGGAATAAATATAAATAAGTATTATTATAATGAAACATGTTAAAGAATGGAGGTTGATAATATTAGGACTTATAGGGTTTTTGTGTAAGGTTTGGGTGGTTTGTGATCTTAAGGGTACTTGAGTCTTTTTATGAGTTTTTTGGGAAAACAAATATGGCATGGTAACAATTGAGGGTTTTACAATTAATTTAAGGTGTAACATGTTATAGTGATGGTTGAGTATGACATAAGTTATGTAAAAAGAGATTTTGAGGCATTTCAATAAGATAGGGGTATTTTGGTTAGTTCGGGTTAAATAAGGAATTTTGAGCATTTCTAAAGTGTTTTTGGGCCAAAACATGCTAATAATATTATATGAAATACTTGGGTTAATTATGAGTAATATCGCTTAGATAAAATGAGAAAACGACTTAAATTTTATAATAGTAACCCTATGGTCATGCTTAGTATTGTATTGGTGAAATGTTAGAGCTAGGCCTTGATTCTTGAGAAATATTTATAATAATGATATTTTAGGATTTTGTAGTAAATCTCTGGTTTGGCGAGTCTTATGGAAGGAGTAACTCTTAGCGCACAAAATTTTTGGTTTTACTAGGGTGTTATAGTATTTCACTTAGAGGATGGCCTAAATTACCTTTTGTGTGGTTTTTTGTGTGCATTTTATATTTACGCTAAGTGTGCATGATATTAAAGAGATAACCAAACAATCTTATATGACATTAACATTTAAAGTAAAAGATCACATGAATCTTTTTGAATTGTACTTGTCCGTTCCACCATATAAAAATAGTAACCAAGAGTGTTGCCTTGGGTGTCCTTTCCATTGGATGAGAATAGTGGCTATGAGCATTATGTCTTGATAGTTTTACTTATAAGTTCTATCAAATGATAATGGACATGAATAGTATCCACAAGTATTCTACCTTAATAGTTGTATTTATTTGTTATATCGAATGAGAATAATGGCCAAGAGTGTTCTACACTAGGAGTTGTACATGTTCATTCCACTAGAAAATAATAGTGAGGTCCTTGGACTTAACATAATTAAGTAAATGGAATGTATGCACACCTAACATGGGACTCTACTACTGTTCCCCTCTAGAGTCGTATCATGTCATAAATAATATGCATGTATAGTTCTTTTATGTAACCTTATGTGTTATGTATGCCCTTTTTTCTTATGGCATGTATTGTTGCCTTACGCAATATGTAAGTATTAATCATCCTTTTCATGAATGTTGTTCATTTCTATCACCAGAAAAACGAGGCGTTAATGTGTAGGTTTCTAGAGATTGCTTTGATGATTTTACTGAATATGATGCATTTTCTATGGAGGAATGATTTAGCTATTTATTCTTGGACGTAGAGTTAATGTTATTTGGTTGCTAGCTTTTTGTCTAGATACTTATCAAATCTTAGTTCCATTGGATTTCTTTTGTTTTATTTTGATTGTATTGTACTTGGAGTTTCATCTCCACTCCAAACTCTTATTTAAGATCTATGAAAATTCCTCTCATTCTCCTACTTATCTTATTTAAAGTTATAAATATTTTACCTTATATTTGATATAAGAATGGTATGATAAGCCAGACTCATGTTGAGTATAGTGGTAACACTTAACTATCTTATTATTATGCTTCTACAAAATAATATTTTTAGTAGTAAATTTTGAGCTGTTAAATTTATTATTATGCTTTAAATTTAATTAACAATGAGGCATTGCAATAGAAGAGGATATGAGAAAGAAAACGGAGCACAAAGAGCAAAATATCTCATTGGCATAAGAATAAAGAAAGATTGAGGGTTTTAAGCACTCAAGAAACTTTTGGGGAAAGAAAATAAAGGTAGGGTGAACTTATGCTAAGCAAGACAACAACAAAAGAAAGATCAAGGGGGAGATATCCACACACGGAAATATGAGAGATGGAAAAGGCTTGTTTTTGCAACACTTGAATGAAAGAAATGACGGTGTAGGGTAAGGGTGTAAGTGAGGTTGAGTTTCTGTATCCAAGAATGGGCAAGCATGCTAGTTAACCTAGCTAACTTCTACTATGTCTACATATGATTAGAGGAGAAAGAAGGTTTGACTTGGTTAGGTAATGAGTGGTTTGGTAGAAAAAAGCACTTGGGATAAATTTTTTCTTCTAGAAAAGAGGAGAAAATCATAAAACTCTTAAAAATGATTATATTCAAGAATGCAATAAGATTGGAAGACTAGAAAATGATTGGGTAAGGTTTGGAATCGGAATAGAATCTAAAAAATAGAAACCTAGATGAACTAGTCAGTTGGCCTCATTTGATCAGTCACTCAATTTTAGATGACTGATGACCCTATAACCCTTAACCTACATAAGGACCAAGATAACCTACTCACACCAAGTAAAGTTTTCAGAAAATACCTGATACCAACTTATGGTACCAGCTTAAAATGATTGAAATTATAGGAGTGATTAAAACCAGGTCAGATACCAACTTGTGGTATCAGCTTAAAAAGAATAAAAAATGGAGGAGCGGTCAAAACACGCTTCAGAATCAAATACAAAATTTGAAAACCAAATTTATTTTCAAAAACGAGCGTGGCCAAAGGGACCAATTACTCTGATACCACCTTGTGGTATCAGCTTAAAAAGATTAAAATCAAGAGAGTGGTCGAAACCAGCTCTGATACCATATTGTAACACCCCCAAAATTCACTACTGAAAAATTTC
Organism: Tamarix austromongolica; assembly: GCA_039764185.1. Classification (NCBI taxonomy): domain Eukaryota; kingdom Viridiplantae; phylum Streptophyta; class Magnoliopsida; order Caryophyllales; family Tamaricaceae; genus Tamarix; species Tamarix austromongolica. The sequence goes on along the minus strand of CM077808.1, from coordinate 38,299,387 downwards.
GTTTTATTAGAACAAATAGCGGAAGAAAAATATAAAACTGTGAATTTTGGGGATATTACCGCCACACCTAATACCAGACCGGTTCACTCATACCGTTCCAGTACCAAGTGCTAAGGCTAAAGAATGAAATATCAATTACTAGAAATTTAAATCATATTTAAAATCAGAGTAGCGCAAGTAAGCATTTACAAGGATAGAATACACTAATGGTGGTTACAGGAATAAGGAATACATTAAAACCAAAAAATAACAGTAAAGGGGGAACCCTAAAAATCTGGATAATCCTTACGCTCTTTCCCGTTGCCCACTTGAGTAGCACCTAAAAAAGACCTGCAAGGGGCACTGCCCATTGAATAGGCAGGGGCCCCATAAAGGGAACCCTTCAATACTACGGTACTGAGTAACCCTTTAAAATCACACTTAAAAGTAGGCCCATAATGTCACACATGATACAAAGCTATATACATATATAACAAGATGTGTACATATAACATTCACATAATTAACAATCACATCTGATATCAATAGGTCGTTATGAACAAATAGGGCTGTAAACAAGCCGAGCCGAGCTGAATACCCCTAGGCTTGGGTTCGGCTCGTTTAACTAAACGAGCCTAAAATGATGTTTGGGCTCGGCTCGTTTAACTAAACGAACTAGCCGAACCGAGCTTTTAACGAGCCGAGCCGAGCCGAGCTTTTTCGAGTTTGGGCTCGGCTCGTTTATTAAACGAGCCAAGCCCAAGCCTCACTTTTAGGCTCGTTTAACTAAACGAATGAGCCGAACCGAGCTTTTAATGAGCCGAGCCGCGCCGAATACCGAACTGGCTCAGCTCATTTACAGCCCTATGAACAATTGATACTTTTGGGCCTTAAGCCATGTCATAGTGCAAAATCAATACATTCGGGCCATAAGCCATTAGTCCATCATTATTCAATCAATCTCATATTTTATATCCATGTGAGTGCGGGAACCCCATTATTATAGCCGGTGGATCGGTCACTTATAGGGCAGAACGCACCTAACCACTATTATATGCCGGTGGATCGGTCTCCAGGGCCAAACGCTCCTGGCCACTATTATTCGCCGGTGGACCGGTCTGGCCCCAACTTACATGGTGTTCCACTATAAGTGATTAGTATTTTTCCATAACTTTATTCACATACATAACTAGTTTTATTGAGCTCGGGACCCCCACTATTATTGCCGGTTGATCGGAATATATATTAACATCATCCAGAGCAACACGCTCCTGGGCCACTATTATATCCGGTGGATTGGTACTCATAATCACTTGCCAGGGCAACACGCTCCTGGGCTACTATTATATCCGGTGTATCGGTACTCATAATCACTTGCCAAGGCAACACGCTCCTGGGCCACTATTATATCTGGTGGATCGGTACTCATAATCACTTGCTAGGGCAACACGCTCTTGGGCCACTATTGTAACTGGTGGATCAGTAATCAATATCATAATCCAACTAGGCCCGATTCATAATCTTTCACTTTCATGATTAGTATTTTTCCTTGCTTTAATCAGCACAACAATTTCATTTATTTGCCTCGAATGGGATATCAAGAACCCGGGACACAAAGGTACACCGGTCATACCGGTGCATACAAGCTACTCAGTACCCTTCAACCACAAACCCAGGGATGCAAAGGTACCCTGGTCGTACTAGTGCATAAAGCTACTCAATACCCTACCGACAAGGACACCTAATCCATAAGTATGCATACCCCCTAACTAGGTCTATAGAGCTAGATAGAGTAAGATATAGGGCCTCGCTGGGGCACAAAGGCACACCATCAAATACCAGAGTAGTTGTGGGCTAAACCACGTCTTTAGGGTAGCGACCCCTAAAGAGCCACCATTCCCGATCTCGAGGTCTTTCACTTTAAGTATTAGTGTCTTAATTAAAGTGATCATGAAAAGCACAACAATCAGATACTTATTCACTTTCAATCGGTTTGATATCATTAGTCATTTCTTATTCAGGCGGTTATCCAAGATAACATAGAGAAATCATTAAGGCCATCATAATCTCATATGATTCCGAATTAGGATTTTTTCTCATAATACTTACAAACTATCAAATACTCTTACCTTGCTAATCAGCGTTATTTGAGTCATATTATAACATTCCACAATCACAACAACATGTTAGGTACAAATTACTCATTTACCCCTTACTTATATAATTGCTAAGTCATCCCTTCCTTACTTGACAATTTACCATACTACCCTTAAGGTTGCATAATTATCAAATTACCCCTTACTCGCTTTATGTTACTAAGTTATCTCCTATGCTTTTTAGATCACCATTCACCCTTCATAATTGTTAAACTTAACGTATTTCCCTTTTTGGTTGGTTAGATTACCAAATTGCCCTTATCCTTTGTTATAATTACTAAATTGCCCTTGAGTTGGATAAATTACCAAATTACCCTCCTTCATTATCATGATTACTATTTTGGCCCCTTTAGTTGGTTAAATAATTACCAATTTACCCTTTAGTCAGTTAAATTACCAAATTGCCCTTATCCATTATCATAATTACCAAATTGCCCATCTCAATTATTATAACTACCATTTTATCCCTTTTCATTATTATAATCATTAATTTACACTTCTCCATAATTATAATTACCAATTTACACTTCTCCATAATTCAATTGACCCCTCTCTATTATTATAATTACTATATTACCCTTCTCTATTATTAAAATTACCATAATACCCTTTTGTTGGTTAATTCACCAAATTACCTTTCTCTATTATTATACTTATCCAATTACCCTTTTATAATCATAATTTAATTACCAATTTATCCTTCATCGTTATCATTATTACCAAGTTACCCATTACTCCCAAGTGTGCCATAAATATCCTTTTAATTTACAAAATTACCCTTCTACCCCTACTTCCAAATTACCATAATATCCTTTTATTTACAAAATTACCACAATACCTTTTTACTTATAAAATTACCATAACACCCCTTTTACTTTACAAATTACTATTTTACCCTTTTACATCCAAAATTACCATTTTTATCTTTCCTTAAAAAATTACCATTTTTCCTTTCTTTTCCAAAATTACCATATTACCCTTTACTCCCAAAATTACCATAATACCACTTTACTCATAAAATTTCATTTCCCCCTTTACTTCCAAACTCACCATAATACCCCTAACTTCCAAAATTACCACAATACCCCTTTTTACTTGTAAAATTACCATATTGCCCTTTTGCCTTCAAAATTACTACTTTACCCCCTTTATTACACCACTTTTATTAAGTTAACATTACCACATGGAATAATAATATTAATACTCCATTAATAATATCCAACTCCACCAACCATTATATTTTAATATAATACTTATTATCACCCACACATATTAGGCCATAATCTAGCACAAGGAATATTACTAAAAGGCCCCTAGAGCTAACAATAATATTATTCATGCATAAATAGTCACAACAACATAAAATAACAAGGATAGGTACTTAATGCTTCCATTAATAGCCAAACTCTTTCCTTAAGCAACATTTCCACACATAGCACATAAAGGGTATACTTTCCTTTTTATTAAACAATACAAGCCAACATATAAATTATACTAACAACCATATATCAAACATAATAATATATTAAAAATCTTAATGTGTAAACATACGTTTATCCATGCGTTTAAGTGGGGTTTAACGATTACCTTAGATCCCATAAAAAATCAAACCTTACAGATATCCCGGTTAAAGATTCAAGCTTTAAATAGCAAAATCAACACCTAAAAATAGTATCAAAACTTATCATGTTAGAAACAAGAATCCAAGCATAAAACTTTATAAAATTTAATTAATGAAAAACTTAACTTAAAATGCTATTATACCTTAAAAATTTTGTACTAAAATACTAAATCATGTAGCAACTCATACTGCTGATGAAGCACAAGCTGCATGCAAAATAAAAAGGAGGGAGTCTCGAAGAGGGGGTTAAAGGAGGCAAAATTAGTTATTTTTTGGTTATTGGTTTGGGGCTAGGAAAGAAGATAGATGGGGGAGGTTTGGAGAAAAGGGGGTGGTGCAGGAGTGAAGAGGGGGTGTAGGTGGAGGCTGGTGATGGGTTGGTGGTGGCCAAGAGCGGCGGTGATGGTGGCAGTGAGGCGGCGAAGATGGCTGCCGAGGTGGGTCGAGGTGGAGAGGCTGAGAAGGAAGGAAAAGAGGAGGGAAAAATGAAGGGGTTCGGGGACTTGTTTCTGCCAAACAATGTATGGGGATCGTTGGGGAGGTTGCAGGGTATCAAATGGTGGGTTGGGTGGCTGCAGAGGTGGCCGGAAGGCGGCAATCGATGGTGTTATAGGAGGACTGCCGAGAAGGGGGGAAAATGGAGAGAAAATAGGTGGGGAGGAAGAAGGCTTGCGGGATGGCTTGAGAGGGATATTGGGGTGGTGCAAGGCTAAGGTGGAGGGTGGTAGGGAGCGGTGCAGGGGGTTGGTGAGGCGGCTGGAGCGGCGGAGGGCGGAGGGCGGTGGCGATGCAAAAACCTGGGTGGAAATGGGAGAGGAATAAAATGAGAGAGGAGAGGAGGTCAGGGGTAAAGGCTCGAGAGGACGGGGCAGAAAATGGGCTGAAGAAGAGAAGAAAAAGAAGAGGGAGGGTAGGGGAGATAGGTGGTCGGTCGGTGGTAGGTAGGGGTGTGCAAAATCGGATATCCGTATCCATTCGGATATTTTTTCGGATATCCGCTCCGTATTTTTTTAGACCGGATATCCGGAATGCGGATATCCGAAAAATATAGACCGGATATAGACCGGATTCGGATATATCCAATATCCGTATGAAAATACTATTTTATCAATTTTAATAACTTTTACTATAATATTTTTAAAAATAAGGATCATATATCAATTAATATTCATATCTATATTCATATAAATATCTTATTTTATCTAAAAGAAGTATTAAAATATTATTATAAATATTTAAAATATAAAAATAAATAAAATTTTAAAACTTAAAACTATAAAAACACAATAATATGGTGTATTATTGAAATAATCAACAAAATATCAGATATTTTTTCGAATCGGATAATCCAAAAAAAATCGGATATCCGAATGTCGGATATCCTTTTAGAATAAAACCGATTCGGATATCCGAAATGTCGGATCGGATTTTTAAATATCGGATCGGATTTTCGGATCCCGGATTTTTTGCATAGCTCTAGTGGCAGGGCGTCGCCGGGTGGCAGGGAGAAGGTGACGATGGGGAGGAAAGGGGAGCCATGCAGGATGGGGTGCATGGCTACCCAGTTTCTGAAATTATGATAAAAAAAAGGGCAGGGGAGAGAGAGAGAGAGAGGGAGGGAGATAGGTGGTGGCAGCAAGGTTGCAGGCGGTGGTCGGGCGGGGTGTTCGGGGTGGCAGAACTAGGCGATGAAGACAGGTCGGGGCGTCAATCGAAGTGCTGCTGGGTTGAGGTAGAAGAGGGGAGAAGAAAGAAAGAAGGGAGCAGGTCGGTCGGGGAAGGGAAAAAAAGAGACTGGGCCGGCCGGTCTAGGGGCGAAAGGAAGGAGGAGAGGAGGAGGGTTGGGTCGACTGTGCGTGGGGGGGAAGAATGGACCATCGGCCTAGGCACATGGAGGCGGGCCTAGCAGCCCGAGCCAGGAAAAGAAAAAGAAAGGAAGGAGGAAAAGGAGAAAAGGAGAAGGAAAAGAAAAGGAAAGGAAAATGGGAAAATGAGAAAATTTAAAATAATTGAATTTATAAAATAATAGTATGTAATATTTTTGATAATAAATTTATTTAATAATTTAATTTAATATAATTAAATATATGGGCTTAAAAAGGATAATTATAGTAAAATACTAGTTTGAAAATTTATTTAAGTAAAAATAATATGGTAAAATAGCAAAATATTTATTTTTAATTTATTAAATACTCCTATCCAAATTTTTATACTAAAAAAAACTCATAAAATAATTAAACTAAATAATTTTAAAAGCTAATTTATTTCCAATAAAATTTATTTATTAAATTATAGGTTTTCTAAAATTTTGGGGGATTACAACCCCATCCTTTCCTTCCTTAGATATGTTAGCACAAATATCTTTCGAAACCTTAACCATTAAGACTTTTTTTTATAACTTAATCAACTTCTATCCATATCTTTCCTTTCTTCTCCTCTCATTTCCACAATCTTCTCCTATCATTCTCCCTTTCATTTATTGGCCTTCATGGCTATTAACCACCATTATTGAAGTTTGATTTTGTTTCTAACTATAAGATTAAATTCCTTAATCTTTTATGTTTCGGTATGTTTTATGAGCTTCGTTTGCTTAATCCTTTCTATGATTGTTCTATGTTATATATTTAATATTTTCTTAGTGCTAAATCTTGTTATTGAAGGTAAACCTCCAAAACTCTAACAAAATAGGATTGATAAGTGTTATATGCTTTGGCTTCAATATTAGCATGATTTTTGGTGGTTGTGTGGTGGTTCAGCCTTTTGGCCATAATTTGTGATTTTTTTTTATCATAGGGTTGTTTTTTTAAATTGATGATGCCATGCTGTAGATCGTAAATTATAGATGAACTTTAATGCTAAGAATGCTATGATTTGAGTATGTTTTAATGGGATGAATTATGATTAAAGATTTAATGAGTTTGAATGTTCTTGAGGAATCATGATGATTTTTTAAATTCTTATTAATTGGTTGATACCATGATGATTCTTCTAATTAGTATAAAAACTTTGATGTATAATATATTACTTATAAATCATGTTAAGGGCTTTTAATTATAGTTGAAAACTTGGTAAACTTAGGTGTGTTCTTAAACATTCAAATTGTTCTTGACTAATAATTCCCTAATTAATCTAGATAGAGTTTAATATTAATTAATTATATTTATGACAAGTATTTTCACTAAAATGAATATTTAACCCAAATTACCTTTTTAATATAATAAGGGGAACTTTAATCTCATAAATAGTAACTACGAATGGATAGTAAATCTTACCGAGTAGTAATTTTTAGTAATAATTTATTTATCTTTTTGTTTTTAAGATTATTAATATAAAACAACATTTTTCATCATCTTTAAATAGTAATTTTGTGATTAGTAATTTTTTCTTAATTTAATTTGGGTCCTTTCTTTGACTTGGTTATGCTAAATATTTTTGAGTTTTTTTTTGTTAATTTTGGTTCTAACAAAAAAAAGTAATTTTTGGTGTTTTTACCCTAGTTTGGAGGTATCAGAACCTATGATGTGGGTTTTAGACCTTTGAAGTGTATTTTAGTCATTGATTGACTAATGATGAATAAATGAGAGTACGTTGGCCTTAGCCGTCTAGTAGTTGATTATGAATATTTATGTGGTGACTTGTTTAGGTGTTATGTGTGGACCTTTATGTTCCTGGTGAATAGTTAGTGTTTTATTTCACCTATGTTTGTTGAAATGTGACAGTTATCTATATCAGGTCAATTGGTGGTTTAATTCACTTATGTTTGTTGAGATATGATGACTATCTATATTGGGTCAGCTAGTGGTTTTAGTTCACCTATGTTTGTTTATGGTTGTGTTAATTACCTCTATTAGACTAGATTGTGATATATAGTTAACTTTATTTGAATATGAGATTTGCATGGATATAATAATATTTATGAGATGAACATGGTTCATGAGATTTATAAGTATGAGTGGGTATCACCCATGGTATATGGTTTATTAGTTGATTAGCAATTGGTTTCTTGAGATAATTGGCGGTATTCCATGTTGGTATATGTATTACTTGGAGATTATGTTGTATTTGATGCTATTGTATGTGATTTGTTAGTCATACATGATTTTACATCTTTGTGTATAGTGTGATTGTATGAACATGCTATTTGTTTAGGGTTAGGTGTGTTTACTCAGTAATTTTGTAATGAATAGATTATTTTTTAGTGATTATAGGTGCACATGATTTGGATATTCTTAGAGCTTGAGCTGGAATCAAAAAGTTATATTTTTCGATGGTTTGTCCCGTGTTAGGTGTTTTTAGTTTTGGTTATAGTTAGTGTGATTCAACTTTGTAACCTTTTATTCTTGTTATTTAAAGTTTTTCATAACCCGCCTTACATCTACAATGGATCAAAAGAACGTGATCACCTATATTTGTGATAGATGTGGTAGTAATATCCTTCGTTTTTGGTTTTTCACTTCTACATTATACTTTCAAAAAAATTAAAGTTGATAAAAATGGAGATATCACATGTATAGTTATTGAAAAGTTGTATAGATGATTGTTTATCAATGGTGTTATTAGCCATTTTCAATTTTCTAAATTTTAGTTTGTGGAGGCCCCTACAACACCCTATTTAGAAGATGAGTAAGCGACAACATCATCATAACATGAGTGCTTCTTCACACTCTTATTAAGGAAAAAGAAAGAAAAATTAGGATATCTATCAAAAGTCTTTAATTGACTAAAATAAAGCTTCATCAAGCAAGCCCTTCATTGGTATCTTTTGTATCACCCCACGAGCATATGAGGTATTGGTAAATTCCCCCACTCACTCATTCACTTCATATAGGTGAATTATGCAATGTGATAATCTCACATTACCTCTTGATCATGTGCATGAAGTTCCTTTGAGCTAAAATCTAATATGCCACCAACAACAAAAGTTAAGACCCTTTCATAGTAGCAATAATAAATTGGCCTTCTCACATTTAATGTTTGTAGATATAATATATGCAAAAGCAATCGATAATAATACTCACACTATCAAAACAACCGTTGGTAACTTTTGATCGGCCTTCAAATACTGTCAATTTCGATAAGTCTCGAATATTATTTTGACCAAAAGTCGATCATAACATCCAATGTCATATATGTCTTTTATTTAACATAACCCTCACTTATAACCTTAGCTTATTGTAATACCCTAAATTTTTATAATCTTAATTTAGAATGTTTAGCCTTTTATCCAAAATTTCTTTTAACCTTTGAATATTAATTTAATTATTTTTATTAACATATGACCTTCAAATCTAGGTAAATTATCATAATTATTTTATCTCACCCTTTTTATTTGAACTAACTCTAATCTGAGAATTTTACCCAAGTTTTTTTCTCTTAAGTTGATAGCCTAAATTTAGATAAATTAATATTATCTTAAAAACTTAAATTTAACCTAATTACAATTTTAACCCTAAATCCTTTTTTTTCCTTTTTTCTTTTTATTTTTTCCTCCTTTATTTTTCTCTTATTTCCCGAGATAACCCACTTCTCCCCTTTCTTTTATTCCTTCTTTCTCTTGGCCCAACACTCCTTCCTTTTTCCTCTTCTTCTTCTTTGGGCCAGCCCCTCTCCTTCCTTTCTTTTCTTTCTTCCTATGCCTATCCCACTTACTTTCTTTTCTTTTCCCTCCTTCTTCCCAACCCGCTGAGCCTAACCCATCACCCTCTTTCTTTTCTTCTCCCACCCGTCTCCCTCTTCCTCTCCCTTTCCCCTATCCCCTCCTGGCCAAATAAAGCCTTACCTCGCCCTTTTTTCATGTCATCCAACATCTAAACGTGCCCCCTCTACAACTCTCTATGCCTAGAACAACCCCTACAACACACTCCCCCTACACTCTCCCTCCCTGCGTGCCATCTCCCTTTTCCCCTTCTAACCAAACCAACCTCACCAGCTACCTCTACCCCTTTCCGGGTCCATCTCCCTACCAACCTACATCGCCCCTACCTACTCTTGTTGTTGTCCTTTCCTCTTCTACCTAAATCATCCCTATCCTCTCCCTCACTCATGACTTCCCTCCCTACATGTACATATACATATAGACACATGCACTCCTCATCTCAACCCAACTCCCCCATCTCCCCCTCTCTATGGCTTGAAGACCACCACCACCATCCTTCTTTTCCTACTCAACATCCCAACTCATGTGCCCTTTCCCTCTGCCTACATCCACACATCCACACATCCCCAAACCCCTGAGCCATACCACCCTTCTTCTTCCCTTTGCTAGCTTCCCTGTCCTTGTTTTTCTCTCCCTCACCACCACCACTCATTAGTGAAAATTCCCACACTACTTGTAACACCCCCAATATTCACTACAATTAAAGAATTAACGGAAGTGAAATCACAAACTATAAATTCTGGGGATATTACCGCTAGACCGATTCACTCCTACCGTTCCAATACCAAGTGCTAAGGTTGAAAAGGATTATTGTCAAACACGAGTCAATACTACGAGAATTCATAATAGAACTAGAAAGTTCATAATATGGAAATTAGAGTATGCAGAAAAGAGTTTACAAATCAGAGTACATAATTAAAAATTCCTTGAAAGAAATTTAGATTACGACATAATAAAAATCAAGTCTAAGAAAAACTGGTACAACATAAAAGAATATAAAAAGTAAATCTGGCCATGACACTCTTGAATCCCTAGGAAAAATCCATGCTCAACACTCAGCCCTGCCTAATGCCTCATAAGCATCGTAGGCATCAAAGATATTATCTCCGACCTACACAAATTCTTATGGGCCTTCTACTTGTGGGAATGAGTAGCACCCATAAAAGGGTGGTCGGTACGCTACGTATTGAGCAAGGTAATCATGCAACTAAGGCCAACACACAAAGGCATATAATACAAGCATGATAACATAACAACATACAATCATTATATATAAATAAAGGCCAAGCTATAGTCCAGATCAACTGATTCTTTAAATCTTTAATTAATACTCATTTCACACCATGCTTTTTATCAACCCATGAGAGTATAGGAACCCCACTATTATAGCTGGTGGATTGGTCACTTATAGCGCAGAACGCACTTGGCCACTATTATATACCAGTGGATTGGTCACGTATAGGGCAGAAAGCACCTGACACTATTATATGCCAGTAGATCAGTCTGGCCCCAACTTTCATGGTGTTCACTATAAGTACTTAGTGTCTTTTATGTATCTTATCAAACTTAGGGTTTGGTCTATTGAGCTCAGGATCCCCCACTATTATAGCCGATGGATCAGTCATGTATAAGGTAGAATGCACCTAACTACTATTATAGTTGATGGATTGGTCTTGTATAGGGCAGAACGTACCTTACCACTATTATATGCCAGTGGATTGGTCTATGCCCGACTCAATAATCTTCCATATTGAATGATTAGTGTTTTATGGTGTCTTATTCAACGGTTTCACCCTAGACATGCATGACCAACTCCCTCTACACTTATCCTCCCAAGAGGGTCTGTCCCATATCTTGAGACTTTCGCACCTCCTAACATGCCCCAACATCCTTCTCTTCCTCCACTTATTCATGCTGGAGGCACAATCCTAAGTGTGTGGGTCAAGGCCCACTACCTCACACCTCCACGTCCACTCACAGTCTTACCCTAAGGTTCCTCCCAAAAACCCTAATGTGGGCCTACGTGGCCCATCATTCTTCGTCTCTTACAACTAAGACTGTTCAACACCCCACACATCACTTCCTTAGATTCACCCCTCATCATTTCACTTTACTCCCCCGAGTACACATGTGACCACGAAACCCTAGGTGGCTACACCCAACTAGCACCAAACCCTATTCCACCTATCAACTCTCCATTTCTCGCCTTGCACCCTTGCTTCTCCCATGATATTCATACTCACCCTACACATGACATTCCTCCATCCTCATCCCACACACCACTCACTCTCCATTTATTTCTACTTTACCACCATCTCAAATTAAGGTTTTCCTCCCAAACCTTAGCTAGGTCTCCAGTGCACCCTTATACTAACCCACATACTATTTTTCACCTAAAGCCTCCAATCACCCAAACAACTCGACCCTTACCTTACTTACATCCCAATACAACTTTTCACACTTAAGATTCATCCCCATGCGGACTCCATGCACTCCATGCAAACCCTCAAAGTTTTCATGCAAAACCCTAGATTCTCCCATGCAAATCCTATACAAACCTTATATTCTCCCCTTCAAGGTTCACCCACTCTTTTATTTCATTTAGTGCCCCTTTTTATTCTTCCACTTATGGATCATGGGATATTTAGGTCAATCCCACACTCCTTAGTCAACTCACTCCCACTTGGTCAACTTACTTCCCTTTAGTCAACATATTTTCCCATATTTCTTTTTTTCATCATTCCACCCCATATTGCTACATTAAATATCCTAGCATGCATGTCCTAAAGGACCACATCACATCATATCACAATTCACAACATAAACATATTAAACATATGACATAAGAAAGCACATAAGCATACCTCAACTCCAAGCTACGCTACACGTAAAACAATTATGATAATAAACACAAGATATATAACATATCATGATACATGACACAAAAGGCATATAAGGTACATAACACACATAGGGACTTAGCTACATCCTTACCTAAAATGTCATTGGTCTTGGAGCATGCTCCTACGCCTCCTTAGGGTTTTGACTGGTTTCACCTATAAGAGGGAAAAACTAAGGATTAGTTTCCCTCCTACGAAAATACTATTATTTTCTATTTTATTCTAAGATTAGGGTTACTTTTATTAAAAGAAACTCTACAAGTGAAACTAGGGTTTTTAATTCTCAAGTTAGCTTACTAGAGTACTACTAGTCAAAATAGGTTTATATTAATATGTATAGCTATATTTGTATTATTAAATCTAATAGCTTTATTTCTTCTAATAATAGTACTAACACTAGTTATAGCAAAAATAGTGATATCAATAATAATAGTACTACTACTAGTTGTAGTAAAATAACGATATTAATAATAATAGTAATACTAATACTCATAGTAATAGAAACCCTAGTATTTTTAAGGTTAAGGCTAATAATAGGGTTAGGGATAAAATAATAATATAATAAAATTAATACTAACAAAATACTAATATTGCAAAGGGTAATGATATTAATAATAATATTTGAAGTAATGATAATATAATAGTTCAAATAGTTGTACCATAGTAGTAGTAGTAATAATAATAATAATAGTAGTAGTAGTAGTAGTAGTAGTAGCAGTAGCAGTAACATTAGCAGTAGCAGTAGCAGTGGTAGTAGTAGTAGTAGTAGTAGTAGTAGTAGTAGTAGTAGTAGTAGTAGTAGTAGTAACAATAATAATAATAATAATAATAGTAATTGAAATAATATTAAAATAGGGTTTCGGCCTCTCATTAATAATACTAGTATCTCAAGGCTGAAAACAATAATAACCATGGTGAATAATAATACATATGAATAATAATAATAATAATAATAATAATAATAATAATTATTATTATTATACATAATACATAATAATAACGATAATAATAATAATAATAATAATAATAATAGTTGAATTAACAGTAAATAGGGTTCGACCCCTTAATAATAATAATACAATATTCTAAGGCTATAAATAATAGTAGTATGATAAATAATAAAAATGAATAATAATAATAATAATAATAACAAGATAATTACAAATAAAAAGGATAAGGTCTGTATAATTAGGGTTTAAGGGTTGAGAGGGGTTAGGGTATCACCTAGAGTTGGTGGTGACCGACGGTGGCAAACGGCGGCGGCGGGAAAAAGGGGAGAAAAGAGAGATAGTTGAGTGTTGGGAATAGGATAGAGGGAATGAAGGTGGAAGTTAGGGTGGTTGAGGTTGCCCAAGTTGGGAGGGTTGGAATGAGGGTGGTGGCACAGCCAAAGGCCACGGTGTTGTGGTGGCCGAGGGTGGTGGAGAGGGAGGAACGGAAAATGGAGGGTAGAGAAAGGTTTGCAGGTGATTTTGAGGGGTGCAAGGGGTGGTTGTTGCTGCGGGAGTGGCGGTGGATGGTGGCACAAGGGTAGCGGTGGCTGGGGGTGTGGCTGATCGGGAAGGGTACTTTGCACGACTGGGGTGGCTTGTGCAGGGAAAATCGAGGGTGGTAGTGAGTGTAGCTTGGTGGAGGGTGATGCAAGGAGTGGTTTGGGTGGTGGATCGGACGACGACGTTGGACAACGGCAGAGAAACTGGTGGCGGTGACAAAAATAAGGGGTTTCTAGGCTAGGAGAAAAAATTAAATGAGGGGTGGTAGAGGGGTATTTATAGGCTAATGTTGAGGGGGAGTGAGGGAGGTCGGTGGTAGGCATACAGTCACCGGCCGACGGCCCAATGGCCGGAGAAGGCCTGTGAATTTTTGCACGTTGGCTTCTCGGGAAGGGAGAAAAGGGAGGGGAGAGTGTCACGCGTGAGGAGAGAGGGGTTGGGATTAGGTGGAGGAGATAGAGGGAGTGTCAGGGAAGAGGGTAGGGGTGGTGGCCTGGCGTGCGACGGTGTAGGGGCTGCATGCATGCATTGGGAAGTGGAGTAGTCGAGCACATGGAGAGAGAGAGGGAGTTGGGGAAGAAGAGGGGATGGGGCATGCAGTGGACTGGTGGTCCAGGGAAAGAAAAAGAAAGAAAAGGGGGACCAGACTAGTTGGGGAGGGAAGATGTACAGTGCGGTGAAATGCCCCAAAAATATTTATTTTAAGAAATATAATTAAATAAGGATTTATTAGAGAATTAATTTAATTAATTATTTTATTTGGAATAGGAAGGATTTATTTAGGGCAAATTAATAAGGAATTTATAAATATTTTTATAAGGGAAAATTTGGTATTTTTGATAATTAAAAAGGAATTTCGGAAAAATCTTTTAAAAACCCTAAATTAGCCAAAAAGGAAATTTAACATTATTTTATTTAAATATTTATATTTTAATTACCCAAATATTCTAATTAATTTATTTGACCCCAACCTACGTAAATTTTCCTTTTTCCTTTTTATTTTTCCTTCTTCCTTTTTCTTTATTTTCTTTCTTATTCTTATATTTTCTTTCTTTTCCTTATTCCTCTCGATTTGGGCCTGAGGCATGGTCCAATCCTTTTCTTTTCTTTCTCTTCTTCCGCGGCCCAACACCGTTCTTTCCTTTTCTTTCCTTTTCTTTGGTAGCTGAGACGCTGTATTTTGTGCCTTCTTTCCCTAAAACATCGCATTCCATTTAAATCCTTATAACCATTGCCGACCGGCCTAATTCTTCTTCTTCTTCTTCTTCTTCTTCTTTTATTTCTTTTTCCCTCGGCTGCCCAGTTCACCTCCTTCTTCCTCCTTCCTCCTCCACCGTCGACCTGGACCTTCGAAGCTCTGAAAATGGCATCGTCGACCACGCATGATTTGACCAGTCGTTTCCTCTCTATTTTCTTTCCCTTGACTCGTAGTTCAGCATGGTCTAACCCGTTTTCCTTTTCCCCTGCTCAAAGTTCCCCTTTTCCTTCACAAAAGGTCAAGCACGACCTAAAATTGTGCTGGTCGATTATCGTGGCCGGCTACCCCAAACCCTACATGCATTTCCCTCCTACCAACCTCCAGAACCCTACCATTCCCTCTAAACTCTATAAATACCCCTTGATTGGTTGTCTTTGAAAATTTTTCCCCGAAACCCTAAGAGCCTACCATGTGCACCACTGCGACTTCTGACGACCTTTCCTCTACCGTTAGCCAACTTCACCACCACCTCTACCTACCAAATTCTTCCCTACACATCCCTTTAACTAACTGAGCCACCCATCTCCCTTTATTCTTCTTGCATGAACCACCACAGTCGTGCAAAGTTCTCTGCCCATCAAACTATAATTTTACCCCCACAGCCCTTTGAGCCACCGTCCGCCACCACATCCGCCGCTTCTACTACCTTCTACACCACCCAAAAGTTGCTACTAATCCTCCTTCATCTAGCCATAACCTTATTTTCTTCTTTCTCCTTCTCCTCCCCTCCTTTTCTTCATCTCTTCCTTTCGGCCACCACCTCTGCCGTCGTGCGCCACCGCCACTTGTCGTGCCACCACCTTCACCTAGGCTACCACCAACACCTCAACCTCCACCCTCATTCACCACCCTTTCTTCTCAAACCTTAACTTTTCCCTTTTTAATCCTCTTTTTCGGCCACCGCCGGTGCTACCTATCTCCGCTGACTCAAGGTAAAACCCTAGACCCTCTCAGCCCTTCTCCCCTATTTATTTAAGTTGATTCTAATTTATTTCAAATTTTAGCATTAATTCAATTATAATAATAATAATAATAATAATTATTATTATTATTATTATTATTATTATTATTATTACTACTACTATTTTATTTATTGGATGTAATATTAATGTTAAATTTTCTTGGCAGGTATGAGAGTAGTCTTAAGTTATTTAAGTTGTTAGTTTCGAATTATAGGCATTTAATTGTATTATTATAAGTTTTATTAGCATTATTAATATTATTATTAATGTTATTATTATTAGTAATCTTATTTTATTTTTATTGTTAATTATCTAAGGAGGGCCAAAGCCCTAATTTATAATTAGAATTCACATACTCCTATTCGAATATTAATATTACTATTTTTACTATTAATAATAATAATAATAATAATAATAATAATAATATTATTATTATTATTATTATTATCTTTATTATTTTTAATATTATTATAAGTAATATATGTTATTAATATTATTATTACTATTATTAAATGGTACTTTCATTATTTGGAGGCAAGGTCGAAAACCCTACCTTGTTTTATTTAGGCTTATGTTGTTGTTGTTACTACTACTACTACTACTACTACTACTACTACTACTACTACTACTACTACTACTACTACTACTACTACTACTATTAGTATTATTGTTATTATTATTAGTAATATTTCATTATTATTATTATTATTATTATTATTATTATTACTATTACCAATATTAGCATTATTTTGGTGAAGGGTAGAAACCCTTATATGACCATTTGTTTTAAATTACATTGATATCAGTATTAGTATTTTTAGTAGTATTTTGTATAGTTATTATTAGTATAGTATTATTTTAATTAAAAACCAAGTCTTAAGATAAGTTAGTAAGTAATAGTATTTTTAGGAGGGAACCTAATTCTAGTTTTTTCCTCATAATAGGTGAGCCCAGCCAAAGCCCTCAAGAGATATAGGAGCGTGCTCCAAGACCAGTGACATTTTAGGTAAGGGTGTATCTAAGGCCGTTGTGTGTAATGTGTTTTACATACCTTACTTGCCATGTGACATGCAATATAATATGTTTTAAGTGTATCTTATATCTATTGTATATGTAGTACGACGTGGAGTTGAGGTATGTTCATATGATATTTTATGACATGTATATGATATGTAAAAGTTGTGCTTTTAATATGAATTGATGCGGCCCATAAGACATGCATGTAGGTCGCGGGATACGGTGTTATGGTATGATTAATGTGGGAGTAGTCTAAGCATTATATGATTATGCATGGTGGTATTAGGGTTTGCATGGTGGAGTTAGGGTTTTACATAGAGTTAACGGTTGCATGGTGGCATTAGGGT
Organism: Tamarix austromongolica; assembly: GCA_039764185.1. Taxonomy (NCBI): domain Eukaryota; kingdom Viridiplantae; phylum Streptophyta; class Magnoliopsida; order Caryophyllales; family Tamaricaceae; genus Tamarix; species Tamarix austromongolica. The sequence goes on along the minus strand of CM077808.1, from coordinate 38,281,998 downwards.
GGAGTTAGGGTTTTACATGGGAGTTAATGGTTGCATGGTGGTATTAGGGTTTTCATGGTGGTACTAGGGTTTGCATGATGGTACTAGGGTTTGCATGGTGGTATTAATGGTTACATGGTGGTATTAATGGCTGCATGGTGGTATTAAGGTTTGCATGGTGGAGCTAGGGTTTTGCATGAGAGTTAATGATTGCATGGGAGTTAGGGTTTGAATGAAAGTAGGGTTTATGTGGAGCTATGGTTTTCATGAGATCTAGGGTTTGCATGGAGTTAGGGATTGCATAGGTGTTAGGGTATGCCATGGTTAACTTTGGTGGTGGTGGTTAACTAGGGTTGGAGTGATTGACTAGAGTTGAAGGGTAAGTATGGTAGGAGTCAAACTTGCATGTCTTGGTATAGGTTCCTGAATAAGATACTTAAAACATTAATCACGTAAAGTGAAAGATGTTGAGCAGTGCGAAGACCGATCCACCGGCATAATAGTAGCCAGGGACTACGATATCCTGGAGACTGATCCACCGACATATAATAGTGGTAGGGTATGTTACCCTAGTGACCAATCCACCGGCTAAAATAGTGAGGGGTCCCGAGCTCAATAAACCAAACCTTAAATTTTACTAAGATATGGAAAGACGCTAATTACTTATAGTGGAACACCGTGCGAGAAAAGGAGCTAGACCGATCCACCGGCATATAATAGTGGTAGGGTATGTTCCCTAAGTGACCAATCCACCGACTAGAATAGTGGCCAAAAGCCAAAGTTCCTTAGAGACTGATCCGCAAGCAAAAATAGTGGGGTTCCCTTACTCGTATAGACTTGATAAAGAGCATGGTGTGAAAATAAATTCAATGAAGGATTGATGAAGTAATTAATTTGAACTGTATTGAATCTTGGTATTTCACCTGAGTATTTATTTATCTTGTGTTATTATGATTGGAATTTTGTGTGAATTTTGTATGCTGGCCTTAGTGTACGGTTACCTTACTCAGTACATAGCATACTGATCACCCATTTCATGGGTGTTGTTCATTCCCACGAGCAGAAGACCCATCTGACGTGTTGCAGGTAGGAGATGCCTATTTTGATGCCATTGATGTTTATGGGACATCAAGTGGGGTTGAGTGATTTTAGGCTGGATCGAGACCTGGAGTGGCGTGGCCATTTTTCATCATGAGATTATTATCCTTATTCTCTTTTAATTATGTTTGAACCTTTAGAAATAATTTTATTATTGTTGTTATTTTTCTTCTTTGAAAAATAATAGCTAGTATTTCGAATTATGTAAAGACTTAAGCATACTCTAATTTCCATATTTATGAACTTTAGATTATTTAATAATGATATGATTAGTTTTTCTTAGCCTTAGTACTTGGTACTAGAATAGTAGGAGTGAACTGATCTGATACTAAGTGTGGTGGTAGCATCCCCAGAATTTACGGTTTTAAATTTAAAGGTTTATTAAAAAATGTGTAAATTTTGGGGTGTTACACGCGGGCCTGGGCTGCATAGGAAGAAGGGAGGGGGAATTGGGCAATGGCTGGACTGGCCTAAGACAAGCAGAAAAGAAGAAAGAAAAGAGAAAGGAGAGGAGGGAAGAAAGAAAAAGGAAAAGGAGAGGAAAAAGGAAAAAGGAAAAAAAAAGAAAAAGGAAAAAGGGAAAATAGGTGGGTTGTGGTATTTTGGGATATTTAAAAATAATAATATTTTAATAAATTAATAATTAAATTCCCTTTATAGGTTAGTTTAGGATTTTTGAAAGATTTTTCCTAAATTCCATTTTAATTAGTAGAACACCCTAATTTTCTCTAATTAAATTATTTATAAATTTCCTATTGATTTTGTCCTAATTACTTCCTCTTATTTTAACAAAATAATTTATTTAATTAATTTTCCTAATAAATCCTTAATTAGCTATAATTTCTTAAATTAGGACTTTTGGGGTATTTCACCACCACCAAGCCATTGCCTAACCCCAACCGTGCCATAATTCCCTTACAACCTACCCCTTGTCTTAGCTAGATCCTACACCACCCTCCTTGTAACCAAGGCTCACGACCAACCCTTTCCCCTGTTTCTTTCACCATCATCCCTCCACAACCTCACCACCACCTAAGCACCTCTGCTTAACATCATGCCACCCTACCTTCTTTACCTACCCCATTTCCCTCTTCTATAGCGACCCTCTAGGTAATGGCAGAAACTGTCATTGCCATCCCCTCCACTTTGTTTCCACCTTCCCCCAGTCCCTACACCATGATTCTCTACCCAGCACCACCGTTGCCGCTGCCAAATCTTTTTATAACCCTCGTCCAAACTCCCCCTTCTCATCACCCTCTATCATGCCTCCTCTACCTCGCCTCATATCTTCCATCCCTATTTTCCTACCTCATTTTCTTTTCCTACAGAACCTCCAGCACCACCACTACCTCCCTCGCCATTGCCGTTGCCACCCACCACCGGCCAACACCCTCACCTGGCTAACCAAACCCCCAACCTTCGACCCTGCCCTTATCCAAGGAATCACGCTGTATGGGTATCATGAGGTTTTACTATGATGATGATAGTGGTGGTGGTGGTGGTGATGATAGTGGTGATAATAACAATGATGATGATGATAATTTATTTACCCATCTTTCACTTAAGGGCAATTTGGTAATTTTCCTACTTAATAAATATTTTTAATAAAAATTATTATTTTATTAATTAAATATTAATATGGTAATTATGATATTATTTTTAGGTATAAAGTTTAATTAGCAAGGCCTAATCATTTTTAGGAGGTTACTGATAAAATTATCCTTTTGCTGGAAAGTAGGCAATTCTTTACTCTCCTAAATTGTGAGATATCACATGATAGCATATTAGGGTTTTTGATGTGTAACATTTATTATGTATGTTCGTTGCACTATAATTATCTTCCTGAAATTGTTAACATGAAATTTAGTGAAATGGATCATATTAACTTATGTAACTACTATGTGTACAAAAGCATGTTAAGATAGGTTTCATGTTGGGAGCAAATTATATATGTTATGTATGTCCATTATGATAGGTTGAGCATGACTAAGTATATTTTAGTGTAAATATTATTATTGTATGCCCTAGAGGCAATTTGGTCATCTTACACATATCATGATATTTGCTCCGAATCCAATAAGTATGCCTTAATTATTGATAAGTATAGAAGTATGTGTTTTGAAGTTTTAGAAAAACATGTTAAGGTTTTACATGCTAAACCATGTGTAAAGATATATGTTGTGGTTAAGTACCTATATTTATAATGGTGGCTAGGCATCCTTATGATAATTGAAGGCATTGGAGGTTAAAAGTCATCCATAATAGGAATCGTGAAATTTGGATGGAAACATATGTATTTTAGTTGCCTCAAGGGTATTTTGATTAATATAGGTTAAAAATAGAATACTAGATATTTTAATGTGATAAGTGGTTTGAAATATGTTAAATATATTATGTGGAGAGTTTGGAGAAAATATGAATGGTCTAAGTCCAATAAATGAAGAAAATTATATTTTGTGGAAATAGTAACCCTAGGGGCAAATTTATTATCACATGTGGGAATTGTTTGAGTCTGACCTTGCTTTCTGGATATGGTGGTATATTGGTATTTTAGGAAGGCGTATTGAAGTTGGGAGTCACATGATTCTTATAGAGAAAGTTATGATTAAATTGTAAAAATTAGGGTTTCTTAGTAAAATGTGAATAGTAATCCTAAGGATAGACTATTATCACATGTGTAAAATGTGGGAGTTGGATCTTAATTCTTGTCAATGATACTAATAATAATATTTTGGGAGTTTACATTAAATTTGGTGGTTATATAGATCTTTAAGGAAGAGTTATGATTAATTTGTGGGATTAGGGTTTTATAGGTGAAAGGTGAATAGTAACCCCAAGGATAGACTATTATCGCATGTGTAAAATGGTAGTTGGATTTCAATTTTTTTATATGATGCCAATAATAATATTTTGGGAGTATATATTAAATTTGGTGGTTATACGGATCTTCTGGAAAGAGGTATGATTAAATTATGGAATTAGAGTTTTGTGGGAAATTTGAATAGTAATCCTAAAGGCAATCTATTAGCGCATATGTAATAAGTTGGAGTTAAGCCTTGATTTTTGGGTATGTTGTCAATAATAATATTTTAAGAATGGGTATTGAACTAGGTGATAAAATGTGTATCGGGGGAGAAGTTATGTTAGACTTATGAAATTAGGGTTTCATAAGGGATTATGGTTCTTCTTTAGGAGGATATGTTGGGATATGTGTCTTGCATGGCATGTATGTGTTTGTATGATGTCCTTGAAATAAATAACCACGAATAATATACTAATCACTTAAAGTGGAAGATAACATGAGCTGGGACTATTATACTTGTCCATTTCACTAGACGAGATTAACGGTCAAGTGTGTTTTGCACTGGGTTCTATATTATTAGAACTATTCCACTAGTTGAGAATAGTGGCTAGGAGCATTTTATCCTGGGGTTGTATTTATGTTACCATTCCATCGGATGAGAATAATGGGGTTCCTAAACTCAAATTAAATGAATCACTTGAATGATCATAATCATTGAAAACATACTAATCACTTAAAGTGAAACACTACATGAGTTTGGGTTGTTATACTTGTTCGTTCTACCAAATAAGAATAGTGGTTAGGAGCATTTTTTCTTGTAGTTGTATTTATGTTACTATTTCACCGGTTGATAATAGTGGGGGTCCCTAAACTCAACATGAATAAATAATTAGAATGATTATTATTGGAATCAAAATCATTTATGTATGGTTAGTGTAACACCTCGCATCGATACAACCACGTGGGGGTTACCTTGGAGTGATTTTGGATTGATCAACTGACCCCATAGATTAACACGAGTTCTTTCAGCATGCTTTGTCCTCACTCACGTACTTTCCGAGAAATTTTTAGAAAATTTCCAAAACTTCCCAGGAGGTTCACCCATCGTAAAAATTGTTCCACAGCCAGCACGCTTAACTGTGGAGTTCTTAGGGTGGAATCACCAAAATGATGGTATATCATGTTGATATAAGTAGCCAAATCAATCCTTATAACACTCCGCTCAATTTGGGGTATTACAATACCTGTAAGTAAATCCATGAAGTTATGTATATTATTATATTATACTTGTAAGTATACTTGTGAGGTTACGAATTTTATTATGCTATACCTATAAGTATACCTATAACATTATGTATGTTGTTATATTGTACCTATAAGTATACCTATGAGGTTGTGTATTTTATTATACTATACCTGTAAGTGTTCTTGTAATGTTAGGCATCTGAGTATATTTTACTTGTGAACATACCTATGATGTTATGCAATTTTTTGGGGTTAATGCTAAGATATGAATTATGTTGTAAAGATTTAAATTATGGTGTAGAGTGAGTTTTGATTATTGCTTTAGAGAGCATCTTGGGATGCTTAGTTGAAGTGTTATTATATTCTAAATAAGCATGCATGAATAGTAGGTAGTTTAGTGACTATTGCTTATCTTTTATGATTATTGTGTTTGGAATATCTCATATATATCTTAATGTTTATACCATGTATTGTCATGATACCTTATGGTTATTGTATTAGGGTTTTCTTCTAATCATACTTCAGATAGTATCTCTAGATTGTTCATTTAGTAAGTTCAGTTTTTTCAAAAGAATGAATATGAGTAGTACGTGACCTCGATGGAATTTGATTATCTAAATTATTTCTGTATCTCGATCCTCATATGTATATGCCTTGCATGTGTTCCATTCTATTTTATCATATTAGTTTGGTATAAAGGATTTTTCAGCACCGTAGTACTAAATGGTTTATTTTTGTGGGCCCCTACCTATTCAATGGACAGTGGACTTTGCATGTTAGTTTTTGAGTCCAGTTGAAAGTTGTTAGTCATTTTTGAGAGCGTAGGAATATCCAGTGTCTCTTCTTTTTTTTGGTCTCCGATTGTATTTGGACTTTCATGTCCTCCTGAAATTTCTCTCTTGAGTTTTGGTAAACTGTTGATGTTGCTTTTAACTAGCATTGTACTTATCTATTATTCTCTGTATTCTGACTTTTTTAATCATGTTATTTAAGTAAAGTAATGTTTTAGCCCTAACACTTAGTATAAGAATGGTAGAGGATGCCAAACTTATACTGAGTGTGGCAATAATACTCATTAATTTTGTAAATATTGCTTCCACAAAATAAAAAAAAATTAGTAGTAAAAATGGGGGTGTGTTAGTTGGGGGCAGAGAACTACTTCTCACCTCCTCACAAATGGCAAAGAAGAAGAAGACATCCAAGGCAAAGATTGATGATATCCAGCATTCTTCCTCTCCGGAATCTGATTCTCCAATCTTAGAAGTTATTGATGGCACATCGAAAGAACTGAACATCAAACCATCCCAATTGCCACAGGAGACGAACGATAATAACCCTAACACTACTTCCACTCTCTCGGAAGAAGATCACCTTGCAGATAATTCGAATTCATCAGGCAATTTTACAAATTCCCAAATTCAGTCTCAAAGAAATCCACCACATCAATCACCTCACAATGGTAACCTTATTTCTGGGCGAGATATAGTTCTACGAAACAGAAGGCTAGATCAATTAACAGCCCTATCTTATGTTCCTCCTACTATTCAAGAGGGCTTAGTCATGGCCGATGTAATCCCCCAAAAATTTCGAAAACCTATATTTTAATAAATAACTTTTATCTAAAATAATATTTGCTTTTAAAATTATTTATTTTAATTATTTTATGGATTTTAGAGTATTTAAGTTTGGATAAGAGTATTTAATAAATTAAAAATAAATATTTTTCTATTTATCATATTATTTTATTTAAATAATTTTCCAAACTAATATTTTACCAACTTTATCCTTTTTTAAACTAATATATATTAGATTATAATGAATTAAATTATTAAATTAAATAATTTATCAAGAATATTACATTTTATGATTTATAAATTAATTTAATTTATTTTCCTATTTTTCCATTTCCTTCTTTTACCCTTTTTCCTTTTCTTCTCTTTTTTTTTTCCTTTTACCCCTCCCTTGGGCCGCCCGGCCAGGCCAACCCTCCCATGCGCATTGGGCCTTCGGCCCGCTTACTCCCCTTTCTCCCTCGCGCGCCGCCCAGCATGCCTAGCCCAACCTCCTTCTTTTTTTTTCCTGGACCGGCCGGCTCTCTCCTTTCCTGCGCCGGTCCAGCCCCCCGCCAGCCCCTTCTTCCCTTCTTCTTCTCCCATGCCCGACCAGCGCCCTCTACCATGGTCGAGCATGCCTGTAACCACCGCCCTGCAGCTGCCACCACCTGCTCCCTCTCCCTCTCTCTCTCCTCCCCGTCATTTTCCTTCCTTTTTTGAGCCAAACCGGCCCCTGGACCACAGCTCCCGTGCCTCTCTCCCTTTCCTTCTTCTTCCCTCTTTTCCCCTGCCACCCGACCAGCCCTGCCACCTGCAGCACCGATCGCCGGCCAACCCTGCCCCTCTCTTCTCCCTCTTATTTTTCTTCATCTCCCCAGCCCTTCATTCCCCATATTTTTCGAGCCCTACTCCTTCCCCTGAGCTCTCCCTTCTCTCCTTCCTTCTTCCCCATTTTTTTTTATGTTTTCTCTCTACGCCGCCGCCCGCCGCCGCTTGAACCACCAAGCCCAACCCCTGCGCCACCTTCTGCCATCACCTACTACCACCCTGCACCACCACGAGACCCCCCAAGCCCCTTCGAGCCCTACACTTCCTCCCTTCTCCACCTCTACCTTTTTCTTCCCAGTTTTTCCCCTTACCACCGAGCCACCTGCAACCGCCGCTTCCGCCGCCTTCCGACCACCTCTTCCGCCACCCAACCCACCATTCGACACCCTGCAACCCCCTCTACAACCGCCATGCATTATTTGGCCGAAAACAACCCTTGAACCCCTCCATTTTTCCCTCTCCTTTTCCTTCCTTCACAACTCCTCCACCTCGACCCTTCTTGGCAGCCAACTTCGCCGCCTTGCCGCCGCCGTCTCCGCCGCCCTATGCCGCCGTGAAACAACCCTTAGCCTCCACCTACACCCCCTCTTCACTTCTGCACCATTCCCTTGCCTTAGAACCCCCCTAACTACCTTCTTTTCTAACCCAAAGACCCCAACCCGAAAATGGCTTATTTTTCTCCCTTCACCCTCTTTGAGCCCTTTTCTCCCCATGGTTTTGGATGAAACTCACGCTGCTCATGCAGCGTGAGCTCCCCTTTATTTTGAAAATTATTTGGCTAATTTTTAAGGTATAATGGTATTTTATGTTAAGTGTTTTATTAATTAAAATTTATAAAGTTTTATGCTTGGATTCTTATTTCTAACATAAATATGATGGATATTATTTTTAGGTGTTGAGTTGCTAATTATGCTTGGTAATATTTAATATTTTGCGGGATTAAGGTAACCGTTAATCCTCCCTTAAATACATGGAAAAACGTATGCTAGCACATTAGGGGTTTAGTATGATTTTATGCATGTTTTGTGTGCTTAGCATGATATATATATGGTTTCTCATATTGTTTGATAAAAAGGAAAAGCATGTTAACTTTTTTGCCATATGTAGGTATGTTAATTAAGGAAGGAGTTTGATGGTTGATGGAATGATGTAATATGTTGTTAATGTATGAATAATATTATTGTCTAAGGGTATTTTAGTAATTATGCTTATGAAGTATGTGATCTAATGTATGTAGTTGCTAATGAGTATTATGTTGAATAATGGCATGTTGGTGGACTTAGATGATAAGAATAAAGTACTAATATCATTATTTTATGTAGTGTTAGTAAATTCATAAAAATGGTGAATAGAGGGGTTGAATGGAAATTTTATAAGTGAAAAGGGTATTTCGGTAATTTTATAAGTAAAAGGGTATTTAGGTAATTTAAAAATAAAGGGGTTAAATGATAATTTATAAGTAAAGGATAAAATTGTAAGTTGTGAGAAAGAAGGGTATTATGGTAATTTTTGAGATAAAAGAATAATATGGTAATTTTATGATTAAATGGCCAAATGAAAATTTTATAAGCAAAGGGTTATTATGGTAATTTTTGGAGAAAAGCGGTAATTTTGGAGTCAAAGGGCAATATAGTAATTTTATAAGTAAGTGGTAAGAATGGTAATTTTTGGAAGTAGGGGTAAAATGGTAGTTTTGAAGGTAGAGGGGCAAAATAGTAATTTCATAAGTAAGTGGTAATATGGTAATGGTATAAGTGAATGGAAAAATGGTAATTTATAAGTTAGGGGTAATATGGTAATTTTGGAAAAGAAGGGCAAAATGGTAATTTTGTAAGAAAAGATAAAAATGGTAATTTTGGATGTAAAAGGGTAAGATAGGAAGTTGTAAAGTAAAAGGGGTGTTATGGTAATTTTACAAGTAAAAGGGGTATGGTGGTAATTTTCATAAATAAAAGGATATTATGGTAATTTGAAAGTAAGGGGTAGAAGGGTAATTTTGTAAATAAAAGGATATTAGGGTAAACTTGGGAGTAAAAGGTTAACTTGGTAATTATGATAATGACAAAAGATAATTTAGTAATTAAATTATGATTGTAGAAGGGCAATTGGATAAGTATGATACTAGAGAAGGGTAATTTGGTAAATTAACCAATTAAAGGGCATTATGGTAATTTTAATGATGGAGAAGGGTAATATAGTAATTATTAATATGGAGATGGGTAAATTAATAATTATGATTATGAAGAAGGGCAAATTAATATTTGTAATTATGAAGGAGGGTAATTTGGGATTTATGATAATTAAAAAGGGTAAATGGCAATTAAAATAATTGAGAGGGGTAAAATGGTAATTATGATAAAGGAGAAGGGCAATTTGGTAATTTATCCAACTAAAGGGGCAATTTGGTAATTTAGCCGATTAAAGGGTAAAGTGAAAATTGTTTAACCAACTAAAGGGGCAAAATAGTAATCATGATAATGAAGGAGGGTAATTTAGTAATTTATCCAACTCGATGGCAGTTTTGTAATTATAACAAAGGAGAAGGGCGATTTGGTAATATAACCAACCAAATGGGAAATATGATAAGTGTAGTAATTATGAGGGGTGAATGGTGATCTAAAAAGTGTAGGAGACAATTTGGTAATCTAAAGTGGACAAGGGGTAATTTGGTAATTATGCAACCTTAAGGGTAATATGGTAATTTATCAAGTAAGAAATGGATACTTAGCAATTATATAAGTAAGGGGTTAAGGAGTAATTTGTACCTAACATATTGTTATGATTGTGGAACATTATGATATGATTCAAATAATGCTAATTAGCCAAGTAAGAGTATTTGATAATTAGTATGGCCTTAATGGTTTCTCTATGATATCCTGGATAATCATCTGAATAAGAAACGATTAATGATATCAGAACGATTGAAAGTGAATAAGTATCGGATTATCATGCTTTTTGTGATCACCTTAATTAAGACACTATTACTTAAAGTGAAAGACCTCGAGATCGGGAATGGTGACTCCTTAGGGGTCGCTACCCTAAGGACGTGGTCTAGTCCACGATTATTCTGGTATTTGCTGGTGTGCCTTTGTGCCCCAGCCAGGCCCTATATCTTACTCTTTCTAGCTCTACGGACCTAGTTAGGGGGTATGCATACTTATGGATTAGGTGTCCTTGTCGGTAGGGTATTGAGTTAGCTTTATGCACCAGTACGACCAGGGTACCTTTGCATCCTTGGGTTCGTGGTTGAAGGGTATTGAGTAGCTAACATGCACCGGTACGACCGGTGTACCTTTGTGTCCCAGGTTATTGATCTCCCGTTCCAGGAAAATAAATATGATTGATGTGCTGATTAAAGAAAGGAAAGATACTATTATTGAAAGTGGAATATTAATGAGTCGGGCCCAGATGATTATGATATTGAGTACCGGTCCACCGGTTATAATAGTGGCCAGGAGCATTGTGCCCTGGATGATGATTCTTATATATCTCGGTCCACCGGTTATAATAGTGGCCAGGAGCGTTGTGCCCTGGATAATGATTCTTTATATATCCCGGTCCACCGGTTATAATAGTGGCCAGGAGCGTTGTGCCCTGGATGATGAGTTTATATGTATTCCGGTCCACCGGCAATAATAGTGGGGGTCCCGAGCTCAATAAAATCAGTTATGTATGTGAATAAGATTATGGAAAAATACTAATCACTTATAGTGGAACACCATGTGAGTCGGGGCCAGACCGGTCCACCGGCAAATAATAGTGGTCAGGTGCGTTCTGCCCTGTGTGTTTATCTTCCGGTCCACCGGCAATAATAGTGGTCAGAGGTGTTCTGCCCTAAGCGTATACTTTTCGGTCCACCGGCTATAATAGTGGGGTTCTCGCACTCACATGGATGTAAAATATGAGATTGATTGAATGATGATAGAATAATGGCTTAAGGCCCGAATGTGTTGATTTTACCCTATTATATGGCTTAAGGCTCAAAAGTATCGATCGTGAATCATGACTTGTTTTATGTGTGATTGTTATGTATGCACCCTATTTCCATATGTACATAGTTGCATTATGTGTTACATCGCGGACCTGTCTTTAAGTGTGGTATTAAAGGGTTACTCAGTACCGTAGTATTGAAGGGATTCCCTTTATGGGGCCCCTGCCTATTCAATGGGCAGTGCCCTTGCAGGTCTTTTCAGGTGCTACTCAAGTGGGCTATGGGAAAGAGAGTAAGGAGTTATCCGGTATCATTAGGGTTTTCTCTTTCTCTTTAAATTCCTAGTTTTAATGTTATGTTGTTACTGTAACCACCATTGGTGGATTTTATTCCTGTAAATGATTTGATGCGCTACTCTGATTTAAGTATGTGAATTTCTTGCAAGTTTACTCTAATTTATGTATGCTGAATTTCTTGCAAATCGTATTTCATTTTCCTTTAGCCTTAGCACTTAGTACTGGAACGGTATGAGTGAACCGATCTGGTACTAAGTGTGGCGGTAATACTCCCAAAGTTCACGTTTTATTAATTTGCTTCCGCAATTATCTTTTAATAAAACGAAATTTTTCGGTAGTGAATTTTGGGGGTATTACAGCCGAAATTCAAGAAGCAGAATTGGAGAAGGAATCTAACCAATGGCAATTCACTCTAGTCGGTATGGTATTCGGAGCAAAACCATCCTTCTCACAAATTCAATCTTATGCCCGCACATACTAGAACCATATTACAACACCAAAAATACTTAGACATGATGATGGTTTCTTCCTATTCCAATTTGCTTCTTTGACTGACTATAGAACTATCCTAGACGCTGGGCATTGGACTTTTATGAACAAACCCCTACTCTTGCAGGAATGGAATCCAGACTTTACATTTCGGGTAGAAGACTTCCAATTCCTACATACGTGGATACACTTCCTGGGTTGCCTCAAGGATACTGGTCTGTGGACTCTCTAGCCAGAATTGGAAGTTGCATTGGATACCCCATTGGAATGGATCAGGTCACTACCAATAAAGAAATAATTTCATATGCCAGAATCTTGATAGAGGTCGACAACCACGGAGCATTGCCTGATCATATCTGTATAAAAAAAACCATATGGAACCTCATTTACCCAACAAATCATCTATGAATGGAGGCCACAATTCTGTCTTACTTGCAAAAGATTAGGTCATTTGAGTATCAAATGTCATGCTAACCAAAACTTCCAGACACAAACCCAGCCAAAAACCCAATCTTTACATAAATGGGTGGTAGTAAATAACAGAAGGTATTTCCACTCAACTGATGAACTGAAGAATGACAAGGAACCATACAAAACCTTAGTCCTTAATATGGAATTACCTGAGTCAATTGAGCCAATTGAGAACCATTCCACTGATCCTTTTCCTCCTCCTTCATCTCAGAGGAACTTATCCAGCAGAGCTCCTAAAAAATCTTCAGATCCCACTACAGCTGATTCACCAGAGAAAATTATATCAGAAAAGACTACATATCCTCATACATCTAGTATATCAAATGTAAGTGAAAATCAACACATCAATAGACCCAAGACTCGTCTCCTCTCTATCAAACATAACACATTAGCAAATCTTGAAGATCCCATCCTGTTAGAGAATGAGAACCACACACTAGAAAACTCTTGGATGAATATTGTGAGAGGTAAGAAAGTGATTCATACTACTTACCTCCCTGATTTCGACATCCATTTATCATGAGTATTGGATGTTGCAATGTTAGGGGGATGAACAACCCCCAAAAGCAGAAAGATATCTGCTTATGGATCCATGAGAATAGTTTATCATTAGTTGTTCTAGTTGAAACAAAGTAAAAGAAACTAAAGTGGACAATATAGTTCATAATCTACCAACAAGATGGAAATGGAAACAGAACTACTCAAGTCATCACTATGGTCGAATTTGGATGGGATGGAATCCTAATATGTGGCAGGTCAATATTTTATCTCAGTGTGATCAAGGAATTTTGGCTTGCATCACAAATATTCAGCAGCAAACTTCCTTCTCTCTTGCCATCATTTATGGTCTGAATAATGTTGAGGGCAGGAAGCATCTCTAGTCTTGGTTAATAAACCATAACCAAAACTCTAAACCCTGGATTCTCATGGGTGACTTTAACATTATCATGAACAATGATGAAAAACTGCAGGGTGACATGGTTAGTGCTAAGGATATAAATGATTTTGTTCATTGTTCTCAGCAGTTACAGATTCAAGATCTCAGGTATACTGGAGTATACTACACATGGAGTAACAAACAAGAAGCTTCAACTAGAGTCTGCAGTAAACTAGATCGAGTAATGGGAAATGAAGCATGGATGGACACCTTTCCCTTCACTCAGGTGGAATTCCAAACTCCTATGATCTCAAATCACTCAGCCATGAAGATTACTATCTATAGTACACAGAATTATGGTCCCAAACCATTCTGCTTTTTCAACATGTGGACACTACATGAAGACTTCTTACCAATTATTCACTCCACATGGTCTCAAAACATTCAATCTAATAACCCTCTCACTGTCATCATGACCAAGATGAAAACCCTAAAGCCTCTTTTAAAGAAGTTGAACAAAGAAAAAGTTGGTAGTATTTCTGTGAGAACCAAAGATGCTCGAACCTCACTGACTCAAACTCAACTCCAGCTAGCTCAAGATCCCCCTAAACCAAGAGCTAATAAGTCAGGAACAATCTCAACTCCAGAAATATCTTCACCTTGCAAAATGTGAAGAATATTTCGTCAAGCAGAAATCCAGAATCACTTGGCTGAAACTAGGTGACAACAACAATCGTTTTTTTCACTCTATAGTGAAGGGCAGAAGATCTCAAAATCATATAGGATGTGTTCAAGACTCTACTGGTTTGCTCCAATATGACCTAATCAAGATCAAGACCATTTTGACCAGCTAATTCCAAGATTTATTAGGCTCTCATTCTGAAAATTCAGACACCTTCTTGCAGACAGTAATGGAAAGAGGACCCAAGCTTAACCATACTCATCATCAAACCCTGTTACAACTTGTTACCTTGCAAGAAGTGAAAAATGCAACCTTTTCTATGGGCAGTGATAAATCTCCAGGTCCTGATGGTTTCAACCCTCACTTCTTCAAGAGCTGTTGGGATGTAATTGGCAAGGACATATGGACTGCAACAAATTTCTTTTTCACAACTAGAATCATGCCCACATGTCTCAATGTTACCACATTAAATCTTGTTCCAAAAATCCCAAATGCCACAAAACCTAGTGATTTTAGACCTATTTCTTGCTGCAATGTACTCTACAAGATCTTGGCTAAAGTCATAACAACTAGGTTACAACCTATTATGAATGATTTAATTGGTGACACTCAATCTGGGTTCATTAAAGGAAAAGCAATCAGTGACAACATCCTACTAGCTACTGAGCTAGTCAAAGGTTACCATAAAAAACACCTCTCACCAAGATGCATGCTGAAAGTTGACATGAGGAAGGCTTATGTGTAACACCCCAAAATTCACTACTTTTTTTTTTGAAAAGCGGAAGCAATTAAAATAGAAATACTTAAAACCTGTGAATTCTGGGAATGTTACCGCCACACTTAGTACCAGACCGGTTCTCTCAAACCGTTCCAGTACCAAGTGCTAAGGCTAAAGAAAAGATTTACGTTAAATTCAAATTAACAATTCATAAAAGGATTCGAAGATCATACACAAAATCAGAGTACGAGAAATTAAGAGTTAATTACAATACACTTGAAGTTTCAAATAACACTTGTAACTTCCAAATAGAAATAAATTTAAACAAGATAAAACCCGATGGGTCAAATTTCAGATTGCCTACTCACTCAAGTCAGGCCTGCCACCCCAAAACAGTCTCTGATCTTAAACCTGCACAAGAGGTCTACTCCCCACCATCAGTGGATCATCACAGGACCCATTAACCAAGGTAGTATCAGTACGGGTCCAGTACTGAGTAAGGTGACTTGATCACTAAGGCCAACACATAAATACATAAATCATGTATGGGAATAAAAGAACATAAAGATCAACATGATCACATAATAACGAACAATCATTCGGATAGATACATAAAGGCCCAATCATAGTCTGGATTAATTATTTAATTAATCTTTTATCATAAGTCAATACGCACCATGCCTTTTATCAAATCCATGTAAATACATGAACACCTCACTATTATTGCCGGTGGGCCGGTCACTTGCGGGACAAAGTCCACACCACTATTATTCACCGGTGGATCGGACACTTGCGGGACACAGTCCACACCACTATTCTTGACCGGTGGATCGGTCTAGTTCCTGCTCACATGGTGTTCCACTATAAGTAATTAGTATCTTTTAAGCATTTGTAACTCTAGTTTGTTTTTATTGAGCTCAAGTCACCCCACTATTATTGTCGGTGGGCCAGAAACGCACAGGTACAAAGCCTGACCACTATTATTACCGGTGGATTGGTTACACATAGGACATCATGTCCTCACCACTATTTCTGATCGGTGGATCGGTCTGGACCCGGCTCAATAATCTTCCACTTTAAATGATTAGTATCTTATGTATCTTATTCAAAGGCTTTCACCATAATTACACTTAATCACCACATACACATGATAACACCAAAAACCCTAATCAGCCACCATAGACCTCAATTAACCACAACAAACCATAATTCAGTCTCCTCCATACCCTTATTTTGCTCCACGTGCTATTTTTCATCCCAAGTGATCAAACACCCAAACAACACTTACATTACGTTCCTTACATCCCAAATTAGCTTTTCACACGTAAATTTCACCCATGCAGACATTAATCTCCCCATGCAAACCTTTGAACCTTTTTCATGCAAACCCTAAAATTCCACGTGAAACCCTAAATTCAACCATGCAAACCCTAATACTGCCATTCAACCATCAATGCCACCATGTAAACCCTAATACCACCATACAACTATAAATACCACCATACAACCTTAATAACATCATACAAACCATAAATACCACCATGCAAATCCTAATACCACCATCAACCATAAATACCACCATACAAACCATGATTCCGTTATACAAAACCCTAAATTCATTCCTCACAAAACAAAGGATTCATCCACACCAGACCCTAGATTCAAACCATGTAAATCCCAAATATTTGTCCATACCAACCCTAAATTCAAACCATAAAGATTCTTCCATGCCAAACCCTAAATTCAAACCATCAAGATTCATACATACCAACCCTACATTCAATCCTCACAAAACCAAAGACTCATCCTTACCAAACCCTAAATTCAAACCATACCAACCCAAAGATTCAAATCATTTAAAACCCAAAAGATTTGTCCACATAATACAATTGATTAGATTCTCCCCTTTCATAACCACAAATTAGATTCTCCTATACAAAACCATAAGTTAGATTCTCCCACATAAAATCATAAATTAGAATCTCTCAAGCAAAACCATAAATTGGATTCCCCCAAACAAATCATAAATTAGATTCTCCCAATCAAATCATAAATTAGATTCTCCCATATAATATCATAAATTATAATCTCCCAAATAACGTCATAAACTAGATTCTCCCAAACAAACCATAAATTCGATTCTCCCATATAACATCATAAATTAGATTCTCCCAATTATCATCATAAATTAAATTCTCCCAAATAAAACCATATATTATATTCTCCGCATAAAATCATAAATTATACTCCTCCACATAAAACCATAAATTAGATTATAACTTATAAAACCATAAAATTAGATCAACTCACTTCGCTTAGTCAACTTCTTTCTCCATTCTCCTTTTTCATCCTTTCCCCCACACAACCACATCAACATCCTCACATGCATGTCTTACAGGGGCACAACACATAGTACACATGCCATACAAAACATACTTCAACTCCATGTCATACCAAATACAAAATAATTAATAATAATAAACATAGGATACATAGCATGCGAAGCACATAATGCACATAATGCACATAAGCACATAAAAGGCCTTAGCACCCCTTACCTAAAACGACATCGGTCTTGGAGCACGCTCCTATGCCTCCTTAAGGTTTTGACCAAATAACAACTTACTAATACAAATAACATTAATAAAATTCTAACTTTGCTAAAGATATAGAAATAACAGAAATATTATAAAGGTTGATAATATAGGGTTAAATACTTTACCCTAATAATAATAATGATACTAAAATAATATCAATGAGAATATAAATAAGAATAATAATAGTAACAATAATAATAACAATAAAAAGGACATTATTCAAAAATAAGGTGAAATAAATGCTTCGGCCCCTTTTCCAAGATAATACTAATAATAAAATAAATAATCAAATTTAGTAGTAGTAATAATAATAATAATAACAAATTTAGTAGTATTAGTAGTAGTAATAATATATATATATATATATATATATATGTATATAATTATAATATAAAAGGAAATAGTGCTAAAAATGATAATATATTAGTAATAATGTTAAAATGCTAATAATAGTAATATAAGGCAAAAGGTGCGAGGCTTAATTAAAAATTTAGGTTTCTACGCCTTCTGAAATAATTACACTATTAAATAATTAATTACACTAATAATAATAATATTAATTATATTATTAATAATAATAGTAAACATGTACTAATTCTATTAAATAACTAAAATTCGAGAATAATAGTTTTTCTAACTCAAGAATACATTAGATTTAACCTGTAAAGAAGATTTAACCATTAGATTACAGTTGATAAAAATAATAATGATAATTATAATAATAATAATTAGAATCAAATTAACATTAAAAATTAGGATAAAAGCATAATAATTATCAATAAATCGAAAGTAAGTGTTTAAAAGGTCTAGGGTTTCACCTTGAGTTGGAGGGTATGGGTGGAACCGGCGGTGGTTGCCGGAGGTGGCCGAAAAATGGATCTAAGAGAGGTAAAGATGAAGAAAAAGAGGGAAGAGGAAAGGATAAAAATAAAATAAGCTTATGGTTCGGTGGAGGAAACTTAGCTGGAGATATTGGGTGGTTTAGAAGGTGGTAAAAACGGTGGATTTGGTGGTGGATGGTGGTTTAATGTTTCGGGGTGGAATTTTCTGGCGAGAGGACTAGCCAACTTTGCACGATTATGAAGGCTTGTACAAGGTGAATTGAAGGTCGTAGATGGTTTAGTTAATTAGAGGGTGTTGCAGGGAAGATATTAAGATGGAGAAGAGGCGTCGAGGTTAGCTAAAAGCGGAGAACGAGGTGTCTAAAGGGGCGGTGGCGGGCGGTTTTCACTTAGGGTTTCGAGAAAGAAGAAGCTTCAAAATCATCCACAACTGGACTATTTATAGACTTTAGATGGGTTATTAGGGTTTTGGAGGTCGGCAGGATGGGTTTGGGTGATAGGGTTTGGGTGGCCGGCGTCAGAAATCGGCCGGCGATTGCTTGGGTTGGGTCGAAGGTTCGTGAAGCCAGAGAGAGAGAATGAGCGAGAGTTAAGGATAATTGATTATTCCAAGCTAGTTTGCGAGCCGAGAGGAAGAAAAAGAGAGGTGACTCGGCCGGTCAGAGTTCTCGTAGCCGGCACCGCCATTTTCGGGGGTGGGAGTTGCAGCAGCGTCGACGGAGGAGAGGGGAGGAAGAAGGAAGGAGGAGGGGGCTGGTCCGGTTCGCGGGGAAGAAAGAAAGAAAAAGGGAGGAAGACCGGCGGTTCGGGCGTTGTTATTAAAACGGGGCAACAAAACGCAACGTCCAGAGGAGAAATAGAAGAAAAACGCGGCGGGGCGTGGGAGAAGCCAGGAGACGACGCGCGGGCTGGATTAGGCCGCGCCGAAGGAAGGAAGAAGGGAGGAGTTTGGGCCGCGGGAGATGGCCGCCCAAACGGGAAAAGGAGAGGAAAAGAAAAAGAAGGAAAGAAAGAAAAAGAAAGAAACAGGAAGAAGGGAAAAAGGAAAATAAAAATAAAAATAGGAGGGTTGGGTTAAATAAATACATTAAAATATTTGGGATAGTTAAAAATTATAATATTTAAATAAAATAATATTTAAATCCCTTTTTAGGCTAAATTAAGATTTTTAAAATGTTTTCCATAAATTCTATTTTAATTAACAAAACACCCTAATTTTTTCCAATCAAATTATTTATAAAATTATTATTAATTTAAATTATTTTCTCCTTCTTATTTTAAACAAATAATTTATTTAATTAATTTCTAAAATAAAATCCTTAATTAGCTAAAATACCAAAACTTTTCTATTAAAAATTATTCATTGTTTTCTTCTTGAATAGCCCTAATTAATTATACTTTTATTTTAATAAAAATAATTTATTTAAATAATTTTTTGAATAAAATCTCATTTAAATATAATTTATAAAATTAGAAATTTTCGGGGCATTTCATTATGACACTGTCAAATGGTCTTTTCTTGAAAAAATGCTCAGTGCCCTAGCCTTCCCTCCCCAATTCATAAAACTCATCATGTCATGTGTGACTACAGTAAGCTACTCACTAAAAATCAATGGTAGCCTGCAGAAACCATTCAAAGCTGCAAGAGGGGTTAGACAAGGAGATCCATTATCACCTTATCTCTTTGACAATGTCATGGAATATTTACATAGAGCTCTCCTACAGTTGTGGCATAATCCCCTCTTCAAACCCCATCCTAAATGCAAGAAGATAAAGCTCATAGAATTAATGTTTGTTGATGATCTACTGCTATTTTGCAGAGGTGATTCAAATTCTGTCCTAAACCTCATCGAGACCTTCAACCATTTTTCCAAAAACTCTAGACTGCAGCTTAATAATCTCAAGAGCAATATCTTCTTTGGTGGCAGGGTTAACAATCAAATCATACAATCTCTACATTCTACTCACCACATCCCAGAGGGCCATCTATGTAATACCCCGTATTTTTAAAATCCAGATTTATTGAGTTTAATGGTTTTATTAGCGTAATTTGATGTAAACAATTAATTATTTTAATTTCGATTCGTTTTATGGATTTATCGACGATTCGAATTCATATTTGAATATAATTAATCGTTGTCTTTGCGAACCATTCTAGATATATTCGTTCACGACAATGATTTTATTATATTCTTATGAATTTGATTCTTGGTTAAAAATATGTATTTCCTTTCTATCTCATATTTTTATTTTTAATATTTTAGATTTGTTGGCGATTATAACTTTGTCATGTGATTACGACATTATTTTGAAGTTATATTTCGTTGACGAAATATATTATTTAAATTATAGAATTTCTATTTAAATAGTTAAAGCTATTTTAATGATTTTATTTGTAGAAAATATTTTCGACTTTGATTTTATTCGATTCCAGAAATCATTAGTATTTTTGGGAAGTTTAAATTAAAAATATTTTCAGAGCTTATTTAATAATTTCTTTTGAAATTAATTTTCTTCAGTTTGCAAAAATCGATTTCGGAAATTATTAAAATTAGTCTCGGTTTATTAGGATTTGACTTGAATATTTTATTATATATTTTTAAATGTTATTTCGGGGTCTTATAATGTATTTTCGTAAATAATATAAATTTTTACGTTCGTTGGTAAATTTTTCCGAAAATATTTATGAAATTCTTTATATAGCTTTTTATTAATTTTAAGCCTTCGGATCGTTTCGAAATAAAATTTTGTTAAATAAAATTTAGATAAAATCTTCTGATAAAAATTTTAAATATTTAGTATTTTAATTTTACTTGCATTCGTAAATAAAAAAAAAAACCTGTCGGGACCCCGACCCCCCTCTTTCCCTTTTCTCTCTTCTCTCCCTTCTCCTCTATTTTTTTCCCGTGGCTCCCTGTTCCCCGACTCTCTGTCCCGCAACCCTAACCCTAGCCGACCTCCCTCGCCTCTCTCCTTCTCCCCAGCCCCTCCCTCCTCCTTCGCCGGCCACGATCGACCACTGCTGGCAACGCTGTGCAACAACCAGCAGCAGCAACGCGCAGGTCGTGCCGCCGCTGCCGGTCACCGTCGACGCCTGCTGACCACCGACGAGCTGTCCCCCTTCTCCGACGAAGCTCCCCCAGCCTTCCTTTGCCCCGATTTGTCGGTTTTTGTTTGGTATAAATTTCTAAAAAATCCCTATTATAGATTTCATAAATTGAATGTGATTTAGCTTATGAAAAGCTAAATTGATTGTTTGTTTATGTATATATGTGTTGTAAGATTGATTTGGATATGTTAATTGTATGGTTGTGTTGGAATTTTGGAAAAATTGGATTTTTGGCCGGGATATGTCCGAATTTTTCAGATTTGTTCGATTTAGCTATTTTTGATAAATTGATTATACAAAGTGTTTTAAAATGTATCCAATTTCATTTTGGAACCGTCAATTTGAGAAATTTATGCAGGTTTTATCAAAATTTGATTCCTAGGTCAAATTTCGGGTGTAATGAAATTGGGTCTTATAATTGAGTCGTCCCGCTCAATTGATTTTATAATGTCGTTTAAAATGTATTTAATTTTATATTGGCAGTGTTGATTTGGGAAAATTGTACGTAATTGATCGGAATTGGATTTTTAGGTCAAAACTCCCGCGGGTTTAAATTGGATTGTGTAATTGGGTTATTTTATTTAATTGACTATATAAATTACATTAGAATATGTTTAATTACATTTCCGAACCGTCAATTTATATGTTTTGGCAAGAATTGATTGTATTTGCGTTCCAGGCTCAAAAACCCTAATTGTTAAATTGGATATTTCTATTATCGGTTTTGATCAACTAATCAATTGATATGTTATAAAATGTGTTTAATTGCATTCCTAAACATTCAATTTGATTAAATTTATAGAATTTTACCAAATCGTATTTTCGGGCCAAAAACCCTAGATTTTAAGTGAGATTATGAAATTGGTTATTTGTATAGTTGTTTCGCTAAAGTTAAATTTATAAAAGTAGTTGAAATGATCCTAACTGTATTCTAATACCTTTAATTAGAATTAATTAATTTGAATTACCTGAGTTTATGTCGTGGGCTTTAAAACCCTAATTTTTGAAAATTGA
The DNA here is from genome assembly GCA_039764185.1 of Tamarix austromongolica. Taxonomy (NCBI): domain Eukaryota; kingdom Viridiplantae; phylum Streptophyta; class Magnoliopsida; order Caryophyllales; family Tamaricaceae; genus Tamarix; species Tamarix austromongolica. The sequence goes on along the minus strand of CM077808.1, from coordinate 38,259,466 downwards.
TCATCTGGAATTGATTTATCGGAAGATCGTTTTGTTGAAATTAATTGTCTAGATTTATCTAAAATTGGTTTAATTGTGTTTTAAAACTATCAATTTGAGGTAATCAAAGTGATTTGGCCGATTCGTAGTTTAGGCATTAAAAACCCTAATCTTCGGGGATGATTTTATAAAACTGATTTTGCTATGCGTCTTTTACCTAATCGATTTCTATCTTTAGGTTTTAAATCATTTAAATTATGTTTTAATCTAATCGGTTTGGATTTGGTTCTATGTAAATAGTTGGGTTACTTATTTAGTTATAAAACCTAATAAATAAGTTATTTCTGATAAATTAATGTATGATCGATTATTCTTTCTTGGTCTTTCCAAATTAATTTCAAATGTTCCAAGTGGTATTTGTATTAATCCGTTTTGATTTATATTTAATCTTAAATCTTAATAAAGCTATGCTTTTAAGTTCTAAGTTTTGGACACGTTTTCTAAGAAAGATCATTTGTGTTGTTTGTGTTTATTTAATTAGAATATGTGAATTATTGATTGATAGAATAGTTTCTAATTTAGTTTTCGATGTCTATCGGATCTAGGAAAGCTTTCTCGTGGATCCATGAGCTAGTGATCTCTCTCCCTCTTATCTCACTTAGCTAGCTTCGGATCCAGGTAAGTCTCTACTTACCTCTACTTATGGGTGTTTAGTAAGGATGTGGCTAAGGCCGCTTGTGTGATATATGATCTACTTACCTTGGATGCTTCATACATATATACCATGTCTTGTTGTGTATCACATGTTTGACCTTAACGTGTTTTATGCATAGCGCAGCTTGGAGTTAAAGTATGTGGTATGTGTTTTTCTTATGACATGAATGTGATATCCATATGTGGTGATTATGATGTGCTGTGACATGATGTAACCCTCTAAGACATGCATGCTAGGGTGATTATTATGATGACATGGAGATGAAAGGACAAAAGGAAATAAATGGGAAGTGAGTTGCTAGAAGGGAGTATAAGGGACCCGATTAGGGTTTTGGGAAGAATTAGTAATCTGGAAAAGGCGAAAGTAAAAATGTTTAAGGGTGAGTGAGGTGCGGGTTGAGAGTGAGAGTTTAGGTTATAAGGAATGATTATGGGTGTTTTGGGAGAGAAGAAATATGGGGTTAAAAGGAGAGGTTGCTTGTGGGAGAAGAAAAGTATTAGGGTTGAAGTGGTCAACTAGGGTGTTAGGGTCATAGGTGGAATCGATGGGTAAAGCGATATGATTTGGGATTGGATCTAAATGAGATGAGGTGTGGGGCGATAAATGGAGTAATGATAGTGTAAGTGAGAGAAAGTTGGGCCACATAGGTCCAATTAGGGTTTCCAAGGGAAACCCTAGAGGGAGATAGCATGTGGAGTGGATGTCATGAGGTGCTGGGCCTTAACCCACACCCATAGGAATTGGCTCCCATTATGTGTAAGCGTAAAGGGGAATGGATTTCGAGGTGTGATAAGGGGCGCAAGAGTCCCAAGATATGGGACGGGCTCTCCTTGGAGGATAAGTGTGGACATAGTTAGCCATGCATGTCAAGGGGGTAATGTTTATCGAATAAGACACGAATAAAATACTAATCACTTAAAGAGGTAGATTGTTGAGCCGGGCCCAGACCGATCCACTGGCATAATAGTGGCCAGGTGCCGGGGTGCCCTGGAGACCGATCTACCAGCATATAATAGTGGTTAGGTGTGTTCTGCCCTATAAGTGACCGATCCACCGGCTATAATAGTGGGGGATCCCGAGCTCAACAAACCAAACATTAAGTTACAAGTAAATCATGGGAAAGATACGTTATACTTACAGTGAAACACTATGAGAGTCGGGGCCAAACCGATCCACCGACATAATAGTGGCCAGGAGCGTTGTGCCCTGGAGACCGATCCACCGGCATAAAATAGTGGTTAGGTGCATTCTGCCCTATAAGTGACCGATCCACCGGCTATAATAGTGGGGTTCCCGTACTCGCATGGATTAACAAAGATTATGGTGTGAAATGACTTAAAAATAAATCATGGAAAGATACGTTATAATCACAGTGAAACACCATGAGAGTCGGGGCCAAACCGATCCACCGGCATAATAGTGGCCAGGAGCGTTCTGCCCTAGAGACCGATCCACCGGCATAAAATAGTGGTTAGGTGTGTTCTGCTCTATAAGTGACCGATCCACCGGCTATAATAGTGGGGTTCCCGCACTCTCATGGATTCATAACGATTATGACGTTGATCGACTATATTTACTAGAGATATAAAGAAAGAGTCTACCCGGACCATAGCTGGCTTTTATTATCGGTATTACCACATGTTGCTTATGTGCATAATGAGTTACTTTACATTTTGGTCATACCACCCTTATATGTTTAAATATGATGTTACATATGTTTCACATGTTACTATATGTGTATGGTAGGACTTGTGATGTGGGTTTTGAGTATGTGTAATAATGTATCAACGTATTGTATCATGATTTAATATGCACTTGATGTATAGTTACGTCTCTCCCATTAAATAGGGTAGTGGAACTTACTCGGTATTGGACCCGTATTGATACTACATTGGTTGAATGGGTCCTGTGATGATCCACCAATGGTGGGGAGCAGACCTCTCGTGCAGGTTGATACTATGTTGGGGTGTAAGGCTTGACTTGAGTGAGTAGGCAATCCGGAATTTGATCTGTAGGGTTTTATCTTGTTTAACTGTATTTCTCTTTAGAAGTTACAAGTGTTGTATCTGAAATTTCAAGGGTATTGTAACTAACTTTTAATTTCTCGTAACGCTGTTATGCTTTTAAAATTCGGATTTAATTGTTTGACAGGTTTTAGCCTTGCATCTAACATGAGATAGATGGTTAACATTTATCTTGTGTTAGATGTGGCGGTAACATTCCCAAATTCTCTCTCCTAGCTTCCACTTTATTCTTTCAAAAAAAAATTTCAGGAGTGAAATTTGGGGGTGTTACAATCTACCTATCAGATACCTTGGTGTTCCCCTACTTGGCACAACATTGAGAAAACAACGTTATCTTCCTTTACTTGATAAAATCACAGACATATTGAAACTTTGGCAGAATCAGTTCCTTAGCTATGCAGGGCACCTTCAGTTGGTAAAATCTGTGCTCTTTGGAACTCAAGCTTACTGGAGCCTCCTTTTCATTCTATCCCATCAAGTATTACAGGAGATAAATGTCAGATGTAGATCATTCCTTTGGACTAGTTTTGAAACTTCAGGGAAAAATCCTGTTGCTTGGGACACAGTTTGCAAACCTAAGCAAGAATGGGGACTTGGTTTACTAAATCTTTTCTGGTGGAATAATGTAGCAATAGGCAAACATCTCTGGAACATTCTTCATCATAAATAGGTCTTGTGGATTCGATGGATACATTCTTATTATATTAAAGACCAAAACTGTTGGTCTATGCAAGCATCTGCCACAGCCTCTTGGATCTTTAAGAATATTTTATCTCTCAGATCTTATTTTTCCACTCACTTTACTACTGAGCAGGGGAAGACTCAATGCACATATCACAACAAATATTTCATATCTCGTGTGTATCATCTTATAAGACCCCATCATAGTAAGGTATCCTGGCATAACATGGTTTGGAACAAATGCTCCATCCCAAGACATCAATTTATTCTTTGGTTGGCGATTCAAGACAGATTATTTACCAAAAATCGTATGATCCGGTTTGATCCTCACATAAACACAGATTGTGTCTTCTGCAATGATGAAGTTGAAACTCTTGAACACCTATTCTTTACTTGCCCATACTCCCAAACTCTATGGTCCAACTTAATTATAGCTACTGGTTGCCTCCAAAAATCCACAAGATGGCACGATATCACTCACTGGCTGAGCAAGACAGGTATAGGACCAAGAGCTCGAACAAGTTTCTTTCGAACCTTATTTACTGCAACAGTTTACCATATTTGGGGGGAATGCAATAGAAGAATTTTTCAGCATACCAACCTCCCATGGACTCACATCAAGAAGCTCATTCTGAAGGATTTAGCCACTCGGGATGTTGGTTTTAATGAATGTAAATCATACCATCATATGTTAGCCTTGGTAGATCACATGTCACTTTGTTGATGTCTTGAGAACTTTTGATGTACTCAATCTCTACCTTTTGGTATCATATATAAAATACATACATTACTTACCAAAAAAAATGGGGGTGTTACAGTTAGGTAGTGACCTTTGTGCCTACCTATGATGCTAGGAGCTGTTATTGATCTATGCTAGTGAATCTGCATGTGGTTGAGATTTGTAGGTATTGATAATGAGCTTTGTGATCGTGGTTATGGTTTGAGGATGATGTTGTTTCTAATTATACTACAAATAGCACTTTTGGAATGTTTTATTAGTAAGTTTCAATTAATTATAGATGAACAAGCATGCGTAGTATATACCGTTGGTGGTATATGGTTATATGAACGATTGTCATATTTCAAATAATATATGTTTAGTTAAATGTTTTATATCATATATTGTTGTGATGTTGTTTATGTGTACCATGTGGGTTTTTAATATTAATTTTGTATAAATGGTTACTCAGTACCATTGTACTGAAGGGTTCCTTTTTATGGTCCCCTACCTATTCAATGGGCAGTGACCTTTATAGGTTAGATTGTAAGGTTAGTTGAAGACCGTTATATGGGTTGAGAGTTTAGGGATATCCGGTGTATTGTCGATATCTTTCAATCTAGGAGATTCTATACTCTTAATATCATTGTGCATTTTCTTTCCCTAATATTTTGTAACCATTGACAATGGGTTTTATTTGAAATGATTACTTTAACTCTCTTACTACTCTAATTTATAATTGTGTTAATAATTTAAGTGGAGTAACGCTTTTAGCCTTAGCAATTGGTGACAGAACAATAGAGGAAACTAGATTTATACTAAGTATGGTGGTAACACCCCATGATTTACTATTTTAGCTTTCATAATCAACTCTTTAAACAAAAATTTTCAATTCATAATTCTGGGGGTATTACACTTATACCTTGCTTACTCTAGTAACCACCAAAGAGCACCCCTCCATCAAATTCCACCTTTAAATAGATAAAATAAAAAACAAGCTCTCTAACTAGATAACAAGGAGCTCACCCTATGGTTGATAAACTAAAATTGGTACAAACTACCTTAACATGCTTTTCTAAAATTTCAAAACAAGAATATCTTAGATATTAAGCCTACATGATGAAGGTCCACCAATGGACCTTTAAAATAAGAAGATCTTAGATATTAGGCCTACATGATGGACCCTATAGCTCCATGAATTTCCTATGTCTTTTTCTTTCCCCTATTCCTTTTCTTTCATTCATGGAATTGTTGCTTGTGTACACAATACAAGTGATGAAATCCCACAAAAAAATTCAAATAAAATTATTTAACATATTAGGAATTTCCTACGGGCTCCATGAATGAAACAAGATGCATCATCATGTAGCTTGGTCCATTATTGCCTTACCTAATCATGTTGACTTACCAACATGACACGCCTTATAGGTCTTTAATGAAGCTTCAAAAATAGCCCAAATGACTTGTGGGCTAAGGCATTCAATGGAAAGTAAGCGAAAAACCAACCTTACAATAGCAACAACTAAAAACCTTCTTCCATCACAAAGAAAACACTAAAATGGGTTATGAACAACTTAAAAAAAGGCTAGTCACTCACATATATCTTCTGTAACATCCCCAAAATTTACTATTGAAAAATTTCATTTCATTAAAAGAATTAACGGAGGAAAAATAAAAAACTATGAATTTTTGGGATATTACCGCCACACTTAGTACCAGACTGGTTCACTCCTACCATTCCAGTACCAAGTGCTAAGGCTAAAAGACTGAGATACAATTTGCTAGAATTTCAAACCATATTAAAAATTAGAGTAGCGTAATAAACCATTTACAAGAATAGAATCCACCAATGGTAGTTACAAGAATACGGATTACATTTAAACCAGGGTTAAAAGAGAGAGGGGTGAAAACCTAAAATTTCGGATAATTCATTACGCTATTTCCCGTTGCCTACTCGAATAGCATCTAAAAATGGACTTGTAAGGGACACTATCCATTAAATAGGCAGGGGCCCCACGAATAGAACCTCTTAGTACTATAGTACTGAGTAACCCTTTTAAAACACACTTAAAAGTAGGCCCACAATGCAACATATGATACAACACTATATACATATATAATGAGAGGTGTATACATAACATTCACATACATAACAAGTCTGTCAACTTTGAATAGATCAAAAAGCACAATCAATACTTTTGAGCCTTAATCCATTAGTCCATCATAATCCATCATCTCTCGGATTATAATATATCCATGTGAGTGCGGGAACCCCACTATTATAGCTAGTGGACTGGAATACATACAGGGCAGAACGCTCATGACCACTATTATTGCCGGTGGACCGGTCTCCAGGGTAGAACTCTCCCGACCACTATTATTTGCCGGTGGACCGGTCTAGCCCCGACTCATATGGTGTTCCACTGTAAGTGATTAGTATTTTCCATGATTTATTAACAACCAGATTGGATTTATTGAGCTCGGGATCCCCCACTATTATAGCTGGTGGACCGGAATACATATAATCATCATCCAGGGCAACATGTTCCTAGGCCACTATTATATCTGGTAGACTGGTACTCATAAACATCTTCTAAGGCAACACGCTCCTAGGCCACTATTATATTTGGTGGACCGGTACTCATAAAAATCTTCCAGGGCAACATGCTCCTGGGCTACTATTATATCCGTTGGACCAGTACTCATAATTATAATTCAACTGAGCCCGACTCATTAGCCTTTCAATTTCACGATTAATGTTTTCCCTTTTTAATCATCACATCAATTTCATTTATTTGCCTCGAAGGGGAGATCAAGATCTTGGGACATAAAGGTACATGAAATACCCCGAAATTTTCTAATTTTAAAGATTTTATTTAAATAAGGTTTTATTTGAAAATTTAATTTAGTAAATTATTTTTACTAAAATAAAAGGAAATTTAGTAGGACAAATTAATAAGAAATTTTATAAATATATTAAGTAAAGGAAATTTGGGTATATTATCTAATTAAGGATTTTAATTTGGGAAATTATTTAAATATATTATTTTATTCAAATTAAGAAAGATAAAATAGTTTCAAATTAATTTTAATAAAATTAAATAAAATTTGAGGGATTTATTAATTTAAAATGGAAATTTTGGAAAAATCCTTTAAAAAACCTATTTTAGCCTAAAAAGGGATTTAAAAATTATTTTATTTAAATATTATTAATTTTAAATATCCTAAATATTCAGATCTATTTAATTGGCCCTAACCTAATTATTTCTCCTTTCCTTTTTTCCCTTTTCCCTTTTTCTTTCTTCCTTTTTCTTTCCTTTTCTTTCTTTTCCTTCTTCTTCTTTTCTTTTTCTTTTTCTTCCCCGAATTGGGCCTGTTGCGCCGGCCCAATTTATTTTTCCTTCCTTTTCCTTCAGCGCGGCCCAGCCTGCGCGTCATCGCCGCCTGCCTCGTCCCTCCCTACGCTGCGTTTTAGTTCGTTTTTCCAACTAAACGCCGCGTTTCACTTTAAATTTTATAACCGTTACCAGCTAACTCAAAACGTCGTGCTTCAGCCTTATTTTATCCAAAACGCGCCGTTTCATTTAAACGTTTTTAACTTGCACCGAACCGCCCGGTCTCCCTCCCTTTTTCCTTCTTTTCTCCCTCGCGAATCGGCCGGCCAGCCCCCCCATCTTCTTCTTCCTCCTCCGCCCGACGCCATAACCACCCACCTTCCTTCTCTCCCCCGAAAATGGCGCCGCCGGCCACACGTGGCGTGACCGGCTCTTCTCCTGCTCGTTTTCTTCCTCTTGATCTGCACGTTCATTTGAAACCATCAACTGCCCCTCTCTCCCGCTCGTTTGTGCACTGTTGCCTCGCGAAGGTCGGCAAAAATTCAAGTTTCTGCCGCCCGACCTTCGGCTTGAATTAAACCATTTCCCCCCTAATTTAAACACTTAGTAACCTCCCTAATTCAAATATAATCTCCCCAACTATAAAAACCCCCTCATTTGCATGATTTCGGGATTTTATTTTCCCCAAAACCCTAAGCTGTGCCTGTGCGCCACCGCCCCATCAGACGCTATTTTCTCTTCCTCCGACGAACTTCAACACCTCCTCTTGCTACCAATCTGTTCCCTGCAATACTATATAATTAACTAAACTAACCTCATCCCTCGATTTATTGTGGGCAATTTTCTATAATCATCCAAAGTTGACTAGTTGATTCGACAAGAATCTTGACCCCGAGATAGTGAACCACCGTCCACCACCACATCCGCCACTTCTAACACCTATTAAACAAACTATTAACTCCTACTAATTATCCTCTACAACCCCATATAATTATTTTAATTTTCTTCCTCTCCATCACCTATTTTCCTAATTTTTAACCCCCTTAGACCCATTTTCCGGCCACCTCCGGGAACCACCGCCGGTTCCACCTACATCCTCCAACTCAATGTGACGCCATAGACATTTTAAATACTTAGTTTCGAATTATTTATAATTATTCTAATTTTAGCCAAAATTTTAGTATTAATTCAACTTTAATTATTATTATTATTATTATTATTATTATTATTATTAGTAATATTGACTGTATTCTAATTTCTAAATTTTGGTTACAGGTCTGGGAGTATTATTGAGTAAGATACAGTAATTATCTCAGCCTTTACCTATTTACTTAGATTTTTACATAATTGATGTTATTCTTAATAATATTAATAATATTATTATTATTAGTATGATTATTTGGTTGATACTGTGATTATTACTGGAAGAACAGAGGCCTTAAATTTTAATTAGGCCTCGCATTTATAAAATTTATTAACATTATTAACATTTTTCAACATTATTTTAAATATATTACCAGTATTACCTTTATTAAAATATAATATAAGTATATATATACATTATTAATTTTATTATCACAATTCTGAATAGTATTATGTTTATCATTGTGTGAGGGTTAGAAATCCAACTTTTAATTTTAAGAATTTTGATATCATTAATATCTAATACTCTATTTATAAAAAGTATCATTAATATTATTATACTTTATTTATATGACTAATTATTTTTATTACTATTATTATTATTATTATTATTATCATCATCACAGTTATGATATTATTAAATCTATTTTGGGAGAAGGGTAGAAACCCTTAGTTTATCACCTTTTCAAAAGAAAATAAGTGAATTAATTATATTAGTTCCTATAGTTAATTATTGAATAGTAAAATGTCATCCTAAAACCAAACCTCAAAATAAGTTAGAATTATATAAGAAGGTCTAATCATAGTATGTTTTGATATAATAGGAGAACCAAATCAAATCCCTCAAGTGGAATAGGAGCGTGCACCAAGACCGGTGACATTTTAGGTAAGGGTCTACTAAGGTCATTTATGTGTTTGTATGCACTATGTGTTTGATATGCCATGTATTTTATGTTCGTTATTATTAATTATTTCGCATGTGGCATGATTGTAGAGTTGAAGTATGTTGGTGTGAATAAATCGTGGCATGAGAACTATGTGTATGTTTATGTCATTATTGTATGATATGACTTGAGACATGTTGTTAGGGTTAATGAAATGGCATGGTGTTAGGGTCTTGCATGAAATGGCATGTTGCTAAGGTTTGCATGGAATGGCAGGGAGTTAGGGTTTGCATGAAATGGCATGATGTTAGGGTTTGCATGAAATGACATGATGTTAGGGTTTGCATGGAATGGTATGACGTTAGGGTTTGCATAAAATGACCTGAGGTTAGGGCTTGCATGGAAGCATGTCTACGTGGAGTTAAGGTTCGCATATGAATTGGGATTGCATGAAAGTGTAGTACGTGGAGTTAGGGTTTGCATGTAGATTAGAGTTGCATGGAAGTATGTCTACGTGGAGCTAGGGTTTGCATGTGCGTTAGAGTTTGCATGGAAGTATAGTTTACGTGGTGTTGGGGTTTGCCTAAGATGGTATGAACTAGGGTTTGCATGGGAGTGTGGTATACATCGAGTTAAATTTGTGTATGAATTAAGGTTTGCATGAAAACATGGACTGCATGGAATTAGGGTTTACATGGAGTTAGGGTTGCATGGGAGCTAGGGTATGTATGGGAAGAGGATCTACGTGGATTTCGAATTCATTTCAATTAGTATTATTGTTGTTTTCGAATGTGTTATTGGATTTTCTCGGCTTGAAATGAATATTCTGAATAAAATACATAAGACATTAAAAACGTAAAGTGAAAAGTTGAGACGGGCCCAGACCGATCCACCGGCATAATAGTGGCTAGGTACTGCGGTAACCTGGAGATCGATCCACCGGCATAATAGTGGAAGGGTAATTGACCCTAGTGACCGATCCACCGGCTATAATAGTGGGGGATCCTGAGCTCAACAAATCAATCATAACAGTTGATAAGATATGGGAAGATATTAATTACTTACAGTGGAACACTGTACGAGAAGGGGCCAGACCGATCCACCGGCATATAATAGTGGTAGGGCATGTGCCCTAGTGTGACCGATCCACCGGCTATAATAGTGGCCAGGAGCCGGAGTGCCCTAGAGACCGATCCACCGGCGAGAATAGTGGGGTTCCCGTACTCGTATAGACCTGATAAAGAATATGTGTGTATCTACTTTTAATAAAGGAAAGATTAAGTAAATAATTCATCTCTTGGGCCTTATGTATAGATTCATTGATTTTAAATGATTTACTTCATGTTCCTATGTATTGTATGTATGGATTGTGATAAGCATGTGGAATGTTATCTTGCATTGATTGATGTGTTATGTGTCGGCCTTAGTATTCGGTTACCTTACTCAGTACGAAGCGTACTGATCACCCGTTTCATGGGTGCTGCTCATTCCCACGAGTAGAAGGCCCATCTGACCTATTGTAAGTAGGAGACACCTACTTTGATGCTATCGATGTCTACGGGACATCAGGAGGGGCAGAGTGATAGCTAGGCTGGATCAATCCTTAGAGTGACGTGGCCGTTGTCCTTTTCAAATTTATGATTCATGTTATCTTTTATTATGTTTGAATTGTCGAAACAATTTTACTAAGGTTGTTTAGTTATTATCTGGAAAAACAATAGTCGGTATTTTGAATTATGTAAGACTTACGCGTACTTTGATTTTTGTTTTTATAAATTTGAATTTGTATGGTATTACTGATAATGTTTTCTTAGCCTTAGCACTTGGTACCGGAACGGTAGAAGTAAACTGGTCTGGTACTAAGTGTGGCGGTAACATCCCCATAATTTACGGTTTTAATTTATGAGTATTGCTTTTAAAAAAATGCGTAAATTTTGGGGTGTTACAGTACACCAGTCACACCGGTGCATACAAGCTACTCAGTACCCTTCAACTATCAACCTAGGGACACAAATGTACCTTGGTTGTACTAGTGCATACAGCTAAATCAGCACCCTACCAATAAGGATACCTAATCCATAAGTATGCATACCCCCTGAGTAGGTCTGTTGAGCTAGATAGAGTAAGATGTAGGGCCTAGTTGGGGCACGAAGGCACACCAGCAAATACCAGAATAACTGTGGGCTAAACCACGTCTTTAGGGTAGCAATCCCTAAAGAGCCACCATTCCCGATCTCGAGGTCTTTCACTTTAAGTATTAGTGTCTTAATTAAGGTGATCAAGAAAAGCACAACAATCAGAGACTTATTCACCTTCAATCGTTCTAATATCATTAGGTATTCCTTATTCATGAGACTATCCAAGATACATAAAGGAATCATTAAGGCCATCATGATCTCATCTAATTCCAGTTTAGGATTCATTCTTATGATACTTAATAATTGTCAAATACTATTATCTTATTCTTCAGTGTTACTTGAGTCTTATCACGAACTCCGTTATCACAACGACATATTTGATACGGTTTACTGATTTACCCCTTACTTGTATAATTGTTAAGTCATCCCTTCTTTACTTACCAATTTACCATATTACCCTTCATGTTGCGTAATTATCAAATTACCCCCTACTCGGTTTGGGTTACCAAGTTATCTCCCACACTTATTAAGTCACCAATCGCCCTTCATAATTGTTACACTTATCGTATTCCCATTTGGTTGGTTAAATTACTAAATTACCCTTCTCCTTTGTTATAATTACCAAATTTCCCTTCTTACTTATTATAATTACCAAATTACCCTTCTCCATTATCATAATTACCAAATTACCCTTCTCTATTGTCATAATTACCAAGCTACCCTTCAATTGGTTAAATTACCAAATTGCTCTTCTCCATTATCATAATTACCAAATTACCCTTCTTCATTATTATAATTACTATTTTACCCTTCTCCATTATTATAATTACCGTATTACCCTTCTCCATTATTATAATTACCGTATTACCCTTCTCCATTATTATAATTACCATATTACCCTTCTCCATTAATATAATTACCACTTTACCCATTTACTTACAAAATTACCATTTTGCCCTTTTCTTTCAAAATTACCACAATACCCTTTTACCTACAAATTACCATTTTGTTATTTACTTTCAAAATTACCATAATACCCTTTTACTTACAAAATTACTATTTTGCCCTTTACTTCCAAAATTACTATAATACCATTTTACTTACAAAATTACCATTTTACCCTTCTCTTCCAAAATTACCATAATATCATTTTACTCCAAAATTACCATTTTACCCCTTACTTTCAAAATTACCATAATACCCTTTACTTTCAAAATTACCATTTTACCATTTACTTCCAAAAGTACCATTTTACCTTTCACTTCCAAAATTATCATTTGCCCCTTATTACACCACTTTTATTAAATTATCATCACTACATGAAATAGTAATATTAATACTCCATTCTCATTATCCAACTCCACCAACTATTATATTTTAACATAATACTCATTAGCACCCACACATATCAGGCCACACTCTTGCACAAGACATATTACTAAAATGCCCCTAGGGCTTACAATAATATTATTCATGCATCAATGGTCACAATAACATAATATAACACGGATAAGTACTTAACATTTTCATTAAAACCAAACTCTTTGCTTAAGCAATATTTCCACACATGGCAGATAAATTAGCATGCTTTCCTTTTTTATCAATCAATATAAGCAACTGCATACATTATATTAAACAATATATATCATGCATAATAACATATCAAAACTCTAATGTACTAGTATATGTTTATCCATGCATTTAGTTGGAGTTTAACGATTACCTTAATTCCTACAAAAATTGAATCTTATCGGTATCCCGATTAAAGATTCAAGCTTTGATTAGCAAAACCAATACCTAAAAATAATATAAATACTTATCATATTAGAAACGAAGGGGTGCTAACTTTGGGTTAGGGTTTTGGGGCTAGGAAAGATGATAGATGGGGGATGATTCAAGGTAAGAGAAGGGTGCAGGGGTGAAGAGGGGGTGTAGATGGTGGTTGGGGATATGTTGTTGGCGGCCAAGGGCGGCGGTGGCGGTAGTGAGGCTACAAAGGTGGCTGAGAAGGAAGGAAAATGGAGGAGGAATATGAGGGGGTAAGGGGGTTTGTTTTGGCCAAGGAAGGTGTGAGGGTGGTAGGGGAGATTGCAAGGATGAGTTTGATGGTCCAAGTGGCAGTGGAGGTGGCAAAACGACGACAGAAGGAGGAGGTGAAGGGTGGCTACCGAGAAGGAAGAAAAAGGAGAGGAGAGGAAGGAGGTGGATTATAGGATGGCTCGAGGGGTGGTGTGGTGGTGTAGGGGTGAGTTAGAGGGTGGAAAGGGGTGGTGCAGGAGGTTGATGCGGTAGTGGAATTAGTGGACTGGGGCAGCGGTGCAAAAATAGGGGAAATGAAAGGAGAAAAAAGGGAGAGAAAGAAATCAGGGAGGGGAAGGAAGGACTCAAAATGGCTAGGGGAGGGGTCGTTGAAGAGAAGAAAAAGGAGAGGGAGAGAAAGGGGGCAAGTGGCTTGGTCGGGTGACAATGAGAGGGAAGGGAAGAAGAGGAAAGAAAGGGCATGCGTGTAACACCTCCAAAATTCACTCCTGAAAAAAAAATTTGAAGGAATAAAGCGGAAGCTAGGAGAGAATTTGGGAAATGTTATCGCTACATCTAACACAAGATAAATGTCATCCATCTATCTCATGTTAGATGCAAGGCTAAAACTTGTCAAACAATTAAATCCGAATTTTAAAAGCATAACAACGTTACGAGAAATTAAAAGTTAGTTACAATACCCTTGAAATTTCAGATACAACACTTGTAACTTCTAAAGAGAAATACAGTTAAATAAGATAAAACCCGACAGATCAAATTCCGGATTGCCTACTCACTCAAGTCAAGCCTTCCACCCCAAAACAGTATCCGATCTTAAACCTACACAAGAGGTCTGCTCCCCACCATCAGTGGATCATCACAGGACCCATTTAACTAAGGTAGTATCAGTACGGGTCCAATACTGAGTAAGTTCCACTACCCTATTTTATGGGAGAGATGTAACTATACATCAAATGCATATTAAATCATGATACAATATGTTGATACATTATTATGCATACTCAAAACCCACATCACAAGTCCTAGCATACACATATAATAACATGTGAAACATATGTAACATCTTATTCAAACATATAAGGGTGGTATGACCAAAATGTAAAGTAACTCATGTGCCTCAGGTAGGATTAATCCATATTATTGACAACTCATTACATAGCCATAATCACATAAGCAGCATGCAGTAATACGGATAAAAAGAGCCAGCTATGGTCCGGGTAGACTCATTCTTTAGATCTCTGGTAAATATAGTCGATTCACATTATAATCGTTATGAATCCATGAGAGTGCGGGAACCCCACTATTATAGCTGGTGGATTGGTCACTTATAGGGCAGAACGCACCTAACCACTATTTTTATGCCGGTGGATCGGTCTCCAGGGCAAAACGCTCCTAGCCACTATTATGCCGGTGGATCGGTCTGGCCCCGACTCTCATGGTGTTTCACTGTAAGTATAACGTATCTTTCCCATGATTTACTTGTAACTTAATGTTTGATTTGTTGAGCTCAGGATCCCCCACTATTATAGCCGGTGGATCGGTCACTTATAGGGCAGAACACACCTAACCACTATTATATGCCGGTGGATCGGTCTCCAGGGCACCCCGGCACCTGGCCACTATTATGCCAGTGGATCGGTCTGGGCCCGGCTCAACAAAATTCCTCTTTAAGTGATTAGTATTTTATTCGTGTCTTATTCGATAAACACCACACCCTTGACATGCATGGCTAACTATATCCACACTTATCCTCCCAGGAGGGCCCGTCCCATATCTTGGGACTCTGGCGCCCCTTATCACACCTCGATATCCATTCCCCTTTACACTTACACATAATGGAAACCAACTCCTAAGGGTGTGGGTTGAGGCCCAACACCTCGTGACATCAGACTCCACCCACTATTAGCCTCTAGGGTTTCCCTTGAAACCCTAATTGGACCTATGTGACCCAACTTCTTCTTAATTCACTACCATTAATTCATTTATCCTCAAACACCTCATCCCATTTAGGTTCAATCCCAAATCATATCACCTTTCTCATTGAATTCGTGGGTGATCGGAAACCCTAGTTAGCCACTCCAAACCCTAGCACATTTCTTCCCCCACAACTAATCTCTCTACTTTTCACCTAACATTACTTACTTCCCATGGCACCCATACTCATCCTTCGTATATTAAATTTCCACTCTTAACCCATTACTCTACTCTTCCTTATTTGTTCTTACTTCCACATTTTCCCCCATTTCATCCTTTCACCCCCCATCATATTATTAATATCCTAGAATGCATGTCCTAGAGGGTCACGTCATAAAATATCATAAACACAACAGAACAATCATTATACACATGTCATAAGGAATTCATATAAGCATACCTCACCTCCAAGCTGTGCTACAATTAATTAATCATTAAAATCATATGGTACACAACATGGAGTAACATATGGCACCCAAGGCACATAACACACACATAATTGATCTTACTCACATCCTTACGAAGCACCCATAAGTGGAGGTAAGTAGAGACTTACCTAAGTCCGAAGCTAGCTAAGCGAGATAAGAGGGAGAGAGAAGATTACTAGCTCGATAGTCCACAATAAAGCTTTCCTAGATTGCCGATAGAAATCAAAACTAGGTTAAAAACTATCTTATCAATTAATAATTCACATATTATAATTAAACAAATGCAAACAAATACAACGATCTTTCTTGGAAAACGTGTCCAAAACTTAGGACTCAAAAGCATAGCTCTATTAAGATTTAAGATTAAATATAAATCAAAACAGATTAATACAAATACCACTTGGGACATTTCAAATTAATTTGGAAAGCCCGAGAAAGATAATCGATTATAAGTTAATTTATCGAAAATAACTTATTTATTAGGTTTTACAACTAAATAGGTAACCCAACCATTTTCATAGAACCAAATCCAAACCAATTAGATTAAAACATAATTTAAATGATTTAAAACCCAAAGATAGAAATCGATTAGATAAAAGACGCATATCAAAAATCCATTTTATAAAATCATCCCCGAAGATTAGGGTTTTTAATGCCTAAACTACGAATCAACCAAATCACTTCGATTACCTCAAATTGATAGTTTTAAAACACGATTAAACAAATTTTAGATGAATCCAAATAATCAATTCAACAAAACAATCTTCCGATTAACCAATTCCAGACAATCCATTTTCAAAATTAGGGTTTTAAAGCCAATGACACAAAATCAGGTAATTCAAATCAATTAATTCCAATTAAAGGCATTAGAATACAATTAGGATCATTTCAACTACTTCTATAAATTTAATTTTAGAAAAACAACTATACAATAACCAATTTCATAATCTCACTTGAAATCTAGGGTTTTAGGCCCGAAAATACAATTCGGTTGAATTCTATTAATTTAATCAAATTGAATGTTTAGAAATGCAATTAAACACATTTTATAACATATCAAATAATCACTTGCTCAAAACCAATAAAATAAATACACAATTAGTGTAACACCCCCGAGTCGACACGACCACGCGGGGGCTACCTTGAAGTGCTTTCAGATTGATCGGCTGACCCCACAGATCAACACGAGTCCTTTCAGCACGCTTTGTCCTCACTCACGCGCTTCCTGAGAGAATTTCAGAAAATTTATGAAACTTCCCAGAAGGTCACCCATCCTAAAATTGCTCCATGGCCAGCACGCTTAACTGTGGAGTTCTTAGGATGGAATCACCAAAACGATGGTATACCATGTTGATATAAGTAGCCAAATCAATCCTTATAACACTCTCCTCAATTTGGGGTATTACATTCACCCCCACTCAAAGAACGCAACGTCCTCGTTGCGCCTCAACCAATGACTGTCTCAATACATTTCATCCCAAGAATCGTCCCGCTAGGTGATTGACTGGCTCATCCAAGTTCAGTTCACGGTCGCGGTTTCGCTCTGATACCATTTGTAACACCCCGAGTCGACACGACCACGCGGGGGCTACCTTGAAGTGCTTTCGGATTGATCGGCTGACCCCACAGATCAACACGAGTCCTTTCAGCACGCTTTGTCCTCACTCACGCGCTTCCTGAGAGAATTTCAGAAAATTTATGAAACTTCCACCCATCCTAAAATTGCTCCATGGTCAGCACGCTTAACTGTGGAGTTCTTAGGATGGAATCACCAAAAGGATGGTATACCATGTTGATATAAGTAGCCAAATCAATCCTTATAACACTCTCCTCAATTTGGGGTATTACAATTAGGGTTTTTGAGCCCGTAACGCAAATCCGATCAATTCTTGCCAAAAAATATCAATTGACAGATCGAAAATGTAATTAAACATATTCTAATGTAATTTATATAGTCAATTGAATAAAATAACTCGATTACAGAATCCAATTTAAACCCGTGGGAGTTTTGACCTAAAAATCCAATTCCGATCAATTATGCACAATTTTCCCAAATCAACACTTCCAATATATAATTAAATTCATTTTAAACGATATTATAAAATCAATTGAGCAGGACAACTCCATTATACGACCTAAATTTTATCACAGACGAATTTATCCTAGAGATCAAATTCCGATAAATTCTGCATAAATTTCTCAAATTAACGATTCTGACATAAAATTAGATACATTTAAAAACATATTGTAAAATCAATTTACCCAAAATAGCTAAATCAGACGAATCCGAAAAATTCGGGCATAACCTGGCCAAAAATCCAAATTTTCCAAAATTCCAGCATAACCGTACAATTAACATATCCAAATTAATCTTACAGCACATATATACATAAACAAACAATCAACTTAGCTTTTCACCAGCTAAATCACATTCAATTTATCAAATCTATAATAGGGTTTTTCAGAAATTTATACCAAACAAAAATCGACAAATCGGGGCAAAGGAAGGCTAGGGAAGCTTCGTCGGGGGCCGGTGACAGCTCGCCAGTGGTCAGCGAGGCTCGCCGGAGTCAGACGGTGGCGGCATAGCCTGCGCGTTTGCTGCTGCTGGGCGTGGCTGCTTCGGCTGCTGCTGCTGGTGGCTGCTACGGTCGAGCTGGTTGTAGGTTGTGGCCGGTGGTGGCTGGCGAGGTCGACCGGAGTAGGGAAGAGCTGGGGAGAAAGGGGAGGTGAGGGAGGCTAGGGCTATGTGACGGGAACAGGGAGCAAGGGTCGGGAGACGAGAAAAGGAAGAGGGGCGGGAAGGGCACCGATAGGGGTTGGGCTGGGTTGGTCCGTGTTTTTTTTTTAAATACAAGTATACATATAAAATAAAATACTAAATGTTTAAGAATTATTATTGGATGATTTTACCTAAAATTTATTAAGCGAAAATTATTTTGTAAGGTTCCGAAGCTTAAAATTAATAAAAGAACCATATACAGAATTTCGGAAACATTTTCGGAAGAATTTACCAACGAACGTAAAAATTTATATTATTTATGAAAATATATTATGAGACCTCAAAAATATTTAAAAGCGTATACGAAAATATTTAAGATAAATTTTAATAAGTCGGGATTAATTTCAATAATTTCCGAAATCGGTTTTCCGTAAATCAAAAAGCTTAAAAGAGAAGAAAATTAATTTCGGAAAGAAATTCATAAATAATCTCCAAAAAAACCTTTTTAATTTAAAACTTTCCAAAAATATTAACGATTTCCGAAAACGAATAAATTTAAAGTCAGAATTATTTTCTACGGCTAAAATCATTAAAATAACTTTAACTACTTAAAAAGAAATTCTATAATTTAAATAATATATTTCGTCAACGAAATATAACTTCAAAATAATGTCGTAATCACACGATAAAATTATAATAAAAAACAAATACAAAATATTCAAAATACAAATACGAGAAAGAATGAAAATACATATTTTTAACCAAAAATCAAATTCATAAGAATATAATAAAATCATTGTCGTGAACGAATTTATCTAGAATGGTTCGCAACGACAATGATTAGTTACATTCAATTATGAATCCGAAATCGTCGATAAATCCATAAAACGAATCGAAATTACAATAATTAATTGTTTACATCAAATTACGCTAATAAAATTATTAAACTTAATAAATCTTGATTTTAAAAATACAGGGCATTACAATGCGTGCTGGGGGTGTAGCGTTGGTTGGGTCCAAAATAGGGAAGAAAAGGACGGGGGAGAGTGAGGGAGAGTGGCAGGGAGAGGTTGTAGGGCGGTGGTTAGGCATGGCGGAGGTGGTCGGGGAAGGAGGTAAAAGAATAAAGAAAGGACGAGGAGGGGAAGCAGGCAGGGCGAAGGGAAAAAAAGAAGAATTGAGCCGGTAGGGGTTGGGGGAAAGGAAGGAAAGAAAAGAAGGGAGGCTAGGTTAAGCTCATGCGCGGGGGTAGAAGGAGAGGAGGGGAGAGGAAGAACAGGCCTATGACCCAGGCGCGCAGGGGGGAAAGGCTGGCCTGGCGGCCCGAAGAGAAGGAAAAAGGAAAAAGAAAGAAAGGAGAAAAAGGAGAAAGAAAAAGGGAAAAAATGAAAAATTGGGAAAATAAAATAATTTAATTTACAAAATAAAATAATGTAATATTTTTGGTAGATAAATAAATTTAATATAATAAAATATATGGGTTTAAAAATGTTAAGTTTAGGAAAAATATTGGTTTGGAAATTTATTCAAATAAAATGAGTATGATAAAATAATAAAATATTTATTTTAATTTATTAAATATTCCTATATAACTTTATATACTCAAAAATCCATAAAATAATTAAATTAAATAATTTAAAAAGCTAATTTATCTCAAATAAAAGCTATTTATTAAATTATAGGTTTTTAATATTTCGGAGGATTACATCTTCCCTATTATCTTTTGAAATGATATTTGAATCAAGTCCACCTCTATAAGCGAAATGATAGAATTACCTCTCACTAAAGAGGATGAAAACCTAAAAGTGGTTGAGGTCCATATTGTCGATTCATAGAATCTTTCCAATATTTCTATGCATCTTCCTCTCCATATCACAAGCATAATAATTACCACACCTTTAGCTTAAAAGTTTAGTAGTAACCACAATAACCTCCTTTGGAAACTTAGTTCACATGGGTCTTTTAGCACAATGCTTACAACATTCTTTGTTAAAAATTGTGATGCCGAAAATGATTGGTGATGGATTTGGAAACCTAAGATGCCAGCTAGGTTGCACCTCTTCTCTTGTTTGTCCATGTACAATATATTACCAACCAAATGATCACTCCACTGTTATGGCATCTTACCCAACCCCAATTACTTTTTCTATAATCAAACTAAGAAATTTTTGCACGAAATTAAATACTATAATAAAATCACAAACCTGTTGTAACACCCCCAAAATTCACTACTGAAAAATTTCGTTAATTAAAAGAAATTTAGCGGAAGCGATTTAATAAACCGTGAACTTTGGGAGTATTACCGCCACACTTAGTACCAGACCGGTTCACTCATACCGTTCCAGTACTAAGTGCTAAGGCTAAAGGATCAAAATAAAACTTTACGAGAACTTAAGCATTTGAAGATCAGAGTAGCACAGTAAATACTTTACAAGAGAAACATTCAACCACGGTGATTACAAAATAACAGATACGTTGAATTTAAAGGAGACAAATTAAAACCCTAAAAATTTCCGGACAGTACCTTACGCTCTCCCCAAGGGCCCACTTGAATAGCACCCGAGTACAACCTGCAAGGGGTACTGCCCATTGAATAGGCAGGGGCCCCATAAAGGGAACCCTTCAGTACTACGGTACTGAGTAACCCTTTAAAAACACACTTAAAATACAGGCACGCCATATTACACATGACACTACTACATTCAGATATGACCATAGGTATAAACATGGTATTCAGATCCAATTATTTGTACATCCAATAACTCAATTATACATTAATAGTGTATAAGTAAAATTCACTCTCATATATTCAATAATCCATCAACCAATATCAAACACGCCATGATCAGTGATCGAGATATTTTTCGGGCCTTGAGGCCATTAATCAATCGTCTCAATGACTAGCATTTTTCCATAACTCATTCGCATCCAAAATAAATTTTATTGAGCTCGGGACCCCCACTATTATGGCCGGTGGACCGGAATATATATAAAATCATCATCCAGGGCACAACGCTCCTGGCCACTATTATAACCGGTGGACCGGGATATATATAAAGAATCATCATCCAGGGCACAACGCTCCTGGCCACTATTATAACCGGTGGACCGGGATATATAAAGAATCATCACCCAGGGCACAACGCTCCTGGCCACTATTATAACCGGTGGACCGGGATATATAAAGAATCATCACCCAGGGCACAACGCTCCTGGCCACTATTATAACCGGTGGACCGGGATATATAAAGAATCAACTGGTCCCGGCTCGTTAATCCTTCACTTTAACAATTAGTATTTTCCCTTTTTATTCAGCACAACAATTCCATTTTATTTGCCTCGATAGGGAGATCAAGAACCCGGGACACAAAGGTACACCGGTCGCACTGGTGCATAAAAGCAACTCAGTACCCTTCAACTAGTAACCCAGGGACGCAAAGGTACCCTGGTCGTACTGGTGCATAAAGCTAACTCAGTACCCTACCGACAAGGACACCTAATCCTTAAGTATGCATACCTCCTAACTAGGTCCGTAGAGCTAGATAGAGTAGATATAGGGCCTGGCTGGGGCACAAAGGCACACCAGCAAATACCATAATAATCGTGGACTAAACCACGTCCTTAGGGTAGCGACCCCTAAGGAGTCACCATTCCCGATCTCGAGGTCTTTCACTTTAAGTATTAGTGTCTTAATTAAGGGTGATCAGAAAGGCACAACAATAAGATAATTATCCTCTTTCAATCGTTCAGATATCATCAGAGATTTCTTATTCAGATGGTCATCCAACATAACATAGGAGAATCATTAAGGCCATCCTAACCTCATCTAATTCCGAATTAAACTCAATCTCGTGATACTTACTAATCATCAAACATTCTTACCTCGTTAATCAACACTATTAGAGCCATGTTACGAATTCCACGATCATAATTACAATTTTGCCCTTCTCCGTTATTAAATTTACCAAATTACCCTTTAGTTATTTAAGTTACCGAATTGCCCTTCTTAATTGTCATAATTACCAAACTACCCTACTCCATTATCCAAAATTACGAAAATACCCTCCAGTTGGTTAAGTTACCAACTTACCCCTCACATCTATCATATTTACCATTTTACCCTTCTCTACTATTAACTTATCAAATTACACTTTAGTTATTTAACTTATTATTTTACCCTTCTCAATAATTATTATTTCCAACTACTCCTTTCCAATGTTCACTTTTACCCCCTTGATTTACACAATTACCGTTTTACCCCTTTACCTTCAAATTTACCATCTTACCCCCTTAACTCCCAAAAATTACCATGTCGCCCTTTTACTTATAACTTTTCCATTTATCCTTAATTATAAAATTACTATCTTACCTCCTTTAATTTCCAAATTACCATTCCGCCCTTAGATTGTAAAATTATCATTTCGTCCTTTAATCATAAAATTACTATTTTGCCCTTTAATTAAAGAATTACAATTTTACCCTTTTATTATAACATTACCAAATTGTCCTTTTATTACAATTTACCAAATTGCCATTCTTTTTAACAAGATTACCAAAGTGCCCCTTTTTATTACAAAAATTACTCTTTCATCCTTTATTCACAAAATTACAATTTTACCCCCCTACTTCCAAAATTACTATTTTCTCCTTTTATTAACAAATTCACCATTTTACTCTTTACACACCCTTATTATTAAATTATTATTAATGCTATATGAAGTATTGACTTTAAAGTCTCACCCGTGACTCTTATAATTAATGTAATGCTTATTAGCACATGTATATATATATATTAGGCCATGCTCTTGTACAATATATATTAATAAAATCTCCTAATGCTAACAAAGTATTAAACATGTATTAAATACCACCATAGCATATAACCACATGGATAATAATTAACATTTTCTCTAACCACCAAATTATTACCTTAAATATTATCCCCATACATATCATCAATCTATCATGCTTCCTTTCAACAATAAACACAATAACCACATATGATATGCTAAGCAACATATATCAAGCATAATACACATTAATAATGCCTAATGTGATAACATGCGTTAATCCATGCATTTAAGCGGGATTTAACGGTTACCTTAATCTCGAAAAATTATCAACCCTTATCAAGCACAATTAGCAATTCCACACCTAAAATAACATCCATCACTATCGTGTTAGAAATAAGAAATAAAAAGGGTAAGACTTTATAAAAGAAATTTATTTAATAAAACATTTTAAATAATTATCATTATACCTCAAAAATTTTCCAAAATAAACCCAAAACAAGGAGGAAGCTCACGCTGCATGAGAAGCGTGAGTCTCATGCATAAATGGGTGGGGAAATGGCTCGAAGAGGGGTGAAGGAGGAAAAATGAGCCATGATCGGGTTTAGGTTTTTGGGCTAGAAAAGAGGGTGGTTGGGGAAGGTTTGGAGGCAATGTAAGGATGCAGGAGTGAAGAGGGGGTGTTGGTGGTGGCCAGGGATGGTTTCGCGGCGGCTGAAGGCGGCGGATACGGCGACGGCAAGGCGGCGAAGATGGCTGGTGATAAGGGGAAAAATGGGGAGAAGAGAAAGAAGGGGTGGAGAAGGGAGGAAGTGTAGGGCTCAAGGGGGCGGTGTGGGGATGCAGGGCAGTAGGGGGTGGTGGCAGGAGTCGGCGCAGGGGTTGGGTGCGGCGGTCGGAGTGGCGGACGGCGGCGGCATAGGGAGAAAACAGAAAAAAAAACAAAGGAAAGAAGGGAGGAGAGAGGAGGGAGCTCGGGGGAAATAAGATGGCTCGAAAATGGGACAATAAACTGGCCGAATGGGAGAAGAAAAGAAGAGGAACGGCAAAGGGGCAGATGGCAGGGCATAGGGCAGCAGGGAGGCGGTAGGGTGGCAGGGAGAGGGTGGCGACGGGAAGGAGGGAGTTGCAGAAATGGATAGGGTGCAGGGGTAGCTCGGCTCAAAAGAGGGGAGAAGAGGACAGGGTAGAGGGAGGGAGTAGTAGGGGCAGGCCCGGCGGCAGGCGGCGGCAGGCGCAGGTGGTCGGGCGGCAGCTGCAGAGGGTCGGGCTGTTGTCGCCTGAGAAGAAGGAGAAAGAAGGAAGGGCTGTGGCGGCCGGTCGGGGGAAAGGAAAACAGGCGGCCGACCGGTCTAGGGAGGGGGAAGAAAGAAAAAAAAAACGAGCGGGGGCCGGCCGGGTAGAGTGCGCGAGAGAGAGAGGGGCTGAGGGTAAGAGGGAAAGGTGGGCTGAGGCCCAACACACAGGGGAAAGCTGGCCTGGCGAGGCAGCCCAAGGGAAAAGGAAGAAGAAAAAGAAAAAGGAAAGGAAGAAGGGGGGGAAAAGAAAAATGAGAATGGAAAAAAAATAGGAAAATTAGTTTAATTAAATTTATAAAATCATAAAATATAATATCCCTGGTAATTTATTTAATTTAACAATTTAATTTATTATAACCTAATATTTTAGTTTATAAAGGGTAAAGTTGGAAAAATATTAGTTTGGAAAAATTATTTAAATGGAACAATATGATAATTAGCAAAATATTTATTTTTAACTTATTAAATACTATTATCCAAATATACATACTCTAAAATCCACAAAATAATTAAAATAATAATTTTACAAGCGAATTTTTATTTCAAATAAAGTTATTTATTAAAATATGGGTTTTCGAAATTTTTGGGGGATTACACCTGTAGACAAACCTTAACCCAAACTTGCCTCCAATTTTCTTTGATAATGATAACCCATGTCCTGGTTCCAATAAAACTCCAGCCAAACATATACCTCCATCTAGAGCATCACATGTAATATTATATTTGTCTTCACCTTATCCTCCATATGGTTGGATTAAAACAAAAACAAATTCTGACAAGATGAATAAACCAACTTGGACATGCTTCAAATCACTAAATGACTTCTATTTAACTGGGTTTACCTCAAATGCCTCACCTCAAAAGTTAAAAAGAAGGAACACATTATTGTGAGATGGATACCACCCCCAAATTCAATCAACTTGAACACTGATGGTATAAAGCATCTTATCCTAACCTACCGAATCATACAGGAGTAAGCGGTTTATTACGTAGCCATCTTAGACAAATGATTGCAAGCTTTACATGTAAAATTCACACAATAAGCAAACAGACAACTACTTTGAGCATTAAGAGACAACCTCTGTATAACAAGCACATTAAGCATCAAAGACATCCTTATCGAACATGATGCATATGTGATTTTACCTTTGTTGTTTAAGGCAACTACGTCAAATCCACACTTTAATCCTATTTTAGATTGCACTTCTTTGAAGAAGTTGACTAAATCCTTTGCCACACATATTTAAGGAATGTTTTATGGATATGGATTACTGAGTATTTTGATAATTGTTCAAACTTCTTTTTGCATGTACTGAACAATGAAAGAATCTCGCATTGTAGCCACTTTTGATTATTAATGAAAGTATCTAACTTACTAGAAAAAATATGCAAAGTTTTTTCATGAGTAAAGGACACTAATGCGTGCGCGTGAAATATATTGAAGTTGGGGAAAAAAGAAAAGAAGAGGAAAATTTTAAAGGAGCACAGAATTAAGATGTAGGAAAAAAGAAAGACGCAAGTTTTTGGTTTTACAGATGACAGCCGCACTTACTATTCCAAACAAGTCTAGACCGACCGGTCTTTGGAAATCTGGTGACGAAGGAAAAACAACTCCATCGTGTTGTTTCCTGCACCATCGCCTTTCTTTGTTCACAGTCTTGATCGTTGGAAGGGCTAAGCTTTGCTTACTCCTCGCACTACATCGATGTTGCAAGGATGAAGCTGGAATACAGATTCATTTTGTTGCTTTCGCTGTTTAATTTTAATTTCCTTCTGCCGTCCCTCTCTGGTATTTCTTATCCAACTACCCTCTCGCCCCCAACTCTATGCTTGCTTATATGACCTTTTCCTGATAAAGGGTTTATTTCTGGTCTTGTATTTAATTGCTATATTCATGGGTTTTCGTGAAACCCTAGTTCTTCAGCTATCTATCAATGCTTTCAACATGTTTCCTGTTTTTTGGTCTAGCAACCTTTCAATGGGCATATCTTCAGTTTGAGTAGTGACTTTATTTCGATTAGGAATGTATTGTGGTAATTGTTTACTCCTGATGAGATCATTGCAATAATTTTATTTATTTTTCGGGGAGGATGAAGAAGTTGAATATGTTGCGATGATTTTGAAGGAGCAGCAGAGTGAGGATTGAAAACATTGTTAATCTTCTATTTATTTTAGTTGATTTCACAAGATTTTACTGCATCCTCAAATGTCCAGTATGTCAACATTCAGAACAAATTTGTATTTGTCTCGATAAAAAATTAGTGGAAATGTAAATAGAAATTAATTTTCTCGATCAGAAGTAGCATCCACATATACTTGCGCAGCAATTGCAGTGATGTTCTTTCATCCCTTGTTTGTTCTTTAGTTTTGCGGAATGCTAGTCTTTAATTTCCATCTCTTTTATTTAGAAATTTGAACCTTTATTTTTATTTTTTAGCATTATATGCTCTTCAATTGGATTCAAATAAGCTCGTTAAGAGCACAAATGCTGCTGATAGAACGTTTTCCTTTTTGCACTAAGCATTTTTTTTTTAGTAGTGATGTTATGTGTCTTTGTGATGTTTGGAATGCCACACATCTGACCAAACACAATAAATGAGTTCGATGGTAAAATATACCATTCTTTTAGTATTATTATTTGTCTTGCTTGGTATCCTTTAAAGCACAATATGCTTTGTGCATGCACTGTGTCTGTATTATTTTCTTTTTACACTGGATATCACCACACCTTTGAGTATGAGAGTAATTCCTGTTAGGGACTGGAGCAGAATGATTAGTCTCCCGACGAGGATAACTCCATAGATTTGAACTTAAGACCTGTGTCTGGAAACACTTAGGGCTTACCCTGTGAACGGGTGTGTTTTGATTTATATGCCATTGCATACATGGTTAGGACTATCCAGTTACAGCATGGACCTAGGGATACATTGAGAGGGTCCTCATGTTTGCATTTCCTTGGCTTACTTTCCTATGTTTGTCAGAAAGAGCCCTGATCTCACTGCATGCAATTGATCTTTGATGTTTGATGCATTTCTCATATCAATGGATATCTGTTGTCAACACAGGTCTTGACAGCAAACCTAACTCCTGTCTTTCTAAGCAACACTCAGCTTATAAGATATGCTGATAATGTGGTTGCTCCATTATATGCTTTATCCCCTTGCTATATCGGGGGCATAAGGGAAGCTTCTGTGTCTCCTTTCATTATTAAGAACTTCCGCCTGACCTTTAAAGGATGGTGGTCAAATTCATATAAAACTCAATGCATCATGGGAAAATTTGAGCTATACTTACTTCTTTTACTGATGTTAGTTATGATTGATCTGTCTATTTTTGGGAAAGTGTTGGCAAACATTTAGCTGTTATAGCCCGGGAAATCGCCGTGCTATTACAGTTGGATCTATTGGAGCAATAATAAGTGGTAGCAGTTTTTATCATAAACAACTAGTGCAATCCTAGATTATCTGTTGGTTGCAGTCTTCCTCAATTAGTTTTTTGCTGGTTTTTATTTGCTTTCCTCTTTGGCGGTTAGGTCCTGGATTTTTTGAGTGTGCGGTAGTGGGCTGGGGGCTTAGTACGGGTGTGGGTCTCCAAAGTGGGCCTTGCATTTCAAAGGGGATAATGAACCCTTATAAACCACGTTACCTAGGCCCTGTTTGTAAATAGTCTCGTGAAATGAATAAGGAATGAAAGGATATATATTGAAATTTTTTAGTACTTGTTTGAATAATTTTTATATTTGATAACATTTTACAATAATTTGTGATAAAAGTTTAAAATAGTTTTGAACATTTCTAAAAGGTGATGGGTTACACTTTCATTAGCTAAAATAAAGTAATAACATGTTTGAATAGTTTTTTATGTTTGATAACACTTTACAACAATTTGCGATAAAAGGTTAAAATTGTTTTGAACTTTCCTAAAAGGTGATGGGTTACACTTACATCAGCTAAAATAAAGCAATAACTTGACATTCATTACCGAACAGAGCCCTAGTCTAAGTAGGATTTCCCATTTGATTTTATTCTCAAGAGTGGGGAGACTGTACTAGCTTATGTGGTTGACTCCAATTTTTTACTATGCTTTTCTTGATGCAGCAAAATCTAATGGAGTGTGTGTGTCTCCTGGGGGTCGTTTTCGGCCATTTTCATCAGATGGCAAGCCTCCTAGAAAAGTCAGGGATTTAAACCTCTGCCGGATGTTCCGTCAAAGGACTTGCTGCGACGTGTCTCAGACACATCAGGCTTTACTATCTATTAGGAAGCTGGCTTCAACTGGGGAGGCAAACCAAGAATGCCTGCAATTATGGGAACTGTTGGAATGCTCTATCTGTGATCCAAATGTTGGTGTTCATGCTGGTCCTCCAGTGATCTGTGCCTCATTTTGTGATCAAGTATTCCAGGCTTGCTCTGGTGCTTATTTCTCCATGGATGCTGCACAGGTTTGTTCTGTTACTTAAGCATTAGTTGGACAACCGAGATGGAAGGAGTGTTAAAAATGATTATGTTTTTGTAGAGTTCATGCTGATTGTCTTGCTTTTTAATTCTTATGGTATGTTATATGGCCATCTAGAAATCATCTTGTGTTGAATTATATGTATAGTGAGAATAACACTACCGATTTTACATAGTGGCTACTATTTGGTTAATTTTGGGTCAATTGCAACACAAAATAACCAAAATGTGTTGAATTTAAAATTTCACACATTTATCATCGATAAATTACCAATATATCCGCAAACCTACACCTACTGAAATAAGTATGCGTTCTGCCTCTGGCCTATCCCATCCCCATCTCGTCATCATCAAAACTAAAATTTAAGAAAGAATAAAGTAAAAAAAAAATGCAAAGTAGATTGCAGGACGATAATTCACAAATAACAAATAATAGACTAAAAATGGTTATAAATATGGGCAGAGAAAATAAATTCAAGATAGGAAGCAAACTTTTAATAACTGTAATTAAAGCCAGATCTAGTGCTTGTTGGTTAATAGGGTAGAACCAAGCATCTCTGGGCATCTAGTGCTAGTCACTGTTTGTGTTAGACACTGTTCATGGGTGTTTGCTTGCCGCCGACGCTTGCCCACCATCACAGCAATTCATTTGCTTGTTGTGTGGACTATGCTTTGGAGTGTGGAGGTCAAGTAGAGGTCTTGACTAAAAGAAAAGAGGGACTAAAGGAGTAGCTAGAGATGGGCTTTCTAGATCTAATACCATGTCTCTAAGTTTTCAATTTATTTCTCTCTATTTTTTATTTATTTTTATGATAATATATTTAGCTATTAGTATAGTAATGTGTTGTAAATTGCTCCCTCTATTTTCTTAAGTAAAATTTTGGTACTTATCTTACCTTTAGACAAGTAATGTTAATATTAGTTAATTTAGTATATGTATAGATGTAACATGTATAAATATGTAAAATAGTACTTACAATTATTATAGTTTTAATTTATTGTAAATATGTATGAATATCACATAAAAATAATTTATTATCAATAATTTAGTATCAGTAGGCAAGTAGTGTTAATATTAATTAAATTAGTACATAACTAAGATTAATAAATAATAATTAAATTAGTATTTCCTTTAGTGGCAAATGTAGTGTTAATCGGACAATTTAACATATAATGAGTCATTTGGATGCTTCTAATATAATATAAAACATTATTTTATTGAATAATTATATTTAAACGATCAATAAATAAAAATTAGAGTATATTGTGAAATAAAAATAGGAATTCATGCTGTGACACATTATTTATTGTTTGTGATGCTCTGATAGCACGACGATTTTATTGCATGTAATTTGGCTTTTAGGATTTTCAAATATGTCAGGTTATATCTAGCTAGCATAATAGGGTAGAATGAGTTTATAAAGTTAAACCTAGTCTATTTATTATTATGTTGTGTCCCACTTAATCATTGTATCACATGTATTAAGTTAACTATTTTTTCCCTAAGACGTTTATATATTTAGGAAAATTTACAGTGAGGTACTTCAAACCATGATGTAACAATTATTTTTATGTATTTACCCCCTCAAGGTACCTACTTACCTAATGCGAACGCTTCTCTTTTTTGTTATTAGCTATTAATTTCATTTTAAAAAAAGGTCAAAACACCTTGTTTTCACAAGAAAATATTAATTAAAATTATTAAAATTTAAGAAATAAAATTGTTAAAATTTAAGATTTGTTAATCCTTTATATCTTTTGTATAAGAAATTAATAACATTCTTAAATAAATAATTATGTTGATTATCAAATTTTATGGGATAAAAGAAAAGAATTGCTGGAATTTGAGTATTTTCTAGAAATGGATATTTTTCTAGTTTATTTATTTATTTATAGTTTTTACGAAACTAGTAAAGCAATCTTATCTAAACACCAAACATAAATATAATCTTTTGTTAAATAATTATTAGCTTGAAGCTAAACTTTAAAAACATCATAATTTGCTAATTTTTCTTTTGGGAACTATTGTCATATTGAATATCTTCTAGAATGAAAATGTAATTGAATATCTTTTAGAATTCCATATACATATACATACGTACATACGTACACACACACACACACACACACACACACATATATATATTACAAAATGAAGAAGCTATAAATAAAAAAGAAACATTAGAAATTTCTGATTGTCCAAAAGAGAATTTTTTGTTCACATCTTGAGAGAGCGTGAGAGAGATAGAGAGAGAGATGTCATATTGGATATTAGGGTTTGGTGCTCATTCAATAAACGTGAGAGAGATAGAGAGAGAGATGTCATATTGGATATTAGGGTTTGGTGCTCATTCAATAAACTTGGAGCTATTATAAATAATATGCCACAATTTATGTTGTCTGAGTATTTATTTCCCTTTTTTTGTGTCTAAATAAGTTTAATGTTCTATTTTTCCATTCAATTTCGTACCGCATGTGTTAAAATAATGCATTATACTTGGATAAATATCAAATAATATTATCGGTAATATGAAGTCTATTACCTTAATAGTCTGGCCAAAAGTATAAAGCCATATATGAAATTCCTTCTGTTTCATAAATATAAGTCACTCATGGATTTGGATTTTGAGTGGGAACTTTGACCATTAATATATTTTAGCTTATATTGATAAAAATTATGAATAATAAGATTTTGAAATTATTTTAAAATAAGAATATAACAAATAATTTTTTATACTCTCATTTATTATGAGTTCAACCTCAAAATCCATGGGCAACTTATATTTTGAAACGGAGGGAGTATCAATTACTAAACATAGTTTTGAAGAAATACACATGTTAAAAACGTAGCATTAAGATTTAAATAACACAACTTAATATAACGTTCAAGCAGTCACTCTTATTCCTTCGCCGCTAACTTGGAGTCATAGAGAATAACTTATATACTAAAGGGAGAAAACAGACACAGCCCTCTTTGATCATCTCTAAACTTGCCGTTTTATCTTTGTGTCATGTATGGACTTAGCTAGTTGAACTCTTATCGAGTCATAGAACTCTTATCTATTTATCATGCATGGGATAGTGAACCAAAGCCTACATACAGCAAACAAGGTATGACCATAACCCATGTATGCCATGTTGCAGCGGCCTTTAACTGAAAAAAAAAATTAAAAAAATTGGATGTGAGAGAAACTAGGAGGGGGGCTGATGAAGGTCATGGATAATATGTGGAAGTCCTGTGGGACCTTAGAGTTTTTTTTATTACTGTTGTGTTTCAGGTTCTAGCACCCTGTGGAGTTAACGACTTTGTGTGTGGTAGAGCTTCTGAATGGATCTCTAATGGCACGGAGCTATGCCGCACCGCAGGTTTTTATGTGAAGCAATTTGAAGATTCTGTTGTTGGCGTTGAGGGAAGATCTTGTTATGGTGGAAAAGCAAGTCTAGATTCCATTTCCAAGACATGGAAGGGTTCAGGAATTAGGGCGTTTCAGAAAGATGCAAACTTGGGTTTGCTAGATGATTTCCAACAATGGCTGAGGGACATGGCATTTAGAGAAAAAGTTTATTGGGCAGTGGGTGGCATGGTGCTTACTGCCGGACTCTTCTTTACAAGGTTTGGCTTTTGATTTTGCAGCTCTCATTTGATTAACCAGCTCTGCATAGCTTAAGTTTAAGGATGGACTGTTTTCTTTTTCATTATTCTTTGGAGGTTGCTGCACTAATATAGAAGGAAAGAAAATTTTGCTCAGTTTCTATTTAGATGCAAAGCCCCTCATTTGGATGACTGATTTGTTGCAAAATATTATGTATCGGTATTTCTGTACTTTTAGCATTTATAGAGCGTAGAACATCTGGCTATCATCTATGTTTCTACCCATTTTATTGAATACCAAGTTAAATTATTGGTTTATTTGTTCCCCGAATTCATTGTAACGCAGAATCTCATGGCCCTTTGATTTTCTTATGACGACTTACTACTTACTAGAGATGTAGCGTCTGCAAAAACATGAAAATGAACGCTCTTCCCAGATATATCGTAACACAGAATCTCATCACCCTTTGATTTTTTACGATAATTACTACCAGTGATGTCGCTGCTTTTTTATTTAGTTTCTGCCAAAAAAAAAAAGAAAGCATGAAAACGTAGGTTCATACAAGGAAAAGGCTTTTAAATTTTTTTTTTAATAATTTTGGGGTAACTGACAACCGCTTTCAGCTGAGGTGGCTCGTGTTTTTGCTCATCATTGTATATTGAAGTTATATTTTGCACGCACTGGGAGGATTTTTTTTTTTTTTTTTTTTTTGTTGGTAAAGAACTCACGGGAAGTCCGGAACTAACGAATCGATAGGGGGAAGCTAGCTGTATGGCTTCTGGGTTTGTTGGAACTGTTGCCACGTAAAAGTATGACTGAATATTAATTCAGAATTTCCTCAAGAATACATAATTGTAGTGGTGTGGTTGGCACGTTGGATTTGTATATTTATTTTATTAGATGACTCATTCGTGTAGCAATCGTTGATGTGTGTGTCTAACAGTAAGTGGTCGATTGCACATCTTCTAATTTGTGCAGTAAAAGAAAGAGCTACAGTCAGCGCCGGAGGCAAGCAGCTGTCCTGCGGACTGCTCGGAAGTTGGAAGGGAAGATAGGGCAGAGGAGTCCAATTAATCAGGGTAGAGACAAGTGAAGTTGAATTAAGGTTCCCTTGTAGAGAAACCAAAAAGTATCATCACCTCCTGTATCTATTTTGTTTTTCGTTTGTGGATTTGTGATACAAGTTTTCTTTAGGATCATTATGAATTGATGTGTAATAGGAAGGGTCTGACTGTTTGGTGCTCAGGATGTCCATTGTCCTTAGCTGCAATTCTTTATGGAAAAAATTGACCACAGAAGATTGTACTTGCCAATATATCTACTGTTTTTGCTTTCTATAAATTTTGTTAAATACCGTGCACTACGACCAGGAAACATAGATATCAAGGTTTTGTTGGTTTATGAATTAATTGCAGGAAATGATTTACATTTAACCTTTTCAAAAACATACTAATGGAAGATATCAGCTGGAATGAAATAGTAATAATCTAAAAATAGTCTAGGAGCGGAATCAAGCCCAAGTCGTTCTAGTCATGGGCAGCAACAGCATTCCATGTGCCATGTTCTGTTGACCAAGAATAAGGTTTTGATCCACAGCCATGATCAGTAGGTAACCTTCTCCACACGGGCTAAAGCTCAGTTAATGGGTTCGCATAATAAATGGTGGTCATTAAACATTATACAAAGATGGTCTCTGGTCAAAAGAATGAAGCAGGCTGATGCTCATTCGCTACTGGTAGCAGATGAAATGCCAACTTAAAGCTTAAAGCAGATACAAGAAGTAAACACTACGGGTATATGTCTAAAGCAATCCAATCCAAAGGGAAAAATATCAGCCCCTGCACAGGAAGAAGAAACTGTCGTAATTTGTTGTGGATGTACACCTGATCCTTTGGTTATTTTCCCCTCACCACATTTGCTGCCTGCGCATGGATTGTCGAATTACAATGGCTGCCACGCAGACTTGGAACTCTTGTCCCTGACATAGCTGGATCGTCAAGAAGGGTTTCGAACCATGTCTCTGCCTCACGTTTGTCTACAAAAGAGAAATGTGATCTTTCTTCGTATACCACTAGTTAGTTTCCATCAGACTCCTCCTAGTTTAGGAACCTGTTTTGAAAACCAGAAATTCCAATCAATTGTCAGCAATATTAGGAGGCAGCATGAGAAGGAAGAAGGATATATGCTAGTGAAATGATTTAACCTTTTTGAGAGGCAACTTAGAGGTACTAGCAACATCACGTGGTTTCACTATCCCAAAAGAACACACAAGACTTTCATCGACGCTTAAAAGAGCTCCAGCATTGTCAAATTCTCCGCCATAGTTTGGAGCAGAAAAAATTGTGACTAATCTTCGTTGCGCAAAGAATTCATATCCATCTTCAACAACCTGAAA
Organism: Tamarix austromongolica; assembly: GCA_039764185.1. Lineage (NCBI taxonomy): Eukaryota > Viridiplantae > Streptophyta > Magnoliopsida > Caryophyllales > Tamaricaceae > Tamarix > Tamarix austromongolica. Next base: position 38,224,155 of record CM077808.1, on the reverse strand, counting down.
CATACATTAACATCATTATGATCAACTGGTACGATACTCAATAGAACAAATGAACAGGAAAAAAAAAATCAAATCTAGGACATTTAATTTAAGATGCCCACCTGATGACCCCGGCAAAGAAGGTCAAGATCATTTCTGTCTAGGAACTGGGTGATCACATCAGATCCAAAAGTACAAGAAATACCTCTATCACTATCAGCCCAGCCTTCAACCTTAGAATCAGGATCAGACCATAACAGATCACATAAAAGACCATTATCAGGCACATCAGTCGGTCTCTCAATCTCTTCAATCTGTTTCAATTTCTGTAGCTCTGGAGATAACCCTCCATGCATACAAAGTATCTTATCATCTATGAGCGCAGAAACGGGAAGGCAGTTGAAGCAATCGGTGAATATCTTCCAGAGGCGTACGTTAAATCTTCGTTTACATTCGTCGTAAAAACCATAAATGCGGTTAATCTTTGCATCTTCGTGATTTCCACGAAGAAGGTAAATCTTGTCCGGATATCTGATTTTATATGCTAGAAGCAAGCAAATCGTCTCTAAGCTTTGTTTCCCTCTGTCAACATAATCTCCTAGGAACAGATAGTTTGAACCAGGCGGATAACCACCGTATTCAAAGATCCTTAAGAGGTCTTGGTATTGTCCGTGAATATCACCTGCAGGTGGAGGTCAGGTCACCACAGTTAGCCAGGGATTGGAGGATGGACATGGGGGCTGTCCTCTATATCTAGCACTGTAACATAAGCGATCCTAAATTGCTTATTGAAACAAGGTTCGAAGATGGTAAAGAACATAACAGAATATACAACCACACAACAGTATATTGACTTTATGTAAACCAGAATTATCAAACCATTCTTATTTCGGAGTACACATCTATATTCAATTATCCATGCTGTAACAATACGGAAATATTATTATAAGGTCAAATTTTTTTTTTGACACCCAGATAACAAACGCAATTTCCATCCATCTTCGCGTTCACACAAAACCTACCGACCGTAATACCATCTCCCCCCCCCCAAAAAAGAGCAAACAGAAATCATCAATACCCAATTCATAAAATAAACGAAAATTACTCAAATCATAGCCACATATATACATTTTAATTAAGCCAACAATTAATCAAACCTCCAATATAAGGTATTACCACCATATCCAGGAAAATTGTATTGGGGAAATAAGAGAAAAAGAAGAAGGGAAAATCAAGGAGAAACAGAAAGAGTAAGAAGCTGACCGCAGATCCTTATAGGGGCATGGAGCTTAAGAAGATTCGGTTGATTAAGGAAGATATTTCGAGCGTTTACACATAGCTGACGGATCTCTCCTTCAGAAAGTTGAACTTGTTTCCCATCCTTTCCTTCTAATAATCTCCTTATTATGTCGTCCAGCACATTCGTATCCATCATTCCTTCTATTGTCATCATCTTCTTTCCTATAAGAAATACTACCCACCCGACCTTTTTTTTTTCTTTCTTTTCTTTTGTGTTCTTCTCTTCTCTCTTTAAATTAAGGTGTTCAAACTGTAATCGATAAGGAATGCAATTAGACGGGTAAAAGGTGAGAGGATTAGAGGGAGCTGGGGAAGAGATAAAAGAGACAGAGTGGCTGAAACGGAATGGATCAGAAGCGGGTATTTTGGAACGATATCAGATAAATAGTATCATTCAGCTGAGGGAGAATGATGGGAGGGGGGCGTTGTTTGTCGGAGTCCAATATCCGAAGTCCAAAAATCCATATCCCACCCTTATTTATTATATGTGCGTGCTCTCCTCATCATCGGTCTTACCCACCCAAACTTTCTTAGAATATATATATGTATATATTTGTTTTGGTCATAACAAGATTACAACACATATGTTTAATAATTTGGCATAAGCCAAACCAAAAAAAAAAATTAAATAAAATCTCCCATGCTACCTTACAAGAGAATCGGATCACTTATACGACCCAAGGTCGATATCGCTTAAGTAAACAATATCTAATCTATGTGAGAAGTATTTGACTTTGAATCTAAAATTACCTTAGTTTTCACCAATAGAATGATATATAAATCATAATATAAAAACAAACTTTTTATTATAGAAAAATCTATAGTTATGGCCGAAATCATCATAAAATATATGCTATACCAAGATAGTAAGATTCAAACATCCGATTATCAATTTTTATTGACATACAATGTACTCCTTCTATATAAAAAAAATTATTCTATTACTAAATTTTTATATATAAAAAAATTATATATTTTTCCCTATATTGTGTATATACTAAATATTTTATTATATTTCAATGAATGATATAAATGAAGTTTTAATACTATACTTATTAGTTTTTTTAAAAAAAGGTATCTAAATTTTTTAAATTACTTTATTTTTTTTTATATGGGCTGAGTATTTCATTTTAAAAAATAATTATAATTTGAGTGTTAGAGCTTATTTGGAGTAGAATCCATTAAAAATTAAAATTTATTCCATATTCTAAAGGAATATAGTTTTATAACTATTGCTTAAAAGTCAATAAATAAATAAATAAAAATCAGCAGAAACAGTTTTGTATGAGATTTTTGTATCATCTATGTATTTTATTTTTGTAATGAAGATACCTTTTTTTTTTCATTTGTTTTGGTGTGCCTAATAACAGCATTCTAAAAAACATAGATATAGAAATCCACTTTTATGATATGCAGGTCATCCAAATAAGTGGTTAGTGCTAACCGGAATAACTTGAGGGATGATGTTATTATATATGTGTGTGTGTAGATATATATATTGTTTTGTAGGAAATAGTAAGGGAAAATAATGAAATGAACCCCTTGGTTGATAAGTTGTGCGGATATAATTAGAAAAAATACATGTGCTAATAATATTTTTTCGTATTTACTTTTCTTTTCCAATCAGATGACCTCTCTTCGCATCCCAAGAAAGATTCATTCCATTTGCCAACATCCTTGCCGCTGCTGTTGAAAGCTTCAATCGTGAAAAATGGGAGGACTTTGTAGGGGACGTTTCTGGCTTGAGACCGCCTGCCCGTTGCCAGTTGCCATCCCACTACACACGTATTCCATTTTGTTCGGTCCGATTCACATCCAAATTCCCATATCTAAACATGGTTTGGTGTGGGGGTGGCAGAAGGGGGGCGGTACGCCGGTACCGCTGAACGTGACGCTCTGACTTCAACGTACTAAAAAAATGGCGCCAGGAACCGCGTCGATTGACAAGTTCGTTGAAGGCATCTTCCGTGAATAAATTAGAATTGTCTATCTCCCAATAATTAGTTAATTAATTAATCACAAATAGGTACTCTGTGTCCTTATCCTTTATACCTAGTAAAGAGACATCTGCGACAATGAAGAAGGCGATGCTTCAGTGGTATCAGATAATAATTTTTTTTTTTTTTTGAGAATTATGACATAGCCTCCCTCCCTTTCTCTTTTATGCAAAAGAGAACCATCTGCATTGGGCAATCTTCAGTTGGCAAAATAGAAGGGCACTCTTACCTGTCTGGCAGGCAGTTCTACCCACCGTTACTTGCGGAGTAATAGAGGATGCCTTTTCAATGTCCAAGTGTGCGATGCATAATAGCTGGGAGAACCTATGTCTCAGTGGTTGTTCATCTTTTGCGTTTAAAAGCAAACATATTGATGTTGCCCAACGCATAAAGTAAATTTCTAGGAGTATTATCTTATCAAGAGGGAAAAGAAAGACACATACAGATAGATGAACATGGACGTAAAAGCGTCGATTGTACAGTAAGTAACGTACGATCATTGACATAAATGTAAACATTTTTCTTTATATTAAAAATATTTTTTTAATATTTTGATTGTAAACTTAAGCATTAATATCTTTTGATATATATTTATAAAAAATTAAAAAGTAATATTATAAAAATATTTTTTTATACAAATATAATTATTATCTTCTTAGAACATAATATATTGTATTTTAAGTTAAATTAATAGTCAAATATTATCATCAAAAAACGTAATGAAAGTTTTTTCACCGTAGAAGTACTAACTATTTTATTTATGATTGTAATTATGTGAAACTTTCTTCTTCTTCTTCTTCTTTTTTCTTTTCAAAATAATTTATCTTTATTTTAGACTAACAAAAAAATTATGTTGAAATTCCTTCCAGATTTCTATCTCTGTAAATAAATATCTATATTAATATAATTTTAGTAAACAAAAAAAATATTTTTGAACAAATATGTGACATTGTTTCAATGGTTATTTGTAATGAAAATTCACATAATGTAAAAAAAAAAAACTATATATTGATTTTTCAATAACTTTGTGTAATAATTTTTTTTACTATTATCATATTGATTTTTCAATAATTTTGTGATATTTTTTCAATAACCAATGTATAAATTTTAATCACTATTATATTGATTTTTTAATAGATATATGGTATTTTTTTCAACAATGCTTTAAATGATAATTTTCATCATTGTTATATTGATTTTTCAACATTTATTTGATATATATATTAATTTTCAATAATCATTACCATGCATTTTTACAACTATCATGCTAATTTTCAAAAATCATTGCAATAGATTGCATCACTGTTGAACTAACTTTTAATAGATATTTTATGTTTTTTCAATAACTATTTGATTATTTTTTGGCTAATATTTTAAAAATTTTAAAATTTCATTATAATAAAATTTCATAGTAGTTTGGACTTATTTTTCATTAGTTATGTGATAATTTATAATCACATATGTGATGATTTTCAAACATTTATATGAGAATTTTTTAATAATTAAATGATGATTATTGTCTATCAATATTAAAATCTTACAACAATATTGCCCTACATTGAAGTTTTAGTATATTTATATTTAGGCTTTTAGTTTAATTTGCAAACAAAATTTTGATGAAATTTTATTTCGCTTTTGCTTAAATTATATATATATTTTATATCAAAAATATATCAACATGAGTCCTTAATTATAGAGAAAAATCTTATGATCATTTTGATATAAATTTTCAATAACTCAAATTAATGATACTTTATGATAAAATATTTATAAAAACAAAAAGTGGAGTGATTGCACATTATACATAGTGCAACCGATCACACCATATACTTACGGGGTATACATAGCATATTTGTGTGGTCAATCCTTATCATGATGGCTCTAAATTATTAATCTAATATTTTCCAATTAAACCAATATTTATAGGTGAAAATTGGGTTGAATTGTTTATATGTTATTTCTCTTTGTGGGTTGGGTTGTATTATTTCCGATCTAGATTGCAGTATTTTCAAAATGTTGTAGATTCAAGTCATGTTGAGTTGATTTTTCATGTTAGATTCTAGTTGAGTTGACTAAAGTTTGAGTCAATTTGGATTAACTTGATAGTTTGGGTTGGGTTTAGACAGATACATCTTTGGTTTGGGTGATTTTTGTTTAAGTCATTTCGAATAATTTGATGAACTGATTTAGGTTAACTAGGCTAGTTAAGTCATTTTGGGTTTTAACATGTCATGTCAGGTCAGGTCAAATTCTAGCCAAGCTAATCTCGGAAGGGATACTTTCTTATTCAGGTTAAACTAGGTTAATTTTACTTTGATTAGGGTTATTTTCGGTAGGGTCAATTTATCATGTTGAGTCAATTTTGGGTCAAGTTATGACTCATTTCATCAAATTACTTTATCGATTTGAGTGGAGTTACTTTGGATAATTAATAGCTTCGAGCTTAGTTCATTTAGTTTAGGTCATTTGATTCACTATGAGTTTAGTCATTTTTGAATTATTTTATCTTGGGTTAACTTATCAATTATAGTTGAGTTCAAATCAAGTTACGTTTGGCTTTAGCTTGAGTATGGTTATGTTAGTTTGGAGAAATTCATATTATAGGTTAGTAACCTAGTGATCATGTCATGTGAATTATATTCGTACTATTTTTCTAATTAAGTTAAATTCGTCTGTCTAATTTCTCTCTAGCATTTTTTACATTTGATATGTTAAAAATAAGATATATTATTTGTAATACTCAGTCCTAAAATCCTTCATATTGTAATTAAATTTATATTGATATAAAATAAATGAGTTTCTGCTTTGGAAAGGGCTTGAAATTTTACTAAATTTTTGAATTTCAAGCCCACTGTCTAGCCAATCACCGGTACGTTCAAGAGCTGACAGTTTTATTTTTTGATAAACACTTGACTGGCTTGCTCAAATCGATTGACTAGTTGTTCTATGATTTCATATCATTTTTTGATTTTGATTTGAATTTCTTTCTAATATTTATGGAAACTCCTAATTAGAATCAATTTGTGCTAATAAGCATATTTTTTGTACTCTAGGATTATTTTTACATTATTTAGATCACTATATGATTTTATTTAGCTAAAATTTCCCAAAAGTACTTTTTGAGGCATATCTCACCTTATCTCTTCTCCCTCACTTTCCTCTCTTTTTTTCAGCCATGGATGAGTGTTTGACTTTCTACACCACTCCCCTGACCTACCAAACCTCCGCGATATCTTTTTTATAGTCACATTTGACCTCCCTTACCTCAACTTGTGATCTCCTTACACTTTGGGTTGTGAAGCGGGAGCATATTCATCTAATGATCACACTCTTACCTTTAATTTTCTCAAGTTTGAGAGTTTTTCTCCTCACTTAAAAAAATTAATCACTCCTAATAAAACTAGTCATGCAAGCCATGTAAACCTTGTCAACTTTTACCACCTCCACATAATAAAACCCCTACCTTTTTAAGCTACGTTTTCCCAAGTTTTTTCCACCCTTTTAACTCATTTTATTTAATTATTTTAGTTCCAAAAATATCCTAAAAAAATCATCCTAATCTTCAATCACAATAGCCATAAAAAAAAACCACAAGTCCCTCTCAAGCTACATGACAAGTCATTTTCAACACTTAGGAAAACAATGCAGATTTTTGGGAAAAATAAGGAAGGAAAGAAGAAATTATTTACTTCTTTTTGTCCTTTAAAATATTATAATGATCCTTGTCTCTTTCCTTATGAATAAAGTGGCAACTTCATGAGTTTGACACATGATGGAAGACCCCCACCATCCGAAATCAGCACAATACACACCTCATAGCCGAATGACATGGGTAGTGTATTAGGCAATTTATTTTAGCTCAAATCACTTGTGTTAGTTGGCTAAGTTGTTACTTTTAACCTTGCAATCCATCTATAAGTTCCAAGCAAATAATGAAAGAGGAACCAACTTGCTTTTGACCACAACTTTCTTCTCTCAAAACTGAGAGTCTCCTTCCTTCAACTCTAGTATAAGAGTTTGAAGTTTTTACAAAATATTCCAAAATTTATCATAAGAGTTTAAACCTTAGGTGGTTCTTGTGAATATTGATTCAAGGAGTTACCAAGAATCGATTTAACTTTCTCAACTCTCTCCCCATTCTATTATTAAGTTTTGGTAGATCTAATATTAATTAGACACCACTTCCTAGAATAACCTAAGTTGGATATCATATGCATCAACTTAGTATCAAAGCTTAGGTTACAAAAATTTGTGCCTTTTTCTTTGTCTTCCATCACCATATTCAAAAAATAAACCCACACACAAAAATATTCTGAACCAAACACCATCCCATTCAATCCACAACACATTTTCCCCACCTATAACTGAAATCAACTTCTCTTCAACTTCTAAAATTTTATTTTGTCTTTAATGGGATACCTCCCTTTGATAAGAGGTTTGAGACTTAAGGATGAAAACAATTTAAGGAGGGATTGATCTATTTAATATATTTAAATTTATATAAAAGAGTGCTTGATATCTTGGATACCATCCTTCTTAGTTTAAACCGAAACACACACAAAAAATTACCCCCTACTTGAGACCATCATTGGGTTGGTGAGAATGTTTAAAGTGAATATGGAAAAGATTCATCATATAATGATTCTTCTATTGATATAAGGAGAAGGAGAAAAAAAAGAGGAGAGAATTTTCAGGATGTTAGAGCCTAGATCCCAGAGTTTAAAGGTAATCACAATCTCGAAGAATTTTTAGACTGGGAGTTGAGGTTGTAGTAGATTGTTTGAGGCTAATGGGTATTTCGACACCAAATCCTTTAAGGTGGAGGTTCTTAAGCTCAAAGTCCATGCCTCATTGTGGTGAGAGAATTTGTTCATAAGAGGATAAAAAAAGAAAAGTCAAAAGTTAAGTCTTAGTTGAAAATGAAGAAGTTCATGAAGGAGCGATTCCTTCCTCCTTCTTTCACTCAATACTTATACAATAAAATTTCCTCTTTTAATCAAGGATATTTAAGTGAATAGGAGTACATTAGGAAGTTTTAAAAACTTTCTATGAGGCTTAGTTTGGATGAGCTAGAGGAGTATATTATATCTTGGTTTCCTGGTGGACTTAGGCATGATATCTCTAGGAAGGTGGAAATGCATAGGTTTTACACCTTGGATGAGCTTTACCATTTAGCCTCCAAGGTCGAAAAACATAAAAAATAAAAGATTTAAATGAGGTATGGAGGTCCAAATAAGAGTGCTAGCACCTCAAGGGAGACTCCTCCACCATCCAAAACTTCTTCCACACCTTTAACAAAAGATGTAAAGGGTAAAGGGGCGGCGGTTGAAAATTGAACCAAAAGTGTGAGGTATTTTAAATGTCAAGGATTAGGGAATTACAAAAACGAGTGTCTTAACAAGAGGGTGATGACTATGGAAGATTCATAGGAGGCCAAACAAGGGGAAGAAAGTGAGAGAGAGGAGGATGAGTCGGCCTTCAATGGAGAGGAAGAGTATGCACCACCGGATGTGGGAGAACCCTTGATGATTAGGAGAGTGTTGCAAACTAAGGAGGTCAAATGTGATGAATCTCAAAGAGAAAATATTTTTCAAAACAAGTGCACCATACTTGGAAAAATATTTTCTCTTATTGTGGATGGAGGTAGTTGTGCCAATAATGCTTTGTGCAATTTGGTAGAGAAGCTTAGTTTCACCACTAAAAAATGAGACAAACCATATAAGCTATAATGGATTAATGATGGTAACATATTGGAGGTGACGAAGCAAGTAAAGGTGCTATTTTCCATTGGGAATACCTACCAAGATGAAGTAGTGGTGATGTAGTGCTACTGGTTGCTTTTCATTTGTCTTTGGGGAAACCATGACAATTTGATAGGAGTGTCTCACATGATGGGAAGAAAAACTCCTATTACTTGAATTTTTATAAGAAGAAGATTGTACTCACCCCTTTAGTTACTAAGCCTATTCATGTTGATATGAGTTGTAAAAAGTCTTTACTCATAGGTGAAAATTGTATGAATAAGGTTATAGTAAAAGGGAAAGTAATCTACTACTTGTTATTATTAGAGGATAATGAGGGAAAGGCTTGTATTAAATCGAGGGTTAGGACATTGTTAGAAGAGTTTGATGATATATTCCCTAACGAACTACCCCATGTATTACCCCCTATTAGAGGGATAGAACACCAAATTGACTTTGTACCCATTGCTATACTCCCCAATAAGTTAGCCTATAGGTGTAATCCTAAGGAGGCCTTAGACTTACAAAGGTAAATAAATGAATTATTTTCTAAGGGTTTGATAAAGGAGTCCCTTAGCCCTTATTTTGTGCTTGCCTTGCTTGCACTAAATAAAGATGGTACCATGAGAATGTGTGTGGATATTAGAGCTATCAACAACATTACCATCAAATATAGGTACCCTATACCTAAAATTGACGATATGCTTGATTGTCTAAATGGTGCATGCTTGTTTTCCAAAATAGACCTAAGGAGTGGATATTATCAAATAAGAATGAAAGATGATGATGAGTGGAAAACTGCATTCAAAACCATCTTTGTTAGAAGCAAGAGTATTGGGGTTTGGGTGCATTCGGGAGCTCTACAAAGAAGACAAAGACTTTAGTTACTATTTCAAAGATCAAGATAAGAAGAAAGGATCATTTTTCATCCAGGAGGGGTTTCTTTTCAAGAACAACAAGATTTGCATTCCCAAATACTCCATCAAAGAATTAATTATAAGGTAAGTGCATGAAGGAGGACTAGATGAACACTTAGACATCAACAAGACCGTGGATGTACTTAGTGAGCATTTTTATTGGCTCAAACTTGTGGGAGATGTACAAGGTGTAATAGATAAATATTCCACTTGTTAAAAGTCCAAGAGTCACTTCCACCAAGGACTCTATACCCCTCTACCTATCCCACACCAACCATAAGATCATGTGAGTATGGACTTCATTATAGAATTGCCCAAGACACAAAGGCAAAATGATTCTATAATGTTGGTGGTGGATCGATTCTCTATGATGGCTCATTTTTTTGCCTACCACAAGATGGATGATGCTTCTTATATAGCCGATCTATTCTTTAAGGAAGTAGTTAGGCTACATGGTATTCCCAAATCTATTTTTTCAGATAGGGATACCAAGTTTCTTAGCTATTTTTGGAAGACTTTATGGAGAGTAGTAGGCACCAAACTCCTATTTAATACCACCTACCATCCACAAATTGATGGGAAAATTGAGGTCACAAATATGACCCTCACTATGCTTCTTAGAAGTTTGGTTCACAAATCCTTAAAGGATTGGGACTCCAAACTATCTTATGATAAGTTTGCCTAGAACCAATCACCAACCTATGCTACATGCCACTTTCCTTTTAAAGTAGTATATATGGTGAATCCTATTACTCCCATCAATCTCTTACCTCTCCCCATCGAAGCCCACACCTACTTTGAAGCACAAGAAAGGGATAAGGTAATGAAAAAATTTTATGAGCAGATGAGATAAAAAATAGATAGAGTCAATAAGATGTATAAGAGTAAAGACAACAAGCATCGGAAGAAAAATTTGTATGAGCCAGTAGACCTAGTTTGACTTCACCTTAGGAAGGAATGTTTTCCTTCTAAATGGAAAAACAAACTCATCCTTAGAAGAAATGATCCATACATGAACATTGAAAAGCTTGGTGATAACACATATAAGTTGGAGCTACCTGAGGAAATTGGAGATATATCAAACACATTTAATTTGGGAGATATACTTCCTTGCATTCTTGATGAACTCTTCGAAGATAAAGAGGATTCTTTTCAAGAGGGAGCATCCTCATCTAATAATCATGCTATTAACCTTAATTTTATCAAGTTTGAGAGTTACAAAACTCTTCTCACTTGGACAAATTAATCACTCTTAAGAAAACTAGCCATGCAAGTCATGCAAACCTTATCAACTTTTACTACCTCCACATAACAAAACCCCTAACTTTTTAAGCCATGTTTTCCAAAGTTTTTCCCACCATTTTTATCAGATTTTATTTTATTATTTTATATCCAAAAATATAAAAAAAATGCATCCCAATATGCACCCACAATAGCCACACAAAACAAACCACTAGTCCCTCTTAAGCTACATGACAAGTCCTTTTCAATACTTGGGAAGAATAATGTAGACTTTTAGGAAGAATAAGGAAGGTTGGAAGATATTATTTACTTATTTTTTTCCCTTAAAAGATTAAAATTATCATTATCTCTTTATTTATAAATCAAGTGGTAGTGGCATGAGTTGGACACGTGATAAAATACCCCCACCATTCAAAATTAGCACAACAAACACCTCATGGCTGAATGACATGGGTGGTGTATCAGGTAGTCTCTTCATTTGTTTTAGCTCAAATCACTTGTGTTAGTTGGATAAGTTGTAACATTTAACCTTGCAGTCCATCTATTAGTTCCAAGAAAAGAATGAAAGAGGAACCTACTTGTTTTTGGCTATAACTTTCTTCTCTCAAAATTGAGAGTCTCCTCCTTCAACTCTAGTGTAAGAGTTTGAAGTTTTTACACATTCCAAGATTTATCCCAAGAGTTTAAACCTTAGGTGGTTTTTGTGATTATTGATTCAAGGAATTACTAAGAATTTATTTTATCTTCTCAAATCTCTCCCCATTATACTCTTAATTTTTTCTTGATCTAATCTTAATTAGACACTACTTCCTAGTATGACCCAAGTTAGATCTCATATGCATCAAGTTGCCCACAGTCAATCTAATTCAGACTTTACTCTCTCCCACTTGGGTATATCAACCAACATTTCCCTCATATAAACCCCATTCCTAATTTGACTCACTCCCTATCATCTGCATTTGCCAATTCTCTTCCTTTTCCTTTGTGAAGTGTTGGGCATTCTTCAATTTTCTCTCATCTTCTTTGCTAGAAAAACATAGACTTATCTCATGTTCCCTATATTTTGGTCTAAATTATTATCTCTTCTTTCTTCTCTTAATCTTAGCTTTATTACCACCTTATTTCTTTTAAACAAGGGAGGGTTAGAGTTTAAAGAAAGGCTGATGACTTTAGGTTTGGTTTTGGGTTTCAATTATGAGAAAGGCCTATGTTATGTCATTTTCTTCTCATTCTTCATATGATTTTGTTTTCATTAAATTTTAAAAGGAGTCCCAATGGTTTTTGTTCTCGATTCTAATATGAATAGAGGCTCTGGTAGATAATCATCAAGTTAGAAGTTTTTTGTACTATAAGAATTGCTTAAAGGTAAGGCATTCTTATCTTTAATATAAATAAGGTCTTTTATTGCTTGCAGTTCCATGTTCTTAGTATGTTTCTATGTTGAGCATGAGTTAACTATATTCTAGGATTTTAGCATATGGTAGATTTTTCTTCTTTGAAATTCAAGCATGTTTTTGGTTCCTTAATATTATGCATGATTATGACAGTTTTCAACATGATTTCATTAAATGCCAATATTACCATGTATACATGTGATTCTATGTATGCAACATATATTTTTTTGTATATTTTATGACATAGAAGCATTCTATGATTAATATGGTAAAGTTGGGTGAATTTTTGGTATATGAATTGTAAGTCCGAGTGATGTTTTTCACCGACCAGTCATTCAGATCAGTTGCGTGAATAATAGATCAGTTTGGGAATTTTGATTGGTTGGTTGCAAGATCAGTTGATTGGTTTGATGAACCAGTCAATTAGTTCCTATGAGAAGTTGATCGGTTTGTCAAACCTATTGACTGGTTTCCTTGTGACTAGAGTTTTTTGTCTCTTTTTAGACCCATCGACCGATTCGATCAAATCCATTGACTAGTTTCCCATGAAAAATCAAATGGTGGGACCAACCAATCAATTAGTCCACTTTATTTTTTGTTTAAGTTTGGTATGACCAAACTAGTTGATTGATCCTAAGGACCGATCAAATAGTTCGCATGTATATCACCATGTCTGTTTGTTAACTATTGTTCTTCTTTTAGGCCTTCTATATTAATGTCCCCATGTAATTGTAAAATTTTAATCATGATTCAAACTATGTTTACCCTAAATTTTATATGGATAAAAAATATGATATTTGGGCCTTAAATTGGTTAAGTTTTGTGTCATTTCTAAACACCTAATTGGTGGCTAATATGCCTGTGATGTTTTAGGTGTTATCACTTGGAAACACTAAATTTGGATAATAATGGAATTAATTTGTGATTTTTGATATCACGTGGCAATTAATAAATAATAGATTGAGATTTCACTTGAGCCTTTTTCTTTAACTCTCGTGGTAGTTAGCTAGGAGTTAGTGGGTGGGTCGCCCTATGTTTTATATTTTCACTCAATACCTATTTCCTTCTCCATCAGGCTATGGTTGGTAAGGGGTATGTGCATATATTTATGGCATAGGATTATACTATAGCAATTCAACGTGGAATTAATGTTCAGTTCAAGTGAATGATGTATCCGATGAGTGTGGTATCCTAAGCCCTCACGGTGGAGTCATTCAAGTTGTGGTGGGTAAGATATCCCAATACATGCCCCTTTGATGTACTCTGACCTTGTGTGGTGGGTGTGATATCCATGGTGTGTTAGCCCTAGTGATAGGTGCATTTGATGTGTGGTGGGTGTGATATGCCTAGAGAAAATCTCCTTTGATGTATCTTGACCCATTATGGTTGTGGTACCAGAAAAACTCCCAAAATTACAATTGAAAATTTTTATTTTTAACGTAAAAACCATCCAATCTTGTGTGGTTGGTAAGGTATCCTAATACAAGCCCCCTTGATGTACTCTGACCTTTTGTGGTGGGTGTGATATCCCATGGTGTGTGAACCCTCATAACAACTGCATTTGATGTGTGATGGGTGTGGTATCCTTATAGAAAAGCTCCTTTAATATATCCTGACCCCTTATGGTTGTTTTGGTATCTATAACACTCCCATAATCACCAACTAAAATTTTCATTTTTAACGTAAAAATCATTCAACCATAAGGGGGTGTTACTATTGTAATTGGTATAAGTATAGCCCCAAGCCATCCTTTTACCAACTACAAAGCAAAAAAAAGGGATATAACCCATGATAAACATAGAAAAGTAGTAATTCATAACATAATAAGGATTAAGTGTTTGTTTTAAAAAGAAATATTGAAATACACAACCATCAATCAATGAAAGTAAAACACTAATGTATGGAAGCTGAAAAAGACAACAGTCAGATGTCACTCAATTTGGTCTCAAAACCTAGACACAATAGAATCACTCTACCCCTATCATATCATCATATGTGGTAAAGTCATTCATAGAATCCTCATTCACCTGCACAGTCTCAAAAGGGTTCACTATTTGTGGGAATGAGAAACACCTATACTAGGGGTAATTAGAATGCTATGTATTAAGTAAGGAAGAAATACATTCAAGCAGGTTAGAGCAGTTAATAACACCATAACAAGAAATAAAATGTGCATAGGTAGGTATTATCATCTTATTCGTTATTATCCGGACTTAAGATAATAATGAAATAAATAGTCAACTCATGAATTATATCCACCTGGGTTCAGAGACCCCACTATTCTCACTGATGGAATGATAAATAAGGTAAAATCATAGGATAACATGCTCTAAGCTACTATTCTCATCGGTGGACCGACTAACAAGGTACAAACCTAGGGCAATTGGCTTTTAGCCATTATTCTCATTAGTGGACCTATAAATAAGGTATAGCTGGTCTCAACTCACGCGGTGTTCTACTATAAGTAATTAATGTCTTTCCATAGGTTATTATCATCCAAAGATTTTGTTACTTGAGTTTGATACCACACTATTCTCACTTGTAGACCAATAAATACAATATAACCCTAGGACAATACGTTCCTAGCCACTATTCTCACCTAGTAAATAAGGTACAACTAGCCCCGACTCAAGTGATATTCTACTTTTAAGCGATTAGTGTCTTATTCTTGTCATATCAATTCTAAATACCATACACAAACATGCACAACTCATGTATGACTCCTGCCCTAATACACCCCAGATCTACCATGTCCCTTTGGAAACCCTAACTTCATAATCCCCGGTACCCATACCCCCTAATGTTCCTTTGAGTCCCAAATTTTACCCAACGAACCCCAACCTATCATTAGAAATCCCCTCTTATTGTGATTCATGGCTTGTTACCCCCATTTCTCACATATGATGACCATTAGCCTCTAGGGTTCTTGGTTCCTCTTTAATACCCTAGTTCTCCTTAGTTGATCTAGCCCCTCTTCTACTACTTGTTTGTCCCTAATTTTCCTCAACCAAACATATTTTAATATTCTTATTCATCCACTAAATTTTTGTAGCATAACTCCTCCATTTCACACATGTAATAATGAACCCCTCTCGAAACCCTAATTTCCCTATGCTAGTTATATCTGCTACCACTTATCCCACCAGGCCATAAGCTTTAGTACACAATCCCCAAATAGTATGATTAACATCATAGTTTAGAGGTACAACCTAAATCCCTTATTTCCTTACATGTGATAACAATCTACCCCTAAGGTTTAATGCTTTGACCTGCCAAAACCCTAGTTCCACCCGTTTAGTAATCTCTCATCCCTTAGCATCTAAGGACTCCCCCAATTGTGGTAAGATACCCAACAATTTCATCATTAACCTCCATATCCATTCTTAGCAACCAACCCTCACTTTAACCACCCGTGGACATAGCTTGCATTAGGTTAGAATCCCATGCACAGTCAACCCTCTCCATGCAGTGTGTACCCTATTTCTCTTTATATTTACCATAGTTATTTTGTTTATCACCTTCCGAATGATATTAGCCTAACTTTCACCCTAGGGTTTCCATATATGCCTCTTTTCACAATTTTGACCAAAATGTCCCTAGGTCTCATAACCCTACCTAAGTCTCATGTCTTCTAACATAAGAACTCCCCAACATTTCAAAACATGCAGTATCATATAATAGAAATACACATCAACACTTGAAACAACACAATACATCTTCTTACCTTTTATTCCTCACTAAATCAAGCTGCACATACAACCCTAACCCATCTAATATTTTATACACGTCTTCACTTAGCATATAATAAAGTCACATTTTAACAAAACAAGGCCCTAGCTATGACTGTATCATTACTGAAATGACTCTAGTCTCTAAGCACGAATAATCTATGCCTCTTCTCCCATTGTCGCTTGAACTGTACCAAGAAAATGGAAAAAAGGAAAGGAGAAAAGAAGGGATAGAGAGAGAGAGAGAGAGAAAGAGAGAGAGAGAGAGAGGAAAAGAAATAAAAGAAGGGGGAATGAGCCGAGTGCCTGGGGAGAAAGAAAAGGGAAAAGGAAAGAGGGTTAGGTTGCCCAGAAGAAAATAAAGAGAGGAAGTAGTAGGCTGTTTGAGGCCAAAGGATATCCCAACACCAAAGCCTTTAAGGTGGAGGTTCTTAAGCTCAAAGTCCATGCCTCATTATGGTGGGAGAATTTATTTCATAATAGGAGAAAAGAGAAAAAGTTGAAAGTTAAGTCTTGGTTAAAAATGAAGTTGATGAAGGAGAGATTCCTTCCTCCTTCTTTCACTCAAGACTTTCACAAAAAAATATCCTCTTTGAAACAAGTGTCATTGAGTTTACATTAGAGATTTTTAAAAACTCTCTATGAGGTTTGGTTTGGATGAGATATAGGAGTACACTATGTCTTGGTTTCTTGTGGTCTTAGACATGACATAGCTAGAAAAGTGGAGATACATAAATTTTATACCTTGTATGATCTCTATCATCTAGCCATCAAGGTAAAAAACATAGAAAGGAGAAGAGGTTCATGAGGTATTGAGGTAGGGATCTAGAACCTCAAGGGAGGTTCCTGCACCATTTAAAACCCCTTCCACACCTTTGACAAAAGATGTGAGGAGTAAAGGAGTGGCCATTGAGAATCTAACCAATATTGTTAGATGTTTTAAACACTAATCAAAATGAGTGTCGTAAAAAGAGGAATAACCATGGTATATTTGGAGGAGGTTAATTTAGAGGAGGATAGTGAGGAAGAGGAGGAAGATTTGAGCATTAATGGAGTAGAGGAGTTTTCACCATTGGATGTGGGAGAATCTTTGATGATTAGGAGGGTGTTACACTCTAAGGAGGTCAAATGTGATGATTCCAATGAGAAAATATTTTTAAAACCAAGTGCACCATACTTGGAAAAATATGTTCTCTTATTGTGGATGGAGGAAGTTGTGCCAATGTTGCTTCTTGCACCTTAGTAGAGAAGCTTGACATCACTACTACAAAATGTGACAAACTATGTAAGATATAATGTGAAGGTGAAAAAGCAAGTGAAAGTACCATTCTCCATTGGGAAGACCTATCAATATGAGGTGGTATATAATGTAGTTCCAATGGATGCTTGTTATTTGCTTTTGGGGAGACCATAAAAATTTGATAGAAGTGTCTTACATTATGGAAGGAATAAAACCTATTGCTTAAAGTTTTCTAAGAAGAATATTATATTCACCCTTTAATTACTATGACCGGTCATATCAATATTGTAAAAGGTCCCTATTTATAGGTGAAAAATATCCAGATAAGTCAATAGTAAAAGGGAAGGTAGTATACTTGTTATTTTTATTAGAAGATAATGAGAGGAGGGATTGTAATGAGCCACGTGTTAGGGCATTGTTATAGGAGTTTGATGATGTAGTCCCTAATGATTTACAACATATATTACCTCCTATTAGAGGCATATATCACCAAATTAACTTTGTACTCAGTGCTATACTCCTTAATAAGGTGGCCCATAAGTGTAAACCTAAGGAATACTTGGAGTTGTAAGGGAAAGTAGATGAATTATTATCTAATGATTTAATAAGGGACTCCCTTAGCACTTGTATCATGCCTATATTGCTTGTGCCAAAGAAAAATGGCACCATGATGATGTATGTTGATAGTAGTGCTAT
This sequence comes from Tamarix austromongolica, assembly GCA_039764185.1. Taxonomy (NCBI): domain Eukaryota; kingdom Viridiplantae; phylum Streptophyta; class Magnoliopsida; order Caryophyllales; family Tamaricaceae; genus Tamarix; species Tamarix austromongolica. The sequence goes on along the minus strand of CM077808.1, from coordinate 38,205,922 downwards.
CAACAATATTAGTATCAAGTATAGGTATCCTATACCTAGACTTGAAACTATGCTTCATTTTTTGAAATATGCATGCTTGTTTTATAAGATTTACCTAAGGAGTGTTTACTACCAAAAAAGAATAAAAGATGGCGATGAATAGAAAAGTGCATTCAAAACCAAGGGAGGGTTGTATGAGTGGATGGTTATGCCCTTTGGTTTTTCAAATACCTCTAGTACCTTTATAAGACTTATGAATGAGGTACTTAGACCATTCATTTGCAAGTTTGTAGTAGTTTACTTAGATGAAATTCTTGTGTATAACTCTAGTGAGAAAGAACATGTAAAGCATCTCAAGCTTGTATTTCTATCACTTAGAGGTCACAAGTTTTATGTTAGGGAAGTGTGATTTTTTTTTTCTACCTAGGGTTACATTTCCAGGTTTTGTGGTGTTCAAGGATGACATATCTATGGATGAATCCAAAGTGGAAGCAATCAAGACGTGGCCTACACCTACAAGCGAGATCTTTTCATGGTTGGTTTTATTTTATATGAGGCTTATTAGGGATTTCAGCACCCTACTACACCTATAACCAAATACATGAAGAAGGGGGAACTCAAGTAGACCAAGGCATCCCTAGATGACTTTGAGGTGATCAAGTGAAAGCTAAGCGAAGCACCCAGCCTAACATTACCTAACTTCAATAAATTATTCAAGGTTGAGTATGATGCTAGTGGAGTGGGCATTGGAGGTGTTCTACTACTATAAGAAAAGTCGATTACCTTCTTTAGTGAAAAGTTCAATGGTTCTAGGATGAATTATAACACATATGACAAGGAAATCTATGCTTTTGTAATAACTCTTTGATCATTAGTCGCACTACTTAAGGCCCTAACAGTTTATGCTACACATAGATCATGAGTAATTGAAGTACATTATTTGGGGGATGTTATATTATTTATCTAGTGAAATGTATTGATATAAGTATATAAGCATTATGTTATCTTTTTTTATTGATTAATAAATTATTTTCAACACACACTTATTGTAGGATGCCCATATGATATAATAGATGAGTATTTTGAAATAAATAAAAGTATAATAGTTTATAATTTTTATTACTTAAAAATAGTATTTGATGAAATAAAGGCGATCATAAAATTATTATACAATGTATACTTATCGTGTATCACATCATAAATATTAAAGACATTTGTAAGATTCTATTACAAATAAATAAATAGATTAAGAATGTTAGACCCACTTTATTTTCAAGAGTAAATAAATATATTTTAAGATTTCAACAATTAAAAAATGCATGATTCAATCTAACAATGAAATAGATTAAAAAAAATTAAAAAGTAACCATAAAGTTCAAAATGATAATTGAAAGATCACTGCTTGTTCAATAAAAGTAACTATATCTATTATTTTAATACAAAAGAAAATATTATTTATACAATATAATAATTAGATGTGTCATAAATTGATATACATAAAGTTAAAATTATAGAGTATGAAAATGAGAGAAATGAAAAAATAAATTAACTTATAAAAAATATATAAATTATCATATATACTTTTTATTTAGCTTGTTTTGATAATGTATTTTATGTTATTATATATGGATATCAAGAATAAATTAAGATAATTTACTATTAATTATTCATATAATTCTATATCATGAGATAATTAGTATTTTATATGATTTATCATCAATAATAACATATAGATAATTTTTAACTAAAATTGAAGTATTTGTTTTATAAAAATTCATATAATTAGGACTAATGTAAGAGGGTATTTTTTTAAAAAAGAAATAACTATATGTTTTATGGTTTTAGAATTTTTTTTAATTAATATATAATTATCATACACCACAATTATCAAATTTTCATACTATTAATATAATAGTATTAGGTCTATTAACTATTATGATATTATTGTATCTTTGAATTGAAAATTTAAACCCTATTTTAATACGTGAGCATAATAAAGTTGATAATATGCTTTATATATCAATAACAATATTGCCCTATTTTCCTTATCTTATATCTAGATTAGATAGATCAATATCGGCCAAATCTAATAATAGCACTTATATTACTACTAATAATATTATTAATAACCCATTGGATTTTAATTTAGATAAGATCAATATTAATAAGATCATATATGATCAAAAACATTTGATCTAAAATTATGGAAAATATCAAATTCAGAAGAAAATGAGGTTAAAATGTTTAGTATATTTGAAAGTTATTGGAGAATATTGTTGTAACACCCCCAAAATTCACTACTGAAAATTTTTGTTAATTAAAAGGAAATTAGCGGAAGTGGATAAATAAAACGTGAATTGTGGGAGTATTATCGCCACACTTAGTACCAGACCGGTTCACTCATACCGTTCTAGTACTAAGTGCTAAGGCTAAGAAAATGAAATACAGCTTGAAAGAAATTCAACATACACAAATCAGAGTAGTGCTTCAAATCGTTTACCATAATAAAATCCACCAATGGTGGTTACAGTAACAATACTAACATTAAAACTAGGAATTTAAAAGAGAAGAGGAAACCCTAATGGTACCGGAAAATTCCTTACTCTCTGATCCCGTAGCCCACTTGAGTAGCACCTGAAAAGACATGCAAAGGCACTGCCCATTGAATAGGCAGGGGCCCCAAAAGGGAATCCCTTCAGTACTACAGTACTGAGTAACCCCTTAATACCACACTTAAAGACAGGCCCGCGATGTAACACATAATAGGGTGCATACATAACAATCACACATAAAACAAGTTATGATTCACGATCAATACTTTTGGGCCTTAAGCCATATAATAGGGTAAAATTAATACATTCGGGCCTTAAGCCATTGTTCCATCATCATTCAATCAATCTCATATTTTATATCCATGTGAGTGCGAGAACTCCACTATTATAGCCAGTAGACCGGAAGGTATACACACAGGGCAGAACGCTTCTAACCACTATTATTGCCGGTGGACCGGAAGATAAACACACAGGGCAGAACGCCTCTGACCACTATTATTTGCCGGTGGACCGGTCTGGCCCCGACTCACATGGTGTTCCACTATAAGTGATTAGTATTTTTCCATAACTTTATTCACATACAATATTGGTTTTATTGAGCTCGGGACCCCCACTCTTATTGCCGGTGGACCGGAATATATATAAAATCATCATCCAGGGCACAACGCTCCTGACCACTATTATAACCGGTGGACCGGGATATATAAAGAATCATCATCCAGGGCACAACGCTCTTGGCCACTATTATAACCGATGGACCGGGATATATAAAGAATCATCATCCAGGGCACAACGCTCCTGGCCACTATTATAACCGGTGGACCGATACTCAATATCATAATCATCTGGGCCCGGCTCATTAATATTCCACTTTCAATAATAGTATCTTTCCTTTCTTTAATCAGCACATCAATCATATTTATTTGCCTCAAATGGGAGATCAATAACCCGGGACACAAAGGTACACCGGTCGTATCGGTGCATATCAGCTACTCAGTACCCTTCAACCACGATCCCAAGGATGCAAAGGTACCCTGGTCGTACTGGTGCATAAAGCTAACTCTGTACCCTACCAACAAGGACACCTAATCCATAAGTATGTATACCCCCTAACTAGGTCCGTAGAGCTAGAAAGAGTAAGATATAGGGCCTGGCTGAGGCACAAAGGCACACCAGCAAATACCAGAATAATCGTGGACTAAACCACGTCCTTAGGGTAACAACCCTTAAAGAGTCACCATTCCCGATCTCGAGGTCTTTCACTTTAAGTAATAGTTTCTTAATTAAAGTGATCACGAAATCACCATAATCAGATACTTATTCACTTTCAATCGTTCCGATATCATTAGTCATTTCTTATTCAGATGATTATCCAGGATATCATAGAGAAAACATTAAGGCCATACTAATTATCAAATACTCTTACTTGGCTAATCAGCATTATTTAATCATATTAATGTCCCACAATCTCAAAGACATGTTAGGTACAAATTACTCATTTTCCCTTTACTTATATAATTGTTAAGTATCCATTCTTTACTCGCCAAATTACCATATTACCCTTTAGGTTACATAATTACCAAATTACCTCTTGTCCAATTTAGATTACCAAATTATCTCCTACACCTTTTTAGATCACCATTCACCCCTCATAATTGCTACACTCATCATATTTCCCATTTGGTTGGTTAGATTACCAAATCGCCCTTCTCCTTGATTACAATTACTAAATTGCCCTTGAGTTGGATAAATTACTAGATTACCCTCCTTCATTATCATGATTACTATTTTGCCCCTTTAGTTGGTTAAATAATTATCACTTTATCCTTTAATCGGCTAAATTACCAAATTGCCCCTTTAGTTGGATAAATTACCAAAGTGCCCTTCTCCTTTATCATAATTACCATTTTACCCCTCTCAATTATTTTAATTGTCATTTTACCCTTTTTAATTATCAAAAATCCCAAATTACCCTTCTTCATAACACAATTACTAATTTACCCTTCTTCATAATTGTAATTACCAATTTTACCCTTCTCCATTATTAAAATTACCATAATACCCTTTTATTGATTAATTTACCAAATTATCCTTCTCTATTATCATAGTTGTCCAATTACCCTTTTTTAATCATACTTTAATTATTAATTTATCCTTTTTCGTTTTCATTATTACCAAGTTACCCCTTACTAGCGGGTTTACCATAATATTCTTTTATTTATAAAATTACTCTTCTACCCTTTACTTTCAAATTACCATAATATCCTTTTATTTACAAAATTAAGACAATGCCCTTTTTATTTATAAAATTACCATAACACTCCTTTTACTTTACAAATTACTATTTTACCCCTTTCACATCCAAAATTACCATATTTATCTTTCCTTACATAATTACCATTTTGCCCTTCTTTTCCAAAATTACCATATTACCCCTTTACTTATAAATTACCATTTTTCCATTCACTTATACAATTGCCATATTACCACTTACTTATGAAATTACTATTTTGCCCCTCTACCTTCAAAATTACCATATTGCCCCTTTTACTTGAAAAATTACCATAATGCCATCCTTCATCCAAAATTACTATTTTATCCCTACTTCCAAAATCACCCTTCTTACCACTTACTTATAAAATTACTATATTATGCCCTTGACTCCAAAATTACCGCTTTACCCCTTTTTACTTGTCAAATTACCATATTGCCCTTTTTCCTTCAAAATTACCCTAATACCCTTCTTTCTCACAACTTCAAATTTTTATCCTTTTACTTATAAATTATCATTTCACCCCTTTCTTTTGAGATTACCAAAATACCCTTTTACTTATAAATTTATTGTTTTGCCCCTTTTCTTTAGAAATTCCATAATGCCATTTTACTTACAAAAATTACCATTTTACCCCTTTTACTCCAAAATTTCCAAAATACCCTTTTACTTATACAAATTCCACTTAACCCCTTTTATTATGCCACTTTTATGAATTTACCACCACTACATAAAATAATGATATTGGCACTTCATTCTTATCATCTAAATCCACCAACTTGTCATTACTCAACATAATACTCATTAGCAACTACATATATTATATCACATACTTCACAAGCATATCATTAAAATACTCTTAGACAATAATATTATTCATGCATTAGCAACATAATACATTATAAACAAGCATTTAACAGTTCCATCAATAATCAACTTCCCTCCTTAATTAACATACCTACATATAGTACCAATGTTGTCATACTTTTTCTTTTTATCAAACAATATAAGCAACCATACATATATCATGCTAAACACTCAAACCATGCATAAAATCATACTAAATCCCTAATGTGCTAGCATACGTTTTTCCATGTATTTAAGAGAGGATTAATGGTTACCTCAATCCCGCAAAATATTAAATCTTACCGGTACCCCGGTTAAAGATTCAAGCTTTAATAAACAACTCAACACCTAAAATAATATCAACCCTTATTATGTTAGAAATAAGAAATTAAAAAGGATAAAACTTTATAAAAATTTATTTAATAATAAAACACTTTAATTAATTATTAATATACCTCAAAAATTTTCCAAATTAAATCCAAAACAAGGGGGAGCTCACGCTGCATGAGCAGCGTGAGTCTCATGCAGAAATGAGAGGTGAAAGGGTTCGAAGGGGGGTGAAGGAAGCAAAATTTGTTATTTTCGGGTTAGGGTCTTTAGGCTAGTAAAGAAGGTGGATGGGGGAGGTTTCAAGGCAAGGGAATGGTGCAAAAGTGAAGAGGGGGTGTAGGTGGAGGCTAAGGGTGGTTTCACGGCAGAATAGGGGGGCGGAGACGGCGGCGGCAAGGCGGCAAAGTTGGCTGCCGAGATGGGTCGAAGTGGAGGGGTTGTGAAGGAAGGAAAAGGAGAGGGAAAATGGAGGGGTGCAAGGGTTGTTTTCGGCCAACTAAGGCATGGTGGTGGTAGAGGGGGTTGCAGGGTGTCGAACAGTGGGTTAGGTGGTAGTAGAGGTGGCCGAGCGGCGGCGGAAGTGGCGGTTGCAGGTGGCTCGACGGTAAGGGGAAAAATGGGGAGAAAAAGAAAAGGGGTGGAGAAGGAGGAAGTGTAGGGCTCGAGGGGTGGTGTGATGGTGCAGGACAGTAGGGGATGGTGGCAGGAGGCGGCGCAGGGGCTAGTTTCGGTGGTTGGAAGCGGCGGTGGGTGGTGGTGATAAAAAACCGGGGAAGAAATGGAGGGAGAAGGAAGGAGAGAAGAGGGAGATCGGGGGAAGGAGAAGGGCTCGAAAATGAGGGGAATGAAGGGCTGGGGAGATGGAGAAAAAGAAGAGGGAGAAGAGAGGGGTAGGGGCTGGCCGGCGAGAGGACGAAGGGTGGCAGGTGGTGGTCGGTTGGCAGGGGAAGACAGGGAAGAAGAAGGAAAGGGAGAGGGGCACGCGGGGTGCGATACAGGGGTGGTTTGGCTTGAAATAGAAAAGAAAAGGACAGGGTAGAGAGATGGAGTAGCAGGGGGGCAGGTGCGGTGGCAGGTAGCGGCAGTTGTAGGCGGCCAGACGCTCGACAATGGCAGAAATGATGGTCGGGTGTGGGAGAAGAAGAGAGGAGAATAAGGCTGGGCGAGCGGGCGGTTGGACCGGCGCAGGAAAAGAAGGGAGCCGGCAGGTCCAGGGGGAAAAAAAGAGGGGCGTTTGGGCTGGGGCCTGGGTGTGCCGCACGGGAGAAGCTAGGTGGAAAAAAAAAACGGGCCTTTGGCCCAGTGCGCAAGGAGGGACAACGGACAGGTCAGGCCGGGCGGCCCAAGGGAGGGGAAAATGGGAAAAGGAAGAGAAGAAAAGGAAAAAGGGTAAAAAGGGAAATAGAAAAATAGGGAAAAATAAGGTAAATTAATTTATAAAATCATAAAATGTAATATTCTTGATAAATTATTTAGTTTAATAATTTAATTCATTATAATCTAATATATTAGTTTAAAAAGGATAAAGTTGGTAAAATAGTAGTTTGAAAAATTATTTAAATAAAATAATATGATAATTAGAAAAATATTTATTTTTAATTTATTAAATACTCTTATCCAAATTTACATACTCTAAAATCCATAAAATGATTAAAATAAATAGTTTTAAAAGCAAATTTTATTTCAAATAAAAGTTATCTATTAGAATTTAGGTTTTCGAAATTTTTGGGGGATTACAATTGTTCCTATAATCTAAACTATATTATAACAAATACAGAAAGAATTTTGTTAAATTTTAAATTTTGTTATAAGTATTTGTCTAAAATTTAATAAGTAGTCACTATTTATATATTCACAAAAACTATATATATTCCATACTTAGATTTATTTTTCTAAATTCTCATAAATTAGGATTTTTTTGTTAATAAATTTAGTACTTTTCTATTTGCTATATTTATAATAAAATAATCACCTTTTATATTTGTATTTATGAATAATAAATATATTCATGCATTAACGTTACAATTATGTATGTATATGTATATATGTAAATAAAGATATTCATGCATTATACTTAGAATGCATGGAGATGGAGGATTACTTAGGTTGCATGAGACAATCTCTTCTACTAAGAATGAAGGGAGATCAGAACTTATCAATATGCATATGTGGAATATGGTAGTTTTGGTAGCAGAATATTTGCAATAAGAAAGAAATTTAGGGATGACAATTTGGTGGTTGAGGATGGGGACCCCATTTCCATCCTTGAACCCGCTCTAATCCTTATTCTTTACATCAGAGAATTTTCAACCTGATCTCTTATCTATTTTCTGTCCTTGATATATTCCTTAATATTGAAACTTGACCAAATCCTCGAAACCCAACTCAATCTTGATCCCATATTTGATAATCAATCCTATTTTTTTACAACATACTTTAATTTATATTCTCTATAAAAAAATGAGTGTGTGTGTAATTTCATAAATAATATATATATATGTTTTTGGGTATGGGGATCCCAAAAATAATTTTTTGAACCCGAACCTAATCTCCCTAATTCCTTCCCAAATCCAAACCCGAATGGGAAATCCCAACAAGGCCTTGAAATTGTCATCTCTAGTAAAGTAAGCACTTACCATGTATTTAAACTCATGTAATTTACAGTCTTTTGTTTTTTTTTTCACTTATGTTCGTGGAAATTACAACAAGTTTTTTAAATGAATACTATGTTCCCTCCTATTTTTGATTATCCTCAAGGTTGGCAAGGCTGCATGGAGAGCAAAGGATGCTTCGGTATTTAAAAAGCCTATGACATGGTGAGATATAGATTTGAAACTGTTTGGTGGTATAAATTAGTATGGTGTTCTTTAAATATGATGAAATATCAATTCCTTATGTTGCTTGCCATTTAGGAATGTTTACTAACAAAATGTAGGCTTCACAATATGGGGCCATTTGAGGAGGTACATTGTGCTCTATGTTCCGAGAGAAAGGATGAAAATATTCCATATTTATTCATGGAACGTTTGTATAGATTAAAGGTTTGGAAGAGATATCGTGACGCATTAAACCCTAGGAATGATATTTAATCATGGAAGGATGAATTAAAGATTTTGGATAAAGGTACAAGATAATCTAAGGAGAAGAAATCCTATTACATGTGTTGTTTGCATAGGTAGCCCTTAGCCGGTGCGGGTAGTGTCACCACACAGTGATGAAATCCCAAATACTCTTAGTACTCTTACTACGAAAAGCGTCAATTATCCTTTAAAAATAATTAATTATATTTGTATGGTTGTGTTGTAGGATAATCAAGAAAATTGATAATTTAGCCAAGCAAGCGGGGAAAAGGATTCAAGATGGTGCTATCAAGAAACGAGATTCTATTGCTAAGAAGAAATATTCAAGTTTTAAGATTATTAGAAAAATTAATGGCATTATCGTCCAATTAGAAAAATTCTATTATTAGTATTTTTTATTTATTTTTATCTTATAATAAGGGTATTAAGCAACTAGTCAAGTTCGGACTTGCCTAAAACATCATTAAACTACCTTCAATTCCCCTACATCAACCTTAATCATACCGCACCCAAGCCCACCATTTCGTCTCAACTTAAAAGCCCAAACCCAAACCTCACACACACTCCCCGTTCAGACGCAGCCTTTAAAACCGTTTTTCAGCTTCGAACGGTCAGGTCAAACACGGCATCAAGGCTGCTCCTTCAGCTCGACCAAATCCTTCCACCTTCGATTGTTCCCTTCCTCTAACTCTGCCTTCTTTTTCTCTCACCATCAATGGAGATTATCCACCATTCATCCACTCTGCCCACTCCTCCTTCTCAACCGTTGTCCAACGTTCGGCTCCCATTAATGCCTGGCTAGTTGCTGCCCTATATAAAGCTTCCATCTTGATGTAAAGAGACACAACTTTCTCGATTAGATTTCAGTTTATGAAATAAAGCTATCTGCTTAATTCTTACAATTTTGCATTGTTTATTGTCGGTTTCCAGTGACCTTATTATTCTCTGTTTAGAGGATTTAGATCGGGCAATCCTGATCACCGTAACCCTATCGTTGTTTCAGTTGCTTTGCAATTATTGCTTTAATTTTTTTTTATCTAACTCCATTTGGGGTTCATTTTAGCTGGTATCAGAGCGTTGATCTACTTCACTCATCTTTGGATTAATGCTTTTAGTGTTCGAAACCCGTTAGGATCTGGGGTGTGTTTAGCGTCGATTTTTCGTTTGAATTTTGTCGTTGTTTTCAGCATCAAATTCGTGTCTTTAATACTTGTCTTTGTTTTCCAGTATCAACGTCGCATTTTAAAGTTACTGTCTTTGATTTCTAATAGCCCTATTTGAGTCGATTGTGAATCTGCAAGTCCCCTGCCGTGTTGAGTTCTTAAGTCTGAAAGTTGGTGTTTTTTCTTCATTCCAAACAGTACCCTGTTTGGTTCGTCTGGTGTCGACCTTGCTAAATTTATATTTTTATAAAATTATTTCTTTTTTTTTTGTCTTTTCTTTTCTTTTAAAAAAATCTATTTTTTTCTTCCTAAATACTCTTTCCCCTAGTGATCCAAACTTGATACCAAAATTAATTTGGTATCCAAAATTGGGGTAGGCTATCGGGTATTAGGTAGCGATTCGAAATTCTATATCGTCTAAGCCACTAGCTCAAAATCCCGTCCTATCGAACAGTCACGGGCTAAAAGCCGAACATTCTAATCACTTACTACTTAAAGTAATGACAATCATTTGTGTGACTATTTAATATATAAGCAAATTAAGATGAATTCGCGAACCGGACACACATTATCGGGACATGTGTTGGAAGGGTCCGATAGTAATTCAAACCCTATTTCCACACAACTACGTATCCTAATAGAAAGACTGGATTGGATTGAACAAACAATTAATAATACAACTGAACCTATTCAGTCCCCCCAACCAAACAAACATCCAAGGAACTTCCACCCCGAGCCAGATGTTTTCTCGTCCGATGGCTCATCAGTCCAAGAACATGCTAGGATGGGACATCGACCTCATCGAAATCCAAGACGGTACTATCGGGAGGATCGGAACTTAAATAATATCAAATTAACAATCCCAACATTTAGTGGAAAAAACGATCCTGACGCATACTTGGACTGGGAAAGGAAAATAGAATTAGTTTTTGACTGCTACAATTACTCAGATGAAAAAAAGATTAAACTCGCCATTGTTGAGTTCACCGAAAACTAATAGGTGCCAAAACCATGAGAGGCCAGTAAGGGATTGTAATGAGTTCAAAGGGTTATTACGACGCAGGTTTGTACCTAGCTATTACTATCGAGAACTCTACCAAAAACTGCAAAATCTCATCCAGGAAATGGTTAACTTAGCCGTCAAAATTGAAAAACAAATCATAAAGGTTAGAACCTTTTAGCCCCAACCCAACTTCCAATCCGGCCATTTAAAGAATCACACCTGGAAGCAGCCCCCTAGAAATGAAGAAAGACCAAGATTTCAATTCAACAATAAAGTAAGCCCTCTTAAGGAAAAGGGTAAGGGACATATAAGTGGTAATTCTAGCAGTGGACATTCAAGAAACATCAAATGCTTCAAGTGCCTAGGGTATGGTCATATTGCATCCAAATGTCCCAATAGACAGGTGATGGTGGTTAGGCCAACAGGAGAGGTTGAGTGAGAGGATGATGAGGTTGCTGACCACTCCCCTACTCATGTTGACCCCTATGATAGTGACCCTGTGTAATACCCCAAATATTTCGAAAACTTATATTTTAATAAATTACTTTTATTTGGAATAGAATTGCTTTTAGATTATTTATTTTAATTATTTTATGGATTTTAGAGTATGTAAATTTGGATAAGAGTATTTAATAAATTAAAAATAAATATTTTGCTATTTATCATATTGTTTTATTTAAATAATTTTCCAAAACTAATATTTTACCAACTTTATCCTTTTTAAACTAATATATTAGATTATAATAAATTAAATTATTAAATTAAATAAATTATCAAGAATATTACATTTTATGATTTATAAAATTAATTTAATTTATTTCCCCTATTTTCCCATTTTTCCTTTTTCCTTTTCTCCTCCTTTTCTCCTTTTCTTCCTTCTTCTCTTTTCCTTTTTTTCCCCCTTGGGCCGCCCGCCCGGCCTGCTCTCCCTTCTCCCCTCGCATTGGGCCTTCGGCCCGCGTCATGCCTCCTCCCTCTCCTCCCTTGCGCACCGTCCGTCCCTCCAGCCCAACTGCCGTCCTCTTTATTTTTCCTTTGGACCGGCCGGGCTGCTCTCCTTTTCTGCGCCGGTCCAACCGCCCCAGTCACCTTCTTCCCTTTCTTCTTCAACCTCCCACGCCCGACCATTTTCTGCCATGGTCGAGCATGCCACCACCTGCAACCCAGCCACCACCCCTGCCCCCCTGCTACTCCCTCTCTCTGCCCTGTCCTTTTCTTTCCCATTCGATCCAAACTAACCCCTGCACCCTCCATTTCCCGCCTGAATCCTTTCCTTCTTCTTCCCTGTCTTCCCTTGCCAACCGACAGCCCTGCCACCACACCGCAGCACCGATCGGCCAGCCCTGCTCCTCTCTTCTCCCTCTTCTTTTTCTCCATCTACCCAGCCCTCCATTCCCCTCATTTTCGATCCCTTCTCTTCCCCCGAGCTCCCTCCTCTCTCCTTCCTTCTTCCCCATTTTTCTTCCTCATTTTTTTTATCACCGCCAGCCTCCGCCGCCTGAACCACCAAGCCCAGCCCTGCGCCGCCTTCTGCCACAGCCTACTACCACCTTGCACCACCACACAGCCCCTTCGAGCCCTACACTTCCTCCCTTCTCCTCCTTTTCCTTTTTCTTCCCAGATTTTTCCCCTTACCGTCGAGCCACCTGCAACCGCCTCTACCGCCGTCGTCCGGCCACCTCTGCCGCCACCCAACCCACCGTTCGACACCCTGCAACCCCCTCTACAACCGCCATCCATTAGTTGGCCGAAACCAACCCTTGCACCCCTCCATCTTTCCCTCCACTTTTCCTTCGTTCTCAACCCTTCCACCTCGACCCAATTCGGCAGCCACCTTCGCCACCTTTCCGCCGCCGTATCCGCCGCCCTATGCCGCCTTGAAACCGTCCTTTGCCTCCACCTACACCCCCTCTACACTCCTGCACCATTCCCCTACCTTAGAACCTCCCATAACCACCTTCTTTTCTAGCCTAAAGACCCTAACCCGAAAATGGTTTATTTTTCTCCCTTCACCCCCTTCGAACCCTTTTCTCCCCATAGTTTTGCATGAAACTCATGCTGCTCATGCAGGGTGAGCTCCCCTTGGTTTTAAAAATTGTTTGGATAATTTTTAAGGTAAAATGGTATTTTATGTTAAGTGTTTTATTAATTAAAATTTATAAAGTTTTATTCTTTGGTTATTATTTCTAACATAAACATGATGGATATTATTTTTAGGTGTTGAGTTGCTAAATATGCTTGGTAAGATTTGATATTTTGCGGGATTAAGGTAACTGTTAATCCTCCCTTAAATATATGGAAAAACGCATGCTAGCACATTTAGGGTTTAGTATGATTTTATGCATGTTTTGTATGCTTAGCATGATATGTTTATGGTTCTTATATTGTTTGTTAAAAAGAAATAGCATGATAACTTTTATGCCATATGTAGGTAGGTTAAATAAAGGAGTTGGAATATGGATAGAAATGTTAAATACTTGTTTATGATGTATCATGTTGTTAATGCATGAATGATGTTATTGTTTAAGGGTATTTTAGTAATTATGCTTATGAGGTATATAAATCAATGTGTGTAGTTGCTAATGAGTATTATATTGAAAAATGACAAGTTGGTGGACTTAGATAATAAAAAATGAAGTATTAATATCATTATTTTATGTAGTGTTAGAAAATTCATAAAAATGGTGAATAAAGGGGTTGAGTGGAAATTCTATAAGTGGAGAAGGGTATTTTGGTAATTTTTGAGACAAAAGAATAATATGGTAATTTTATAATTAAAAGGCCAAATGATAATTTACAAGTAAAGGATAAAATTGTAAGTTGTGAGAAAGAAGGGTAAAATGGTAATTTTGGAAGTAGGGGTAAAATAGTAATTTTGGATGAAGGAGGGCATTATGGTAATTGTTCAAGTAAAAAGGGCATTATGGTAATTTTGGAGGTAGAGGGGCAAAATCATAATTTCATAAGTAAAGGGTAATATGGTAAATTCTATAAGTGAATGGCGAAGTGGAAATTTATAAGTAAAGGGGTAATATGGTAAATTGGAAAAGAAGGGCAAAATGGTAATTATGTAAGGAAAGATAAAGATGGTAATCTTGGATGTAAAAGGGTAAAATAGTAATTTGTAAAGTAAAAGATGTATGGTGGTAATTTTCATAAATATATGGTAAAATTGGATGTAAGGGGTAAAATGGTAATGTAACTTGGTAATTATGATAACGACAAAAGATAATTTAGCAATTAAATTACGATTGTAGAAGGGCAATTGGATAAGTATGATACTATAGAAGGGTAATTTGGTAAATTAACCAACTAAAGGGCATTATGGTAATTTTAATAATGGAGAAGGGTAATATAGTAATTTTGATTATGAAAAAGGGTAAATTAATATTGGTGATTATGAAGAAGAGTAAATTGGGATTTGTGATAATTAAAAAGGGTAAATGGCAATTAAAATAATTGAGAAGGGTAAAATGGTAACTATGATAAAGGAGAAGGGCAATTTGGTAATTTGTTCAACTAAAAGGGCAATTTTGTAATTTAGCCGATAAAAGGGTAAAGTGATAATTGTCTAACCAAGTAAAGGGGCAAAATAGTAATCATGATAATGAAGGAGGGTAATTTAGTAATTTATCCAACTCAAGGGCAATTTAGTAATTATAACAAAGGAGAAGGGCGATTTGGTAATATAACCAACCAAAAGGGAAATATGATAAGTATAGTAATTAGGAGGGGTGAATGATGATCTGAAAAGTGTATGAGATAATTTGGTAACCTAAATCGGACAAAGGGCAATTTGGTAATTATGCAACCTTAAGGGTAATGTGGTAATTTATCAAGTAAGGAACAGATACTTAACAATTATATGAGTAAAGGGCAAATGAGTGGTTTGTACCTGCCATGCCTTTGATATTGTGGAATATTAATATGATTAAATAATGCTGATTAGCCAAGTAAGAGTATCTAATGATTAGTATGGCCTTGATGGTTTCTCTGTGACATCCTGGATAATCCTCTGAATAAGAAACGATTAATGATATCGAAACGATTGAAAGTGAATAAGTATCGGATCATCGTGCTTTCTGTGATCACCTTAATTAAGACACTATTACTTAAAGTGAAAGACCTCGAGATTGGGAATGGTGACTCCTTAGGGGTCGTTACCCTAAGGACGTGGTTTAGTCCACGATTATTCTGGTATTTGCTGGTGTGCCTTTGTGCCCCAGCCAGGCCCTATATCTTACTCTTCCTAGCTCTACGGACCTAGTTAGGGGGTATGCATACTTATGGATTAGGTGTCCTTGTCGGTAGGGTACTGAGTTAGCTTTATGCACCAGTACGACCAGGGTACCTTTGCGTCCTTGGGTTCATGGTTGAAGGGTACTGAGTAGCTGATATGCACCGGTATGACCGGTGTACCTTTGTGTCCCGGGTTATCGATCTCCCAATCGAGGCAAATAAATATGATTGATGTGCTGATTAAAGAAAGGAAAGATACGATAATTGAAAGTGGAATATTAATGAGCCGGGCCCAGATGTTATGATATTGCGTACCGGTCCACCGGTTATAATAGTGGTCCAGGAGCGTGTTGCCCTGGTATGTGATATTGCGTACCGGTCCACCGGTTATAATAGTGGTCCACGAGCGTGTTGCCCTGGTGTGTGATTATGAGTACCGGTCCACCGGTTATAATAGTGGCCAGGAGCGTTGTGCCCTGGATGATGATTACATATATATTCCGGTCCACCGGCAATAATAGTGGGGGTCCCGAGCTCAATAAAATCAGTTATGTATGTGAATAAGATTATGGAAAAATACTAATCACTTATAGTGGAACACCATGTGAGTCGGGGCCAGACCGGTCCACTGGCAAATAATAGTGGTCAGGTGCATTCTGCCCTGTGTGTTTATCTTCCGGTCCACCGGCAATAATAGTGGTCAGAGGCGTTCTGCCCTGTGTGTTGACTTCCGGTCCACCGGCTATAATAGTGGGGTTCTCGTACTCACATGGATACAAAATATGATATTGATGGATTAATGACAAAATAATGGCTTAAGGCCCAAAGTATCGATCGTGACTTATAAAGTATTATGTTTGTCATTGTTATGTATGCATCTCTCATTATTTATATGTGTGTGGCTTGCATTATGTGTCGTATGCAGGCCTATCTTTAAGTGTGGTATTAAAGGGTTACTCAGTACCGTAGTACTGAAGGGATTCCCTTTATGGGGCCCCTACCTATTCAATGGGCAGTGCCCTTGCAGGTATTTTCAGGTGCTACTCAAGTGGGTTACGGGAAGGAGAGTAAGGAATTTTCCGGTATCATGGCTTTTTCTCTTTCTCATTTAATTTCTCGGTTTTAAATGTTACGTTGTTAAAGTAACCACCCTTGGTGGATTTTATTCCAGAAAACGATTTGATGCGCTACTCTGATTTAAATATGTTGAAGCTTGCAATTTACTCTGATTTATGCATGTTGAATGTCTTTCGAATTGTATTTCATTTTCTTAGCCTTAGCACTTGGTATTGGAACGGTATGAGTGAACCGGTCTGGTACTAAGTGTGGCGGTAATACTCCCAAAGTTCACGTTTTGTTTATCTGCTTCCGCTATTATCTTTAAATAAAACAAAATTTTTCAGTAGTGAATTTTGGGGGTGTTACACCCTGACTATGATGAGGTATATGCTTCCAAGGGAGAACTACTCGTTGTACGACGTGCTTTGAATGTACACGTAAAAATTGATGACGAGCGAATACAACATGAAAATATCTTCCATACCAGATGTCGAATTAGTGACAAATTATGTAGTTTGATTATTGATAGCGGTAGCTGTGTTAACGCCGCAAGTGCTAGCCTAATTACCAAATTAGGGCTGACGACCACAAAACACCCTCGACCCTACAAACTACATTGGCTTAATGACACCGGTGAGGTAAAGGTCCACAAGCAAGTATTACTTGCAATCCAAATTGGGAAATATACAGATGAGGTATTATGTGATGTTATTCCCATGAACACTAGTCACATTTTACTTGGGAGGCCATGGCAGTTTGACAGGAAAGTAACACATGACGGGTATAAAAATAGCTACTCTCTTATCAAGGATGACAAGAAGATTACTCTAATGCCGCTATCACCCAAGAAAGTCCATGATGATCAACCCAAGCTTCAAGCTGAATTCAAAAGCATGAGGGAGGAGATAAACAAAACCTCAAAACCCAACACAGAAAGCCAAAATAAACCTCTACGTAACTTCTTCGCCCGAAAAAGGGACATCTCTTATGCCTTCTCCGCCAAGTTACCCATCTATATGCTCATGCGTAAGGAGTGTTATCATAGTGACTTCATCCTGCTTGATTCTGTGCCTGATAATGTACGCTCCTTACTTAGTGAGTACTCTGAGCTCTTTCCCGAAGAAATTCTAAAAGGGTTACCTCCAATTAGAGGGATCGAGCATTAGATTGATTTCATACCTGGAGCCTCCATTCCCAATAGACCTACATATTGAGCTAATCCTGAGGAAGTAAAAGAACTAAAGAAGCAGGTAACTGATCTACTTGAAAATGGGTACATTCGAGAGTCCATGAGTCCTTGTGTTGTCCCTGTGTTACTGGTTCCAAAAAAGGACGAAAGTTGGCGCATGTGTATTGATAGTACGACTGTTAATAAAATTACAATCAAATACCGATACCCCATCCCTCGGTTAGATGAAATGCTTGAACAACTGCATGGGTCTATTATATTTTCAAAAATTAATTTAAAAAGCGGATACCATTAGATTCGCATGAAGGCTAGTGATGAATGGAAAACGGCCTTTAAAACCAACTTTGGGCTCTATGAATGGCTGGTGATGCCCTTTGGACTGTCTAATGCACCTATTACTTTCATGTGACTAATGAATTATGTGCTCAGACACTTTATTGGTAAATTCGCAGTCGTATACTTTGACGACATCCTTATATATAGCAAGTCTTATGAGGAACACCTTGATCATCTATGATCTGTTCTTGATATGTTTAAGATTGAGAAATTATATGCCAACCTCTCCAAGAGCAGATTCTGTTTAGAAAGTGTTGTGTTTCTTGGATTTTTGATAGGAAAGGATGGAATATCGGTTGACGATGAAAAGGTAAAGCCCGTGCCCTATTCTATTTAAAAAGTAAGAAGCTTCCATGGCCTATGTAGCTTCTACCAGAGATTTGTGCGTAACTTTAGAACTATAGCCGCTCCCCTCACCTCTGTTATAAAAAAGGAAGTCGGGTTTAAATGGGAGGAACAACAACAATATGCCTTTGACTTATTAAAAGAAAAGCTGACTAATGCCCCCATATTATCACTACCTGATTTCGATAAAGCTTTTGAAATTGACTGCGATGCATCAGGAATAGGTATTGGAGCTATCTTATCTCAAGAAGGAAAACCTATTGCCTATTTCAATGAAAAATTAAGCGGTGCTACCCTTAATTACTCCACCTACGAAAAAGAATTATTTGCCCTAATTAGGGCTTTGGAAACTTGGAAATGCTACCTATGGTCCAAGGAATTCATCATCCATTCAGACCACCAAGCACTCAAATACCTAAAATCTCAGCATAAGCTAAATCAAAGACAAGCCAAATGGATTGAATTCTTTGAATCCTTTCCATATATGGTTAAGTACAAAAAAGGTGGTGATAATATTGTTGCTGATGCCCTAAGCAAGAGATATACATTGGTTGCTACCTTGGATGCTCATTTATTAGGGTTTACCTATATTAAGAATCTATATGCCACTAATGATGACTTTTCTGAATTGTTCAAAACCTGCGAAAATACCACTGTCAGAAAATACTATCCTCATGAAGGCTTAATTTTTTCGTGACAATAGGTTATGCATACCTAGATGTTCTATGAGTGAATTGCTTGTACAAGAAGCCCATAGTGGAGGTCTGATGGGCCACTTTGGCCATCTCAAAACTTTAAGTATCATCAAAGAGCATTTCTATTGGCCTCACCTCAAACGAGATGTGCAAAGATTTTGTGATCTGTGCGTGACTTGTAAACACGCTAAATCCACTTCTAAGCCACATAGATTATACACACCTCTTCCCGTTCCCACACAACCTTGGGTTGACATTTCCATAGATTTTGTACTTGGACTACCTAGGTCCAACAGAGGGAAAAAATAGCAACATGGTAGTTGTCGACCGATTCTCCAAAATGGCACATTTTGTTGCTTGCCACCGTACCAATGATGCTACCACAACAGCTGATTATTTCTTCCAAAATATTGTGTGCTTACATGGTGTGCCACGTACCATCGTATCCAATAGGGATGTCAAATTTCTCAGCCACTTCTGGCGGGTCTTATGGGGAAAATTGGGGACAAAGTTACTATTTTCTACTACATGTCATCCCCAGACTGACGGTCAAACTGAAGTGGTAAATTGCACTCTTGGTAATATGCTTTGAGCTATCCTGGATAATAACATTAAGCATTGGGAATCCCACCTACCACATGTGGAGTTCGCATAAAATCAGACCATCCACTCCCCCACCAAGAAGACTCCCTTTGAAATTGTCTACGGGTTTAATCCTCTTTCACCACTTGATCTTATTCCTTTACCCATAACCGATTATACTAACTTTGATGCAGAAAGAAGGGCACAATTCATAAGATCATTACATGAGTCAGTGGAGAAACAAATAAACCAACGCAATCATCAGATACCAAGCGCAGCAAACAAACACCGCAAAAAGATTATATTCACTCCGGAGATCTTGTGTGGGTCCATTTACGAAAAGAAAGATTTCCAACCTAAAGGAAATCCAAACTCGCACAAAGAGGCGACAGTCCCTTTACCATCTTGGAATGCATTAATGATAATTCTTACAAGATCGATCTTGCAGGAAAATATGGCAATATTAGTGATACTTTTCATGTTTCTAACCTATCCCTCTTTTATGATACAGGTTCGGTTTCGATGACGAAACCTTTTCAAGAAGGGGAGGATGATGAAAGCCCAAATACTCTTAGTACCCTTATTAAGAAAAGTGTCAATTATCCTTTAAAAATAATTAATTATATTTGTATCGTTGTCTTGTAGGATAATCAAGAAAATTGACAATTTAGCCAAGCAAGCGGGGAAAAGGATTCAAGACGGTGCTATCAAGAAACGGGATTCTGTTGCTGAGAAGAAATATTCAAGTTTTATGATTATTAGCAAAAATAACGGAATTATCGCCCAATTAGCAAAATTCTATTATTAGTATTTTTTTATATTTTTTTTATCTTATAATAAGTGTATTAAGCAGCTAGTCAAGTTGGGACTTGCCTAAACCATCATTAAACTACCTTCAATTCCCCCATATCAACCTTAATCATACAACACCCAAGCCCACCATTTTGTCTCAACTTAAAAGCCCAAACCCCAACCTCACACACACTCCCCGGTCAGACGTAGCCTTTAAAGCCATTCTTCAGCTTTGAATGGTCAAGTCAAACGCAGCATCAAGGCCGCTCCTTCAGCTCGACGGAATCCTTCTACCTTCGATTGTTCCCTTCCTCTAACTCTGCCTTCTTCGTCGCTCACCATCAATGGAGATTACCCACCATTAACCACTCTGCCCACTCCTCCTTCTCGACTGTTGTCCAACGTTCAGCTCCCATTAATGCCTGGCTAGTTGCTGCCCTATATAAAGCTTCCATCTTGATGTAAAAAGACACAACTTGCTCGATTAGATTTCAGTTTATGAAATAAAGCTATTTGCTTAATTCTTACAATTTTGCATCGTTTATTGTCGGTTTCCGGTGACCTTATTATTCTCTGTTTAGAGGATTTAGATCGGGCAGTCCCGATCACCCTAAGCCTATCCCTGTTTCAGTTGCTTTGCAATTATTGTTTTAATTTTTTTTTATCTAACTCCATTTGGGGTTCGTTTCACACAAGGCCTCTGATTTTAGTGGGTGTCAATTTTTTATATTTGGCGGGGGCCTCAATACATTTTTTTCTTCTATTTTTTTACAAAGATAACATAAACAGAGAGCTTCATTTATGTCTTGTTTGTCATTTTTAAAGCTTTAAACATGATATCCCAGTCCACTCTCATCCATAATTACTGTTGGGAATTCAAAAATCCCATTTCCCCCCCTCATTTCTATGCATAGCCATTCATGGTTGACAACATTTATTTCCCCTTTTTAATTCTTTTGAGTTCTAAGTTCTACTTTTGCCTACTATAGTCTCTTTCATTGCCTGTAATTTACTACCGAATTATCATTTTAGAGAAGAATAATTTATTATTATTCAGGTAATTTTTTTCTTAAACTTAGTCTCACCTCTTACAATGTCATCTTAAAATAAGGGTATAATTTACAATTTTAGATACTTTGTTTTTTGTAGGCTTATTGTTTCCCTCTTAACCATCTTTCAAAATGAGTTTTGAAGATAAAAATTGTAATTATTTTCCTTTTCTTATCTTTATCTTGTTGTTTGAGATTATTTACACCTTTGTAATTTGATGTAAAATTTGGTGAAATTTTAATTGAATACCACCATGTATGGTGTGAATTACTAGCATATGCTAGAAAACATACATTATTAAGTAAAGAAAATATATTACTTTCTAAATCAGAGACCATTAGTATAGCTAGAGTGAAAGGTTAAGAAGTATATCTACTAGTAAATACACACACACACATATGTATTAATACTAATAATTTTTGGAGTGTTGAATGCTCTTTGATTTTTATTTTACGATCTTTGGAAATTTAGAATTCCTTCAAATAGCAAATTTGAATCTGGACATGCCAAACACCAAAAAAAAAATAGAAGAAGAAAAGATAAGCAATTGGTTGCAACTCAAAGAGGATCTCTTAACATATTTGTTATTAAGCACATTGACGAAAACATATTTCAGGAGAGTGATATGAATTTGGATAATGTTGAAAATTATGGACAAGGATCTACTGATTTTCATGAACATTTATATGAACCTATGGAAGAAGATGATGTATTAGAAGAAAATATGGAGCATACTGTGTAAGAAAATGACATGGAACATAGTTTGAATGCTTATGATATTGGAGAGATTTCCTTAAAAATATTTGATCCTAATAATTGGGACAATCTTCATTTTATATGGAGGGATTTATTGGTGAAGAAAGGTCCTTTGATAGATTTGTTAACAAGAAAAGGTCCTAAGAATGGAATGAGAAGATAATTTTCTTCTAAATTCTATGATAAGCATTTACCCAATAGAGAAAAGCATCATTAAGTTTGGATTTTGTATACTAAAGATCTTGAAAAAGTATTTTTATTTTCTTGTAAAGTGTTCAAGAACAAACCACAACCATGTCAATTGGCGTAGGATGGATTTAGTGACTAGGGATACCTGCCTAGTAGATTGAAGGCATATGAAATAAGTCTAGAGCATATCAATCATATGTCTATATGGGCTGAGTTATCTATGTGACTAGAAAAGAATCAAGTTATTGATAAAGTTGTACAAGATTAAATCAATAAAGAGACAAAGAACTAGAGAAAGGTATTGTGAATAGTGTTTGCAATGGTAAAATATCTAGCTAAACATAACCTAGCCTTCCATGGAAGTAATGTAAAGATTTATGAAGAAAATAATGGAAATTTTATGGCTTTAGTTGAATTAGTTGATGAGTGGGATTAGACCTTGAAAGAGAATCTTCAAAGGAAGCAAAATCATTAGATTCATTGCCACTATATGAGTCACAAGATCTAAAATTAATTGATACTCTTACTAGCTTTTGAAATTAAATATGAAATCTTAAAGAAGATTAAAGAAGCTAAGTATTTTTCAATAATACTTGATTATACTCCTGATATTAGCAAGAAAGTTCAGATGACAATGACATTGAGGTGTGTTGAAGTCTCTACAGTTCCAATATAGGTATAAGGTTATTTGTTAGTTTTTTTTGTTGTGAATGGCACAACATGTCAAGGATTGTTTGAAGACTAACAAAATATTATATGCCATATTGATCTTGATATTGATAATTTGAGAGGTCAGGGATACGATAATAGATCAAACATGAAGGGAAAACATAACAACGTACAAAGAAAACTCTTAAATATTAATCCTAGAGCACTTTATATGCCTTGTGGCTCTCATTCTCTTAACTTGATGTTATCAAATATAGCAATGTCTTGTAGTAAAGCAGGACAATTCTTTGAAGTGGTTCCTTCCTTGGTCTAGTAAAAAGGGCTTCAACTCTTTTTCATGAGGTCCTAGGTTCAAATTACACCACCCACAGCATATATTTTAGGTGGGAAAGGATACGTCGGTCTGTTGAGATGAAATAGTAGCAATAATCTAGGCGACTACAGTGTGGGAGTTCGACAATTGCCATTGATTAAAAATTTACTAGTTGGGGAGTTGGCTCCTTGTGGGTACTTATGGTTGCAAACACATGTTCCCTGTACTCCTGAGACACATGTCACGATTTACCTCCATCATGTTGGCATAGGCTAAAGCTAAAGTTGGTGATGATGCCTAAGGCAAGCTTATTACCTTGGAGTAAAATTCTTTGGAGTTTAAAATGTATTTATACATTGTTTGTAGATTCTACAAAAATATAGACGAGTTTGAAATATAATATATTAGAAAAAGGTTTTACTTTGAAGTCATTGTTGACTGCAAGATGGTAAAGTAGAATTGATAGTGTGAAATCAACTATAACTCAAGCTCATAAGATACGAGAAGCTCTAATCTATCTAGCCAAATGTGACATGGAGAAAAAATTAAAAGTGAAGCTACTTGGTTGGAATAGTATGAACTTGGAAATTTTGAGTTCATTGTAGGTATAGTTTTTGGGTATCATATTTTAGTTAAAGTTAATATAGTTAGCAAAGAGTTACAATCTAAGGATATGTGTATTGATGTGGCAATGTATAGTGTGAAGGCACTTATTGCTTTTTTTTTTAAGAGTATTGAGAAGTTGAGTTCAAGAAGGCTTTGGATTGTGTTAAAAAAATTGCTCATAAATTGGATATGGATTCTGTATTTTTTGATAATAAGAGAAAATTATAAATTTGAATAAAAAGACATTTTGATGAGGTCGTTAATGAGTCACCAGGACCAATAAAAGAAGAATCAACTCAAGAATGCTTCATAATTCAATACTTTATATACATAGTTGATCAAGGAATTAGTTCTTTAGAGAGAAGATTTGAGCAATACAAGTAATATGAAGACACATTTGGCTTCTTATTCACATCAAAAAGGTTGAAATCATTGGGTATTGATGAGTTAAAAATGAATTGCAACAACCTTGAGAAGAAGTTAGAGAATGGACTTATTTTAGACATTGATAGTGAGGTTTTGTTCAACAAATTAGAAATTTTACAAAAAAACATTTACCAGAACAAAATGATACAACTAGTGCAATACTAAATTTATTCAAAATAATGAATCACCATCCTACAAGTTATCTTACATATATAATTTTTTCAACCATTCCAATTACAGTTGTATCAGTGGAAAGAAGCTTTTCAAAACTAAAAATACTGAAATCATACTTGTAATCAACTATGACACACAAAAAAAAAAGACTAAATGCCTTAGCTTTGATATGAATTGAAAATGAGTTTTTGGAAAATTTTGATTATGAAAGGTTAATTGATGATTTTGGTTGTAGGAATGCAAGGAGATTAATGTTTCAAAAATAGTAATGCATTAGTTTTAATCTTTTCTCCTTTTAGTAAAGCATTTGTGATGGTAGCAATTTTGTATTGAAGATCTCGAAAAAGATTGTAGTAAATATTCAGGTAGAAATTGTTGTTTATATTTTATATTTTTTATTTGATTGTTTTTAAATTATTTAGGTGTATATTAATCATTATATTTTTTTATTGTTAATAGGTATATTATTGAAAATTTTTGAGGCAAGATTTTGTTAGTTTAAGTAATTTAACAGTTTGTATGCCAATCTTCTATCTAAAATTTATTTTCTACAATATGAAATGTTTGTATATGTTCACAATTAAGGTCTTCACTATTTATTTAGTAAAAATTTTACAGAATGATATTTAAAAAATAAGAAAATGTTGTTGGATTTTTACAAAGGCGTAATATAAGGGAAAAATAGGGTCACATTTTAGTCTTCGCACTAGGCCTCTTCTAACTCAGGAACAAACCTGGTTGTTTGTCACCTTTTTACGGGAAAATGAGGTATATATGAAATTTTAGGGTCTTTCAAAGTGTTTCAAGTCTAGTGATATTAAATGGAGGGGATATATTGATAGTTTGGTGATAAATTGAGTTAGGAGTCCAAAGCTTACTTTTTGGTATAGTATCCATAATATTAATATATTTTATTTACCAAAAAAAATATATTCATAGTTAATAGCTCCGTACATTACATGAGATTATAAAATTATAGGGTATAATATAGTAACATGATATTATAAACTAATAATATAAATTATAGTAAATTAGTAATGTATAATATAGTAAATTAAGACTTTGTTAGCATAAAATACTTCACCCTATTAATTAAATAATTTATATTTGATCTACACTAATGAAATGATTATATTTATATTTACCATCTATCTAGTAAAAATACTATATATATTTTACATTATTACTCCTAAATAATTTATGTTTTAATAAGATTTTTTTGTGTGATTTTCCCCCTGTATAATAGATTGTTAAAAATATAATTCATTGTAAAGAAAACAATAATAATCATTACTACTAATAATAATTTAAATGTTTTAAATGAATAATAAAATAGGCATATTTTTTTTAAAACTATCATAATAGGTTAATATCGAATTTGGTCTCAACAAATCAAGTTGATATTGGGATTGGTTGATAATAAGTTAGGTTGTGGTTTAGTTTTGGGTCTGCTTGAGTCAATTATTAAGTTTGGGTTGGATCAATTATTATCAAATTAGGGTTGGTTTGGGTTCCAATCGAGTAGGATTAATTATTTTTTTTTAGAATAAGTTTGGGTCTGCTTGAGTCAATTATTAAGTTTGGGTCTGCTTGAGTCAATTATTAAGTTTGGGATTGGATTTCATGTTGGTCAGATAAACTTTTGGTCACTCTACTAATATCACTAAATATGATTGTATGGATACAATGATGAGGACTAAAAGCATGAACACGAAAAAGATATAATTTTAAATATATGAAATAAGTTTTAATATGTTTTATGCCTAAAACATAATGAGGAAATAGGAAATAGAAAATATTTTCAAAATAAAAAATGAATTAATAAAGTTTTTGTGCAAACTTTTAAATATCATATTATTATGCCTAAAACACAAAAAAAATAGCAATGTCCTTTCTTAATAGTCCAAATTCTAATTAGGTATTATGATTTGGTGTAATTACACATATATCATATTATTTAAATAAATCCTTGTAGGTATCATGTGTTTTTAAATTTAATTTTATTTATGTTACGTGTAATCAATGTTTTTAATCTTTTTTTCCTAAAATAATTATTCTAATATCACATATTTTTCAAATCTAAAAAACATAGTAACCTTTTGAATTATTTTTCAAAAATTTTGGGATTTTTTAATTTAGCATTTTTTTAAGACTTTAAATTCCTAATAATTTCAAAAAAATATTCACATTATTTAAAATGTTTGATTCATCTTAGCAAAATAGACATTGAAAATTTTTTCATTTTGGTAATTGAAGGCTAAAACATTAATAGAATGATACTAAAGTAACAATAAATTTAATTAAAATATATAATATCTAAATAAAATTATTTATAATTAATGATAATTTAATAAAATTTGGTTAAATATCATAATAACTAAGTGAAGTTTATCCCGAGAAATAATCTCACTTATCTCTTATATAACAATCTTCTCATGGTTATTAGTCTATATCACATGAAACCTAATCTATAATAATGTAAAACCTAAATGATATTTTCCATTTGTGGTATTATTCTCTTGCTTGTCGGTCCATCTTACCAAAATGCCTCGTGACCTATTAGTGCCATTTATGTTATTTGATATTTAATAATTTAATCAAATATTTGAATCAATTTGATCTAAAAAGTTAATTAAGTGATTCAATATCATATTTTTTAAGTCAAAGAATCGATATGAACAATTATATACATATATACTCTAAATATTATTTATTTTTCATAAAATTATATTGTATATAAATATGTGTGTATATAACTTGAAATAAGAGTATTCATTGTAAGTAAATTTTATATTTTAATTATTATTTTGATTAAATATTTAAATATTATCTAAAATTTATAATTACTACGTGAAAATGATGTAATTAAATTGTTAGATCATATCAACTCAAGTTGGATCAATTTATTATTTTTTGATCAATTACTTTTTTATTTGATATTTTTAATTTATGGCTTATTTTAAAGCTTCAAATATCCAATGGATTATTTATCATTCAATCATTAGACATCTAAAATACTAGATTTTCAATTCATAAACATCTTTAACTAACTATTAGAGTCTGAAACACATCCGATGTAATATAAAAAAACATATGTTTGATATTTATTTCACTACAAAAATAAACATTTTTTAAATATATAATAAAAGGAGAAACATTTGGATTTTATTTTGATTAATTTTTTTATGAAAAATAATAGTATTTATTAATACATATAATTACATTTATTAATACTCACTCAATATATGAATTAACTATAAATTAATTTAATACATAGTTATTTTATTATTTAATTAACATTTTAACATTTTTCATAATTCCTTAATTCCTATTTTATTTTTTAAATTAAAATATAATAGGATTTTTTAATCCCCTCAAAAAAATCACCCCTAACCAAAAACTCTTTAATCCCACCCAAATCACATTCATTTGCTGCTTCATCAACAAAACCATAACCATCATCATCAACCTCCAGAGCTCGATTCGCCGACCTATTGTAAAGTCAACCAAGACATCGCTCCCATCATAAACTACAATTACTCCAACCTCTCGCACCATATCTTGTACGTTAAACCTAAGTCTCGGCGATTGCCTCCTTACTCCAAATCCTACCAGCTTTGCTCCCTCCATTATTTACAAAAAAAAAACAAATTCAAAACATGGACAGATTTCATAGGATAAATAAAAACAACGACAACAACCAACAACATAGAAAAATTTAGATAAGAAATGAGATATTGCATCCATCAAATTACTAGGGTTGTTAGGTCTTCATATGTGCCCCAAATTTAGAAAGTGTTTGATGGTGCGGCGATGAAAAGGATGGAGCAATTCCCGTAATAACTTGTGCTTGATTTTTCCTCCAAACACTTTGTTTCTTCAACCTTTCTTATAGAAATGAGAAGCTCAGAGAATGGATTCCGATGGAAGTAATGATATCGAAGCCACCATTAACGAGAGTGACACCGATGTTGTCATGAAGGGCATGGAGGAAGCCATGATATAAAGTTCATGGGGTCCCAATAAATACAAGCATATATCTAAATATAAAATAATAACAAAAATAATAATAATAATAATAATAATAATAATAATAATAATAATATATTTAATATTATCCATAATCATACATAGATATTCATTTACAATTATACCCGTCGAGGTTTCATATTTTGAAACCGAGCTATAATAGTCTCATTACTAATGGTATCAGATATATCTTTTTCTATATATGACATTAGACAATTATGTACCCATTCATCACACATACAATTTTGCAACTTATTTTTGATAAAAATCATTGCTGAAAAAGCTCTTTCAACGGTTGTAGTAGCTACCGACAAAATCAAAGCTAGCTTCACAAGCATATAAACCAAAGGATATGTAGTGTGCTTTTTTTATTTCCACTAAATTCCTTGAGAGATCACCAAGTCCTTTTAATTCATAAAATCTTTCATTAGATCGAACATCCAAAATATAATTCTCAAGTGGATTATCCAGTATCAGAACATCAACATCAGAAAAATCCTCAGGATAAAACTTTGTTAACCTAATCAATGAAGCTTTGTCAAAATTAGAAAATAACTTAGATGGATTCAAGCATGCTACACATGACAACAACATAGTGCCTATCACGTCAAAACATGATTCAAGCTCCTCTAATGGCAAGTCTAATATACTGTAGAAGCAATCAAACTTGTAATGATGCATATTTGAAAGAAATGGAGCCAACCGTTGTGATTTGTTTTCCTTAACATACCGATCATCCATATTTACAATCACAATATTCTTATTGTGGCAAAATAAAGAAACTTCAACACTAAGATCTTCCCATCCTTCATCCCTCATCGTTTGGAGGCACTGTTTAGCAAGTTTAACAAGTCTCATGGCATTTACAATGTCTTGATCACGCTTCTGCAACATTTGAGATAAATCATTCGTGATACCTAGAACCCTTCTCATCAAATGTAACATGAAAACACACTCAAAGGACATTAGTAGATCTTTGAAATCTCTAGCCTCACCTCTCTGTCTACTTTTTGAATCTTTTTTCAAAAAATTAAGTACTTCAATAACCAGAGAAAATAACTTAACCAAACATGAAAGAGGCTTAAGATGTGACCCCCAACGAGTATCTCCAGCCCTTGAAAGAGCTGATTCTTGATTCAATCCACACCCACGTTTGATCTTGCCTAGATCAAATGCTTCTTCTAATTCAATAGCACGTTTATCTTGAAGCATATCTCGACGTTTTTTTAGATGATCTAATTACATTAACAACACCAGTAACGATAAAAAACAACCAATCAATATCTTCATGAGACCTTGCAACTGCAATGAGTGACAACTGAAGCTGATGAGCAAAACAATGAATATAGTATGCTGAATTATTTTTATTATGAATCAAAGTTTTTAAACCACCATATTCTCCTCTCATATTGCTTGCTCCATCATAGCCCTGTCCTCGTATTCTTGATATGCATAATTTATATTTCACTAGCATTGTCTCAAGTATTGATTTGAGTGACACAGCAGTTGTATCTGCTACATGTGCAATACCAATGAATCTTTCCATCACAAAACCCCTACGATCCACATAACGTACAACAACAGCCATTTGTGCTTTCCCAGATATATCACCAGATTCATCAATTGATATGCTAAAAACATCATCCCCTAGCTCCTTAATAATCTCATTACTTATTTCAGTTGTATAAGCACAAGAAATATCTTTTCGAACATCAGGAGAAGTCATCTGGCTATTTCTCAGAGCATTTTTCAACATAAAACTAGCCAGAGATGGATTAACTTCTCATAATATTTTTAGGAGCTCATAAAAATTACCTCGGTTTTTTGAACCATCCGATTCATCATTCCCCCAAAATGCTAGTCCTTGTCGAAGAAGATATATAATAGCAATGACTGATGCTTCTAAACAAATATGATACTTAGATTTCACTATTTCAGATTATTTTGACAAAGCAACTTGAATGCCATACTTTTGATTCATCAAATTAACACATTTTTTGCAGTCGTGTTATGAGGAATATCATAATTACTAACATGAACTTCAAGCCTACCCTTTTTATTCCAGCCCCTGAAACCTTGACCCACAAAATGATCACCATTGGCTTCAAATTCATGTTTGAACAAGTAATATGGTAGGTAAAAAGCATCATATTTTTCTATACTATATTCTAACCAGTCATACTGATCAAACCAAGATGCAACAAATGTTCGATTTTTTCCGGCAATAAGTTTGATTGGAAAATTGTGTGCACGAGGTTGGAAAGGACCAATATGAATATAAGCTCTCCTTACCTCGTCTTACTGATTTGGATGGAAATCTAAAAAATTTTTTCTTCAGACTTGGATCAAGTTCTAGAGAATTTAAATCCACCCAATTGCTTTATGTAGCTTGAGCTTGATGAAGATATGAAGAAATTTGGTCATGAATTACAGGACTAGGAACTGGATTAGAATTGTTCCTATTAGCTCGTTCTTTATTTTTAGGCTGCTTTTGAAGATATTTCCACATGCTAATTTGAAAAATCAAATATGCAATTATGAATGCAACAATACAATTATACAAGATATAGTGAACAAATACTCAACTAATTCATACCATACTAATTCAAAATTAACATAACCTAATTCAAAAATATACAATAATCAACTAATTAACAAATAACATACAAACTATTACAAATTCACATATTCACAATAAAATTAGAAATAAAAATACAAACTAATTCAATTAACAAAAATACTCAAACTCAACTAAATCAAAATTACACAATAATAATTCATACCATACTAATTCAAAATTAACATAACCTAATTGAAAAATATACAATAACCAACTAATTAACAAATAAAATACACACTATTCCAAATTCACATATTCACAATAAAATTAGAAATAAAAATACAAACTAATTCAATTAACAAAAATACTCAAACTCAACTAAATCAAAATTACACAATAATAATTCATACCATACTAATTCAAAATTAACATAACCTAATTAAAAAATATACAATAATCATCTAATTAACAAATAACATACAAACTATTCCAATTTCCAAATTCACATATTCACAATAAAATTAGAAATAAAAATACAAATTAATTCAATCAACAAAAAAGGAAATTAGATTTCATCTTAAATAAAATAAAATAAAAACCTCACCCTCTCAATCTCTCTAGCTCTCGGGCTGTTGGATAATTCGTATTCATCCCTAGCTGCCTCTATTGAGACAATGAGACAGACAACAGAGTACCAGACAGAGACAACAGACAAGGACGGCCGGCAGCGGCTGGGCTACACGATGCAGAGCATCGAACAACCAACGTCGGTGAGGCACTATGAATGACGTCGAACTGCTAAAGACAGCAGACAGCGTCGCAGACTCGCAGCAGCCATAAACAGGGCATTGTGTGCGACTAGGCGGTGGGCCTCGTGGCGAGAAGCGGCGGTGGGTACCTGGCGGCTAGCAATCTTGAGCGAGCGCGGCGGTTGGTGGGGTAGGGTTAGCACCTGTCTGCTGGAGCCTGGGGTTGAGACTCGAGACTTGAGCGGGAGAGAGTGGGAGTCAGGGATGAAAGGAAGATGAACCAATACAAGAGCCAGGAGGAAACAGACGAACACATTGTGAAATTAGAAAAAAAAAAATAGAGGAAAAATAGTGTAAAATTTTTGGCAAAACTAGGGTTCGAACCCAAGACCCCAAACCTTACTCAAAATATTTTACAACTCTTTAACCACTAGTCAAGAAACATTTTCCATCACTTGTATTGTATATAAAATATATATGGTAGGCATAAAATCCATGGGGTCAGGCAACCCCATGTGCTCTGAATTGGCTTTGTCCCTGATGAAGGGTGTCCATTTTGCTAAAAAATTCTATGCTTACTCTTTTCTCTGCCATCAAAAAGGGATGTTTTCTCACAAAATTTGGATGAATTTTTATGATAAACAGATCGCTGAGTTTACACCCCTTTAAATCCCCTTTTTTTAAAGCCGATTTACCCCTTTTATTTTTGGAGAATTGTTTTCGTCACTCTTCTCTCTCTCTCTCTCTATTTCTCTTCTTATTAATTATCCATAAAACTTTTTAATTATTTTGAACATTGAATACAATAAGTATGGAAGAAGATAATAAACCTAACTATTATTTTATCCAATATGAACTTGACAACATAATGGTAAGTTTTTTTAATTTAAAATTTTGGGCATGAAAAGTAAGTTATCCGTTAGAACGCAGAGCTGACAAGTGATTCACTAGAAAGTTAAAGAGTGAATCGCCCATCATAAAACAAATATGATAGGTAAGTCTGAAATACCCCAGAATTAATTATTTTGAGATATGTCATTAAATAAGGATTTATTGGGAAACTAATTTAATTTATCATTTTATTCGAATTAAGAGGGATTATGTAGGGCAAATTAATAGGAAATTATAATATTTTTATAAAGGAGGAAAATTGGGCTTTTTGTTAATTAAAAAGGAGTTAGGAGGAATATTTTTAAAAGGGCCCTAAATTAGCCTAAAAAGGAGGTTTAATATTTTTATTTAAATATTTAAATATTCTTATTCTGGATACCCCAAGAAAAATACTCTAAATATTTATGTAAAACCAACATACTTAAAATCTTCTTTTTCCTCTTTTCTTTCTTTTCTTATTTTCCTTTCTTTTCCTTCTTCTTTTCCGTCGTGTTGTCGGTTTGGCAACAGTTATTTTGTTACTTAACGCGACGCGGCGTCTCAACAAATCGAGGGACGAAATGCTGCGTCGCGCTTCTGTGATGGAGGCCAAATGACGCTGGGCCGCAGAGAAGGAGAAGGAAGGAAGGAAGGAATTTGGGTCGCGGGCAAGCCCAACCGGCGGAAAGGAAGAAGAAGGAAAAGAAAGGAAAAGAAGAAAAGAAGAAAAGAAAGAAAAGAGGGAAAAGAAGATTTTAAGTATTTTGGTTGTACATAAATATTTAGAGTATTTTTCTTGGGGTACCCAGAATAAGAATATTTAAATATTTAAATAAAAATATTAAACCTCCTTTTTAGGCTAATTTAGGGCCCTTTTAAAAATATTCCTCCTGACTCCTTTTTAATTAACAAAAAGCCCAATTTTCCTCCTTTATAAAAATATTTATAATTTCCTATTAATTTGCCCTACATAATCCCTCTTAATCCAAATAAAATGATAAATTAAATTAGTTTACCAATAAATCCTTATTTAATGACATATCTCAAAATAATTAATTCTGGGGTATTTCATCACTACCCCCTTAAAAACAGACTTCGCCCCCGAAGTCTCCTGCAACTCTCTAGGGTTAGGGTTAGGGTATTCTAAACTTCTATAATAACGCATCATTAGCTATACTTAAATTAACTACCCCCTTAGGGACAAACTAGATAAAAAAAGAATCTAACCTGTGGCGAAAAGCTCAAGGTATGTCTCTCATATATCCTTCTCGGTCTCCCAAGTAGCTTCCTCAGTTCCATGTTGACTCCATAAGATCTTAAATAGAGGCACCGAACTCGTACGAGTCTTCCTTAGTTTGGTGTTGAGAATCTGCACTGGTCACTCTTCGTAGCTCAAGGAGTCATCCAATTCTACCTCTTATCGGCGGATCACATGGGAGGGGTCAGCAATGTACTTCCGCAGCTGTGAAACATGGAACACATTATGAACCCGTACCAACTCTGGAGGGAGAGCTAATCGATAGGCAACCTCACCTACCCACTCTAGGATCTCAAAGGGGCCAATGTACCTCGAGCTCAACTTCCCTTTCCTACCAAATCTCTGAATGCCCTTCGTGGGGGAGACCCTCAACAATACTCTTTCCCCAGGTTCAAAGTCACCCTCTCGGCGTTTCTGATCTGCATAACTCTTCTGTCTGCTATGTGATGTCCTCATCCAGTCCTAAATCTACCGAACCTGCTTAGTGATCTCATCAATCAGCTTAGGTCCTAACACTACGGTCTCCCTCATGTCATTCCAACACAAAGGGGTTCGGCACTTCCGCCCGTACAAAGCTTCAAAGGGAGCCATCCCAATACTAACGTGGTAGCTATTGTTATACGAGAGCTCTATCAGGTGTAGGCGTTCCTTCCAACTACCCTGAAAATCCAGCACACTCGCCCTTAGCATATCGTCTAGGGTCTGTATAGTCCTCTCCGTCTGCCCACTAGTGGTAGTATGGAAAGCTGTGCTCATCTTCAAATTTGTCACTAAGACCTCCTGTAGCTTTCCCCAGAAATAAGAGACGAACCTTGAATCCCTGTGTGACACAATATCCGTCGGGACCTCATGACGACTAACCACAAACTTCATATAGGCCCTCGCTAGCTGATCCATACTCCAGGTGGATTTTATCGGAATGAACACGGCCGACTTAGCCAATATGTCCACGACTACCCAGATGGTGTCACAACTGTTCTTAGTCCTTGGCAACCCACTAACAAAATCCATAGAGATGGAGACCACTTCCATCTCGGTACCTCTAAGGGCTGAAGTAGTCCAGCTGACCTCTAGTGTTCGATCTTAACTTTCTGGCACACCAGACATCGGGACACAAACTCTAC
The DNA here is from genome assembly GCA_039764185.1 of Tamarix austromongolica. Lineage (NCBI taxonomy): Eukaryota > Viridiplantae > Streptophyta > Magnoliopsida > Caryophyllales > Tamaricaceae > Tamarix > Tamarix austromongolica. The sequence goes on along the minus strand of CM077808.1, from coordinate 38,170,687 downwards.
AACTTCCTGCTTCATGCAGGGCCACCTGTAGATCTTCTTCAGATCCTTATACAATTTATCTCCACCAAGATGGACTGAATAAGGGGTATGATGCCCTTCCTCCATGATACAGCATTTCAGATCTAAACATTTCTGCGGTACACACCATCGACCCGTGAACCGAAGGCTACCATCCTCATGAACGCTGAACCCTTCTACACGACCTTCCCGCATCTTTCGTCGGATCCTATCAAGCTTACCATCTCCTCTTTGACTAGTCCAGATCTCTTCAAAAATGGTAGGGGTGAGTGTCAGAGCACTCATGCGGGCCTCAAGGTCTCCTTGTGGAATCAACTCAACCTCCAATCCCAATAGCTCACCTAGGACCCTATCCGCAACCACACAACATAATGTAGGGTGAGAGGTCTTCCTACTCAGAGCGTCCACCACTTCATTGGCCTTACCCTCGTGGTAGGTCAACTCGATGTCGTAGTCCTTGACGAGCTCTAGCCACCTCCTCTGTCTCATGTTAAGCTCCTTCTAGGTAAAAATGTACTTGAGGCTCTTGTGGTCTATGAAGAACCTGCACTTCGCCCGATACCGATAGTGCCTCTTTAAATCTTCAAGGCAAAAACCACCACAACTAACTCTAGGTCATGGGTAGGGTAGTTCTACTCATGCTACTTCAGCTGACGAGAAGCATACGCGACCACCTTACCCTTCTGCATTAACACGCACCCAAGCCCATGCTTAGAGGCATCAATGAATACCTCGAACTCTTTAGATCCCTCCGGTAGGGTCAACACTAGTGCGGTGGTCAACCTCCTCTTTAACTCCTGAACGGCTCCCTCACATGTCTCATCCCACTGGAATTTGGTATTCTTCTTCAATAGGTTGGTCAACGGTCAGGAAATCCGTAGGAAATTCTGTACAAACCTCCTGTAATATCTAGCCAACCCTAGAAAACTTCGAACTTCGGACATGTTCGTATGGGGCTTCCATTCTGTGATCTCCACAACCTTGGTAGGGTCCACTGCCTCCCTTTGCTGATACTATATGCCCCAAGAAAGCCACCTCATGCAGCCAAAATCCACACTTTGACAACTTGGCATACAGGCGGTGCTCTCTCAAAAGACCCAGAATAGTGCGGAGATGCTGCTCGTGTTCCTCTTTCCCTTAAGAGTACACCAAGATGTCATCGATAAACACCACAACAAATTGGTCTTGAATATCCTCGTCATTAGGTCCATGAAGACCGCAGGCGCATTCGTGAGCCCAAATGGCATCACCGTAAACTCGTAGTGCCTATACCGCGTCCACAAGGCGGTCTTCATAATATCAGCATCTGCGATCCTCAACCGGTGATACCCAGACCTCAGATCAATCTTAGAGAATACCGTTGCACCCTTCAGCTGGTCAAAGAGGTCATCAATCCTCGGCAGCAGATATCAGTTCTTCATTGTCAATTGGTTCAGACCTCGGTAGTCGATGTAAAGGTGGAGGCTACCATCCTTCTTCTTCACGAACAAGACTGGTGCTCCCCAAGGTGACACGCTTGGCTGAATGTACCCATGTTCAAGCAACTCCTCTAGTTGAACCTTTAGTTCCTTCAACTCCTACGGCGCCATCCGATAGGGTGCTCTTGTGACGGGCTCAGCTCCTGGTACTAGTTCGATCTTAAAATCGATCTCTCAGACTGGGAGCATGCCTAGTATCTCCTCTGGAAACACATCTGGAAACTCCTTAGCTATCAGAATACTGTCCAGGGCTGCCAAGTCCTTATTCAACTCTTGAACACTGCACAAGTATAGGGAATGCCCCTTTCTGACCAAGGAGTGCAGAGTCACTGCCGACACTACCTTAGTGGTGGGCTTAGGCTGAGTCCTTCTGTATGAAACCCTAGTCCCCTTCGGGCCTCACAAGATCAGCGCTCCTAGGCACAATCAATGACGATCTTGTATCTACCCAACATTTCCATCCCCAGAATCACGTCAAAATCCTTCAGATCCATCCCAATTAGGTCCACTAGAAAGTCTACCCCGCCTATGACTAAGGCCACATCAGAGAACAAATGACTACATTCCACTCTATCCTCGGAGGGCAACATTACAAATAAGTCAACTCTAGAATCAGGCAATAGTCCAGCCTTAGCGACAAAAGCAGATGAAATAAACGACATGGTGGCTCCCGAATCAAACAATACATGTACTAGTAATGAGAAGGGGGTGAACGTACCCGTGATGACATCAATCTAGCGATCAGCCTCCACCTGACTAATCACATTCAGGCATCTGCCTGCCCGCGGCCCAAATTCATTCCTTCCTTCCTTCTCCTTCCCCGCGGCCCCAACGCTGTTCGACCTACATCGCAAAAGCACAACACAGCGTTTCATCCCTCGATTCGCTGAGACGCCTTGTCGCATTAAGTGAAAAAATAATCGTTGCCAAATCGACAACACGGCGCAGCGCTTTGTCCCTCTATCCGCTGAAACGCCACGTTTTTTTTAAAAACCTTATGACCGTTGCCAAACTGGCCGGCTCCCCCTCCTTTCCTTTTTCCCTGGACCGCCCGGTCCACCCCGTGCCTGTCATCTTCCTCCTCACGCCAGGCTTGCAACTCGTAGCCTGCACCGCCAACAACTGCCTGCCCGTTCGGCCTTCCTCTCCTGTCATCCCCATTGCTTTCCTTTCCCATTTCGACCCAACCTGCTCATCCTTCCCCTCACGCGTACTGCCACCTTTCCTTTTCCCTTCACAGAGCCAAACACACCCTGTAATTCGCAGGGCATGTGCCAGCTGCCACCACCGATCGGCGATCTGCCGCACCTGCCCCGCGTGCCCTCTCCCTCCTTCTTCGTTTTCCCCTTCCAATTTTCCTATAAATACCCCCCATTAGCAGCCATAGTCGGTCCCCTTTTTTGGAAAGAGCCCCGAAACTCTACCTCGCCGCCGCCCAAAAAGTTGAGCTTTCCGCCGCCACCGGTGATCGCCGCGACAATCGCCGCCCACCAAAACTTTCCTCGCACTTCCCTCTACAAAACCAAACCACCGTCACCTCTTGCCTCGCCCTGCACGTGCCGCCCCAGCCGTGCAAAATCACCACCCCGAGCAGCCATCTCCAGCCCTTCGCCGCCCCTAGCGTCGCTTCCTACCGCCACCCTCACCACAACCAACACCTCCACCACCCTCCAAAATGTCCAGCATACCTCCCTCTACCTTCCCATACCTCCATCTTCCCCTGCCTCCCTCTCCTTCTACCTCCCCCATTTTCACCACCCTATACCACCTTCGGCTGCCGCGCCAACCACCACACGCCTCCACTCCCAGCCACGCCACCACCCTCATTCCACCCCTCTTCACCTGCTGCATCTTCCTCCACCTCAAACACCCCTCTAACCCCTCTCCTCTAGCCTACACCTTGATCTTTCCACCTCTCTTCCTCCTCCATCGTCGTCGCCGCCGCCGGTCCACTACTGACCTTAGGTGGTTTTCCAACTCCCCCAACCCCTAAAACTATTTTCTATAATTGTTAGTAATTTTATCTAATATTAATGATATTATCTTTAATAATAATATTATTATTACTATTATTACTATTTTCATTATTATTACTATTATTATTATTACACTCTTAACGTTACTATGTATCATCCTTATTTTCCTAACCTAATTTCAGAGATAGTTAACTAGGGTATATTATTAAAAGGAAAAAACTTTAACATTAAGATAGTTATTATTATTATTATTATTATTATTATTATTATTATTATTATTATTATTATTATTATTATTATTATTGTTATTACTCTTATTACTACCTCTATCACTACTACTAATACTAGATATGGCTTATTATCATTATCTTACTACTATATGTGATAGACATTTGAAATCTTATATTACTATTATCATTGTTATTATTACTACTATTAGCATTATTATTTCTATTATTAATGACATTATCATTGCTACTATTACTTAAACCAAAAGTATTTTAGTAATATTGTTATTATCACTATTAGTACTACCATTATCATTATCCTTATTTGCTTACTAATATTTTTAATGGTGATCTTGTCCATCATTACTTTTATTAATATAAACTTTTAAACCCTTAAGTTATTATTATCCAAAATATGACCTTTATCGTTATTATCTTTAGGAATAATAGTACTTTGTTGATATTGCAATTATTATATTGTTATTCGAATCCTAACACTATAGTTAACCTTAGTCTCTAAAAAAAGATGTCAAGGTTCTAGCACTATAAGCATTAGCGTTAATATTATTAGTTTTATTATTATTATTATTATCACTATTTTACTATAGTTAGCATGAATACTATTATTATAAGAATAGAGCTAACGGGTCTAATAATATAAGTGTAACAATAAATATTAAAAATAGACATATTTTGACTAGTAATATTTAGTATACTAATTTTAAGGTAAAAACCCTAGTTTTCGTATAATACTCTCTTTAATAATAATAATAATCCTAATCTTAAATTAGAATAAGGGATGATGGTACTTTTGAAGGAAACTAATACTTAGTATTTTCCCTTTTATAGGTGAACCTAACCAAAACTCTAAGGAGTTATAGGAGTGTGCTCCAAGCCCGGCGTCGCTTTAGGTAAGGAAAAAGCTAAGGCCCTTATGTGATGTGTGACCTGTATGCTTTGGATGTTGTATATGCCATGCTATGTCGTGTATTATATGATTGTGGATAACTTGTCTTATGTGTAGCGCAGCTTGGAGTTGAGGTATGTTTATATGTGCTTCCTATGACATGAGCATGATATGTATATATATGTATGTTGTTTTATGATGTGATATGATATGGCCCTCTAGGACATGCATGTTAGGACAACTGATAAGATGAATTGGGAATATAAGGATAACAAGAAAGAAATGGGAAGTGAGTTCACTAAGGGGGATATGAGGTTGACCTAAGTACCTCATGATCCATGAGAGAAAATTTAAGATGAAGGAATGAATAAAATAAATGAGAGATGGGAACCATGCATGGGAGTCTTAAAATTTGAATGGGGACTTGGGGTGTTTGCATGGGATGGCTAAATCTTGCATGGGGGTGAATCTTACGTGAGAAAAGTTGATTTAGGGTGTAAATAAAAGAATGGGAAAGTTGTGGAGTGATTGGAGACTTGGGATGAAAAATAGTACGTAGGTTGGTGCAAGGGTGTATAGGGACCCGATTAGGGTTTTGGGTGAAAATGGAAATTTGGAAAGTACAAAGGGAGGGATGATTAAGGAAGGGTGGAGTATGGGTTAAGAGTGAGAATTTATTTATATAAAAAGATGAGTATGGGTTTCCATGTGAAAGAAGAGACTTTGGGATGAAAGGAGAGAGGTTACTTGTGGAAGAAGTAAGATACTAGGGTTTGATGTAGCCAAATAGGGTTTTGCCGGTCACATGCAAAGTCGAGAGGTAAAGTGATATGTCTTGAGATTGACCTCATAGAGATGAGATGTGGGGTGATGAACGAAGTAATGGTAGTGTAAGTGAGAAGAATTTGGGCCACATAGGTCCAATTAGGGTTTCCAAGGGAAAAACCCTAGAGGGTGAGAATAGGTGGGGTCGATGTCATAGGGTGTTGGGCTTAACCCACACTCCCAGGAGTTGGTCTTTCATTATGTGTGAGCATGAGGGGGAAAGGATGTCGGGGTGTGATAAGGGGTGCAGGAGTCTCAAAATATGGGATGGGCGCTCTTAAGAGAAAAGAAGTAGAACATCGATGACATGCATGTCAAGGGTGGAATGTTATCTAATAAGACACAGATAAGATACTAATCACATAAAGTGGAAAATTCTTGAGCCGAGTCCAGACCGATCCATCGGCGAATAATAGTGGCGAGGAGCCAGGGTGCCCTAGAGACCGTGCCACCGGCGAATAATAGTGGTCAGGAGCATTTTGCCCTGTATGATTTCCTGTCCACGGGCTATAATAGTGGGGGTTTCATGCTCAACAAACCAAATTAAGTAAGCTAAGCCATGGGAAATAAACTAAGTACTTACAGTGAAACACCATGTGAGTCGGGGCCGGACCGGTCACCGGCAAATAATAGTGGCCAGGAGCATTCTGCCCTAGAGACCGGTCTACTGGCGAATAATAGTGGTCAGGAGCGTTCTGCGCTGAGTGTATGTATTCCGGTCCACCGGCTATAATAGTGGGGTTCCCGCACTCACATAGACTATTAAAGAACATGTGTGGAATGAGCATATTATTAAGCAGAATAAAGAATAAGTCACCGGGAAAGTAACCAGGCCTTATCATGTGTGTTATTTTATGTTGCCTATGTGCTTATCCTTGTGTCATGTGTTTTATGTGTTGGCCTTAGCACGTCTGTTACCTTACTCAGTATGTAGCGTACTGATCACCCATTTCATGAGTGATGCTCATTCCCACGAGCAAAAGTCCCCTCTGAACTTGTGCAGGTAGGAGATGATGTCTTCGATGCCTACGATACCTATGAGGCATCGAGCGGGGCAGAGTGTTGAGCCTAACCTGACCTAGGGATCAAGAGCGATTCGGCCAAACTCTATTGCTGTCATCGGATTTCGTATTTCTATATTTAGCTGTATTTTGTACTACACTTCATGTTTTGGAAATTGTACTCTTGAGTTGTAATCCTAATTCGTATTCTAACTGTTGTTTGACTGATTTTAGTTAATGATTCATGTTGAATGTCGACCATGTTTTGATGTTTTGCACTTAATGTTGATCGGATTTAGCCTTAGCACTTAGTACTAGAACGGTAGGAGTGAACCGGTATGGTACTAAGTGTGGCGGTAACGCCCCCGAGTTTACGGTTTTATCTTTCGCTTCCGTTAAACCTTTTTGATTTAAACGAAATTTTTCAGTAGTAAATTTGGGGGTGTTACAAAGTCACCCATCATAAGCTAATATAAATAGACAGTTCACCCATTAGGTCTCTTTTTTTACGAGTGATTTACCTAACAATGGGTAAGGTCTATTAGGGCATTTGTCTGTCAATTTTCAACTCTAGTGGGTGAATTATCCGAAAATCCTTCTTCCATAATTTTTTTCTATTTATTATTGTATTTATGTATTCCTTCTAATTTTATATTTAGAATATTAATTACAGAATCAGGTTCTAGCTAATAATAATTAGAGAGAGTTATTTGCTGTGGACAAGATTTTTATTGATCGTTAGTCATCAATTTAATAGGTTAAAGAAATCAGAAGGCCATATAATATGGTTTTAGGTATTGAGAGGTCAAAAAAATTAGGGTTTAGATACGTTGTGAGAGAGGTGGTATTTATAGAAGATAATCTTAAGTAAATCTAGAAAGTATTCGATCTACTAGGAGTAAAAAGTTTAGTTATAAATTTAGAATTCATGGAAGGGAAGATGATTGTGGTGGTTGGAGAATAGTGGTAGAATGTGGAATGCATTATCATAGATTAGGTAAGTATTTGTGGGGGTATTCATTTTCTTATCAATTATCTCTAGAAGAAAGCGGGTTAGGTCATGAGCTAACCCAAATAAATGTCAAACCAAGGGATATTATCGACAAGTTAGACGAGGTGATGGAGCTAACACCGCAACACTTAGGATAATCTTCAATGACAGCCATAAGTTTAAGGTACATAGTTTGCTGGGACATAAAATCATGCAACAGTTATTGCACTTCATGAAAACCAATAAATACCATTCATGGTATTGTCGATTGCCCAACTATAATATGGTTAGTGATATTATATTTGTGCACCTTTGCTGCATGCATTTTCATATGTCATTTGTTTTTATTGCACATACAAAACTAATAAGTACAACTTTCCTTTTTTTGAGGTTGTTGGTTGTGTGTCTAGTGATAAGAATTGGAGGTCCTTTTATGGATCGCATTTATGGTGAAGAAAAAGGAAGATAACAACGAATGGGTGCTTGATAAGATAAAGAGATTGATGGAGCCCCACAAACCAAATGTGGTGATCATTGATAGGGAAGTGCTGTAATACCCCACACTTTTATGTAATGGATGGAAGAGAAACTTTAGCAAATTATAGGCCTTTGATTTTAATTCAATGTTATGATTTGATTTGGAATGAAAATTGATTGGAAATCATGTTGGAAAATGAGGTTTAATGTGTTTTACAGTCAAACCCATTGATTAGTTCCATGAACTAATTGACTAGTTTGTCCTTTCAGCCAAATTGAGTTCCTTAACCAACCAATCGACTATTTTGGGAAAACCAATCAACTGGTGGATGAATAGTCGAATGGTAAACCTAAACCGATCGATTGATTTGTCGAGCTGGTTATATTTTTTGAGTTTGATTTTTCTAAAAAAATATCTTACACTAAAATCAAACTTTGCCAACTCATACTGATTATTCTTAAGAGATTCCTAACTATTTTTATTATGCATTTAATGTAAAATATTACCTATATATGTTCTAGAGGTCGATTGAGACCCATGAGGGAGAGAGATGACCTTATTTAATTATCTTCTTCCTCTCTCTCCTTTGCTTTATTATAAGATTGATTACTTTGATCTCAGGCATGCTTTTGAGTGGCTGGAAGATTCCTTCCATGATGACATCCTATTCCTCTTTCCATGTATGTTAATTATGGCTTGTTTGACTTGAGCTCCCCAAAGTCCCAAATTAAGCTCAGAAGACTAGGTCAGCAAATTCCAGGCAAATCTACCTGTTCCAATCAAATCCAAAAGGTCACAAGTAGGGTTTTGAGTTGCTTAATGTACCCTATATGTTTCTCTTTGATTGGTTAGCTATAAATAGCCTCAATCCTCTATGAATTGCTATTTCTTTTAGCCATCAAAATTCCCCTAAGTTCTGTATTCTTTTTTTTCTTCCACACTTCGTGCACTTTCCAAATTCATTTTCACACTCTCTTGATCCTACCTCTAGCTCTATCTTATTTTAATTGTTAAGTAAGACAAAGTTAGATCTTTGGAAAAGATTGAGTGGTCTGATTGAGTTTTTCCATATTTGATTCCAGTGGTATGTTCATTTCCTTTCTATTTTCTTATTTGAAATTTTATTAATTTTGGTATAATACTTGAGTTAAGATTATGGTTTTTATGGTTTTAAGAGTTGAAGTTTTCATAGATTTGAAAATTCTTTTCTTTAAGGAGATTTAGCTTGCATCAAGTAAATAATTCTTGCACCTAAGATGATAGCATGTGTTCCTACATGAAAAGTGATGCCTTTTATTAGATTATACATGTTGGTAAGAAGATATACAATTGAATGCATCATTTATATGTTTAAATGATATAAGTTATAAAAGAGCATGAAACTAGAGGAAATAGGTTATGATAATGTTATGGTAAGAAATGCATGATAATCTAGTTAGAAATATGTTAGTTGATGTTGATACAGGTTCTAATGTGAGTAGAAATGATCTTTATGCAAGAATCTGCATGAAAATTATGATTTTTTGCTATGGTAGGGTAAATCGATTGATTGGTTATGTCAAACCAATTGATCAGTTTCTAGAATGGTCGACTAGTTAACCCAACTCATCGATCAGTTTGCCTGTAGAGGCCTTGGTCTTACTCTCTGCATAAACCCATCGATTGGTTTGGTAAATCCTATTGATTGGTCAATGAATAGTGGGTTGGTTTGCCCAAACCAACTAACCGGTTTGAAGGAAGCATGTTATCTAATAAGACACAGATAAGATACTAATCACATAAAGTGGAAAATTCTTGAGCCGAGTCCAGACCGATCCATCGGCGAATAATAGTGGCGAGGAGCCAGGGTGCCCTAGAGACCGTGCCACCGGCGAATAATAGTGGTCAGGAGCATTTTGCCCTGTATGATTTCCTGTCCACGGGCCATAATAGTGGGGGTTTCGTGCTCAACAAACCAAATTAAGTAAGCTAAGCCATGGGAAATAAACTAAGTACTTACAGTGAAACACCATGTGAGTCGGGGCCGGACCGGTCCACCGGCAAATAATAGTGGCCAGGAGCATTCTGCCCTGGAGACCGATCAACCAGCGAATAATAGTGGCGAGGAGCGTTTTGCCCTGTATATATATTTCCGGTCCACCGGCTATAATAGTGGGGGATTCTGTGCTCAGTAAACCAAACGTAAAATCGATAAGATATGAGAAAGATACTAATCACTTATAGTGGAATACCTTGTGAGTCGGGGCCAGACCGGTCCACCGGCGAATAATAGTGGCCAGGAGCGTTCTGCCCTGGAGACCGACCCACCGGCGAATAATAGTGGCCAGGAGTGTTTTGCCCTATATATATATTTCCGGTCCACCGGCTATAATAGTGGGGTTCCCGCACTCACATGGACATTTAAAATTCGAGATGATTGATTAATGATGGATTAATGGCCTTAAGGCCCTAAAGTATCAATTATTCATTACGACCTATTAATATTCGGTTAACTTGTTAAGTATGCGAATGGACAAAGATGAATGTGACGTATACACCATTAATATCTGATTGACTAGTTGAATACGTGAATGTATGGATTTGATTCTTATATTTACATATGTCGTTATGAACGGATATCCTAGTATATCATGTGTGACATTACGTGCCTGTTTTTAAGTGCGTTTTTAAAGGGTTACTCAGTAGCGTAGTACTGAAGGGTTCCCTTCATGGGGCCCCTACCTATTCAATGGGTAGTGCCCCTTTCATGTCATGTTCGGTGCTATTCAAGTGGGCTTTCGAGAAAGAGCATAAGGTACTATCCGGTAAATTCTTAGGTTTTGATTTATCTCTTTTAACTTCAATGTAATTGTTATTTTGTAAACACCGTTGGTTGATTTTACTCTTGTAAATTATTTACTACGCTTCTCTGATTTGTATATGCTTCAGTTTCTTGTAAAATCGTCTTTTACCTTCTTAGCCTTAGCACATGGTACTGGAACGGTAGGAGTGAACCGGTCCGGTACAAAGTATGGCGGTAATACTCCCAAAGTTCACGGTTTATTAATTTGCTTCCGCTAATTTTCTTTTAATTAAACGAAATTTTTCAGTAGTGAATTTTGGGGGTGTTACACCAACTCCCGTCCCTCCTTCCTTCTCTTTCCTCGCGGCCCAGCGTCGTTCGACCCCCCTTTCCATAATCGCGATGCAGCATTTCGTCCCTCGATTCGCTAAGATGCCGCGTCGCTTTAAGTGACAAATAGCCGTTGCCAAACGGACACCGCGCCGCAGTGCTTTGTCCCCCTACCGCTGAAATGCCGCGTTTCATTTTAAAACCTTATAACCGTTGCCAAACCGGCCGGTTCTCCCTCTTTTCTTTTTCCCTGGACCGCCGGTCCACCACACCCCCTATCGTCTTCCTCCTCGCTCCAGGCCTACAACTCGCAGCTTGCACGCCGACAGCCACCTGCCGTCCGACCGTCCTCCCCTGCCATTTCCGTCCCTTTCTTTCCCATTTCTACCCAACCTGTCCTTCCTACCCCTCACGCGTACTCCCCTCTTTCCTTTTTCCTGCACCGAGCCAAACACACCCCACAAACTTGTAGGGCATGCGCCGGCTGCCACCACCGGACGACAACCTGCCGCACCTACCCCGCGTGCCCTCTCCCTCCTTCGTTGTTTTCCCCCTCCAAATTGCCTTTAAATACCCCCCATTAACAGCCATAGCCAGCCTCTTTTTTTCGAAATTGCCCCGAAACTCTGCCTCGCCGCCACCTAAAAAATTGAGTTTTCCGCCGCCACCGGTGATCGTCGCAACAACCTCCGCACACCGGAACCTTCCCCACACTCCCCTCTACAAAACCAAGCCACCGCCTCCTGTTACCTCGCTCTGCGTGTGCCGCCTTAGCCGTGCAAAGTCACCACCCGAGCAGCCATCTCCAGCCTTTACCGCCCCTCGCGCCCCCTCCTACCGCCACCCTCGCCGCAATTAACGCTTCCACCACCCTCCAAAACGCCCAACAGAACCCCCTCTACCTTCCCATACCTTCACCCTCCACTGTCTCCCTCTCCTTCTACCTCCCCCATTTTCCACCACTCTCCACCACCCTCGGCCGCCCCGCCAACCACCACGCACCGCCACTTCCAGCCACGCAACCATCCTCATTCCATCCCTCTCTATCTGCTACATCCTACTCCACCTCAAACACTCCTCTATTCCCTCTCCTCTAGCCCACACCTTGATCTTTCCTCCTCCATTGCCGCCACCGCCGCCGCCGGTCCACCACTGACCTGAGATGGTTTTTCAACTCCCCCACTCCCTAAGACTATTTTCTATAACTGTTAGTAATTTTATCTAATATTAATACTATTATCCTTAATAATAATATTATTATTACTACTATTTCTATTATCATTATTATTGTTATTATTACTACACTCTTAATATTACTATATATCATCCTTATTTTCCTAACCTAATTTCAGAAATAGTTAACTAGGGTATATTATTAAAAAGGAAACAACTTTAACATTAAAATGGTTATCCTTATTATTATTATTATTATTATTATTATTATTATTATTAGCACTCTTATTACTATCTCTATCACTACTACTAATACTAGATGTGGCTTATTATCGTTATCCTACTAATATATGTGATGGACACTTGAAATCTTACATTATTATTATCATTATCATTATTATTATTACTATTAACATTATTATTTCTATAATTAATGACACTATTACTATTACTATTACTTAAACTAAAGGTATTTTAGTAATATTGTTATTATCACTATTAGTACTACCTTTATCATTATCCTTATTTTCTTTACTAATATTGCTAATGGTGACCTTGCCATCACTACTTCCATTAATACAAACTTTTAAACCCTTAAGTTACTATTATCCAAAATATGACCCTTATCGTCATTAACCCTAGGAATAATAGTACTTTGATAATATTGCAACTATTATATTGTTATTTGAATCCTAACACCATAGAGAGATGTTAAGTTTCTAGCACTATAAACGTTAGCGTTACTATTATTAGTTTTATTATTATTATTATCACTATTTTACTATGGTTAGCATAAACACTATCATTATTATAAGAATAGGGCTAACGGGTCTAATAATATAAGTGTAACAATAAATATTAAAAATAAACATATGTTGACTACAAATATTTAGTATACTAATTTTGAGGTAAAAACCCTAGTTTTCGTATAATACTCTCTTTAATAACAATAACCCTAATCTTAAACTAGAATAAAGGATGATGGTACTTTTGAGGGAAACTAATACTTAGTATTTTTCCCTTTTATAGGTGATCCTAACCAAAACCCTAAGGAGTTATAGGAGCATGCTCCAAGCCCGATGTCGCTTTAGGTAAGGATGAAGCTATGGCCCTTGTGTGATGTGTGACATGTATGTGTTGAATGTTGTATATGCCATGCTATGTCGTGTATTATATGATTGTGGATAACTTGTCTTATGTGTAGCGCAGCTTGGAGATTGAGGTATGTTGTATGTGCTTCCTATGACATGAGCATGACATGTATATGTATGATGTTTATGATGTGATATGATATGGCCCTCTAGGACATGCATGTTAGGATAAATGGTAATGAGTTGGGAGTATGAGGATGACCAGAAATAAATGGGAAGTGAGTTCACTAAAGGGGATATGTGGTCGACCTAAGTACCTCATGATCCATGAGAGAAGATTTAAGTGGGAGGAATGTCCAAAATATATGAGAGTTGGGAACCATGCATGGGAGTCTTAAAATTTGCATGGTGACTTGGAGTGTTTGCATGGGATGGCTTAATTTTGCATGGGGGTGAATCTTATGTGAGAAAAGTTGAATTAGGGTGTAAATAAAAGAATGGGAGAGTTGTGGAGTGATTGGAGACTTGGGATGAACAATAGTACGTAGGTTGGTGTAAGGGTGTAAAAGGGACCCGATTAGGGTTTTTTGGGAGAAAGTGGAAATTTGGGAAGTACAAAAGTAAGAATGATTAAGGAAGGGTGGAGTATGGGTTAAGAGTGAGAATTCATTTATATAAAAGATGAGTATGGGTTTCCATGTGAAAGAAGATACTTTGGAATGAAAAGAGAGAGGTTGCTTGTGGAAGAAGTAAGGTACTAGGGTTTGATGTGGCCAACTAGGGTTTTGCCGGTCACATGCGAGGTCAAAGAGTAAAGTGATATGCCTTGGGGTTTGACCTAATAAGGGTGAGATGTGGAGTGAGGAACAAGTAATGGTAAGGTAAGTGAGAAGAAGTTGGGCCACATAGGTTGAAATGCCCCGAAAATTTCTAATCTTAAATATTATATTTAAATAACGTTTTATTATAAAGATTAATTAAATAAATTATTTAATTAAAATAAAAGGAAATTAATTAGGGAAAATCAAGAATAAATTTATAAGTATTTTAATTAGGAGGAATTTTGGTATTTTAGCTAGTTAAAGATTTTAATTTGGGAATTTATTTAAATAAATTATTTTATTTAAAATAATAATGAGAAAATAGTTCCAAATTAATATTAATTTTATAAATATTTTAATGGAAGAAAATTAGGGGGTTTTGCTAATTAAAATGGAATTTATGGAAAATCTTTTAAAAATCCTAATTTAGCCTAAAAAGATATTTAAATATTATTTTATTTAAATATTATTATTTTTAAATAGCCTAAATAACCTAAATAGCCTAATTAATTTAATTAAACCAACTGACTATTTTTCTCCTTTCCTTTTTCCCTTTTTCTTTTTCTTTCTTCCTTTTTCCTTTCCTTTTTCTTTCTTTTTCTTCCTTTTCTTTTTCTTCTTCTTTTTTTCCCGACTGGGCCTGCCACAGCCCAGTTCTTCTTTTTCTTTCTTCTTCTTCTTCGGCCCAGCCCGCGCCGTTGTCCTGCCTCTGCCCTCAACACGCTGCATTTCGTTCTGTGTTACGCCCGAAACTCGTCATTTCATTTAAGCATCTCCCTACCCTTCTTTTGCCCCTCTATGTGCGGCGTTCCGTCTCTCTTTTCCTTAGGACGCAGCGTTTCATTTAAAACCTTACCGCCCGCGCTCGAACTGCCCGATTCTTCCTCCTTTTCTTTCTTTCTTTTTCCTTCGCGAACCGCCCGACCAGCCGTCTTCTTCTTCCTCATTTCCCCGTTGTCGACGACGCTGCAACGCTGGCCACCATCAATGGCATCTCCAGCTACGGTGATTAATACCGGCCGTTTCTTACCTCACTGTCTTCCTCTTAACTCCAGGAATAAATTGGCATAACTCCCGTCAGTTATCTCTCGCCCGTTTCCTCTCCCCAACGTCGCGAACCTTCGAACCAACCCAAATGTTGGCCGACCATTTTCCGCCACCAGCTGCCCAAATTCTCGCACCCCATAACTTCCTGCCGACCCCCAAAACCTTATTATCCCATCCACCATCTATAAATAGCCTAGTTATGGGAGTTTTGGAATTTTTTTCTTCCCCGAAAACCCTAAGCCAGAGCTGCCGCCACCTCGACCTCAGACGCGTCGTCCACCGCCGTTAGCCAACTTCAGCGCCACCAAAGCATTCCATTTTCTTCCCTGAAATTTCCTCTAATTAACTAAACCGTCTTCAACCTTCGATTCTTCTTGCACGGGCCTCTATAACCGTAAAAAGTTGGTTGCTCGTTTCGCCAGAATTTTGACCCCGAAGCCTTAAACCGCCTTCCGCCATCGTGCGCCGCCACCTTTGGCTGCACCACCACCATCATTTTGTCCCTCTCCTCCTGGGAAACCATAAAACCTCTTATATCACCTCAATTCTCCCTATCTTTTTCCCAACATCCATCTTTCGCTCTTTTCTTCTATTTTTCCGGCCATCGATGCCGCCGCCGTGCACCACCGCCGATGCCGCCTATCACCACCAGCTTAAGGTTGAACCCTAGACTCTCTCAACCATTTTCCATATTATTATAAGCCTTGATTTAATTTATTTCAATTATTTGTATATAAATACCATTATTATTATTCTTAATATTTATATTCTTAATATGTTTTATTATTATTAATAGTAGTCTTATTGTTTTATTATTATTTATGTTGAAGGCTGAAGCCTTATTGTATTTTAATTTGATTTTATTATTATTCCCTTTATTATTTCTTTATTACTATTATTAATATTAATATGTTATAGAAATAATTATTATTATTATTTTATATTTCCAATTTCTATTATTCTTATTCCATTATTATTAATGCAAATATTTTACCATTATTATTGTTAATAATGCTATTATTGTTATTACTATTGTTATTATTATGATTATTATTATTATTATTGTTATTGTTATTATTATTTATATTCTCATTGATATTAGTTTTATTATCTTTGATATTATTATATTAGTATCATTATTATTATTAGGGTAAAGTCTTTAACCCTATATTAAAAAGGTTTATAATATCTCTATTATTTTTATGTCTTTAGCAAAGTTAGAATTTTGTTAAGGTTATTTTATTAGTATGTCATATTTTGGTCAAAGCCCTAAGGAGGCGTAGGAACGTGCTCCAAGACCGGTGTCGATTCAGGTAAGGGTTCACTAAGGCCTTTTATGTGTTAATGTGCATTGTGTGCCTCGTATGTTATGCATCCTATGTTATTATTGTAATTATTGCATATTTGGTATGGCATGGAGTTCAAGCATGCTTTTGTGTTGTTATATGGCATGTGTACTACATGTATGTCACGATATGTGTTGTGACCCTATAAGACATGCATGTGAGGATGTTGGAATGGTTTGAACGGGGGAAAGGATGAAAAAGGAGGATGGAGAAAGAAGTTGATTAAGGGATGTGAGTTGACCTAAGTATTCCATTTATTCATGAGTAGAGGAATAAAATGGAGAATTTTAGGGTTTCGTGTATGAGAATCTGATTTATGATTTTTGAGGTTTTGTATGGAGAATATAATTTATGGTTTTATATGGGGAAGTTTAATTTATGGTTTTGTATGATTTTGTGTGAGAGAATTTAATCTATGGTTTTGTATGGAAGAATTTAATTTATGGTTTTGATTTGGAGATTCTAATTTATGGTTTTGTGTGGAAGGATCTAATGTAAGGTTTTATATAGATGAATCTCTTGTTTGATATGGTTCAAATCTAGGGTTTGGTATGGATGAATTTTTGAGTTGTATATGGTTTGAATTTAGGGTTTGGTAAGGATGAATACTTGGTTTGGTATGGATGAATCTTTGGGTTTTATATGGTTTGAATCTAGGGTTTGGTATGAATGAATCTTTGGGTTATGTGGATTGAATTTAGGGTTTTGTATGATAAAATCTGGGGTTTTGCATAGTAGTATTAATGGTTGCATGGTGGCATTAGGGTTTTCATTGTGGTATTAGGGTTTACATGGTGGAATTAGTGGTTGAATGGCGGTATTAGGGTTTTGAGTTAGGGTTTTGAGTTAGGGTTTTGCATGGGGAGATTAATGTCTGCATGGGTATGAAATTTAAGTGTGGAAAGTTAATTTGAGATGTAAGGAAGGTCATGTAAGTGTTGTTTGGGCGTTTGAGCACTTGGGATGAAAAATAGCACGTGGAGTAAATTAAGGGTACGGAGGAGACTGAATTATAATTTGTTGAGGTTAATTGTGGTTTGTGGTGGCTGCTTAGGGTTTTTTGTTGTATCAAGTATATTTGGTGATTAAAGTGTAATTGTGATTTATGATGTGTGTTGATTCATGCATGTCCAGGGCAAGCTTTGAATAAGATACTTAAGACACTAATTATTTAAAGTGGAAGATCGTTGAGACGGGACGAACCGATCCACCGGTTTGAAATAGTGGTTAGGGTTTATACCCTATGTGTGACCGATTCACCGGTTATAATAGTGGTTAGAGCATGATGCTCTATGTGTAAACCGATCCACCGGTTATAATAGTGGGGGTTCCCGAGCTCAACAACCGCAAACCAGAGTTTTGCTAAAATGCCTAAATGATACTAATTACTTATAGTGGAACACCATGCGTGCCGGAGCCAACCGATCCACCGGTTAGGAATAGTGGTTAGGACACGTAGTCCTATGTGTATCCGATCCACCGGCTATAATAGTGGTTAGGGTATGATACCCTATGTGCCTCCGATCCACCGGCTATAATAGTAGGGGCTTCCGTACTCGCATGGATTTGATATAAAAGGCATGGTGTGAATTAGATTATGATAATAGATTAATTAAGTAATTAATCTGGACTATGATTGGGCCTTTATGTATGTACCTAAATGATTGGTCGATATTATGATATGATGATGGTCTTTATGATCTTTTATTCTTATGCATGATTTTATGTGCTTATGTGTTGGCCTTAGTGTTCGGTTACCTTACTCAGTATGTAGCATACTGATCACCCTTTTCATAGGTGCTGCTCATTCCCACGAGTAGTATGCCTTTCTGAATTTATGCAGGTGGGCGAGACATCAGTTGGGGCTGAGTGTCGAGCATGTGTTGGCTTGAGGTTCGAGAGAGTTATGGCCATATTATAGTCTTTATATGACTCTTTTTCTTTTTGTTAATCTTTTATCGGTTGTAAGTTTAATTCTCTTTTGGAAATGAATTACATTTTTGTATGCGTACTCCGATTTTGTTTTACAGCTGTTTATTGCTTTAGTTTGTCTTGATTTATAATTGATTGTTATTCCTTTCTTTAGCCTTAGCACTTGGTACTGAAACGGTCGGAGAGAACCGGTTTGGTACTATGTGTGGCGGTAACATCCCCAGAATTCACAAGTTTTAAGTGATTCTATTTTTATTTGCTTCCGCTTTAAAAAAATAGTGAATTTTGGGGTGTTACATAGGTCCAACTAGGGTTTCCAAAGGGAAAACCCTAGAGGTTGAGAATAGGCGAGATCTATGTCATAGGGTGTTGGGCTTAACCTACACTCTCAAGAGTTAGTCTTTCATTAGGTGTGAGCATGAGGGGGAAAGGATGTCGGGGTGTGACAAGGGGTGGAGTCTCAAAATATGGGACGGGCCCTCTTGAGAGAAAATCAGAAGAATATCGATGACATGCATGTCAAGGGTGGAATGTTGAGTCGAGCCTAGACCAGTCCACCAGCAAATAATAGTGGCTAGGAGCCGGGGTGCCCTAGAGACCGGTCCACCGGCAAATAATAGTGGTCAGGAGCGTTCTGCCCTGAGTGTATACTTTTCGGTCCACCGGCTATAATAGTGGGGGATTTCGTTCTCGACAAACCAAAGTAAGTAAGTTAAACCATGGGAAATACACTAAGTACTTACAGCGAAACACCATGTGAGTCGGGGCCAGACCGGTCCACCGGCAAATAATAATGGCCATGAGCATTTTGCCCTAGAGACCGGTCCATAGGCAAATAATAGTGGTCAAGAGCGTTCTGCTCTGAGTGTATACTTTCTGGTCCACCGGCTATAGTAGTGGGGTTCCCGCACTCACATGGACTATTAAAGAATATGTGTGGACTGGACATATTATTAATGAGAATAAAGAATAAGTCACCAGGAAAGTAATTAGGCCTTATCATGTGTGCTATCGTATGTTGCCTATGTGCTTATCCTTGTATCATATGTTCTATGTGTTGGCCTTAGCTCGTCTGTTACCTTACTCAGTACGTAGCGTACTGATCACCCGTTTTATGGGTGTTGCTCATTCCTATGAGCAGAAGACCCCTCTGATCTTATGTAGGTAGGAGACCATGTCTTTGATGCCTACGATACCTACGAGGCATCGGGTGGGGCAGAGTGTTGAGCCTAACCTGACTTGGGGACCGAGAGCGAGTCGGCTGGACTCTATTGCTATCATCGGATTTCATATTTTCTTATTTAGCTATATTTTGTACTACGCTTCATGTTTTGAAAATCGTACTCTTAAGTTGTAATCCTAAACCGTATTCTAATTATTGTTTGACTTATGTTTCGTTAATGATTTATGTTAAATGTCGACCCATGTTTTAATGTTTCACACTTGATGTTGTTTGATTTTAGCCTTAGCACTTAGTACGAGAATGGTAGAAGTGTACCGGTCTGGGAATAAGTGTGGCGGTAACGCCCTCGAGGTTACGGTTTTATCTTTCGCTTCTGCTAAACCTTTTTGATTTAAACGAAATTTTTCAGTAGTAAATTTTGGGGTGTTACACTAATACCTAGAGTTGTTGGTCGGAGTCACTCCACTAAACATGGTTGAGATGTGTAAGCAAGCTTTAGAGGTGTCCCAAGTTATCTAGGCTCAGAGTGCTCAATTGGGGAAAAGCGGATGTTTGAGGTCACCACATTTTGGTGACCGAAAGAAGGCTTTCTTTGGTGGTAGCTTACTGGCAAGGTTTGGTCGGAGCTTAGGGTCAACACCTAATCAGGAGTTTCCTCTAGGGGTCGTGCCTAGGAAAGGCACTACCACTATAAGAGGTGTGGGTTAGATCACTCAAGGGTAGACTACAAAGGCTACAAGGTGATGTGCCATGGGTGTGTCATGGTGGGACACCGAGTGTTTAAATGCCAGGTTGGCTGTGGCAGTATCTAGAGGAGCCAGACCAAAGCTCAAAGCACTGGATTGATTCAGCAGCCACAACCTTAGATATCAAGAGTTCCTCCATCCCTAGCTAATTCTACTAGTCGAGTGAGTCAGCCTAGAGGTCCAAGGCCTCACCCTTTTCCGCAAGGGTAAGGATCAACTAGCACCCCAGGAGTTCTGTTAGTAGGATGCTTGAACATGATGGGTCAAAAAGAGGTAGAACACCAGGCCAGTATGGTAACCGGTATGCTCATTGTCTCTACTCTTTCTACCTTTGTATTATTTGACTCTGGTGCTATGCGTTCTTTTGTGGCATATGCTTTCGTAACTAGAGCTACCTTATCTCCTACTAGTAGTATCTCTATTTCTATTATTTTTCCTCTAGGGGATAGGATTACATGTTCTAGGTGGTATTAAGGGGTTTTGATGGTAGTAGGAGGGAATGGGTTTCCGTTAGACCTCATAGAGTTGGAATTGCAGGGTTTTGATGTAATTTTCGAAATGGACATGCTGGGAAGGTATCGAGCACTGATCGACTATATGCAAGAACATGTGGTTTTTCAAGGACCAAAGGGTACCAAGGTTTCATACTGGAAGTGTGAACCCAATCCTTCCATAAAGATTGTGTCAGCAACTGCATTGAGTAACCTCGTATGCAAGGGATATCCACTCTACATGTGCAATGTTAGAGACACCGAAGCAATAGAAATCCCATTGGAGTAAATGGCAGTAGCTTATGAGTTTTCCTATGTTTTCCTTAAGGATATCCCTAGAATATTGCTAGCTCAAGAAGTTAAATTTACTATAGATGTTTTGCTAGGAGAAAAATCGGTATTTAAGGCTTCATATTGGATGGAACCTATAAAGATGAAAGAGCTCAAAACCCAGTTGAACAAGCTATTAGAGAAATGCTACATCTGTCCAAGTATATCACCGTGGGAAGTACCAGTGCTTTTTGTGAAGAAGAAGGATGGCAACCTAAGAATGTGCATCGACTATTGAGGATTGAACCACGTGATGATGAATAATCATTATCATCTGCCAAGGATCGATAACCTATTTGACCAACTCAAGGGAGCCAAGGTGTTCTCCAAGATTGATCTTCGATCAACCTATCATTAGTTGAGGATAGTAGAGAAAGAGACATTCCTAAGACTTCTTTTCAAATAAGGTATGACCATTATAAGTTCATAGTAATGCCTTTATGACTCACTAATGCGCCTGCTACTTTCATGGCCCTAATGAAGTAGATTTTCCGTATTTTCTTAGACCAGTTCATCGTGGTGTTCATTAACAACATGCTCATCTACTCCAATGATCAAGAGATGCGCAAGAAACACCAGAGGTAGACTTTGGCCTTGCTCAGATCACCTTATTGTATGCAAAACTTTTGAAGTGTGATTTTTGGTTAGATCAAGTGGCCTTCCTTGGTCATGTGATTTCTCAAGATGGTGTGGCAGTGGATCTTGCCAAGATTCAAGCTATTTCTGAATGGCCAATGCCCACTTTTGTGAATGATGTGTGTAGTTTTTTAGGGTTGGCCAGTTATTATCATTGGTTCATAGCAAAATTTTCTAAGATTGCTCAACCACTAACCCAACTTTTGAAGAAGCCTACTCGATTTAGAGGGATGAGAAGAGTGGTCAAGCCTTCGAGGAGTTGAAGAGGCATTTGATTTCAACCCTAGTGCTCACATTGCCAAGTGGGATCAATGTATTTGAAGTGTAAAGTGATGCTTCCAAGCACGGGCTAGGTTGCGTGTTAATGCATCATGGAAGAGTGGTGGTTTATGCCTCAAGATAACTAGAGCCACATGAATAGAACTATCCGACACATGACCTAGAACTTGATGTAGTAGTGTTAGCTCTCAAGATTTAAAGGTACTATCTCTATGGTGTTTAGTGTAAGTTTTACACTGACCATACGAGCCTCAGGTACATTTTCACTCAGTAGGAGTTGAATGTGAGACAACACGGGTGGTTGGAATTGGTCAAGGACTACAACCTAGAACTAACTTACCATAAGGGTAAAGCCAATATGGTGGCAGATGCACTTAGCCGAAAGACATCATATTCTTTGGGCATGATCACTTTATCAGATCAACTGTGTCAAGAGATCAGGAAGATAAAGATCAAACTGGTCATGGTTGGAAGCCTAGAGTCAAGAATGAGCACACTTACCATTACACCTTCAATATTCAAGGAGATCTAAGCTAACTAAGTGGATGATTTCAATCTTGAGAGAATTCAGACAAGTAATGTAGAAGGTAGAGCCAAATGATTCCAGATCCATGAGGATGGCAGTATTAGATACCATGGTAGGTGGTGTGTACTAATATTTTTGTGAAGCTTAAGAAGAAGATCCTTGAAGAAGGTCATTACACTCCTTATTCTATTCACCCTAGATGGGACAAGCTATATAAGGATCTAAAAAGGTTATACTGATGGTCCCGCATGAAGCAAGAAGTAGTAGAGCTTGTTGCTCGATGTCTAAAGTGTTAAAAGTTCAAGATCAAACACAAGAGATAGGCAATGTTAATACAACCATTGGAAGTTCCTGAGTGGAAGTGAGACAACGTATCAATGGACTTTGTGGTTGGACTTTCAAGGACCTGTAGTGGATATGATTCCATATAGCTCATCATGAACTATTTGACTAATTTAGCTGTGTTTATTCTAATAAAGGTGACATAGAGCATGGAATAATTAGCCAATGCCTACAGAAAGCACATAGTGAGACTTCATATAGTTCCTAAGGATATTGTGTATAATCGAGACTCTAGGTTCTTGTCACAATTCTGGTAGAAATTGCAAGCTGCATTTGGTACTCAATTAAAGATGAATACAAATTTTCACCCATCTACAAATGGTCAGACTGAGAAGACCATTTAGACTCTAGAAGACATGCTTCAAGCGTGTATGCTAGATTTTTGGGGAAGTTGGGAAGATCATCTAGACTTGATTGAGTTATCCTACAACAATAGTTATCATAACAGTATCAAGATAGTGCCTTTTGAAGCCTTGTATGGAAGGAAGTGTTTTAGTCCCTCGTGTTGGAACGACATTAGCAAAACACTCATGCTAGGACCTAAGATGATTGAGGAGATGACTAGGCATATCCGTTTGATTCAAGACTAGATGAAAGCCACCCAGGACCAATTGAAGAGCTATGCAGATTTGAAGAGGCGTACTGATGGTTACAAGGTGGGCAATAGGGTCCTTTTGAGGGTCTTTCCCACTAAATGATTCATGAGATTTGTAAAAATGGGAAGCTCATTACGAGGTACATTAGACAATGCGAGATTTTGGTTCGCGTAGGTGAAGTCGCTTATCGCTTAGCTTTACCAGTGGACACTACAAGAAACTGGTGCATTGACGACCAATTTAGTAACCAATTTTTTTGTCACTATTGATATATTAGTAATGACCACCATAAAAATTATTCATTATTGGTATGTTTATTATAACTAGTATAACTTTTGGTCGTTAATCATTAAATTATTTGGTTACTAAAAACGTTTAAGTATTTTATATGTGTGTGTGTGTGTGTGTGTGTGTGTGTGCGTGCGTGCGTGCGTGCGTGCGTGTGTGTGTGTTTGTTTTATAATTAAAAAAATCTCAAATTTGTAATTTTGTAAATAAAAGGATATTATGGTAATTTGGAAGTAAGGGGTAGAAGGGTAATTTTGTAAATTAAAAGGATATTTATGGCACACTTGGGAGTAAGGGGTAACTTGGTAATAATGATAACAACGAAGGATAAATTGGTAATTAAATTATGATTATAAAAGGTTAATTGGATAATTATGATAATAGAGAAGGTTAATTTGGTAAATTAATCAATAAAAGGGCATTATGGTAATGTTAATAATGGAGAAGGACAATATAGTAATTATAAGAATGGAGAAGAGTAAATTAACAATTATAAATATAGAGAAGGGTAAATTAATAATTATAAATATGGAGAAGGGTAAATTGGTGATTATAATTATGAATAAGGGTAAGATGTAATTAAAAAAAATTTAAAACTCTTTATTTTTTAAAAAGCAAAATATAATGAAAAAAACCCACTTAATTAACTTCTTAATTAAAAAAATCTTGCTTGGTTGCGACCCCTCCCCTATCTCTCGCTATCATCTCTTTCATTTATCCCCCTTCCCACCAAACAATTGTGGCCTAAACCCCAACCACAACACCACAGGAAAACCCCAACCCTCTCAGCTACCTCCATCCCCTTCGACCTAGGCCACAACACCACACCAGCCACCGCTGATCGACCACACCACCACCATTCCTCTCATCACTGTCATCCTCCAACACAGCATTAGTGAGCATCAAAGGAGGCCTCTAGCTTTGCTCAGCACCGATGAGTGGTCCTTGACCATCGACAAAGCTTCAAAATCCCTCATCCCCTCTAATTTCACAGCAATTCGTTTGGTATAAATACCGAAATCCTAACTTTTGTTTTGATTAATTTTGAATGAATTAGTTTATGATAACATAAATTAATTTTTTAATTATGTATATATATGTGTTTTATGTGTGATTTAGAATGGTTAATTGTGTTGGTTGTGGTTGATTTGTAAAAATTGGATTTGTGACTCGATTATGTTGGGATTTATCGGTTTTATCCGATTAAGCTATTTTAGATAAATTTTACTTACAATATGCTTTAAAATATATCTAATTTTATATTGGAACTATAAATTTAAGAAATTTATGCAAACTTTATCAGAATTGGGTTCTTAGGTCAAGATTCTTATCAATGTAAATTAGAATATGTAATTGAGTTATTTTATTTAATTGATTATATAATTTACATTAAATTATATTTAATTTCAATTCTGATCTATGAATTAAAATATTTTAGCAAGATATGACCGGATTTGTATTCTAGACTGAAAAAATCCTAATTATATTAAATTAGGTCTTTCCTTTATTTTTTTAATCAATTGAGTATACAAATCTATGTTATCTTGAAAGTAAAAAATTAGGAACGGTTTTGATGGATGGTGGTACTCAAGGTTTTTTTCATTACTGTATATTATTTTATAATCTCTCTTTTATGTCCTTAAATTATTTTCTATGTTAATTCATTCTAGATTTTCATAATCATTTAAGAATTATTATTTGAAGTCCTCACGAATGATAAGGAGGGCATCAGACTTGTTGAATTATGAATCAACATTTGTTACATTAGATGAGTTTTTTCCACTTACTAATTGCCACAATGTCATTTGCCAATGGTTGATTTTAGTAAACATTTTATCTTTTGAAAAATGCTAATATATGTGATTGAGAGGTATTTATGGTTTTGTTGTCATTTGATGGAGCTTTCTTGCTTAGCAACATGTCAAATGTGAAATTATACACTGAAATGAGGTCGAAGAGTACACAAAAACCAGTGTATATTAATACAAAAAAATATAATCAATGTACCATTTTAGAAAGAGAGAAAAAAAATAAGAAAATAATGGTTATCTACTCTTAAATAAATTGTATATGATTAAGGAAAAAGAGTATAATTTGATGAAGTTATTGATTGTTTGTTATAGTTATTTCAAATTGGTGCTAATAATTTAATGCAATTATTTCAATTTTGTGCTGATAAATAACCTATTTTCCATACAATTGTGATACTTAAGATCAAATTTGGATTACAAGTGAGGGGGACAAATTCAAATGGAAAAATAATTTAAAGTTTAATTTTTCATGATATGCAATATAATTATAAGTTTTTCTCTCTTGTTCTTCTTATATCCCAATTATAAGGATGAGTATGAACCTTATTGTTAAGCACTCATATATTTAATTAATCTCCCAATTGCCCCATAACTTAGACCCAAAATTTGGGACTATAACAAAAACATCCAGTTGCACCATCAGAATAAGAAAAGAGCACCGAGTCTCAAGCCCCTATCAACTCAAATATATACACCTAATCCATAATCTAGCATCATTATCTTGAAAGAAAAACATAGAAAATAAAATATAAAAAAAGGATAATATAAGCAAGAAAAAGAAAGGAGGCAATTCATACCTTGAATCCTATGTCATGAATAGAAATCATCCTAGGATACATAAAAGGAACTGGCAATTTATACATGTAAACTGTATGCTATTAACATAGAATGAATATCAAAAAATTAATATCAAAATTAAAATGCCTACCCTTAACACAAAATGCCTACTCTTAAAATCCTCGACATCAGGCTAAAACCTTGATCCTCAAGCCAAAAGAATTAAATAAAAAAAACAAGTAACCTTATATGAATATAAAATATAAATAAGGATTAAAAATATTTATATATTTCATACATAATTATGATCATCAAATGAATGACTCACAAATCATACCTTTTATCCTCAACTACCATTGATGTCATTATGTCTATAGGAAGGAAGATACATATAAAACTCAAAAAGGTAGCATTAGAAAAGTGCTTCTATTATAAAGAAAATAATGTAGGTATTTTATCGTGGTTAAAGAGTTCAAAGACGCTCAAGAAGATAATTTAGATATTCAAGAGATCTCAGTATTCAGTAGATTTTTCAAATATAGAAAGCATCCCATGTCTTCTTTCCCTTTATAGTGGTTAAAGAGTTCGAAGACATCAAGAAGATAATTGGCATTTGTTTTCTAATTGTTATGTTTATGCCTTTTTTTCTTTTAGAAAATGCCACCCAATAAGGAATGGATTAGCCTTGTTGATTATTGTTTTCATGATCTAGCATATTTTATCAGGGTTGAAGAATTCTTAAACTATATAATTTAAAAAATCAATACAAATCTAATTTGATGTTTGTGTATCAACTATGTTAACACTAATTCCAGAACTCGTGATATTGTGAAAGCACACTTGATGACCATTGGGATCATGAGAGGTTATACTCTATGGTTTCATGATGGTGAAGAAGGACATGAGGAACATTCTAACATCGATATGGATCCTCAAAATAATGAGAATAAAGATGACTATGATGATAAAGATAACAAGATAGCAAAAATTTTAGAATATAGGTATCCTCATTATCGAAATCGTGAGCCAAATTTGGGAAATATGAGATCCCTAAACCATAAAGAAGAACCTAACTTTGAAGTGGTAGATAAACATAAGTTGTTGAATAACTTCCAACAACCTCTTTACAAGGGTTTTAAAGGATCTAAATTGTTTATCTTAATTCAATTTATTCATGTTAAAAGTACTAGCAAATGTAGTAATTGTTCTTTCACAGTGTTACTTAAATTATTGAAAGAATAATTATTGGCTAAAGATTCAACTTTTCTCGACTCGTATTACAAGGCAAAAAAGGCAATTAAAGATCTTATCTTTTCATATGAGAAGATGGATGAGTATGTGAAGGATTGTATGCGCTATTTTTGAAATAATAGAGTCATCTAGAGAAATGTAAAAGTTTTAAAAGCTTTAAGATGGAAACATAGAAAACATAGTGGGGAAGAGAAGGTAAAAGAAAATGAAAAAAAAAACTATTAAGATATTGCGATACTTTCCACTAAAAAAATGACTTCAGATGTCATTTATGTGCATTAAGATATAATCTCTAATGAAGTGGAATCATAAAAAAGATAATGATGGAGGTTTGAGGCATCCAACTAATGGGTTTGTGTGGATAAAACATGATGAGCTCAATCCATATTTTGCTTCTAAACCTCAAAATGTTAGACTTGGGCTAGCTAGTGATGGTTTTCAACCATTCAAAAATGTGGAACCATCATATGGTATGTGGCTTGTGACCCTTATTCTGTACAACTTTCCTCCTTCATTGTACATAAAGGAACCAAGTATGTTGTTGTCCATGCTCATTCCAAGTTTTCCATTGACTTTCAACTTTCATCGACCATTCTAAATTATGATATTAACTAATTACATTTTGTGCTTGCTTCCCTTTGATATCCATGTCATCCAAATTTATTTATTTTATGTTAATTTTAGGTCCCGATGATCCTAGGGATGCCTCTAATAAATGAATTATTGGACTTATGGACTTATGGTTTCCAAACATATGATGCATCAAAGCGTCAAAATTTCAATTTCCATGAATCCCTTATGTGGACTATCAATGATTTTCTTGCATATGGAATATTGTCTGGATGGAGTACAAAGGGAAAACTTTCTTACCCTATTTGCAATAAGAATACTCACTCTTTGAGACTAGTTAATGGGGAAAAGTAATGCTTCATGGGTCACCAATGCTACTTGAAAAATAATCATAGATGGAGAAAAGAGAGGATGTTATTTGATGGTACTATAGAAAATGGCATACCTCCAAAGCCTCTAACAGGTGTAGATATTCTTCACCAAGTGCAAGATCTTGAAGACATCATATTAAACAAATATCCTTCCTTCAAAGGAAAAGCCTCGCATAAGAAGAGGTAAGATAAATAAACAAGAAGTGTATATTTTTTGAGCTCCCACATTAGAAGCACCACTTAATACGGCATACTCAAGATGTAATGCATATTGAGAAAACCATATGTGATAGTATACTTCCAACACTACTTAATGTGACAAATAATATGAAGGATAACTGTAAAACTCGTCTTGATTTGCAAGGAATGGGTATTAGGCCAGAGTTACATCCCATCACAAATGACCAGAAAATATTGTTTCCTAATGCCCGTTTTACCCTATCTTGAGAGGAAAAAGATAAATTCTACAACTTTTTGAAGCATTTGAAGGTTCTATATGTTTTTTATTTTAATATTTCACAATGTGTAAGCTTGAAAGAGAATAATATTTTTGGATTAAAGAGCCATGGCCATCATATTCTCTTGTATCATATTCTTCCTCTTGCATTGTGTGACCTTCTTTCGGAGGATGTCTATGAAACACTTCTTGAGTTATCTATATTTTTCAAGGATTTAGGTTTGAAACATTTGAATATGGAATACTTAAGGTGTCTTCAAGCTTGAATTCCAATAACCCAAGTTAGAGAAGATTTTCCCACCATCTTTCTTTGATGTGATGTTACATTTGTCTGTTCATTTGGCATATGAGCATAAGTTTGTGGACCTATGCATCCCCATTTTATGTATCTAGTGGAAAGAAATTTTTGCACTTTGAAGTCTAATATACATAAAATGGCTCATCCAAAGGGTTCTATTGTAGAAGGGTTAGGAAGTGGTAGAACTAGAGACTTAGATGCAAATGAATTAGAGCAAGCCCATGTGTATGTTCTCAATAATTTTGAAGAAGTTCAACCATTTCTTGAGTAAGTCATACCTAAAAACTCTTTTCATTATATCTATGTTTTTTTAAAGGCACATAGTAGACATATGATATATCTTTTTCATATTTTATAATGTATTATCAAAACCAAGAATATAATCCACCACAAGTGTCTTCTAATAAATGGAATAGAATGTTTATTGAGTGGTTTAACAAAAAAGTGAGTTTTCCATGATATTCAATATTCAATATATATATTAATGCAAGTTCATTTAGATTATTAGGGTTCTAAGAATAGATTATAATCAACATAATATTTATTGGGTTGCATAATTATATGAAACAGATAAAAGTGAGAAGATTAAAGCCTTACTCTCATTATCACGTGGTCCATCAAAATATGTGGCATGTTTTTATGGCTATATAGTAAATAAATATCGATTCCACACTACATCTCACAAGAAAAGAATAAGATAACAATGTAGTGGAGTGGTTGTGGTTGGTGATATGGCAGTGGATCCATTAATTTCTATGGTCGATTGATTGAGATTATTGAATTATAGTATTTGGGCAATAAGCATTTAGCCTTATTTCAATGTGATTGGTTTGATGTAGTTGATAAAGTTAAGGAAGTGAAGGAAGATAAGTATGGGTTCATAATTGTTGATTGCAGACGTATTTGGAAAACTACAAAACCTCTTTTTCTAACAACTCAAGTAGCATAAGTATTTCATGTTGAAGATAACACTAACAAGGGTTGGCATGTTATATTAAAGAATCTATCAACAGTTCCTTTTGAAGACATTAAAATTGGATGAAGACTTTAGCATCTAAATTTTAACTATCGTTGAGATTTATAATAGTGCTTAATGATGTATTTTTGTATACTTGCTATTAATAGCTTGATTTTTCCCAAATTAAGATGTATTTTTTATTATTTATTTTGAACTCTTAATTTTTTGTGTTTAATACACAAAGTGCCTTATGTACTCTATTTTGGTAATGTGTTAGTTGATGAAGATAGGGGAATGAAGAAATATAATTTTCATCCACCAAATGTTGTTTTATAGAATCTAATTGTTTATATTAATAGTATGGTTGTAGGTTTTAAGGAAATGTTGTCACTAGTTGAATCAAATATTGATCGACCTAATTATATATCAACAAGTCAATTGAATGTTATTGGAAAGGGATGCAACCGCAGACTAGGATTGAAGACATTTCAATTATCTCCTACAATCGGTGGAAACATTCATGCCATTGATAAGACGAATGACTTTCCCCATCATCAACAAATTCAAGAGCTATCATTAAATGCAACTCCAGCACTAATAATGTCTCTTTAGATTAAGAGGACACCCCCTTCACCTTTACTCAATGAGGATGTTGCTCTACAAGGAAAAACAACTACTGCCCTAGGTGGAAATAATCAATTGAATGCTAAAAATGTCTCCCAATCTTCTCTACTAAATCTTAAAAATGGAGGTATGACAGAATAAGCTATTTTTATTATTATTTTACTTAATTCTTGTTCACGTTTTCTAATAGTTTTATGTAATATATAATTCTACTCAAAAGATATGGAAGCCTTCAGGTAGAAATAGGTGTCAAAAAGTGGCAAGACTTAGTGGTGGAAACAAGATACCTGTGACATTTTTAATGGTCGTGTTGTTAGAAACAATAGCTATGAGTGGATTAGGCACATAGGTAAATTAGTCTGTGATCGCAACATAGTGCGTATTCAAATCCACTCTTAGGATACAATTGAACAAAGACATAAGGACCACATATGGGCTACAATGATTATAATTAATTTTAAGTGTTCATTTTTATATTTCATTTACTTTTACTTGTGCTACCGCAATTTTTTTTTCTTTCTCTTTACAATAGTTTCCTTTGACTTGTTCATTCTTAGTTCCTATGGATTCATTTCTTTTGTGTTGTAGGAGAAGTTCTCCTATGATGACATGGAGAGTTACAACAATTCTACTCTTCATCACATGAAAGATTTGTGGAAAATTTGGAGGGGAGAAAATCACCAAACTATTAAAGGCTTGGATGTCCATGAACAATTTAAGCTTAAACTAGCTATGATTAGGAGCAATCTGATTGGGAGTCGCTGGTGAAATATTACTATCATAGTCTAAAGTTTGTGGTAAATCACTGATGAATAATTGATTAGAAATATATTTATATATTCTATTACCTTCCTAATTATTCTTCTCTTATTTACTATATAATAAAATAAATTTGCATATAAAATGAGCCAAAGAAATAGAAACAACCACTAGATAATGAAAAACAAATGTCTTCATTGTAGTGGCAACAAGCCTGATCAAGAGATCGTTTATGATATGGTATATATCATATGTATTTACCTATGAAGAGCAATAGATAATGTTTTTCAAGACATTATTTTTTTTCTTTTTTTCAATCCTTATAGATAAAGATTGCTATATTATGTGGGGAGGAAAAGGTAGAAAAATCCAAATTATGGCGCTGTTTATTTTGAAAGCCATAAAAGGGTGAAGAGATAGCTATAACCGAGGTTGTAGACATCCATGTACGCCTTTTTCAATATATCATTCATTTTTATCAATTCTATATATATATAATTTTTTTTTCTAAAAAACAATATTTGTCTTGAAGGCTCAAATTATTGAGGTCCAAGCTATTGAACCCTCCCTTACTCATGTTTAGGGCTGTAAATGAGGTAAGCCAGTTCGGTATTCGGCTCGGCTCGGCTCATTAAAAGCTTGGTTCGACTCGTTCATTTAGTTAAACGAGCCTAAAAGTGAGGCTCGGGCTCAGCTCGTTTATTAAAGAGCTAAGCCCAAACTCAAAAAAGCTCGGCTCGGTTCATTTTTTGGCTTTGGCTCGTGAGCTCTATTTGGCTCGGTTCGGCTCGTTCGTTTAGTTAAATGAGCCGAGCCCAAACATCATTTTAGGCTCGTTTAGTTAAACGAGCCGAACCCAAGCCTAGGGGTATTCGGCTCGGCTCGGCTCGTTTACAGCCCTACTCATGTTTAAGTGGTTGAATGTGTGCATGGGGTAACTCAAACAAGGGGCTATGTTCCCGGATATGGTGGTGGAGTGAAGCCTAGAGACATTAGAGGCCCTTACAAAGGCAAGAACAAACTTTTAGGAGATCTTAAAGAAAATGATGCTGCTTTTAAAAGAAAAGAAGAAGAGATTGAGAAAAAGAATCAAGAAAATCAAATTCTAAAAGAAAGAATGAAAAAAATGGGAACCTGTCATAGAGAAGATTTTGAAAAGTGCACGATTTCAATACTTGATGCAAAATGATGATGATGTAGATGACATGCTTGCTTCTCCATCTACATTAGAGGATGCTAGGTGCCCTTGAACATAAGGTTAGTTAAAATTGTTAAATGTGTAAATCATTATGAGTATGATTCTAACTAGTTGTCTAATAAGCTACGTATGGTTCCTAGGGATAAATTTTAAAAATTAACAAGCATAGGGATTTTTCCAAGACAGCTATATCTAACTTTTCAGAGTTTATAAGTAATAAGATAATACTAGTGGCTAGGACATTATGAATATGTATAGTAGTAACAAGGCTTCAAAATAACCTAAAAATTATAAATATGGTCAGAAGAGTCATATTAGCGTGCCTCTTAATAAGTAAATTTGGGGCATATATTAGTTACTTATAAGGGTTACACATAGATGCTTTTATTAATGTTTATCTTCTTCACTAGAATCATTACTCATAAGGGTTGCAAGTTTAGTTATTTACATTAGTCTATTTTAGATTGAGTTGTTCTTTCAATCAAAATTTTTGTTTTATACTTTGTTTTAGCTCTAGTAGTTGAATTATTAAAATATGCATCCAGCATCATCCAAGTGGATATATTTTTGAACATGTCGTTGATTTTGAAAAGCTATCTAGTGGTGATAATATTCATTATGTAGAGGTGAGGCTTCTTCTTGTAATAATGAGCATGTAATTATGGTTGAATAATTAAAATGTGCATCCTAGAGCTTCCATGAGAAGGGACTTGTATGGTCTAGGTTGCATCTTGGTATCCTTAATGTCATAAAATATATATTCTCATAAAGTCGATTGTTTTCTTTGCAGCTCCCAATTATCTTTAATTCATAATGAACACCACAGAGTTCTAAGTAGATATATTTTTATAAAGGCCATTGATTTTGAAAAGCTAACTACTAGTAGCAATATGCATTGTGTAGAGGTGAATTTTTTTCTCATAATAATGAAAATCTAATATTTTGGTTATGATGAAAATTTGAACCTTATTCATTGATTTTATTGGATCGACATATATCATTGATAATTGATTAGTTGAATTTACTCTGTTCGAGTCATTTATTACCCTCGGTATCTTAGAGGAATTGTTTCGATGTGATAGGGTTGGAGGGTAAGGTTTATTTTAAGACCCCAAATTAAGTGGAGTGCTATAAGGTTTGATATGGCTACTTATATCAACATGGTATACCATCCTTTTGGTGATTCTATCTTAAGAACTCCACGATTAAGTGTGCTGGCCATGGAACAATTTTAGGATGGGTGACCCACCTGAGAAGTTTTAGGAATTTTCTGAAAATTTCTCAAAAGTGCGTGAGTGAGGACAAAACACACTAAAAGGAATCGTGTTGATTTGTAGGGCCAGCAGATCAATCTGAAAGCCCTTCAAGGTAGCCCCCGCGTGGTCGTGTTGACTCGGGGTATTACAAATGGTATCAGAGTAAAACTATGACCATGAGCTAAACTTGGATGAGCCAGTCAGCCACCTAACGGGACGATTTTTGGGATAAAATGTATTGAGACGGTTAATGGTTGAGATGCAACGAGGACGTTGTGTTCTTTGAGTGGGGGTGAATGTAATACCCCAAATTGAGCGGAGTGCTATAAGGTTTGATCTGGATACCTATATCAACATGATATACCATCCTTTTGGTGGGATGGGTGACCCTCCTGGGAAGTTTTAGAAATTTTCTAAAAATTTCTCGAAAGTGTGTGAGTGAGGACAAAGCGTACTAAAAGGATTCATGTTGATCTGTAGGGACAACTGATCAATCTGAAGTACTCCAAGGTATCCCCTGCATGGTCGTATCGACTCGGGGGTTACATTTATGCTGCTCATTATGGATGCTACCAAATTGGCTTGGAATTAACTTTTATCTTAGGTTGAAGAGTAATGATATACTCTTGTTTTTATTGTTCAATGTAATGCTTTTCTTTTATTTTGATATGATATGTCATTTTTTATGTAATACTTATATTAATGATTATTTTTATATTTTTCGTTACAAAACTTGTTTATTTTGAAAAACTGGCTAAGCCTATTATGTCCAGTGAATAGATTGATTAATTCTTAGGTAGCTGCTAATTATGATACTTTTGTTATGTAATGAAATCTTGTAGCTCTTTTGTAATATATTTATATTTGATCAAATATTTTATTGTACCAGACATTTGATACAAACTATTTGTATGAATATTTAATTGAATGTTTGTAAACAGATATGTAGAAAATTATATCCATGTGTTATAATAGATATATATGAATATAGGTATAGGGCTCGGAATATTGAAATGGATATAAATGGATATATATGAATATAGGTGCAGGGTTTGAAAAGATTGAAATGGATATATATGCATACAGGTACAGGGCTTGAGAAGATTGAAATGGATATATATGCATGCATGCATACAAGTACAAGTTTTGAGAAGACTGAAATATATATATAGGTACAGGGATGTAGATGAATATTGAAATACCAATTATATTATTGAATATATAAGTATGCTATCTGCGATCAATAAATCATGTCTCTAATAATGAATGAATTTTAATAGTGACAAAAAAGTTAGTCGTTATTGGTGTGATATTTTTTTATTTAATTATGATACAAAAAATTAGTCATTTATATTATTTACTACAATGTATTTTGTTCTTTATTACTTATAACGACCAACATCATACGTTATTTCTATTATTTTTATCGACCAACATCATATGTTGTCGCTATTATTTTTAACAATCAACATCATATGTCATCACTATTATTTTTAGTAACTAACATTATACGTCATCATTAATGCTTTTAGCAACCAACATCATATGTTGTTATTATTGCTTTTAGCTACCAACATTATACTTCATTGCTATTACTTTTAGTGATCAACATCATACATCCTCGCTATTGCTTTGGCGACAAAAAGTTTTTAGTTAGTCGTTAAAACCTGTAACGATGGAGCACTAATGACCACTAAATTTATTGACATTAGAGACCAAAATTTAGCCATTAACGATGAAAATTGTTGGTCGTTAAAAATCTAATTTCCTGTAGTGGGAGTTGTCCCATGTACACAACTTCTTTCATGTATCTCAGCTAAAGAAGTATGTAGCTGATCCATTTCAGGTCATGCGATTGGAGCTGCTAGAGCTTGATGAGTCTTTAACTTATGAGGAGCAACTGATGAGAATTATGGACATCAAGATAAAAGAGACATGTATGAAGACCGTTCCCTTAGTGAAAGTCCTTTGGTCACATCATAATATAGAGGAAGCTACTTGGGAGGTCAAGGATGAAATTTGATGTAAGTATCGATAGTTTTTATCTTAGCTATCATAATAAGTGTAAGCCTTTTCTTTAAAGGGGTAGTATCCCTATTTATTAATTATGAATACAATTTGTGTATGGCCTTATGTGTAATATATGATTTGATTATTACAAGCTTCAGGGACGCAACCTCTTTAAGGGGGTAATGCTGCAATACCCCACACTTTTGTGTAATGGATGGAAGAGAATTTTTGATAAATTATGGGCCTTTGATTTTAATTAGGTGTTATGATTTGTTTTGGAATGAAAATTTATTTGACATAATGTTGGAAAATGAGGTTTACTAATTTTTATAGGCAAACCCATCGACTAGCTCCATGAACTAATCGAATGGTTGGTCATTTTAGCTAAATTGAGTTTCTTGACAAAACCGGTCAATTGGTTTGGAGAAACTAATCAACTGGTGGATGGACACTCGACCGGTAGATCTAAATTGATCGACTAGTTGTTGAGCCTATCATATTTTTTGAGTTTGATTTTTCTGAAAAATTTCTTTCATTAAAATTGAACCTTAGCTCACACTGATTATCTCTAAGAGATTTTTGACCATTTTCATGTTGCGTTTAACCCAAAATATTGCCTCAATTTGTTATGGAAGTTGATTGAGACATATATGTCAGAGAGATGACCTTAGCCAATTTTCTTCTTCCTCCTCTCTTATTTGCCCAATTTTTTGATTGATTGCTTTGATCTCAGGAGTGCTTCTAAGAAGCTAGAAGATTTATTCCATGCTAACCTCCCATTCTTTCTTCCATCTATGTTAATTATATCTTATTTGACCTGAGCTCCCCCAGAGTCCGAAATTGAGCTCGAGAGACTTTGTCAATAAATCCTAGGTAAATTTGCCTATTTTGATCCAATCCAAATGTTCAAAATTAGGGTTTTGAGTTTCCAAAAAAACTCTCTGGGTTTCTCTTCGATTGGTTGGCTATAAATAGCCTCAATCCTCCATACATTTCACTTTCTTTCAGCCATCGAAATTCCCCTAAGTTCTACATTCTTTTCTTTTCTTCCATACTTTGAGCACATGCCAAATTCATTTGTTTAATCTCCTAGTCCTACCTCTAGCTTTGTCTTGTTTTAATTGTAAAGCAAGGTAGAGTTAGATCTTTGGAAAAGATTGAGTGGTCTTGATGAGTTTTTCCTTGTTTTGTTCTAATGGTATGTTATTTTTCTTTCAATTTTCTTTTTCAAAATTTTATGAATTTTGGTATAATACCTGAGTGAAGATTTAGTTTTTTAAGGTTTTAAGAGTTGAATTTTTCATATATTTGAAAATCTTATTTTTAAGGCGATTTAGCTTGCATCAAGTAAGAAATTATTGCACCTATAGTGTTAGCATGTGTTCCTACATGAAAAGAGATGCCTTTTATTAGATTATACATGTTAGTAAGAAGAAATGTAGTTGTATGCATGATTTATATGTATCAAGAGCATGAAAATGGAGGAAATAGGCTACAATAATGTTATGGTAAGAAATGCATGATAATCTAGTTAGAAATATGTTAGTTGATGTTGATACATGTTCTAATGTGAGTAGAAATGATTTTTATGAAAGAATATGCATGGCAGTTGTGAATTGATGTTGTGATAGGGTAAACCAATTGATTGGTTAGGTTAAACTAATCTACTGGTTTCTAGAACAATTGACCGGTTAACCCAATCCATCAACTGGTTCACCTATAGAGGTTTTGGTATTACTCTCTACTCAAACCCATTTGGAAAAATTGATCGAATGGTCTATGAACAATCGACTGGTTTTCCCTAACTAATCAACCAGTTTGAAGGAAGCATGGTCTGGTTTAATTGAATTGATCGATTGGTTGGTGCAACCAATCGGCTAGTGGAGCCAGTCTGATTTATTAGTATGGATGGTTTGCATGATTTTTTTGTGGTTTGGTTATGTTTGGGGGTTATATATGGGACTATATCATTATTATTAATGGAATGAAATGCATATTTTAACATGGATTATTGACCTAATTAAGGGATTAAAATTGATCATAACCTATGACATGCATTATGAGTAATGTAAAGGCCAAAAATGAATTCACTTGTAATTAGTGATGAAATGGGAATAAGACTAATGGAAATTAGTAAGGGATTGGATTAAACCCTATGATGGATATGAGACTCATTGGCTAAGGATAAATAGTAAACCCATATAGTTAGGGAAAATGGAAATAAAAAGGATCAATATAGCTTAGTTTGAGGATTACCTTGTTTGCTTATATGAGCCTTGTATGATCACCTATCCTTATGAATAAAATACTAACAACTTAAAGCGAAAGAAATTCAAGTTGAGTATGGTTCCGGGTTATCCAATCCTCGATTAGCTACTGGGTGTTAGTTTGTATGCGAGCATTTTTGGTGCCTCTGGGCTTTGCCTTCGGGCTATATCTTGAGAGGTCCCAGTGCCTTACCTACTCTAAACACTAATGATGTACTACGGGGTACCGATACTAAAGGGTCTTATTACCTAGGTGGTTATCTTCGGCCTAGAATTATATCCATATTAGTTAGCTTTGGCCTGAATTTATGTCCATTCGGGTGATTGGCTTCAGCTTGGACTTAGGTGCACTTGGTGATTTGCTTAAACCTAGACTTTACGTCCCTTTTTTGTTAGGGTTCCATGGTATGTGAGACCATGGGGTGTTGCACAATCTATCACTCGATGATAATAAAATATAGTATTAAGTAAGTAATTGATCATATATAAATGATGATTAAGATAATGACTAATTTTTAGGGATGGCCAGCAAAGGGCCAGCCTCTGTTAGGTTAGGGTTATGAGAAAGGACATCCATAAGGTCTTGATGGGGCTCATGGAGGAATAGGGTATTGTTTTGGGGCTCATGACCCAACCTATGTTTTGTAATTTTTTTACTTTAATATATATTCTATAACAATTTGAACAGAACCTGTCAGGGTTATTTGCTGTAAAAATTCGGAATTATTTCAATTAAATTATTACTTGCACACTCTGTTGTTTTAGTATTTTTATTGGTTTAGCCTTATATCTGATATGGAATAGGCGATGGATGTCTAACGTGTGTCAAGTACACCAGCAACACCCCATTTTTCATAATGTTTTATGCTTTCGCAACCTATTTTTAATAGATTTTTTAGGTAGTGAAAAATGGGGATTTTACAACTGGGAATGACACTGACAATGCTAAAAGTCTTTGCTGATGGAGGACCCTTCTTGTGTGGATGACACATTAGCAAGTATTTTCTCTCTTATGTTATAAAAAAGTTAGAAAGTATAATAGTGGGATAAAATTTCTTAGGAGGTTAGAGGAAGATTGTATTATAATTAAGAAATATGAGAACCAGCTTCTACTTGTGGGTGGCCAATGGGGCAGATCTTGACATCATTTACAATATGTGTAAGAGACATGTTTCAATCCATATAAGGATAGGTTTGTTTCAATGTGGATTAACAAAATTCTTCACTTTGGGGCTCATACAACAAACAGGTATAATTTTTTTATTGTAAATATTTAATGGCATTTAACTTATTACTAAATAACAATTCACCATTACTTATATTTTAAACTTCTAATTGTAGAGTGGAAAACAAATATGCCTAGTATTAAAAACCGGACCGGACCGGCCGGTCCGACCTGTGAACCGGCGAACCGGTCGGGTCACCGGTTAAATTTCATGTGCCGGTTTTTAAGATCTCGGAACCAGTGAAAACCGGTCAAAAACCGGTCGGACCAGTGAAAACCGGTGAACCGGTCAAAAAACCGGTCTTAGAACCGGTCAAAAAATCGGTCGGGAGCCGGTCAAATTTATGTAGAGTTTAATTTTTTATATATTTCATATTTTTTGACTTAAAATGTACCACTGGTTCGACCAGTCCAAACCACTGGTTCGACCACTAAACCAGTGAACCAGTTATGAGACCGGTTCGATGACCGGTCCGGTTTTTAAAACTATGCAAATATGTCAAGCTAAATAAACATATATCATCATGATTTTTAACACATTATGCTTAAAGATCAACACACCAATAAGATTCCAAATTAATGAGGTGAAAAAATATCTAGAGCAATCATGGGTTACCATTCCACAATACTTTACTGATGGCATATTATTCAAGGAGCTTTCGTCTTTTGTATGTCATCGATCATTGGACTTGATCCAAGAGGAGAATAAAACGTCCAATATAGTTGGTCCTAAATTCTTGGGATGCAGGTGTTACTTAAGGTTGATGTATGGTCTACCATTTGCACATGAGATATTTCATTACAAACAATATCATCAACCCATTTCCATATTTGTTGTGCATCAATTGTGGAGGATTTTGACTTTTGGCGGACCACAAGAAAAAAAGTTTTTTTTTTTATGATTCAATCATTGATCTATGCATACATCTATTTGCTTCTAACATTATGTCTAAAGTTCAAAAGATGTGTGACCATTCACCATCACGTATATGATACTATTTCAATCTTGTTGCTGATATTCTTGAACTAATACAAACAATTATGGTAGAACCAAATGTTCAAAAAAGGAAAGGGCACCCTAGTAATAGTATATGGAGTGAACCATCAGAGTGGAAGCACACATAATGTGCTTGTTTGGAATGACCAATAGGTTAAGGTCAGGGTCAATAGGGTTTGAGACATGGTCATACATCTCCTGGTAGAGGTCACTCTTCCCCTAGTCGATCGGATCAAGGAAGAAGTAGTAGTAATTGACTTATCACTAATTTATCGTGGTCCGTGAGTGGAATCATGGTGTGATGTTTTGGGTGATGGAAACTACAGGTTTAGAGCAGTTGCATTACAACTCTTGGGTAGGGAATCAGAATGTTTAAATGTTAGAGCCATAATATACAAAGAATTGGCAACTCATCAAGCATTATATGAGCATGTATTTGTAGATATAATTGCTAAAAACATACAACGCTTGATAAATTATGTGGGATTGTCTCCAATGGAGAAATGATGCCATCAACCTAACTTTGGATTCCTCTTTGCGATAATGTAGAATGATGTATTCATTTGCTTGAGTGTTTATGGGTCAATTACATGTTTACCATATAGAGCTCTACCTAATGGCTCAATACCTAATAAAATTTTTGCCATCTGAAGTGTCAACAATTTTTCGCACTACGTATCAGTATGTATTTTACTCACACTAGCTTTGCATACATATTTCATTATACTATGCATGTTTAACTCTCATATTATGATAATTTATATGGGATGAGTGTAATCTTAATGGAAAATGCAATATTACCACCTGTATCTAATAAGTGGTATAGACATGTTACATCAAGTGTATCTGGTGGGGCAAGCCATATCGTGACTACATTTAGATGTATTGGAATGCAATGGGTATTAGTGCCAACAAATGAGGAGACATAAGTTGACTATTTGTGTGGAATGTAACGAGTTTAGTGAAGAATGTTGTGTATTTTGGTTTATTAAATTATTTTAAGTATTTTCTTATAGAACTTTATGCATTGGTATATGGGTGCGTAACATAAAAAGAATTTATCCAATAACAAAGTTATAATAGTATTAAAATAAATTAATATCAGTTTATAAGAAAAAATCTACTAACTATAATCAAGAAAAGATTGGGCAACCTCCTCCTCCTCACTAAAGAAGATTTTGAGCCCTCCTATGGTACCTCCTTTAACCTATTAAACCTTCTTCCTTAT
Organism: Tamarix austromongolica; assembly: GCA_039764185.1. Classification (NCBI taxonomy): domain Eukaryota; kingdom Viridiplantae; phylum Streptophyta; class Magnoliopsida; order Caryophyllales; family Tamaricaceae; genus Tamarix; species Tamarix austromongolica. The sequence goes on along the minus strand of CM077808.1, from coordinate 38,128,790 downwards.
CAATTCTACCCATCTTATCTTGTTTGAACCAGTAGCGAAACTCACTCATCAATTCATTATTTATCTCCACTTCTATCCTGATGTATAGGGCATCACTCATCCTTTCGTCTACTGGTATAGGATAGGCCCAAGGATGATACCAAGGAAGGTATTCAGCTAAACCATCATGCTTATATATGAAGTGTTGAAAATAGGAGCTAAATTCCAGTCAGTGGTGTGGCCAAATGTTCTAAAATGATCCACAACTAGAGTAATATGATTTATATGCTTAATCATTGCACTCTGACACAAACCATGTGCTAGAATGATAGAAGGAATTAGTATGAGTTGGGGGTAGCCAAACAGTTAGGCAACTAGATCTAGCATGTATGAATATACAACATCCATAAAGCACATGCCATCTTGGTAAGTCAAATCGGGATGTTTCATACTTAGATCTTGATCAAACGATAAAAAATCAACCTACAAATGCATGTAAAACAATATTAATATCAATTATTACAAATAACTATAATTAACAAATGTCCATATAAAGTATGACACCCACCTGTTAGGCCCTTATAGAATCAAATTGCCTCCTGTACTAAATTACGCCATCCATGTTCTCAAGGTGAAGCATCTGATGAGAATTATCCCACCTCATCACTATGGCATCAAAGGATGGATTATATGTATGAGAATAACTCCATCGAAAGCACGAGATATACTTGTAAATCTAGGCCTATGCATAATTATAACATGTATATAACTCAATTAAACTACTTTTCCAACTAATAATTAACAATAAATAATTACCTCTAATAGTATCATGCACCCACCTATCTACTTACACCCAACCCTAGATGTTATCCCAAGCTACCTATATAAATATGCTAAAGTCCCAGCTCCAATTGCCCGATCACCTAACTTAATCAAATCAGATACTAATATAAGCACTAATAATAGAGCATGGTTGTTGTACTTATCTACCAAAATCATGTAGAATAGTAGGTACCATATACATAACCGGGCATAAGACTCATCATCCTCAACATAATCAACCATAAGCCTATAAAAAATATCGCCCAATGCGACCATTCTTCCCTTCATAAAAACTAACTTCACCAACAACTCGGGTTCACCCCACATGTCTGAGAGAAGCTCCACCACATCTCTATCAATAGAAAAATGCTCGCTTATACATTCATATGCATGACACTTAAGATCCATAATGGAAATCACATCATGTAAAGTAATAGTCATCTCATCAAATGGAATGTGGAAGCTGTTAGTCTCTAGATGCCACCTCTCGACAAGAGTGTAGATGAGCGAAGCATTGTGATGGTGGGAGTATTTTGAACATAGATACTTCAAGCCCGTGGTCTCGATGTAGTCGTAGGCAATACCCATGCCAGCATTAACAATCCATAGTCTCCTCATAGTTTTCATCCTTGACTAAACCCTTAGCATAGGACATGGTTCTTACAACCATAAGAATATTAGGATAATGAATTACAAAGGAAAAAATATAAAAACCAATATGTATAATAATAAAAATTACCTCAACATCATTCCATATGGCATCCAATCAATCTCTAATCACATAAACTTTACAAATGGTGAGAAGATCTGGAATGAGTGAACCCCCACCAGTAGGTCCAATTAATCTCTAATTGTTGTTTGATGCCAACAAGGAAACATATCTTATTGCATGGTGCTAGTTCCAGCAAAATCTTTCTATCTAGGATCATCATACTCCTCCTCAAATGACACGTGTTGTGTGCCTCTTATACAGGAAACTTTGTCCCACTCCATCATAACTCTTGTTCTAGCACTAGTTGTGATTGTCCTCTTCGTGAATCTAGTGTTAAAGGGAGTAACTTGTCTCATATCCTTTCCTCTGCCTCCTCCACTACTCATTTTCCAATTATAACAAAAATATCATTAATAAATATTATGCATTAGCTCATTAATGGTTAATGGTTTAGGGTTAGGGATTTGAAGTTAAGGGTTAAGGGTTTGTGGTTTAGGGCTGAGGGATAATTAGGGTTTGGGTTTAGGGCTTAAGGTTTGGGGAATAAGGTTAAGTAGGGTTTTGACTTAGGGCTTAGGGTTTAGGGTTTGGGGTTTAGTGTGTATGGATTAAGGGTTTGGTGATGAGTTCATATTTTAACATATTTTATACCCCTATAATATTAGTTTATGGTATTTTATTTGAATAATATTTAAGAATAATTATAATTTTGTACTTAACTAAAAGACCAACAAACAAAGGAGAAGTAGGAAAATGAGGCCTATCACCGCAAAAGATAAAGAGAGGCAGAAAAATATTTTTTTTATTGTATAAAATCTATCTAGGAGAAGCCAAATAGGAAGGGAGAACAAAAAAGATAAAAGAGCCAGAAAGGAGAAAGAGATAGTTAGGGATGGCAATTTTCCCCGCAGGTTCAGGGCCCCGTCGGGGATTCCCCGTTCGGGTTCGAGTTCGGGGAGAGAATTCAGGGATCGGGTTCGGGTTCGGGGATTCTTAACGGGGATTTTTTCAGGGATGGGTTTTGGGTCCCCATCCTCGAACCCGCCCCAAAATTTTTATATATATATATATATTTATATAATTATATATATATATATATATATATATATATATATAATTTTTTTATAGAATATAAATTAAAAATATAATATAAAAAATAGTTTGAGGAACGGGGATGAGATCGGGGATCGGGTATAAAGTTGGGTTTCGGGGATCGGGTCGGGTTTTGTGAACGAGGAATAAATCGGGGATTAAAAATAGATCGGGAATCGGGTCGGGGAATCCCAGATAAAAAAATATCGGGGATCGGGTCGGGTTTGGGGATTATTTTCCTTCTCGGGTTCGGGGATGGGGATGGGTTCCCTGTCCCCGACCCGCCCCATTGCCATCCCTAGAGATAGTTAACGTGAAATGAGAGATGCTAAGGAGAGGGGCCAATGAACAAAAAAACGAAAGAAGGACCTAGGAGAGGACATCACCCAAAGAAAAAAGAAAAAATCCTAAGAAAGAAAGTTGCACCCGACAGACTAGGGCACCTGACAATGCAGTAGAAGGCATGCTATCAGAAGGGGAACAAAAAACAAAAAAACACACTATACAGAATTTTGTTGTAGTAAAACAAAGAACCAAAAAAAAAGAGAAAAAGAAAAATGGGACAAGGAGAAAAAAATAGATCCAGCAACCGACTATTGAAGAAGAAGAAAAATAAAAGAAAAAAATGAAGAAAAAGCATACTTGCACCGTAAGAGGGAGAGAGAAGCTAAAGAGGAAAAAGTCAACGAGCCACATTAGCACCGAAGAAGAAAAATGAAGACAAAGGCTGCACAAAAATGCAGGTGATCAAGAGAGAGAAATAAAGAGGAAAAATTTTCGGAAGATTTATTTCAAATAAAATTTAGTAATTTTTTATATGAATAAATTACTAAACTTTTATTTATAATTAATCTTAGTTATTTATTTCTCTATTTCTTATATATATTTTTAGTATATATATTTTTATTTACATAATTTGATTATTATGACTAGCTAACCATTTATTGTTAGGGAATATATTGAAACCCTAGATTAAGATTTGAGATATGATATTATTTGTCTTTGTTTCATAGGATTTTGTGAAGTATGATTTATGTGGTTCATACCTTGTTCTGGTATCCTCATAGTGACAATATCTAGGATTATATGTCTACTCCATGGCTATATAAATATGCTAGAATATATATGTATAAATTGCAGCTAGGTTAGATAACAATTTATCTAATAGTTTGTGGAACGTTTAGATACGTGTGGGTTAAAGGAGTGAAATACAACTAGATATGCTTTTTATACTTAATCCATTAAGTATAGTTAAATTTAGGAGCCGCTTATTGATGTTATACTGCCAGTAGTTAATAGGATTTAATATTGACACTTTTTTATGTTAATTATTTTTGGGAAATAGTATAAAGTATTGATAGAAGAGATTTATTGATTATTTTCATCTCTAAAAATATCATTTATCCCTCATTTATTCTACTAGATTTAATCTTTTCGTCGAGTTTTCCTCCTTTGAATAAGTTTTACAGGAAAGAAAAGAATTGAAGAAAATCAAGGAGAAATCAATGAGAAGAAGAAATCAAGTAGAGAACACATCAAGAAATGCCGAATCAAGGAGAGCAAAGTTGGAAAGGGAACAAATATATCAAGAGAAGTGAAGCTGAAACTTTCAAAGGAATTGAGTGGAAGAGTCAAAAACACGGGGGTCCCTTGTTTCCATAACACGGACCGTGTTATTAATCCCGAATATCGGTCTGTAAAGCTTTGTCAGCAGAACAGTTGGAAGAAAACACGGGGGTCCCGTGTTTCATAAACACGGACCGTGTTTTCGATTAAAAATGTGTAACTGCCACGTGACTTGTTCCTGATAAAATTTGATATAAAAACAGAGTTCGGGATATCGAAAAAAAAGTATCGAATGTATTTTTCTTCCTTTATTCCTTTAGAACATACATGTAATGCACAATTCCAATCTTTGATCTTCTTGAATTCTATTGATGATTTGACATTCTGCACTTCAATTGATAAGTTTCCTCTATTCCTTTGTAAATTTCTGTATCTTCATTTTGCATAATCTAAGTAGTTTTTGTGGAATTTTACTTGTGATCATTTCATTATTATCTAATTGTTGAAATAATAGAATTTGTGAATATGTTATTGTCATTAATTTTTAATATTTCTGTATAATTGTATGAATTGTGAATATGCAGAAATTTGAGTAATTAGAACAGGGTAGGATGAATTGAAGATGGAATCATAACTTAATTATCATTTCATAATTTAAATGTTTGATTCTACATGAGGTTTAATTGAATTAATGGTTTGAATTGAATGATTCCATATCATATATTAAGATTCTTGAGCTGATTAGATTGATCACCTATTTGGTTTAGGACTTAGTCTTTGCTAAGACAATGAAATTAATCCGTAATTGTTAATTAATTTGTCTATAGTAGCAAGAAGACCATTAATTCGTGCAATTGCATGATCCGAGCTTTTGTGATTATGATTGTAGTTGGCTGCTTCCCGTTCTTAATGCTACCATTAATTGAATCTAGTATTCATAACCTAGGTTATTAATTGGGTGTAAAAATAAATTGAGAGCATATTCAATTTATTAAGGTTGAGAGGAAGTAAAGAAATTGTTATTCTGAATTTCTTAAGTCAACATTAAACTATTTAGAATCATTATTTTTATGTGAATGTATGTCATTTTAATTCCATCACCAATTCAATCCCCCCCTAATTGTCAATTCGTGGTTAAAGCCTTAGTATAATCGAATTTAGTTTAGAAATCAATGAAATTGTACAAACGGGTTTATAACATCAATAGCAAAATTAGTGATTAAAACGTCATTCCTTGTGGGTTCGTCTCCTTCTTGCCATATACTACGTATTTGGAGATTAGGATTTATTTGTTAAATTTGTTGTGCATACGACAGTGCATCAAATTTTTGGCGCCGTTGCCGGGGAATTGGCAATTATAATCTCTAGTTTTGTTTTTGTTGTGGTTTCTTATTTTAGTTTTTGATAAATTCTTCATGTGAACTCATCTAATCTTTCATGGTGTGAAATCTTCAGGCACTCACAATTGAGATCATTTGCAATCGAGCATCAAGGAAAAATTATTCCAGCCATAGATCCAAACTCATCTTCTCCAATTGCAACTAGGACAAGAAGGAAGTTGGAACAAACTAATCAGATTCCATCACCTTTTGAAGAAAGTTCCACAAATTTGGGAGAAGACAGTATAGAAGATTTGTGTAGTACACCTTACTACATTACTCCACCGATGGCGGAGCGAACTCTCAAGGAGCTAGCTGCTCCTATCTTCAACCCTAATCTTTTATGCATTAATTATCCTGCTGATAATGATACTTGTGAAATCAAACCTGGACTAATACGAGCCTTACCTATTTTTACAGGTTTTAAAGACAACAATTCCATGGGTTCAAGCTGTTTCACCGACCCAAATAAATTTCTCAAGGAATTCCATATAGCTTTTTCTGGTATGAAACCGAATGGAGTAAGTGTAGAACAACTTAAACTCAAAGCTTTTCCTTTTGCTTTGGATGATGCTGCTAAGGAATGGTTATATGATCTACCAGCGGGCTCAGTAAACACTTGGACTGATATGCAAAAGGTTTTCCTTGAAAAATATTTTCCTTCATCAAGAGCAACTAATATAAGAAAGGAAATATGTGGTATTAGGCAAGATGGAGGAGAATCTTTACATGAATATTGGGAACGTTTCAAGAAATTGTGTGGTAGTTGTCCTAATCATCAAATTAGTGAACAATTATTAATATAATATTTTTACGAAGGTTTATCTCCTATGGATCGCAATATGATAGATGCTGCTAGTGGTGGTACTTTAGTTGATAAAACACCTATCGAAGCTAAAAGGTTAATTGCTAATATGGCATCTAACTCACAATATTGTAATAGGGGTAATACTTCTATGTCTCAACAGGTGAAAGAAACCAATATTGCTGAATTAAAAATGCAAGTATCAAATTTGACAGCTCTTGTGGAAAGAGTTGTAGGAGAAAAGATTCCTGCCAAGGTATGTGGAATTTGTTCTTTTACAAGTCATACAACTGATATGTGTCTTACTTTGCAAGAAGAACAACAAGTAAACGCCATTGGAGGACAACCATTTCCAAAAAGGAATGATCCATTTGCTCCAACATATAATCCTGGATGGAAGGATCACCCAAATCTAAGGTATGGAAACACTCAACAAAGTGGTATCTCATATTTCCGACCACAGATGTATCAAAATCAGCATGGAGCAATTCCACCTCCCGGATTTTTCCAAATTCCACCGAATCAGCAAAGACCACCATTTCAACCGATGCCTCCACCACAAGTTTCACAAAAAACGGGGGTATTCCTTTAGAAGATTTGGTGAAATCTTTGGCTACCAATACCTTACAATTCCAACAAGAGACCAGAAACGGTATTAAGAATTTGGAAAATCAAGTGAGTCAACTAGCAAATTCCCTTGGTAAAATGCAAGCACAAGGTTCTTCAAAATTTCCTAGCCAGACCGAAAGAAATCCCAAGGAAAATGCTGGTGCTATCACAACTCGCAGTGGAAAACAATTATCAGATCCAAGAAAAGTGGGTGAAGAAGAAAACACAAACAAGGACACAGATGAAACAAATGTTGAAGAAGAAATAAAGGAAGATTCAGAACCAACGGTGAAGAGTAAGTCACATTCTCCTATAAAAATTCCTGCTCCTTTTCTTAGCAGGTTGGCCAAAAACAAGAAGGTAAATCATGATAAGGAGATATTTGACATATTCAAGAAGGTAGAAGTTAACCTTCCTTTCATTGATGCGATCAAACAAGTACCCAGGTATGCGAAATTCCTTAAGAACTTGTGTACAAATAAAAGGAAACTTAATGAGAATGAGAAGGTAAGTGTGGGAGAAAATGTATCAGCAATGTTGCAAAGAAAGCTTCCACCAAAGTGCAAAGATCCAGGTATTTTCACTATACCTTGCAAAATTGGAAACACGAGGTACGAAAAATGCATGCTTGACTTAGGTGCTTCAATAAATTTCATGCCTTTATCTATCTTTAACACCCTAAGTCTAGGTCCTTTAAAGGAAACTCGTATTGTTATCCAATTGGCTGATAGATCTAACACATATCCTGAAGGGGTTATTGAAGATGTCTTAGTTCAGGTTAATGAGTTGGTTTTTCCTGCAGATTTCTATGTGTTAGATATGCAAGATAATGGCTTGGCTAATCCATCTCCTATATTGTTAGGGAGACCATTCCTAAAAACTTCAAAAACAAAAATTGATGTCCACGATGGAGTGTTAACCATGGAATTTGATGGTGAAGTTATTAAGTTTAACATATATGATTCCATGAGATATCCTGCAGATGGTGAAGAGGTATTTATGATTGATGTCATTGAAAATTTAACTGAAATGGTGTACCAATTATCATCAGCTGATGCTTTGGAAATAACTTTGACACAAGGAATAGCAACTGAAAAATTAGAAGAATTAAGCAAATTGTATGACGTTTATGAAGAAATCAAGGAGGTAGTGGCCGCTTTGGGAACATGTCCGAGTAGAATTGGAAAATTTGTGGATTTACCATTGACAGTGGATAGGCCTGTACCTTCCATAGAACAACCCCCTGAAGTGGAGTTGAAGCCTTTACCTGACCATCTCAAATATGCATTCTTAGGAGATAAGAATACCCTTCCGGTTATCATATCTAGTGAAATGACATCTCATCAGGAAGAAAAACTGGTAAATGTGTTGAAGAAATACAAATCAACTTTGGGGTGGACAGTTGCTGATATTAAGGGTATTAGTCCTTCAGTTTGTATGCATTGGATTTTAATGGAAGAAGATGTGAAGCCATGTAGACAAGTACAACGTAGGTTGAATCCGATAATGATGGAGGTTGTGAAGAAAGAGGTTCTAAAATTGCTAAGTGTAGGAGTCATTTACCCAATTTCTGATAGTAGTTGGGTAAGTCCGCTTCAGGTTGTCCCAAAGGAAACAGGCATAATAGTAGTGGAGAATGATAAAGGAGAAATGGTTCCTACTAGAGTTCAAAATGGTTGGAGGGTATGTGTTGACTATAGAAAGCTGAACTCCATGACTAGGAAAGATCATTTTCCTTTACCATTTATGGATCAGATGTTAGAACGACTAGCAGGTCATGCTTATTATTGTTTTCTTAATGGTTATTCTGGATATGTGCATGTTCCCATAGCTCCAGAAGATCAAGAGAAAACCACATTTACATGTCCCTACAGTACGTTTGCGTATCAACGCATGCCATTTGGATTATGTAATGCTCCAGCTACATTTCAAAGGTGTATGGTAAGTATATTTTCCGAATATCTGGAGAAAATTATCGAGGTATTCATGGATGATTTTAGTATCCATGGAGATACTTTTGAAGAATGCCTAGGTAATTTGACCCTTATCTTGAAAAGATGTTTGGAAACAAATCTTGTGCTAAACTCTGAAAAATGCCATTTTATGGTCCAACAAGGAATAGTTTTGGGACACGTCATTTCAGCCAAAGGAATTGAAGTAGATAAAGCAAAAATTGATCTTATTTCTTTATTACCTTATCCATCAACTGTCAAAGATGTGCAATCATTTTTAGGGCATGCCGGGTTCTACCGCCGATTTATTAAGGATTTTTCTAAAATAGCCCAACCATTATGCAAGCTTCTTCAAAAAGAAAAGGAATTTCAATTTGATGATGCATGCCATAAATCATTTGACTATTTAAAGGAAAAATTGATAAGTGCACCCATTCTTCAACCACCTGATTGGAATTTCCCATTTGAATTGATGTGTGATGCATCTAATTTTGCTGTTGGTGCGGTGTTAGGTCAACGAATCGGGAAAGAGCCACACGTGATATATTATGCCTCACGCACATTGAATGAAGCTCAACTTAACTACACAACTACCAAAAAGGAGCTTCTTGCTATTGTCTTTGCTTTGGATAAATTTTGTTCTTATCTGTTAGGAACTGAAATAATTGTTTACTCTGATCATGCAGCGTTGAAATATTTGTTAGCAAAGAAAGAGGCAAAACCACGACTGATTAGATGGATTCTTCTACTTCAAGAATTCAATATACGCATTAAAGATAAGAAAGGAACCGAAAACAGAGTAGCAGATCATCTAAGTCGGTTAATCAAGCAAGTTGAAGTTGAAGCACCTATCAATGAAGCATTTTCGGATGAGCAACTTCATGTCATTGGAGATGAGATACCATGGTATGCTGACATGGTAAACTTTCTTGTAGCTAAGGTATTTCCCTCTCACTTTACCAAAGCACAGAAAGATAGAATGAAAAGTCAGGAAAAATATTTTGTATGGGACAATCCATACTTGTGGAAACAATGTGCCGACCAAATCATTAGAAGATGTATTCCTGATAGTGAGGTCTTGTCTATTTTACATTTTTGTCACAGTTATGCTTGCGGGGACATTTTGGTCCCAAGCGAACAGCTTATAAAGTTCTAGAGAGTGGATTCTTTTGGCCTACATTGTTTAGGGACTCTCATGAATTTTGTAAAACGTGTGAAAACTGTCAAAAGACTGGGGGATTAGGTCCTAGAAATGAAATGCCACAAACTCCTATCATAGAATGCGAAATCTTTGATGTTTGGGGTATGGATTTTATGGGCCCCTTTCCATCTTCTTTCGGGTTTAAATACATTCTTGTTGCTGTTGATTATGTGTCAAAATGGGTGGAAGCTAAGGCCACCCGTACTGATGATGCTAAGGTTGTTGCAGACTTTCTTCAAACTAACATTTTTGCAAGGTTTGGCATACCAAGGGCCATCATCAACGATAAAGGTTCACACTTCTGCAACAGAACCGTAGAAGCTCTATTAAAGAAATATCATGTGACACATCGAACATCTACAGCATATCATCCACAAACCAATGGGCAAGCCGAGGTATCTAACTGGGAAATCAAATCAATCTTGGAAAAAATGGTGAAACCAACAAGAAAGGATTGGAGCTTACATCTTAATGATGCACTCTGGGCCTATCGTACAGCTTTCAAAACTCCAATTGGTATGTCTCCATATCGTCTGGTATACGGTAAGCCTTGTCATCTACCAGTTGAGTTAGAACATAAAGCTTTTTGGGCCGTAAAGAAATGTAACATGGAGTCAACTGAAATTGGAAAACATAGGAGACTCCAATTACAAGAATTGGAAGAAATAAGAAATGAGGCTTTTGAAACTGCATTGAGATATAAAGATAGAACTAAAGCAGTTCATGATAAGTTCATTCTTAGAAAGAGTTTTGAAATTGGTCAAAAAGTTTTATTATATCATTCTCGATTGAAGTTGTTTCTAGGAAAATTGAGGTCGAGATGGATCGGCCCATTTGTTGTGACTAATGTGTTTTCTCATGGTGCAGTTGAAATTAAGAGTGAGAAAACAGGAAAGATATGGAAGGTCAATGGACACCGCCTAAAACCTTACTACGAAGGACATCAAGTGCACAATTTGGAAGTGGTTGATCTTACCACTCCCAATTATGAGGGCTGAAAGACTTGCATTTTGTCACTTGGGACACCCAAGTGTTGTATATAAGTTTTCCTTATTTCATACTTTTCTTTTTACATATTTGGTATGACTTTGTATGTACATAATGTGTATATGTGTGGAAAAACATTAGTAGTTTATTTTCTTACTTCAAAAAAAAAAACACGGGGGGGTCGTATTTTACAAACACGGCCCGTGTTTTTTTCTCTGCAGAAAATCTCAAAATTCCAGAGAGCTCCAAAATTAACACAGGGGGTCCGTATTTCTTAACACGGCCCGTGTTTTTCTCTCTGCAGAAAATCTCAGAATTCCAGAGAGCTCCAAAATTAACACGGGGGGTCCGTATTTCTTAACACGGCCCGTGTTTCTTCCTCTGCAGAACTTTTCAAAATTCCAGAGAGCCAAAAATTTAACACGGGGGTACCGTATTTCACAAACACGGCCCGTGTTACCTTCTCAGTCATAACCACAATGTGTAAAATTTAACACGGGGGTACCGTATTTCCGAAATACGGTCCGTATTTCTCTCCAGAGCCCTTTTATCTCCCCCGTGTTTTCAGATCTGAAAAAACACGGCCCTCTCGTTCGATTCTCTCCAGTTCTTCGCAGCACTCTTCTCCTTCGATTCCTCCATTTTTCTCACTCAAATCTTCGATTCTTCACAACTCCTACTCCATTAACATCTCATCTTCTTTTCCCACCATTAATTTTCTTTCCCCTGTCGAATTTTTTTCTGTTAATCCAAAACAGAGCGATCGACAGTTCGTCTCCAACCCTAATATTATTCGACCATTGTCTCATCTATTTTTTTGCAAATAAACTTAGGGTTTTCGTGGGATTTGGTATTCATATATCTTTCTTTTGATTTCTCACTTGTTCTAACCAGTTTTCACGATTTTAGGTAAGTATTATTTCCCTTATGACAGCAATGTTAATTCAGTTTCATTGATTTCTTACATATGTTGTTTTCACGAATTACTGTGATTGAAAAATTGGGTGATTGCCATAATGAGAGCATATGTATGCATTCAGTGCAATTTTGTCCAAATTATCATTGTCGTTATCTTATGTATATGCTGAACTTTCAAGCTTACAACACTGATTCTTAACTTAAAGGTGTTAATTTTTGTGTAGATGGCACCGAAAAAGAAACAACGTGCTAAAGGTGATTCCTCGAGATCCCGATCATCACCAACGCAAGCAAGACAACGACGTAATCGACCCAACGATTTAGGTATCATTTTTACCTCCCCCGAACAACAACAAAGGTACGATTACTTATCTCAGAGGCGTATTACTGGTACTAGATATCTAGATGATGGATGTTTGCACACATTGGGCATTCATAATCAAGTCATGCGCATGCTCAAAACTATAGGTTTGCAACACTTTGTCTATTGTACTAATCACACCTATAGACGCTTGACTTTAGAATTTCTAAGTACCTTTGAATTGTGTGCTGAAAATGGTGATATTGGTGATACTAAGAATAATCAAGGGTATGTTTCTTTTTGTCTTTTTAATGAGGATAGACAATTAGCGGTGCATGAACTTGCCCACATTTTCATGTTACCTTCACAGGGATTTAGATTCATTTTACCCTGGTTTTATGCCAACCATTTTTTCGCAAAAATAGGTGATACAACGAATATGCCTACTCCCGATACCTTCCGCATTTCTGAAGCCAAATCCTCTAGGATTTTTAACTTAGTTTTCCGATACATTCAGAGGCTTTTGGCTACTACTATCTTTGGGAGGGGAGATAGTACAGGGGTAGTTCGTTCAATTGAACTTTTCTTTCTCTACTCTATGCTTGAACACTATTCCGTTGATACTGCCTATTTTATTACCAAACAATTTCAAAGGGTCGGTAATTCCAAACAGGGGGACATTGTTATCGGTGGTTTAATTACCACCATTTGTGTGAGTTTGGACATACCCCTTCCTGAGGATATGCCTATTGAGGCCTTGAGTACCCGCATTGATATCAAACATTGCCACCTTACGCATCTTATTGAGCGTAGGAGTAATGCGTGGTACCTTTCGTATCAGGGGCGTGTTTTCTTTCCTCTTCCTAACCCTACCAAAACTGACCCTTTAAATCCTTTGAATTGGCAACCTAATGAGGATGAAGATAACCCTACTCCATTAGCCATCGAACATCCTATTCCACCTCATGGTGCCCATCCACCACCACCACCACCCCGATCCCAAGCCAGCTCTTCTTCCTCCTCAACTTTTGTTCCCGAATGGCATCTCCAATTTCAAAATCAAGTGTATTCCCAATTGGATTCCATTCGCGCTAACCAGAATCAAATGATGGAGATGATGAAGAATCTCTATGATTCCCATCTCGGGAGCCGAGACCCACCTCCACCTCCCTCTTGAAACCGATTCTTCATTTTTTTTCTCTTGCATTTGTTCATTAGGGACAATGAACACATTAAGTAGGGGGGGTGCATTGGTGCATTCGTATTCGTAGGCTTGTGATTACTTTTTCGTAGAAATAGTTAGTAAATGTTATATATGTTTGTTAAGTGGTAGTTAGTTAATTTATTCCTTTGTTAAAAAAACAGTAAGTATTAGATTTGAGTAATCCATATACGAAGTAAAACAAAGTATGGGACTGAATTATTTTCAAAACGGATAATTTTATATACTTATTGTATGTTTTGATCAACATCTTTTGACACCTTAAAGATAGAAATTAAAGATGTGATAATAGTGAAGGAAAGAAAGTTAGAATGATTAGAGATCAAATCATGCATTGACTAGGAATGGGATGAAATGAAATTCAAAATTGGTGAATATAACATTGTGAGCGCTTGAGCCTAACCTTTGGATACATTGCTTATCCAAAATATATTTCTCTTTTGTGTGCATTCTCCAGTGATATGTGAAACTAGAATTTGCCATTAGTCTCTTCAAGACTGCATAGAACTTTAGGATATTTGAAAATTATAAAGGCACTCTTCTTTCTTTGTTAGCTACAAGGCCAAATAACCTACCTTAAAAAATTGTTATCCATTGCATACCCCTTTGAGCCTATAGACCTGTTTTATTGATTTAAACTTTATTAACAACTAATCTCCATATGTATTTCCTTTCCTTACTCTACGACTAGTGGAGCAAAAATATTTTCAAGGAGAACTTTTGTTTTGTTAATAAGGTGAAATCTAAGTATGGGGGTGTAGATATGAAAAAAAAAGAGAAGAGAATAAAATTTCATGTCTTTTGATGTTGTTTGGTTGAATGGAAGGGTTTGAAATAAAAAATAATAATAATAATAATAATAAAATAATAATAATAATAATAATAATAATAATAATAATAATAATAATAAATTTCTGCTCCTCTAGTTGGTAGAGTCTAGCTACAATACCAAAAATTCCATCCCACCTTAGAACCCTAGCCCCATTACAACCAAATTTAAGACCTTTTGATTCTTATATAATTTAGTTCTTTTAGCCGTGGCGAATTGAGAATAATGGCAAACATATGGGTGATCATCATCATTTGGAGAGAATTTGATAATAAACACATCTTACCCTATACACTAAAGAGTGAGCGTTCCCACATTCCGAAAGTAAGAATTTACCAAATTGAATTTCATTAGTCTTGATCTAATTTGCATGATGAGATACTAATTATTATAATTTTCGTTCTTAAACCGTTTGAGCATTTGATAAGACTGTTTTTAAGGTGATTTAAGATGTGATCCAAAAATATTTCTATCAGTGATATTTCATGATTTACAAGTATTTTTCAGTCCCAGTCCAAGTTGAACTTCGTACATGAATAATTCCAATCTAATAAATCTTGTATTCCATGATCTGTTTCTCTTACATTTCTTGATGAATTCATTTGCATTTTATGATATTGCTTGAGGACAAGCAATAATTCAAGTATGGGGATATTTGATAGATAAGATTTATTGATTATTTTCATGTCTAAAAATATCATTTATCCCTCATTTATTCTACTAGATTTAATCTTTTCGTCGAGTTTTCCTCCTTTGAATAAGTTTTACAGGGAAGAAAAGAATTGAAGAAATTCAAGGAGAAATCAATGAGAAGAAGAAATCAAGTAGAGAACACATCAAGAAATGCCGAATCAAGGAGAGCAAAGTTGGAAAGGGAACAAATATATCAAGAGAAGTGAAGCTGAAACTTTCAAAGGAATTGAGTGGAAGAGTCAAAAACACGGGGGTCCCATGTTTCCATAACACGGACCGTGTTATTAATCCCGAATATCGGTCTGTAAAGCTTTGTCAGCATAACGGTTGGAAGCTTTTTATACTTAATGCATTAAGTATAGTTAAATTTAGGAGCCGCTTATTGATGGTATACTGGCAGTAGTTAATAGGATTTAATATTGACACTTTTTTATGTTAATTATTTTTGGGAAATAGTATAAAGTATATAAACCTACTTTTAGCTTATAACTTGGTTAGTCTCCTTCTCATGATTAATTGATAGCTTAGAAATTATTATTATGTTTTAACCTAATTTAGTGGTTGATTTTGATTTTCTTAGCACATTTATTATTTTTGTGGTTATCTATTATTTTTATAATTTTATTTTATTTATTCTTTTTATTTTAAAAAAACCACCATTATTGCATTTTTCTTATTATTTATTTATTTTATGTGGTTTAAAGTTTTATTTATTAATTAATTTATTTTTATTATTTGTGAGCTAATTAAATAGATGTGAGCCCTCCCAATCATTGATATAGAACGATACCCTTATTTACCAATATTATAGTTGACTATAAGAAAGTTTAAATTGTGTGATGGCTATGACCACACCAATTTTTGGCACCATTGTCGGGGATAGGTAACTTTACCTGTATTTTACTAGCTTTTTTAGTAGTTTGTGTATTTTTCTTTAGTTGTTGTTGTTGTTGTTGTTGTTGTTGTTGTTGTTGTTATTATTATTATTATTATTATTATTATTATTATTATTTTCCTTTTATGTGTTTTCTTTTTATCTAGTGTGGTTTACTTGTTTATTGTGTTATTCTTATTTTAGGTACCCACTGGTGAATATATACAAAAGGGAAACTTCAATGAGAGCTTATACCAGTGAATCTTGAGTTTGAGAGATCCATTTGAATAATTTGAAAGTTAAGAATTTCTAAATCTTCTTCATCACCAAAACTTGAAGGCGAGCTTTTTAGTTCTTCATCATCACCAGACTTTGAAGAAGCAGCTTTAAATATTAACACATCATTACCAAAAAGAGCCTATTTGCTTCACTCACATGGCACTTAAGAGGAGTTTGTGGTAGTTGGTAACCCATAATATAGCTAAAGTTGTACCTACATGCATTGGCTACCTTGAGCCTATTGATGGAAAGGAAAAAGACTTTGAGTTAAAATCCTGCCTACTTCATCACCTTCCAACTTTTCATGGACTCCTAAGCAAAGATCCCAATAAATTCCTAAAGGAATTCCAATTTGTATATGTCTCCATGTGCCCCAATGAGGCAAACCATCAAATCATGAAGCTCGAGGCATTTCCATTTGCCTTGATGGTTAGTGTGAAGGAATAGCTTTATGAACTACCTACAGGGCAGATATACTCATGGGACACCTTGGCTAGTGCATTCTTAGATAAGTATTTTACAGCTTCATGTGTCACGTTACTAAGGAAGAGGATCACGGGATCCAACAAGAGCTTAATGAAACATTCCATGCTTACTACAATAGGTACAAAATCTTGCTATCACAATGCCCACAACACGTGATGAAGGAAGAGAACTTGCTACAATACTTTTATGAGGGCCTCACTCCACTTGAGAAGAATATCTTGGATGCAGCGAGTGGTGGCTCTTTCATTTATAAAGATCCCACTTCATCTCAAGCCTTATTGAAAAGCTAAGCCTTTATTGTACAACAATACGATGGCCTTTCCACCCGTTCAAGAGTAAATGAGGTAAGTGTAAATAAATTTGATGATAAAATTAACCAACTCATTACTCTTGTTTAGCACATTGCCATAGATACTAGAGTTGTTACCACATGTGGAGTATGTTCAGCAATAGAACATCCTAGTGATAGATGCCTATAGATGATTGTAGGAGAGGCTCATGCGCAAGAAAATGATATTAGATTTTCAAATACTTATCATCTAGCTATACAAAACCATCTTATTTTTTGTTGGAAAGATAATAATAATGTTCTTAATCCTTTAGGTTTCAACAAAGTGGCTCTGGGTTTTTATCAAAAACCGAAGGTGGATCCTCACAACCTCAAGGTCTAACCACTAACAAATATGACAAGATGTTTGAGTTGCTGGCAAATGGATAGAATCAAATAATACAAAGACAACTAAACATAAACAAGAGAGTGTTGAATATAGAGCGTCAAAAGGGAGAATTGGTCACTAAGCTTATCTAATTACACAATCCAATGAAACTACCTAGTAGCACCATACCAAATCCAATGATTGATAAATCATGTGAGAGTGATCCAAACAAAACCAAGGATAATTTAGAGTAGTTAGAAGAATACCCCACTAGAAAAGGAGGGGAGATCATGCAAAAGCAAGAGAATAAGAGCGAAAACAGATAAACAATTTATCGACTCACTATTCATTAGAAATATGAGAGTTCTTTGAATGGTAAATCCTCTACCATTCCAAATTTTGTTATTACTAACCCTATTTTTGTTGTTCCTTTTCCTCGTAGGCTATCCAAATCAAAGAAGGATGAGAGTGATCAAGCTATGTTGGATACATTCAAGAGTTGTAGGTCAACATCTCACTCCTAAAAGCTATTAAGCAAGTACCCAAATATATAAAATTCTTAAAGGAGGTATGCACCATAAGGAAGAGATTACAGTCAAAGGAAGTGGTTAGGATGAGTGAGTAATTTTCTGTTTTCATACAAAGGAAATTACCTCCAAAGTGTAAAGATCTTGGAAGCATCACTATCCCAAATGTAATTGGTAGCAACAGGTTTGAAAATGCCATGCTATACCTAGGTGCCTTATTCTATTTATACATATTTAGGTTTAGGAGAGCTTAAGAAAGACAATGTTATCATTCAACTTTTTAATAGTTCTAATGCATTCCCTAAGGGGATTCTAGAAGATGGTCTTGTGTAGGTTGGTACACTTATATTTTCAGCAAAATTCTACATGTTGGATATGGAGGAAAGTAGATTGAGTCCTATGTCATTGCTCTTGGGAAAGCCTTTCATGAGAACCAATCATACAAAGATAGGCATTCATAATAGTTCTCTTACTATAGAGTTTGATGGAAAGTCATAATCTTCAACATCTTGGAAGACATGAGGTAGCACATAGATAACCATTCTTGTTATACTATTAACACCATTGATCTTTTAGCACGTGATTACTTTGAGGAGGATGAGGAAGATCCATTAGCAATCACTCTTATGAAAAAGCTTAGGATTGGATGAGAAAGGAGAAGATAATTCTTTAGAAGAGATAGAGGCGATACTTTCCCCACATCTTGTACATATCATAGCACACATGGAGGTAAACCCTCCATATCGGTATGGATCCCCTCTTTTTTCAATTCCTTTAGAAAATAACAAACCTTTACCTTCTATGATTCAGGCCTCTACATTAGCGCTCAAGGTATTACCAGATCATTGGAAGTATGCATACATAGGAGATAGAGAGACACTTTTGATGATCATATCTTCAAAGTTGACAGAGGAGCAAGAAAGCAAGCCGTTGGAAGTCTTTAAAGCTCACAAAAAAGCCATTGGATGGACATTAGTAGACATCAAAGGGATACGTCCTACCATGTGTGTTCATCATATAGTTCTTGAAGGAGATAAACTAACTAGAAAACCTCAACGTAGACTTAACCCTTTTATGATGGAAGCAGCATCAAGATTTAGGATTTTGGAGTCATCTACCTGATTTCATATTCTAAATGGGTGGCGCCCATTCACTTGGTACCTAAAAAGTTAGGGGTCTCTATAATAAAAAAAGAGCAGAATGAGTTTGTCCCACAAAAGACACTAACTAGACACCGGGTATGCATTCACTTATGGAAGTTGAATGACACAACAAGGAAAGATCATTTCCCATTACCATTTATTGATTAGATGCTAGAGAAATTGGCAGTTCATTCCTATTATTGCTTCCTTGATGGTACTCTAGTTACAACCAAATTCACATAGTATCGGAGGATTGACGCATGCCCTTCAACCTATGCAATGCCCCTAGTACATTCCAAAGATGTATGGTTAGTATTTTCTTTGATTAAATTGAGAAGATTATTTAGGTTTTTATGGATGCTTTTAGTGTCTTTGGTGATACTTTTGATTCATATCTCAATAATTTGACTTTATTTTTGAAATGATGCAAAGAAACTAACCTTGTACTTAATTGGAAAAAGTGTCATTTCATGGTGACCTAAGGAATCTTACTTGGTCATATTGTTTCATCTAGGGGTCAGAAGTTGATAAAGCTAAGATATATGTTGTGCGCTACTTACCCTCTCCCACTTGTGTCAGAGAGGTGCGTTCTTTTCTTGTGCATGCAGGCTTCTATCTCTGATTCTTAAAGGACTTATCTAGCATTTCACAACCACTAACACACCTTATGCAGAAGGATGTGCCTTTTGATTGGAGTAAAAAGTGTCAAAAAGCTTTTGATGAACTTAAAAGCTCCTAATGATAGCCCCAATGATGCTACCTCTAGATTGGTTCTTACCATTTGAGATCATGTGTAATGCCCCTAACTATGCGATTGGTGTAGTCTTAGGGTAATGAAAGGATAAAAATCCTTACGTCATATATTATGCTTCAAGAACTCTTAATGACACTCAGTTGAATTACTCCACTATTGAGAAAGAACTGTTAGTAGTCGTATTTGCTCTAGAAAAATTTAGATCATATTTCTTAACACTAAAGTTATCATTTTTATAGAGCATGCAGCGTTGAAGTAATTATTGTCCAAAAAGGAAGCAAAACCCCAGTTAATAAGATGGATTCTATTGCTACAAGAATTTGATGTGGAGATAAAGGACAAGAAAGGGAGTGAGAATATAGTATCTAATCATTTGAGCCAAATGATTCAATATGGTAAACACATACCCATAATTGAGAATTTTCTGGATGAGTAGCTCTTCGGGATACATATAAGTACACCATAGTTTGCGGATATTTTGAACTATCTTATTATTCATAAGCTATCCATTAACATGCAATGATCTATAATAACTAAAATTAGAAATGAGGCATACCAATATGTATGGGATGACCCCTATTTGTGGAAATTTGGTACTGATGGTATAATGAGGAGATGTGTCGTTGATTTAGAATTTGAGCATATTTTATCACACTGTTATATATTACATTGTGGAGAGAATTTTGGATCCAAAAAGATCACCTTCAAGGTTCTTGAAGTAGGTTTTTATTAGCCTAAATTATTTAGAGATGCTAACACTTATTGCATGAGATATGACAGGTGTCAAAGATCATGTAACATTGGTCCTAAAGATTAACTACCCTTAACCTCTATTATAGTTGTATAAATTTTTTATGTGTGGGGAATTGATTTTACGGGTTCATTTCCATCTTCTAAGGGTTATCTCTGTATTCTTTTTTTTATGGATTATGTTCCAAAATGGGTGGAAGCGATTGCCACCCATACTAATAACTCTCGTGTAGTTATATGCTTCCTCCAATCTAACATCATTTCTAGATTTGGTATGCCTAGAGTGATAATTAGTGATGGAAGATCACACTTTTGCAACAAGACAATCAAAGCTTTGCTAAGCAAGTATGAGGTTACACATAAAGTTTCTACACCCTATCACCCTCAAACTAGCAAGTAAGCAAAAATCTCTAATCAAGAAATGTAATACCCCAAATTTTTGGAAAACTAATAATTTAATAAATAGCTTTTATTTGAAATAAATTAGCTTCTATAATTATTTAATTTAATTAATTTATGGATTTTTGAGTATATAAATTTGGATGGGAATATTTATTAAATTAAAATAGATAATTTGTTATTATATC
This sequence comes from Tamarix austromongolica, assembly GCA_039764185.1. NCBI lineage: Eukaryota > Viridiplantae > Streptophyta > Magnoliopsida > Caryophyllales > Tamaricaceae > Tamarix > Tamarix austromongolica. The sequence continues at coordinate 38,107,668 of CM077808.1, read as the reverse complement.
ATGCTATTTTTATTTAAATAATTTTCAAACTACTATTTTACTAACCTTATCCTTTTTAAATTAATATATTAGATTATAATGAATTAAATTATTAAATTAAATAATTTACCAAGAATATTACATTTTATAATTTTATAAATTAATTTAATTTATTTTACTATTTTTCCATTTCCCTTTTACACTTTTTCCTTTCTTCTCTTTTTTTCCCTTTTCCTCCTCCTTGGGCCGTCCGCCCGGCCTACACCGCCCCCTCTCCCCCTCTTGGGCCACAAGCCCGTTCGCCCTACATGCTCCAGCCCTCCTTTCCTCCCCCCACGCCTGACGCACGCCCCAGCCCGACCTCCTTCTTTTTTTCCCCCTGGACCGGCTGGCTCCCCTCTTTTTCTGCGCCGGTCCAGCCGCCTGCCTGTCCCTTTCTTCTTCTCCCCTCTTCTCCTCCCACGCCCGATTCTTTTCTGCCATTGTCGAGCGCCGACCGCCACCCTGTAGCTGCCACCACCTACCTCCCTCTCCCTCTCTCTCTTCCCCCGTCATTTTCTTTCTTTTTTTTGAGCCAAACCGGCCCTGGACCACAGCCCCGCATGCCCCTCTCCCTTTCCTTCTTCTCCCCTCTCTTCGCCTGCCACCCGACCACCACCTACCACCTGCAACACCGATCACCGGCCAACCCTGCCCCCTCTCTTCTCCCTCTTCTTTTTATTCATCTTCCAAGCCTTCATTTCCCCATTTTTTCGAGCCCTACTCCCTTTCCCGAGCTCCCTCTCTCCTTCCTCCTTCCCCATTTTCTCCCCCGGTTTTTTATCAACGCCGCCCGCCGCCGCTTGAACCACTAAGACCAACCCCTGCGCCGCCTCCTACCACCACCCACTACCACCCTGCACCACCACGCCGCCCTTCGAGCCCTACACTTCCTCCCTTCTCCTCCTCTTCCTTTTTCTCCCCAGTTTTCCCCCCTTACCACCGAGCCACCTGCAACCACCATTTCCGCCGCCGTCCGGCCACCTCTGCCGCCACCTAACCCACCGTTCGACACCCTGCAACCCCCTCTACAACCGCCATGCATTATTTGGCCGAAAACAGCCCTTGAACCCCTCCATTTTCCCTCTCCTTTTCCTTCCTTCTCAGCCCCTCCACCTCGACCCTTCTCGGCAGCCAACTTCGCCTCCTTGCCACCACTGTCTCCGCCGCCCTATGCCACCGTGAAACCACCCTTAGCCTCCACCTACACCCCCTCTTCACTTCTGCACCATTCCCCTGCCTTAGAACCTCCCCTAACCACCTTCTTTTCTAGCCTAAAGACCCTAATCCGAAAATGATAAATCTTGCTTCCTTCACCCCTCTTCGAGCCTTTTCCCGTCTCTTTTCTGCATGAAACTCACGCTGCTCATGCAGCGTGAGCTCCCCTTCATTTTAAAAATTATTTGGCTAATTTTTAAGGTATAATAGTATTTTATGTTAAGTGTTTTATTATTAAATAAATTTTTATAAAGTCTTATCCTTTTTTTAATTTCTTGTTTCTAACATAAATATGATGGATATTATTTTTAGGTGTTGAGTTGCTAATTATGCTTGGTAAGATTTGATATTTTGCGGGATTAAGGTAACCGTTAATCCTCCCTTAAATATATGGAAAAACGCATGCTAGCACATTAGGGGTTTAGTATGATTTTATGCATGTTTGGTGTGCTTAGCATGATATGTATATTGTTTCTTATATTGCTTGATAAAAAGGAAAAGCATGATAACTTTTGTGCCATATGTAGGTATGTTAAATAAGGAAGAATTAGATCATAGTATGAGCAAGAAAATGAATGCAAAACGCTCGGTTTGTCCTCTCTCGAGCTCCAGCCCCTTCCATGGTGCTTCAGCTGAACAGTAGACTTCTTTGATCCATCGAGCCTGGACCTGCATTCTTCTCTCTTCCCTTCTCCTTCTGCCTCTTCTTCTTTGTTCTTGCCTCTGGTCTTCTTGGTGTGCTGTCCATGAAGTATGGGGAACAAAAAGAAAGTGCCTTGAGCTCGAGCTACCTCTTCTTCCTTCTGCTTTGAGGACTCACCAGGGTCTGTGTCGAAGGAGTTACAAAAAGCCCTAGTGAACAGTAATGCTGGACTTCCTCCTTCAGCTCAAGTTGCAGATGTGCAGGGGGGATTCCTATCTCCCTTCTTGAAAAGCAAGTGGTGCAGGAGGACCAGATGCAAGGGTGCCCCCCAATTCTAATGCTTTGATGAATTCATCCTCTGACAATGGCCAACTGGAACAGACATTGTCGATCACTGCAGCTCAGGCCCTGAGCTCAGCTAAGATAACCACTGTGTCCTCAATGCCTGAGCTACTGTCTGACTCAGATGAGGATATAGGCACTAGAGGGCTCCAAGATTCTTCTGGGGATGTCCACTCTCCCCCTCTGGCACAGGAGGAAAATCGAGCCAAAGACTCAGCTCCTCATGTACCTCATTTCCACCAAAAATCCTTTGCTGCGCTTTTCCCCAAAATCTCTGCTAGAAAATGTGACTTTTTCCCCCCCAAGGGGAATGTGGTTTGCCTGTCTAAGCATAACATTCATCCTGTGGATGAATCTTGGGGTGCCTGTCTGCTTGGTTGTTTTGTTGGAACCACCCCAGATAAGTACAATCTGGGAATTGTTAAGCATGTGATGAAGCAGCCCTTTAGATATATCATTCATAGCTCAGGGTGGGTAGTCCTGAAATTTGATGACCAACTTCAGAAAGAGCAAGCTCTTGCTGGGGGTCCTTACATCATTAAAGGGAAAGTGTTTGTGCTGAAAGATATCCCCAAACTTTTCTCCTTTGGTAAAGAGAAATTACCAAAGTCCCTGTATGGGTCAGGCTTGTAAGCCTCCCTATGGAACTCTGGAATTGTGGAGCAATTAGTGAAATTGCTTCTTTCATTGGTAGACCCATCCTGATAGATGACTTTACCTTTCAAAAGTCCAAGATTGAGTATGGTAGAGTTTTGGTAGAGATTGATCTTAAGGGTAATCTTCCAACTGCTATTAAAGTAAGGGGGGAGGGTGAATAATACACTCAAGTTATTAAGTATGAAGATCTACCCCTGGTCTGTGATATCTGTGGCACTTTGGGGCATCTGGAATCTAAATGCCTTCTTTCTCTGAAGAATAAGAAGGAGAACATTGTCAATCATGTCTCTAAAGGGAAGCAAACCCTAGCCGCTGATGACAAAGCTAAGGATAAGCTTGCTCCAGGGACTGATCCCAAGGGGCAGGATCTGAAGAAGAAGAGGAAGTCTAACCCTAAGCCTATTCCTGCTGCAACTGATGTTCCTGAGTGTAGCAAGAGTAAAGATGGACAATGCCTGGTTTCTGACTCCCCTGACCCCTCTGTAGAGGTGGTTCCTGAATCCCAGCCTGAAAAGGATCCCCCTCTGCCTGCAGAAAATGAAGACATTCCTGTGAAGGGTTCTTCTACCCTACCCTTGAATCTTGATCCTCCTGGAGATAAGACACAGATGGCCAACTCTGGAAGTAAGGAGGCTCATGAAACAGTGGAAGTTGCTGGTTGGCAGCAGGTGGTCTCAAAAGCAACTAAGAGGAAGAAGAAGAAACCAGTTCTGAAAAATTTTCAGAAAGGCCCCTTGAAAAGGATTACTAGATCTGCAAAGATCACATGAATTTTATATTTTGGAATGTAAGGGGATTGAGCTCTCCCCTGAAGCAAAAAGCTCTTTTTAAGCTTTGTAAGGAGCAGGAATGCTCCCTTGTTTGTGTTTTGGAATCTAAACTGGATGATCAGAAACTACAGCTCATGAAAGATGTCCACTTCAAGGGCTGGAGGCATCATGATAATTTTTGTAACCACCCTAATGGTAGAATCATTCTGTTTTGGAACCCTGATGTTGTCCAGTTCCAGTTGATTGAGATCACCCCCCAAACAATCACTAGTTCTGTGGTTGATAACACTACTAGTCTGACTTTTATGGTCACTGTAGTGTATGGGTTATACAGCATCAGAGACAGGAAAATCCTGTGGGATACTCTCATGAGGCTGGCTAGTTCACTGAAAGGACCCTGGATTGTTGGAGGTGATTTCAACTGTCCACTCAACTCCTTTGATAGATGTGGGACTAGACCAGTCACAGACTATAAAACAGCAGACTTTAAATCTTGCTGCCTAGTTGCTCAATTGACTGACATCCCTTCTACTGGGTGTTGGTACACTTTTGTGGGTACTAATGTCAAATGCAAGCTGGACAAAGCCATGATGAAATCTGAGGGGTTTGCTGCTGGCATGGAGGTCTCAGCTTGCTTTCTCCCACCAGGTACCTCCTCTGATCATTCTCCCTGTGTTTTGAAGATTGGCAGACCACCTCACAGGCATAAGCCCTTCCAATTCCTAAATATGTAGTGTTCCCACCCCAGATTCAAAGAAGTGGTAATGGTAAACCAGAGATTTTCCTTCTGTGGCTCTCAGCAGTTCAATTTTTGTAACAAATTATTCCTGCTTAAATAGGATCTAAGAAAGCTTAACCTGCATGATTTCTCCCACATTGTAGCTCGAGCTAATCTTGCAGATTCTTAGCTTAAGGCAGCTTAGGAAGAGGCCTTGAAGGACCATACCCTGCAGGGGCTAGAGAATCTGGCAGGTCTACACAAGAAAGCCACGTTTTTGAAAATTGCTGCTGCCCAATATGTTGCCCAGATAAACAAAAATAAGTTCCTGTTCTGTATGGATCAAAACTCCCATTTCTTCTTCAGCATGCTGAAGGCTAGGGCTAAGAAGAGTAGGATAGTGCAGATCACTAAGAGCAATGGCCAAGTGACACACTCTGAGCAAGAAATGCAAGAGGAATTCTTAGCTTTCTACCAAAACTTACTTGGCACTGAAAGTAGGAATGCTGGCTTTGATAGCTCTGTGATATCCAGAGGTCATATCCTCACTGCTGAACAACAGGTTGCCCTACTGAAGCCTGTGACACAGGCTGAAATAAAGAAAGTGGTGTTTTCTTTGGGAGATTTTAAAGCCCCTAGCCCTGATGGTTTCTCTGCAAAATTCTTCAAAGAAGCCTGGGAGATTGTAGGGGATGATTTTTGTGCTACTGTCTTGGAGGTCTTTTCTAGCAGAAGACTGTTGAAGAGGGTGAACCATGTTGTCTTGGTATTGATTCCCAAAGTCCAGCAGGCCTCTTCTGTCTCTGATTTTAGGCCCATTGCCTGCTGCAATATTCTCTACAAAGTGATAGCTAGGCTTCTTGCAAACAGGATAGCTGTATGTTTGGAATCTCTCATAAGCCCTGAGCAAGGTGCCTTTGTCAAAGGGAGATTAATGTTAGAGAATGTTCTGCTGATGCAAGAGATTTTAAAAGAGTATAGCAGGAAGAGAACTTCCTCCAAATGCTTGATCAAGATTGACCTCAGAAAGGCCTATGACACCCTGTCTTGGAGTTTTCTTCATCAAGTCCTGCAGGCCTTCAATTTCCCCCCAGAGTTCTCTGCTCTGATTATGAAGTGTGTATCCACAACTAGTTTCTCCCTTAAGTTCAATGGGAGTATTTTTGGTTTTTTCAAAGGGGCTAGAGGTCTTAGACAGGGTGACCCTATGTCCCCTTATCTTTTTGTCCTCTGCATGGAGTATTTTAGCAGACCCCTCAAGGTCCAAGCTCAGCAGCAGGCTTTTGCTTACCATCCCAAATGCAAAGCCTCAACCTCCTCCATTTGGCTTTTGCTGATGACCTCATCTTGTTCAGCCGAGGAGATTTCCCCTCTGTGAAGGTACTGCTTCAAGGGCTGGAGTCTTTTTGCAGTTGCTCTGGGATCTCTGTGAACCCCCAGAAATCTCATATTTTTATGGTAGGGATCAAGGCCCACATTCAACAGGAGATTCTGGATCTAACCAAGATGCCTAGAGGAGCTTTTCCCTTCAGATATCTTCGTGTCCCCCTAAATCCCTGCAAACTCAGAGCCATTGACTATGAACAACTCATCAACAGCCTTTGTGATCAACTAAAAGTGTGGAGGGTTAATTCCCTTTCTTTTGCAGGCAGATTGGAGGTGATCAACTCCATCATCCAGGGTATTCTTGGATTCTGGCTCTCTCTCTTTACTATCCCTACCATAGTGCTGAATAGAATTGTCACTCTCTGCAGAAAGTTCCTTTGACAAGGCAAACCTCCTCCTATAGCCTGGGATAAGATCTGCTTCCCCAAGGGTGAAGGTGGCCTTGGAGTTAAGAACCTAGCTGCCTGGAACTCAGCTTTTCTCTGTAAATATATATGGTTCCTATAGGATGAGAAAGAAACCCTGTGGACCAAATGGATCCACACCCAGTATCTGCAAGGCAGAAACATAGACTATTTCAGACCCACTCATAACACTTCACATTTTGTGAGGCAGCTCAGAAAGTTGTTTGATGTACTGGTTATAGCTCAAGGCACTGGGGATCAAGCACTGGCCCTAGTGAAATCTTGGGTGGTGAATGGCAGATTCTCTACATAGTTGGCTTACAATTTTTTCAAAGATAAAGGCCCCAAATGGAAACCTCATAAAGTAGTGTGGGTACTGAATAAAACTAAAAGGTACTCATTCCTGCTGTGGTTAACCCTTAGTAAAAGGCTGTATACCAGAGACAGGCTGAGGTTCATGGATGGGCCCAAGGAATGCCTGCTTTGTCAGAAGGAATTGGAATCACATTACCATCTGTTTTTTGACTGTGATATATCCCAGAGCATCTGGCAGCCCCTCAGAAAATGGCTTGGCATCTCCAGAGGATCCTCAACCTTATCCAGTGCTATGAGAATCCTGCAGAGAAATTCTTCCAGACACCATCCTATATGGAAGGCAAGGGCCTTGGTAGTAGCAGCAGCAGTTTACCTTATTTGGAGAGGCAGAAACTCTGTTTTGTTTGATTCAAAAATGCTAGATGTTAGGAGTACTATTGTACAAGTCCAGAAATTTGTATATAGTGCCCTATTTTTTGACAAGAACCTTAGGGAAGGACTGAAAGCATATGGACAAGTTGTATCTTAGGATGCTATGCTTCCTAAGGAGTCTTGTAGCTTGATTTTTGTATATTGGGGGCCTGCTAACCAGGGTATGCCCTGTGTACTTGTACAATAATCATTTTTGATATATATATTTACCTCACTTATATAGTTAAATAAGGAAGAAGTTGATTAATGATGGAAATGTGAAATGCTTGTCTATGATGTATTATGTTGCTAATGCATGAGTAATAATATTGTCTAAGGGTATTTTAGTAATTTTGCTTATGAAGTATGTGACCTAATGTAGGTAGTTGCTAATGAGTATTATGTTGAATAATGACATGTTGGTGGACTTAGAGGATAAGAATGAAGCACTAATATCATTATTTTATGTAGTGTTAGTAAATTCATAAAAATGGTGAATAAAGGGGTTGAGTGGAAATTTCATAAGTGAAAAAGGGCATTTTGGTAATTTTGTAAACAAAAGGGTATTTTGGTAATTTCAAAGGGAAGGGGTGAGATGATAATTTTATATGTAAAAAGGATAAAATTGTAAGTTGTGAGAAAGAAGGGTATGGTGGTAATTTTCAAGATAAAAGAATAATATGGTAATTTTATGATTAAAGGGCCAAATGATAATTTTATAAGTAAAGGGGTATTATAGTAATTTTGGGAGAAAAGGGTAAAGCGGTAATTTTGGAGTCAAGGGGCAATATGGTAATTTTATAAGTGGTAAGAATGGTAATTTTGGAAGTAGGAGGAAAATAGTTATTTTGGATGAAGGAGGGCATTATGGTAATTTTGTAAGTAAAAGGGGTTAATATGGTAATTTTGGAGGTAGAGGGGCAAAATAGTCATTTCATAAATAAATGGTAATATGGCAATTGTAAAAGTGAATGGCAAAAAGGTAATTTAGAAGTAAGGGGTAATATGGTAATTTTAGAAAAGAAGGGCAAAATGGTAATTTGGTAAGGAAAAATGAAAATGGTAATTTTTGGATATAAAAGGGTGAAATAGTAATTTGTAAAGTAAAAGGAGTATTATGGTAATTTACGAGCAAAAGGGCAATATGGTAAAATTGGATGTAAGGGGTAAAATGGTAATTTTGTAAATAAAAGGATATTATGGTAAAATTGGGAGTAAGGGGTAACTTGGTAATTATGATAACGACAAAAGATAATTTAGTAATTAAATTATAATTGTAGAAGGGAAATTGGATAAGTATGATACTATAGAAGGGTAATTTGGTAAATTAACCAATTAAAGGGCATTATGGTAATTTTAATAATGGAGAAGGGTAATATAGTAATTATGATTATGGAGAAGGGTAAATTAATATTGATAATTATGAAGAAGAGTAATTTGGGATTTATGATAATTAAAAAGGTGATGTGAATTTTATGAATTTATATTTAAGTAATTTTGAAAATTGCTGTGAATTAATTACTTATAATTGTTTGTCTTATTTGTTGAATTAATAGGAGAATAATGTAGCATATGGATTCTGTGGACTTGGACATAGTTGCTGAGAAGTGCAGAATATGTTTTGGAGTGTACAGATTATGTAAATTTTTGTTAAATATTTTGTAATCCCATATGATGCATTCGCCGGTCGGAATGGGCTAATGGGAATTAGGACGGTTGTATAATCCACCACCCGGTCCTTAATTTGGACTAGATGGATTGTGGATTAATCAATCCTTAATGACCATGATTAGCTAAAGTTATTTTAGCTGATGGGAAATTAAGCCTTATGCTTAATTGTATATGGGACATTTTTTATGTTGGTTGTAATTGGGCTGGTCGACACATCATTCTTTTGGCCCAAAATTTTGTATCGCCCGTCCATGAAGGCATGTATAGTCCGTATGTATTTGTAGAGTATATGGCCTTCTGTGTACATATATATAGGCCGAATACATTGTAATACGTACACACAACTTTGATAGAAATAACATCAGTCGATATTTTTCTCTCGATCTCTCTCGCGACTTCTTCTCTCTCTTGGCGATTCTCTCATTCGCTTCTCTTCTCTTCTCTGATTCTGCCTCGTTCTCATCTTGATCGATCTTGATCATTCACCTTCTAATTTCCGTTGCCATTGAATCAATTGTTCTTCTGAAACTTTGGTTCTTCCTTTGGAAAGTTTTCCTTAGGTTGTGCCGGCAGAAATCAAACGTTGCGCTCGATTAAATCTTTCGATCCTTTGCGAAACCCTAACCGGTTTCCATCATTTGGTATCAGAGCCTCGATTTTCTAGAGTGCTCGTAGTTTCTATATTACTGATTAAGTTTTCTTCATTTTTGTTGATTCGATTTCTGTATTTCGCTAACCCTAGCTTGAGGTGTGAAATTTAGGGTTTTGCAGCGACGAACTCAGTATCGATTCTTGTCATTCTCAAACCGGCGATTAAAGCATTTTGGTCCACTATTTTGAAAGTCTGAAGAAAAACCCTAATCGACCTAGGGTTTGGTCAAGAACTTGAATCTTGACTAACAGTGCGACAGACTGTGTTGGTAACCTCGATTTGTAAATTCCTTTGTTAATACTACTAGCTGCTATACTTAATTTCCAATTTTCGACAAATTATCTGTTTGTTGATAAGTATATAGGTTGATATCACAACCGGCGAACTATCTTGGTTTCAAGAAAAGGGATAGACCTCCAAGAAGAGGGGCACCCTAAATAATTGAACTAATTGTTTAAGCAGACGCGGTAATATCGTTCCGTCTTACTTATTTAGTATTGTCAAATTAGTCTTGTCAAATTATCATAGACATTGAGTCATTCTGGGTAAATTTTACTGTTGCTATTACTGTTAATATTAATGCGACCATATTTCTTGTAGCTATACTGTGTGTCTGTTATCTGAAATTCTTGAATAAGTTGCTTCTGTTGATTAAATTACTGCTGTGTTGATTGTTTATTTGCTGTTAAATTTCATCATGTCTAATAATGGCCAATCAGTGAATCAATCTGTGTCTAGTAATGACCTTCTAGAAACCCTTAGGACTTTTCAAGAACAAATGATTGCACAATTTGCTGTTTTATCTGCTAACTTAGAACAAAGATTAGGGGAACAGGAAGTAAGACTTAATGAATTGCAACATAACAGAGTTGAAACTAATCAAGCAGGCGTTTTAGGAAGGGCTCCAATGGATCCTAGGACTAGAGTTCCACCCATAGCTAATCTAGAGGAGTTAGAAGATCAAATATCCCACAATAGTGAAAGGATGCCTAGATAGAACAATAGGCAGGATACGGAATTAGAATTCATTGATAGGAATTTAAATAATCTTAAGCTTAGTATACCAGGGTTCAATGGAAGGAATGACCCTGATTATTATTTTGAATGGGAAAGGAAAATAGAACTGGTATTTGAGTGTCATAATTACTCTGAGGAAAAGAAAATTAAGGTGGCTGTAGTAGAATTTACTGAGTATGCGTCTTCTTGGTATCATAATTTGGTGTTAGCTAGACGTAGGTGTGGGGAACCAGTTATACAAACTTGGGCAGAGTTTAAAACTTTAATGAGAAAGAGATTTGTGCCAAGTTACTATTATAGAGAGTTGCATAAGAGGTTCAAACTATTAGTCAAGGAGTGAGATCAGTAGATGACTATTATAAAGAGTTAGAAGTTTTGATTATTAAGATAGGAGTTATTGAGGATGATGATGCTACTATGGATAGGTTTCTGAGTGGGTTAAATTCAGAGATAGTTGATAAGGTAGAACTGTATCCTTGTGGAACATTAACTGAAATGGTGAATATAGCTACTAAGATAGAGATTCAATTAAGGAAATCTAGGCAATATAAACCCCCTGGGATTGGGTTTAAGACTACTATGAGGAGAAATTTTGGGGGAAATACTTCTGGAAACTGGAAGAATAATAGTAAGGTAGAATTTAAGGGAAGAAACAATGAGGTTAAGACAGGACAGAAGTCTGAAAGGGGCAAGAATGTAATGAGAAATCCTATAAATGAAGTAGAATCTGAATTTGAATCTGAAGAAGAAGAAGAAGGGGTTAATATAGTTGGAAAGGATGATAGTGACCTAGAAGATGAAATAGAATTACCAGTGAGTAGGGATCTTTTTGTGGTTCGAAGAGCTTTAAATAGTAATAAATTACCTGATTCTAATGCTATACAAAGAGAAAATATATTCCATACTCGATGTTTAATTGATGATAAGTGTTTTAACATGGCCATCGATAGTGGTAGTTGTATTAATGCTGCTAGTACCCTATTGGTATCTAAATTAGGATTAACCACTACTAAACATCCAAAACCATATAGATTGCAATGGCTTAAGGAGTTGGGAGATGTTAAGGTTAGTCAACAGGTTTTAGTGAATTTAAAGTTAGGAAAATATGAGGATTCTGTTTTATGTGATATAGTTCCTATGCATGTTGCTCACTTGTTGTTGGGTAGGCCTTGGCAATATGATAGGAGGGTAGTACATGATGGTTATAAGAATAGGTATACAGTATAGAAGGATGATAAGAAGATTGTTTTAGCACCTATGACTCCAAAGGAAATATTTGAGGATCAAACCAAAATTAAATCTGATTATAAGGAGTTATCTAAGTCTAATTTGGGAAATGATCTTAGTACAAAGGACATGAAAGGAACTTTTGGATTTTATGCTAAAGGTAAGGATGTAGGAAAGGTAATAAAAAGAAATACCAATGTATACTTGATGGTTTTTAAGGACTGTTATGAGTGTCAGAAAGGAACAATTGAAGAAGTACCTAGTATAGTGAAACTGTTATTGGAAGAATATAGTGAGTTGTTTCCTGAGGATATACCTAGTGGATTACCTCCATTAAGGGGAATAGAACATCAAATAGATTTTATTCCAAGAGCTGTTATACCAAACAGACCTGCTTATAGGGCCAATCATGAACAGGTTAAGGAATTAAAAAGACAAGTTTCAGAATTGTTAAGTAAAGGATATATTAAGGAGTCTATGAGTCCTTGTGCAGTACCTGTATTACTAGTGCCTTAAAAGGATGGTAGTTGGAGAATGTGTGTGGATAGCAGGGCAGTAAATAAGATAACTATTAAGTATAGATATCCAATTCCTAGGCTGGATGAAATGTTGGATCAATTGCATGGTGCTGTTATATTTTCTAAAATAGATTTAAAGAGTGGGTATCATCAAATTAGGATGAAACCAGGAGATGAGTGGAAGACAGCTTTTAAGACAAACTTTGGATTATATGAATGGTTAGTGATGCCTTTTGGGTTGTCAAATGCTCCTAGTACTTTTATAAGACTTATAAACCATGTATTAAAGGAATTTATTGGAAAATTTGTGGTTGTTTATTTTGATGATATACTTATATATAGTAAATCCATAGAGGAACACTTGGGACACTTAAGGATTATTTTGAATGTGTTTAAAACAGAACACCTTTATGCTAATTTAGCTAAGTCTAGATTTTGTTTGGAAAGTGTGGTTTTCTTAGGATTTGTGGTAGGAAAAGAAGGTGTATCTGTAGATGAAGAAAAGGTTAAGGCTATTCAAGAGTGGCTTGTGCCAAAGAGTGTAACTGAAGTAAGAAGTTTTCATGGACTGTGTTCTTTTTACAAGAGATTTGTGAGAAACTTTAGTACTATAGCTGCTCCTTTGAATGCCATAACAAAGAAGGATAATGGGTTTATTTGGGGATTAGAACAACAGCAATCTTTTGAGACACTTAAGACTAAATTAACCCAAGCACTTGTTTTGAGTCTTCCTGACTTTGAAAAAATGTTTGAATTAGATTGTGATGCTTCAGGGTTAGGAATAGGGGTTGTACTTTCTCAAGAAGGAAAACCAGTAGCTTATTTTAGTGAGAAATTAAATGGTAGTACATTGAATTATTCTACCTATGAAAAGGAACTGTATGCTTTAGTAATGGCTTTGGAGGTATGGCAACATTATTTGTGGCATAGAGAATTTGTAGTTAATACAGACCAGGAGGCTATTAAGTATTTAAAGAGTCAATCAAAGTTAAATAGGAGACAAGGTAGATGGATAGAATTCATTGAAAGTTTTCCTTACATAATTAAATATAAGAAAGGTAGTGATAATATAGTTGCAGATGCTTTATCTAGGATATATGCTTTGTTGAATGCTGCTGATACTACTTTATTAGGATTTTCCAGTATTAAACTATTATACTTAAAGGATAATGATTTTAAAGAGATATATAAAAGGTGTGAAGTTTCTTCTCAAGGAAAATATTTTATTAATGAAGGATACTTGTTTAGGGAAAATAGATTGTGTGTTCCTGCATGCTCTTATAGAGGATTATTAATTCAAGAGGCACATAGTGGTGGATTAATGGCACATCTAGGAACTCAGAAAACTTTAGATGTTTTAATTGAACATTTTTATTGGCCACACATGAAAAAGGATGTTTTGAAACATTGTGTCAATTGTATTAAATGTAGGCAGGCAAAAACTACTTCAAAACCTTTTGGATTATATACCCCCTAACCTGTATCTAACCATCCTTGGGTTGATGTATCTTTGGATTTTGTTTTAGGATTACCTAGGACTAATAGAGCTAAAGATTCAATAATGGTTGTAGTAGATAGGTTCAGTAAGATGGCTCATTTTATACCTTGTAATAAGACAAATGATGCTGTAGCAGTGGCTGAATTATTTTTTTCTAATGTGGTTAAGTTACATGGAATTCCTAAGACTATAGTTTTAGATAGAGATGTTAAGTTTTTAAGCCATTTTTGGAAATTTTTGTGGGGAAAATTAGGGACTAAATTATTATTTTCTACAACTTGTCACCCTCAAACTGATGGTCAAACTGAGGTGGTTAATAGAACTTTGGGAAACATGTTGAGAGTTGTCCTTGGAAAGAATCTTAAACAATGGGAGTATGTTTTACCTCAAGTGGAATTTGCTTATAATAGGACTTTACATTCTACAACTAATAAAACTCCATTTGAGATTGTGTATGGTTTTAATCCATTAACTCCATTAGATTTGAGTCCTTTACCTCATACTAACTTGCAAAATTTTGATGCTGAATCTAGAGCTAAAAGTATAAAAAGATTACATGAGACTGTAAGGCAACAAATTAATAAGAAGGTACAACAAATGGCTGAACATGCTAATAAAAGAAGGAGAAAAATGATTTTTAAACCTGGAGATTTAATATAGGTTCACTTAAGGAAAGAAAGGTTTCCAAATTTTAGAAAGTCAAAAATGGATCCTAGAGGGGATGGACCATTTACTGTATTAGAGAAAATTAATGATAATGCTTATAAAATTGATTTACCTGTTAAATTTGGAAATGTGAGTAATTCTTTCAATGTGCCTGATCTTAGTCCATTTTTGGGACTTATTCAGGTTTCAGAGGCGAAACCTTTCCAAGAAGAGGGGAATGATGTGAATTTTATGAATTAATATTTAAGTAATTTTGAAAATTGTTGTGAATTAATTACTTATAATTGTTTGTCTTATTTGTTGAATTAATAGGAGAATAATGCAGCATATGGATTCTGTGGACTTGGACATAGTTGCTGAGAAGTGCAGAATATGTTTTGGAGTGTACAAATTATGTAAATTTTTGTTAAATATTTTGTAATCCCATATGATGCATTTGCCGGTCGGAATGGGCTAATGGGAATTAGGACGGTTGTATAATCCGCCACCCGGTCCTTAATTTGGACTAGATAGATTGTGGATTAATCGATCCTTAATGACCATGATTAGCTAAAGTTGTTTTAGCTGATGGGAAATTAAGCCTTAAGCTTAATTGTATTTGGGACATTTTTTATGTTCGTTGTAATTGGGCTGGTCGACACTTCATTCTTTTGGCCCAAAATTTTGTATCGCCCGTCCATGCAGGCCTGTATAGTCCATATGTATTTGTAGAGTATACGGCCTTCTGTGTACATATATATAGGCCGAATACATTGTAATACGTACACACAACTTTGATAGAAATAACATCAGTCGATATTTTTCTCTCGATCTCTCTCGCGACTTCTTCTCTCTCTTGGCGATTCTCTCATTCGCTTCTCTTCTTTTCTCTGATTCTGTCTCGTTCTCATCTTGATCGATCTTGATTATTCACCTTCTAATTTCAGTTTCCATTGAATCAATTGTGCTTCTGAAACTTTGGTTCTTCCTTTGGAAAGTTTTCCTTAGGCTATGCCGGTGGAAATCGAACGTTGCGCTCGATTAAATCTTTCGATCCTTTGCGAAACCCTAACTGGTTTCCATCAAAAGGGTAAATGGCAATTAAAATAATTGAGAGGGGTAAAATGGTAATTATGATAAAGGAGAAGGGCAATTTGGTAATTCATTCAACTAAAGGGGCAATTTGGTAATTTAGCCGATTAAAGGGTAAAGTGATAATTACTTAACCAACTAAAGGGGCAAAATAGTAATCATGATAAAGAAGGAGGGTAATTTAGTAATTTATCCAACTCAAGGGCAATTTAGTAATTATAACAAAGGAGAAGGGCGATTTGGTAATATAACCAACCAAATGGGAAATATGATAAGTGTAGTAATTATGAGGGATGAATGGTGATCTAAAAAGTGGACAAGGGGTAATTTGGTAATTATGCAACCTTAAGGGTAATGTGGTAATTTATCAAGTAAGGAATGGATACTTAGCAATTATATAAGTAAGGGGTTAAGGAGTAAATTGTACCTAACATATTCTTATGATTGTGGAACATTATGATATGACTCAAATAATGCTGATTAGCCAAGTAGGAGTATTTGATAATTAGTCTGGCCTTAATGATTTCTCTGTGATATCCTGGATAATCATCTGAATAAGAAACGATTAATGATATTAGAACGATTGAAAGCGAATAAGTATCTGATTATCGTGCTTTTCGTGATCACTTTAATTAAGACACTATTACTTAAGGTGAAAGACCTCGAGATCGGGAATGGTGACTCCTTAGGGGTCGCTACCCTAAGGACGTGGTTTAGTCCACGATTATTCTGGTATTTGCTGGTGTGCCTTTGTGCCCCAGCCAGGCCCTATATCTTACTCTTTCTAGCACTACGGACCTAGTTAGGGGGTATGCATACTTATGGATTAGGTGTCCTTGTCAGTAGGGTACTGAGTTAGCTTTATGCACCAGTACGACCAGGGTACCTTTGCGTCCTTGGGTTCATGGTTGAAGGGTACTGAGTAGCTGATATGCACCGGTACGACCGGTGTACCTTTGTGTCTCGGGTTATTGATCTCCCATTCGAGGCAAATAAATATGGTTGATGTGCTGATTAAACAAAGGAAATATACTATTATTGAAAGTGGAATATTAATGAGCTGGGCCCAGATGTTTATGATATTGAGTACCGGTCCACCGGTTATAATAGTAGTCCAGGAGCGTGTTGCCCTGGTATGTGATATTGAGTACCGGTCCACCGGTTATAATAGTTTTCCAGGAACGTGTTGCCCTGGTATGTGATATTGAGTACCGGTCCACCAGATATAATAGTGGTCCAGGAGCGTGTTGCCCTGGTATGTGATTATGAGTACTGGTCCACTGGTTATAATAGTGGCCAGGAGCGTTGTGCCCTGGATGATGATTACATATATATTCCGGTCCACCGGCTAAAATAGTGGGGGTCCTGAGCTCAATAAAATCAGTTATGTATGTGAATAAGATTATGGAAAAATACTAATCATTTATAGTGGAACACCATGTGAGTCGGGGCCAGACCGGTCCACCGGCAAATAATAGTGGTCAGGTGCGTTCTGCCCTATGCGTTTATCTTCCGGTCCACCGGCAATAATAGTGGTCAGAGGCGTTCTACCCTGAGTGTATACCTTCCGGTCCACCGGCTATAATAGTGGGGTTCTCATACTCACATGGATATAAATATGAGATTGATGGAATGATGACGGAATAATGGCTTAAGGCCCGAATGTATTGATCTTACACTATGACATGGCTTAAGGCCCAAAGTATCGATCGTGACTTATAAATTATTATGCATGTTATTGTTATGTGTGCACCTCTCATTATTTATGTGTGCAGCTTGCATTGTGTGTCGTATGCGGGCCTGTCTTTAAGTGTGGTATTAAAGGGTTACTTAGTACCGTAGTACTGAAGGGATTTCCTTTATGGGGCCCCTGCCTATTCAATGGGCAGTGCCCTTGCAGGTATTTTCAGGTGCTACTCAAGTGGGTTACGGGAAAGAGAGTAAGGAGTTATCCGGTATCGTTTTCTCTTTAAATTCCTGGTTTTAATGTTATGTGTTACTGTAACCACCGCTGGTGGATTTTATTCTTGTAAACGATTTGATGCGCTACTCTGATTTGTGTGTGTTGAATGTCTTTCAAATTATATTTCATTTTTTCTTAGCCTTAGCACTTGGTACTGGAACAGTATGAGTGAACCGGTCTGGTACTAAGTGTGGCGGTAATACTCCCAAAGTTCACGTTTTATTTATCTGCTTCCGCTAATTTTCTTTTTAATTAACGAAATTTTTCAGTAGTGAATTTTGGGGGTGTTACAAGAAATCAAGAAGATACTAGAGAGGATCATGAGCCCAAATAGAAGGGATTGGAGCCAAAGTTTGGATGATGTTTTGTGGGCTTAGATGAATACCTATAAAACTCCCTTAGGCATGTCTCCCTTTTGCCTTGTTTGTGGAAAAGCATGCCATATACCTGTGGATCTTGAATATAAGGTATGGTGGGCTATAAAGAAATTGAAGATGAGTATAGACTCCACGGGAAAGCATAGGAAGCTATAACTTCATGAATTGGAAGAAATAAGGGATGATGCATTTAAAAGTGTTATGGTATACAAAGATAAGACAAAAAATTTCCATGATGAGATGATTTGTGGTGGAAAGTCATTTGTTGTGGGCCAAAAGGTGTCACTTTAACATTCATGTCTTTGCTTATTTCTAGTTAAGTTGTGTTCTAGATGGGTGGATCAATTTAATGTTACTCATGTTTTCCTTCATGGTTCCATATAGATCAGAAGCGAGAAGATGGTAAATGAATTCAAGGTTAACAGCCATGGGCTTAAACCCTACTATAAAACATTCACAAAGCACAAAATTAAAGATGTGTAATTATAAGAAGCACCCACCTTGACTGAGTAAACCAAGATCACATTAGGGTGAAGACATAAAAACAAGCATTATTTGGGAGGAAACCTAATGTGATAGGAGATTTTTCTATCCTTTAGTTATTTCTATTTATTTATTTTATCTCTCTATACTTAAAATTACATGTTTCTTTATCTATTTACACATTGAGGACAATGTGTGATTTAAGTGTGGGGATATTGTGAGAATTTTTATGTGTTTGAATTTAAAAAAAAATTGAAAAACAAATGCATTGTTTTAGAGTCTTAGAAGCCCTTAACTAGTTAGTGAGGAGCATATCTTTGAAATTTAACAAAAAGATGATCATAAAAGTGAGATAAATTAAGTGGAGATTTTTTTTCTTAATTTTGATGTATGGAATACAAATCTACATGTCTAGATGTGAATGACACAGTAGCATGTATGATTCTCTAGCCACCGAAATGGCATGTTGAGATTAATCACATTCCTCAGTGAACTTTTGAGTCACATATACCTTTCTTTTCCTATGTGAATTCATATGAACTTATCTACTTGTCTTGGCTTCAAATTTTCTTTGAAAACCTCATATATGTCTAATTGTTTTGATTAAATTATTTTCCATATCTTTTATAATTGACACTAGATATTACTAGAACTTACTCTTATGCTAGTCGAAGCTCATTGTCAAAACATGTTCTAATTGAGAAAATAATAAAGGTAATTTAGGATTTTCCACCACATGATCAAATAGCTTGAGTCCTAAATTGTGTACACAAAATGTACGCTTTGTAGAAGCCCTTTGAGCCTATACATTGAACATTTATTTATTTTTTTACTACCCACATTAAATAACCCTCAGTCCTTATCATTACCCTTACTTCGAGATAGTGGAAGAGGATCAATTCATTATGGATATAGAATGGTTGTGTAAGAAACATATGTATTTATGCTAATAAAGGAATTAGATATGTTTGGTGGTGGAGATAGAATTTATATATTTGTTGTAACAATATTTATAAAATTGCCATTGCATTTTTTTTTTGTAACACTTATATACTATAGTTTCTTGAACTACTTATAGTAGTTTTTTCTACCTATTTATAACAGTTTTCACCACCTACTATAGGTATTTTTTTAACTAAGCATGTTAGTTCTCATTTTTCACTAAAAGATCTAGTTTTCATAAGATATTCCCCCGATATATATATATATATATATATATATATATATATATATATATATATATATATATTCATTTTTATCTAATGGTTCCAATTTTTACATTTCACGGATGACAAAACATAATGTATCTATTGTATCATTTGATCATGAATACAAATCAACTATAAGAGTTACAACACTTGATTTGTGATTAAAGTTTTTTGAGGTATTTTAAAACTAATTTGTGATATTATTTTATCTTTAATTTATTGTTTCTCACTTGGTTTTATTTTATTTTTCTTCATAGAATTTCATGGAGAATGCTCTTGCAGATTGACATAATTTGATTGGCAAGACAAATCTTATCATATTTTAGATGAGAAAAAGGTACAAGAGTAATAATTCCGGGTTTATATCTGTCAAGTGGATTTTGGATCCTAGAGAGATCGCTAGATTTAATAAAGGTACTATATCCAAAAGTCACGTGTAATTTGGTTCCTTTTTGAAATTGTTGTGGTTATGTTTGGCTCGTAGCTTATAATTATTATGAGATAATTATTTCATCCGCTGGCCTTAAACCTATTTTACAAGGCTTTATGTTCATTTCATGTGTTCAAAAAAGTAAGAACAATGCTAAGGTAGCAAAGTCCCTGCACATTTTTGAATCAGGAATTTTATTACCTTAATTTTTATTTGATACTTTTTATTATCACTACTAATAAATTGAATTTTGTCATTTCGTCACTCCAGGGATTATATGATAATGATGAGATCACTAATCCTATCAAATCAAAAAGAAGACAAATGATGAGTATGATTGAGTTGATCAAGAGAATAATGAGAGTGTGGAAGATGAAAGCTAGAAGATGAAGTGGATTGATGGAATTTTCACCAACTTTTAACTTTTGATTATGGTTTCGTATAGACATTTAGACACAAAAAAATTACCTATAATATTATGGGATAAATCCTTATACCCATTAATTGAAATTTTTGGCTATAGAGGAGCTAAAAATTAATTCGAAGCAGTTTAAATGCATCAATGATTTTTTTGGTAAGTAGTACATCAAAGAATTTACAACTTTGTATCATTATGAATCCTTGAAACTCAAAACTTGCAAACTCAAGGACCAAATACACATATGCACAATTAGAGTTATTTATAAATGAAACAATTAAACTCATCTCTATATAATTATAGCTTGAAATCTCCAATTTAATCTCCTGAGCTTCCTCCATAACCACTTCATCGAACCTAAACTATTGTTGATTAATTATAATTATGAACAATACTTAGTTTTCCTAAGAAATAAAATTTTGTCTCATGAGGCAAATGAATAATCACTATTTGGGAATTCCTCAATAGAGGAGAAATCTTAGGCCATTACCCAAAAGTAGTCTACTAAGGGAATTGGCCAGAGGTGTTAGCCAAGGGTAATAACTAGGGGTCATCAACCATAGACAACAAAGGCCATCAGCCAAACGCAGTCATCCAAAAGGCAATAGCTAAAGGCAACAACCAAGGGTTGTCATCCAAGTATAGTAATGGAGATCGTTGGCTAATGGTAACAAATAAATGTCTTCAACCAAAGGTTTTTGCAGAACACCCTAAAACTTCATAACTCTTATTGTCAAATGTTCAACCTTTTATTCAAAACTTAACCTTCAAATGTTAGCTTCATTAGTTTTATTTACTCTTGACCTAAAAACCCAAATAAATTTTAAATAATTTTATCCAAATTATTTTATACTTTTTATTTTCATTTAAACCCATCCTAAACTAATAAGAAAATTTTTCGACTTATTTTCTTTAATTAGATACCCTAAACTCAGATAAATTAATTTTACCATAGTTTTAAACCTAAACCTAATAATAATTCTAACCTTAAATTTTATTTTTATTTTCCTTTTTCTTTCTTTCTTTCCCTTTTTCCTTCTTTCTTTTTCTCTCCCTTTTCCCCCTTTTCTTTTTTTCTTTTTTTTTTCTTCTCCCCACCTGCTAGCCCATTCCTCCTTCTTTCTTTTTTCTTCTCCCCAACCTACTAATTGAGCTGGCCTCCTTCTTTCCTTTTTAATCCTTTCTTTTTCCTTTTCTTTACTTCTCCTTCTCCCTCAACCAACCTACCTATCCAAATGCACCCTAACCCCACCATGCATTTTCTATCTACTCGAGTTTTCTTATGCTCCTTCTTTCCCCATCAAGACAAATAACTCCTATACCTCCACCTTACATGTTTTCCCTCTCCCTGTCCAACCTCTTGAGACTCTTTATTCATGTACCTATCCTCTACCACCAACCATGTATGCCACTACCAAATCTGTCTAGCCTTCCTAGTCCTTCTCTACATCACCCCAACCACCCACATGTATACACCCTCCTCTATTTCTTCAATTACTCAAAACTATCATCCCTCTACAGCCCCCACCTTCCCATCATCAACCCTTCTCCCTCAACCATCATCTCATCATTGCATCTGAACCACACTCTCCCATTCATCTGTATACACACACACACACACACACATTCTCCTCTTATTTTGTTCGACCATAAGCCCTTGCCTCCCTTTATTCTACTCTCCTTTCTCCTTCTTCTTTCCCAGGCTCTATTTTTCCTTGACACCAACACACCACCATCTTTCCTCCCTCACTCATGCCTATCTTCTCACGTCTCCCTCTACCCTTCCCATTCCCTTCTCTACTCAGTCGTGCCTCACCTCTTCTTTGCACCATCACCACTACATCGCCCATTCTAGTGCCCCAACCTTTCTAACTCCTCCCCATCATGCCCCTAAAGTATTTCAATACCATCCTCACGCCACCATCACTAAGCCAAAGCACCTCCCCATTCCACCCTTTAGTTGTGGTGCTCAACACTATTTCCCTCCTCTTAGTTACGGGAAATTCTTCTATTGTTACCATCTATCTATCTCATCATCCTCCCTTTACCTCGCCACCACCAACCTCCGTTTTCACTGCCAACACTTCCACCTTGTATCACCTCCCCCTCTTCTTCCCTACAACCAAAGCCAACCAAATCCCTACCGAATTCTCCTACATGTCTAACACACACAGCATGAGCATCGTAAGGTTTTCATTAATTTTTACCACCTTTTCAACATTAGGGCCATTATTATAATTTTTTTGACAAATTATTATTATTTTATTAGTTAATTATTAATATGGTTAATATGGTATGATTTTTATGTACAAAAGTTTAATTAGCAGAGCCTAATAAATTTTATTAAGTTAACTATAAATTGTGCTTTTGATAGAGATCAAGCAATCCTTATACTCTACTAAAATGTGAGATATTCACAATAAGGTTTAATGCATAAATTTTATTAAGCATGTTTGTCATGTTGAAATTATTTACCTAATACCCCAAAAATTTGCTTAGCCTAATTTCGCATCATTAGCGCCCTAATTTAATGCTAGTCTCAATAAATCTTATGTTAGCTTTAACATAACTCCTTAATCCCGAATCTTTAACCGATCCCAAAAACCGTAACTTTGATAAACTATAATTCTTAAACCAAAATCAAACCTGCTAAAATTTCCACTAATCCTAATTAACTTTGAAAAATATAAAATCATCCTAAACTAATCCCCCAACCCTTCTCTTTTCTTTTTCTTTCTCATTTTCTTTTCCGTCTTTTCTTCCTCCCGTCAAACTTGAGCTACAACTCCTAAATCTATGCAACTTGCATTTGCAACTTGCACCATCACCTTTCTGCATCTATCACCCATCACCTTACCTACTTTCTTCCTTTTTCTTCTCCTCCTTCTACTCCCTTATCCCTACCCAATTGTACACTCTATCGCACACTCTACACACCCATCTTCCCCTACCACTTTCCCTTCTCACGAAACTTTTACATCAACCATCACCACCCTCAACATGCAACTACTACTATACCCTAACTATCCTCTGTAATCATCACCATCACCATCACTTTGGAGTTGCACAAGCACCATCATCACCATCGCACACCAGCCCATGTTCCTTATCTTCATTCCCAACTCACACCACACACGCACATATGTACGTATATATATATACACCTTACACTCTCCCTATTTCTCTTTGGTTTTGCCTCACTCTTCTCATATTTAGGAGGTGAACCAACCACCAAGGTAGCCCTAGCCTCCCCCCTAACTATTGCCAACCATCACCGTCAACCGCCGCCTCTTTTCCCTTCTTCTTCCTTTTATGTGTTACAGCGTCATAGAGTACACAGCCGGTGCACTACCTATTGCATAGCCATGCAACGCTTAGACCCCCTGCTGCACAGCCATGCAATCCCTACACCATCTGACCGTGCATAATTTTTTCTCTCGGCTTGTTTCTACATGGCCGTGTAAATTTTGTACCTCCTGGCCATGCACCTTATTTTCTTTTGACTAAAAGATGCACCGCCTACTACAAAGTCATGCAACCTAATTCCTTTGGCTATATATCCTTATTTTCACCCCCAAACCTCAACCAAACACCACTAAAATTTAACCATATCTATACCACACATTGCTCTACACATCCACACATCTCAAGCTCCTATTTGACTACGAATATACCTATTTTTACCCAATTACCTTGATTTCTTCTTTGATTTAACTCCTCAAGCCTAACTGTAAATTTTATCTTTTTTTTAGGTGGTATTCCAGTAGCTTTAAAGGAGGAAATCTAGGATTTGCATGCTTAGAGTCTGGTGTCCTAGTTGGTAAGGATACTATTTGAGGTTTAGGATTTTCGATGATATTTGCTTATATGGCTATATGTGTTTTTCATGGTAGTGTTGCTATATTATGTAACATATGTTGATATTTATAATTTAACATAATGATATCTCTTACCAATTCTTATTTACGAAAATATATCTTATGGTATGAAATATAGGTTGAATGAGTTATGGTAAATGGACTTAAGGTTTCTCCCAAGGTGTGATAATAAATGGGGACATGGAAAAATAATATGTGTGGAAGGTATAAGACTTTATAAAATATAGGTTTTAATTTTTCTTAAAGAGTAACTTCATCATTAGGGGATAATAAAGAAGTTTTGGTAATTTATGTGTTAGGAGGTTTAAATTATAACAATACTAGCTTGAGTAATTCATGGGAGGATTATCGTTATTAGGATTCTTACATGTTTAATAGTAAATTTGGGGCAAGCTTTCTTGAAATGTTAATATCAATATTCCATGTTCAGGGTTTAGAGGTTATCTATTGGAATTAGAAATCATGAAAATTTTATGGGAAGTGTTGTGACAATTCTATGGAATTTGGGCTTGGATACTTTAGTAATTAATGTATCGAGATGAAATTATTAAAGCAAACTCATGGGAATTAGGTTGTGCATTTTGAGCATGATACTAATGATGGGATTTGGGAGATGGCATAATATAATGTGAGTAGAACAACCAACATGGGAGAATGAACACTAAAGGGAGTGTAATTAGGGTTTAACAAGACTTAAGGATATGGACCTATGCTATATGCATATCTGTTTTGACTGTGCCATGTGCTTGAGAATCAATCTTGAATAAGTTACTAATCATTTAAACCGAAAGAGAACATAAGTAGGGCCATGGTGATTTAATATATATATATATATATATATATATATATATACATATATCACTTTCTAGTAGGGAGAATATTGGCTCAGGAGCGTTATGTCCTGAGAAGATATTTTTAATCTCCATTCCACCGGAAAGAATAGTGACTTGGGTGTGTTGTCCCCAAGGGTTTTAGACCATTCCACTGGTTTAAGAATAGTGTGGACCCTAATCATCATGAAATAAAACATATCTTCATAACCTATGGAAATATACTAGTAATTTACAGTGGAAGAATACGTGAGTCAAGACTAGAGAGATATATTTTTTATATGTATATGTATTCCTATTCCACTGGGTAGAATAGTGGCTCGGGAGCGTTCTGCCCTGAGGAGATGTTTTTAACCTCCATTCCAATGGGGAGAGTAGTAGCTCAGGTGTGTCATCCCCAAGAGTTTCAAACCATTCCACGGTTTAAGAATAGTAGGGTTCCAACACTCAATATATATAAAAGAATGAAAATAGACTATACTTAATAAAATGATCTGGATCATAATATGTCTTATGAGATGTTTCATTTACTTGGTTATATTCCTTTATTATCTAATGTGGAAGCATATGTTATTTGTATTCCTATTTTGATGGTATTGTTCTCTTATTCAGTACATAGCATACTGACTATCCGTTTTATGGGTGCTGCTCATCCCCCGAGCAGAAGGCCCTAGATCTTATCTGCAAGTCTCAAAGAATTAGATAGATGATTTTGTTGCATATGAAGCCTTATCTGGGGATGAGTGATTCCATCTATTTTGGGGTCGGGTGAAGAGTACATATTATCCAGATTATGTATTTAATTGGATACCCCTTTTAGACTCTTAATCCATGGTATCCTCCTTTTGTATTTTACATTGTAAAACTCGGATTAAACTCCAAACTCAGTATTGTACTATAAATGTGCTTTTGTTTTCTAATTTCTTTATATTACCTTAAATGTTTTAGCCTTGTGATTGATGTAAGGATGGTTGCATAAACTAGAATTATGTTGATCACAACGGTAGCCCCCACTATTTTACTTGGTTACTTCTGCAGTAAAACAAATTTTTTTAGTAGTAAAAATTGGAGTGCTATAGGTATGGACCTTAGCTTTTGCATATGATTTCAATAATAATATTTTGGGAGTGTATATTAAATTTGGTGGTTATATGGATTTTATGGGAAAATGTATGATTAATCTAAGAAATTAGGGTTTTGTGGGAAATAAAAATAGTAACCCTAAAGGTAGTTTATTATCGTATATGTAAGAAATTGGAGTTAAACCTTAATTTTTGGGTATGTTATGAATAATAATATATTAAGGTTGGTATTGAATTTGGGGCTAAATTAAATATTGGGCAAAAAGTTATGCTAGACTTATGAAATTAGGATTTTTTTAAGGGAAGATGACTTGTTCTTAGGAAGATAAATTGGGCCATGGGCCTCGTATATCTATGTATGTTTTTGTATGATGACCTTGAAATAAATAACCACAAATAATGTATTAATCATTTATAGTAAAAGATCATATTAGTTAAGACCAATTATACCTATCCATTCCACCATATGAGAATAGTGGCCAAGAGGTTTATGCTTTAGAGTTGTATATTATGATATCATTCCACTAGCTGAGAATAGTAGGCAGGAGCTTTATACCATGGGGTTATATTTATTGATTCCACCAGATAAGAATAGTAGGGTTCCTAAACTCAAATTGAAATAAATCATTAAAATAACTGTAATCATTAGTAAATGGTAGGATTGTAGCTAAAGCCCCAAAAACAAATGGAGCGATAGCAAGATAAATATTTCTCAGAATCTTAGATTAACAATATGTTACCATACCCTAAAGGAAACCAACCAAGACCTTTTCCATCAATTCATGCCTTCTTACTTGAATCACATAATTAAATTGCCCACATCTCAATGTCAACTCTTTTATTCTTTTCTTCTTCTTCTTTTCCTCTCTCTCTCTCTCTCTCTCTCTCTCTTTCTCTTATTCACATTAATTCTTTCTAAACTTTTTTTTTATTTTGAAAAATGAAAAAGAGAGGAAGACTAAAAAAACGGGGTGACATTTCTGGTCATTTTCTAAACACAAAAGTCTACCAACTTCTTCTTTATTGCCCTCCTATGATCCCGAGCTCTCCTTCATTCAAATGCATTAATGAGTTATTTATCCTTAGGTTTTAGACAAAATATAGGTAATAACTCAAAAATATGACCACCAATGCAAGGTTTTGATTGAATAATTAGGCTCTAGGCTCAAGGAGGTTAAGCAAAGGGATTAAATACCATTTGGTAGGTCATTTGGCTAATGTAGATAACAAAAGAAAATATGTGCCTTAATCATCTTAATGTATGCATAAGTCATATATGACCTTGAAGAGAATTCATGCAATTTCTATTTTCCCACATCACAAGAGAATGCACACAATCAAGAATTAGTAAGACAGTAAAAATGATATATAGCCTATAAGGCTCAAGATCTCACTGGTTCTTTTGCTACTAACTCTAATTCCTATGTCTCGGTCTAGATGGGTAAATCAATGAAGATGAACCTCTAGAGTGGTAAAGTAATAAATGGTTTAAGATCCTATCAATTAGAGAGTTTATGCTTAAAATATTTCAAAACCTTTTTCATTATACTTGCTTGCAATCTATAGGTCTGACTAGTGTATGATCAAAATATATAGAAAGTTCTATCAAATTTTCGTCATTAAATTATCATTTTCTAAATTTTTTTTCATCTTCTTCCAAAAAGGAGTACCAAACAAATAGGCAAACAAACCAACAGAAAAAAAAAGTGAGAAAATAGAAAAAAAACACACCAAATGAATAAGGAAAGAAAGAAAAGCAATGAAAATGGCAAGTGATAAGCTAAGAAGAATCCCCCTATGCTTATACAATACATTGTCCTCAATGTGAGGGTAAAAAGGGAAAGGGAAAGAAGTGCACTCACTACAGGGGATGTGGGGGTTAGAAACTGTGTGTGAGATGCTATTAATACATTTGGTCTATGGGAGTGATAGATTCCCTAAGACGAGCAATTTAGGCCTCTAGCATATCAAATTGTGCATTGATACGTTGAAACTGAGCATCATAAGATGTGCCATAAGAAGAAGAAGGACCCAAATCTGTTCCAAAGGATGGAGGTGGTGGAAGAGGAAGTAACGGTGAAGCAAGTGCTTCACCAGTGGCATCAAGCTGCTCTTCCTGAGGGGGGGAACATGTTGACTAGAGTGGGGTGTGGCTAGAGAAGGTAAGTAATTGGGATATCCATTACCAATTAGAGTGGTAAAAGCTCTATTGGGTAACAGATACTATGCATCCTAGTTGTAGTAAAGTCAACACTACAGTCTACCTTGCATAATGAACTTCATGTTTGGGCAAGTCATTGTCCCTAGATATGTCTTTAGGAGGTCAACTAGGATACGCTTAATGTCATATCCAAGCCATCGGGTGATGTACGTTACAATTCCTTCGATAACAATATCACCAATAATAATAGTGCTAGCATTACTGAGGTGATCCACCAGATAATACCCTCCATGGAGGGCAATATCCTAGAGCATACAATAAAGAGCCCATAACTCTAGCTTTCGTACATTCCCTTGGCTTTCACCTCGTCCAAAAAGTGTCCTAGCCAATAGCACATACCTTAGCTCATAGTTATGGATCAAAGAATCCTTAGTGTGATGTATGTTATAAGGCCGAGTAGCACAACTCCATTTTGGCAAAGATATATGGGCCCAAAATTCTTAAGGATCCTAGAATTGGCAATCCTCTAGGCAAATTCTTAGTCCTACAATAGAAAAAAGAATTAATTTAGAGGATTATGTCAGTGACATAGCATGAGGCTCATTGAAGAGTCTAAAGGACATAGATTCCCTAATTCACTTATAAATGATGAGAAAAGAAGCGGGAGAGACTGACTCTAGTAATCAAATACTCAATATTGTCTAAATCCCTAACTTCTTAAGACATGTTCAATCGATATATCTAGTGGATGTTATGTTTCAAGAAGTTATGGCCTTATAATGTTCTTAGTGAATAGAGCAGGAAAATATGATGCCATAGGGATTGGACGGTTGAGTATTTGATAATCTACCTCATCCTTAGGATTATTGTTGTGGTTTCTATGATGATTCTCCTTTAGTTCCCACGGCGTTTAACTTAGTACACTTTTTTGATGCATTTGTGAGCAAAACCTACATATCTGAAACTAATATACCAAGTATCAAGAGTTATGAAACAAAAATAGATAATATAAGTTCTAAATCTGTAATTAGGATACATAAAATAGAATGAAGCCAAGTAAAAAAGAAAAAAATATATATAAAAACTTGGGTTGCCTCCCAAAGAGCACTTGTTTATGGTCTTTACCTTTACCACATTTTCTTCAAATTGAAGGTGGATTTGGGAGAGCGAGTGTGCTCTTTTTTTCTATCAAAGAACCGGTAACGTAAGGCTTCAATCTCTGACTGTTAACCTTGAAAATTCCTATGGAGACACTCTAAATATCCACAACCTTAAATGGATATACCTTTTGAAATGGATATACCTTTTGAACATAGAATGGCCCCTGACCATCTAGAATGAAGATTTCTAGGGAAAAGGTTGAGGAGTGAATTAAAAAGGAGCACAAAACCTCCTTCATGAAATTTCCTTCGAATAATATGCCTATCATGACACTTCTTTGTTTTCTTCTTGCATTATCATAGGCATCCAATCACAACTTATCATGCTCGTTCAGCTGGAGCTTACTCCTTTCTTTGGTGACTTTCAAATCATAATTGATCTCTTTTATTGCCCAAATATCTTGTGCTCAACTTCAATGGGCAAATGACATAATTTTTTATTTACCAACCAGAAAGATGTCATTCCAATTGGTGTCTTGTAAGTGGTTTGGTAAGCCCATAGAGCATCATTCAACCTCACTACCAAATTTTTCGTGTGCAGGCCACCATTTTCTCAAAGATCCTATTTATCTCACAATTAGCGATTTCCACTTATCCACTCATTTGGGGATGGTACGGTGTGCCCATTTTATGAGTAATGCAGTATTTCTTATGAAATGTGTTGAGAAATCAATTGGTGAAATGGGAACCACCATCGCTGACAATTGCCCTCGGAACACCAAATTATGGAAATATCACTTTCTAGAACAAATGGACCATAACCATAGCATCATTATTGGGAGATTCCACTGCCTACTCCCATTTTGAGACATAGTCCACAAAAACTAAAATAAACTTGTTATCGTAAGAGGATGGGAAGGGTCCTATGAAGTCAATCCCCCAAACATCAAATAGCTCAACCTCATAGATGTTATTGAGAGTAATTTTGTTTCTTCTTGATATGTTACTAGTCCTTTGGCATTGATCGCATGAAGTAACATATTGTCAAACATCTTTGAAAAGGTTGTGCCAATAGAAACCCACTTGGAGACCCTTTGGAGTTGTTTTGGAAGTGCTAGCATGACCCCCATATGGTGAAGAATGATAATGAGTAATGACACTTCCAACTTCCTCTTTAGGTATACATCGTCTGTAGGCCTCATCTACACATTTCTTATAAAGATGAAGATCATCCCAATAGTAATTCTTGACATTTGAGAGAAAATTCTTCTTTAGTTGATAAGACAACTCTAGCAGCAGTACCCTACATACTTTATAATTAACAAAAATGGCAAACCATGGGGCTGACAAGTTGGTGATGGCCAAAAGGTTATCATCTAAAAATGAATCATCAAAGGGATAAGCATCCTCTTCACCTCCCTCCATGTTCTACCTTAATTTGGAGAGATGATCAGCCACTACATTCTCAGTTCCCTTTCTATTTCAAATTTCAAGATCAAACTCCTAGAGTAGAAGGATCCATCTTATCAAACGTGGCTTTGTGTTCTTCTTGGTCAATAAATACTTAAGGGTTACATGGTCTATGAAGACAATAATCTTTGATCCTACTAAGCATGATCAAAATTTATCTAATGAAAACACCACGTCTAAGAGCTCTTTCTCAATTATAGCATAGTTAACTTGGGCATCATCAAGGGTTCGATTGGCATAAATCCCATATACCTTTCCATCTTTCATCTTCCCAAGGACCGCTTCCATTTCATAGTCACTTGTATCATTGATAACCTTGAACGGGATGTCCAATTAGGAGGCTACATCACTAGGGCAATTATCAATGACTATTTTAACTTGTTAAAAGCATCCAAACATGATTGGTCAAAATTAAAAGGCATATATTTAATGAGTAATTGAGTTAAAGGTTTAGAAATTTTTGAATAATCCTTAATGAATCACTGATAGAAACCCACGTGTCCTAAGAAGCTGCACATGCCTCTAAAAGAATTTGGGGGTGGTATCTTTTCAATAGTATTGATTTTTTCCTTATCAACCACAATGCCCTGAATAGAGACTAGGTGAATAAGAAAAAATCCCTTCTTATACCATAAAATGGCACTTCTCCCAATTAAGAATGAAATTCACTTCTTTACACCTCTCTAAAATCCTAGAAAGATTTCTCAAACAATTGTCAAAACTAGTACCATAGACCAAAAAATCATCCATATAAACTTCCATTATGTCTTCAATAAATTCAAAAAATATAGACACCATGCCTCGTTGAAAGGTGGAAGGGGCATTACATAGGCCAAAAGGCATCCTTCGATAAGCAAAGGTGTCATAGGGATATGCAAATTTAGTCTTTTCCTGATCGGTTGGGTGAATGGGGATTTCGCAAAAATCCCAAATACCCATCTAAGTGACAAAAATAAGAATGACAAGACAACCTTTCTTATAATTGATTAATAAATGGTATGTGAAAATGGTCCTTATGATTGGCCTTATTTAATTTCCTATAGTCTATCCACATTCGCCAACCCGTGATGGTTCTTGTTGGGATTAATTCATTTTTCTCATTCTTAAGGACTGTCATTCCTCCCTTTGTAGGTACTACCTACACCAAACTCACCCACTCACTATATAAAATAGGGTAGATGACTCCTTTTTCAAGTAGCTTAAGGACCTCTTTTCTCACCACTTCTTCTATAGTAGGGTTCAATCTCCTTAGATGTTCAATGGAGGGCTTGTACCCTTCTTCTAAAAGAATTTGATGCATGCAAATGGAAGGATTTATACCTTTAAAATCTTTTCTAGTATAACCAATGGCTTCTCAATACAACCTAATAATTCTAAGAAGCTTTTCAATTTCTACTCTACTTAGGCTAACATTAACAATGATAGGGTATTTAGAATCAGAGTTAAGAAAGTCATACCTCATCAAAGAAAGGAGGGATTTTAACTTAACCTTAGGTATTACCTTTTTCTTTAGGGCTTCAAAAAATTTTATCTTTTGCTTTCCTTGAGGAAAAAAGGGACATTCCTCCAACATCTTGGCAAAACCAGCTATTTTAAGATTTTCATCACTAGGTAATCCACTTCTCATCAAACACTCATTAAGAGGGTCACTTGAGAATCATTCAACAAGATCCTCGTTCACCACCTAATCAATTGAATTGTTCTTGTAACAAGAGTCGTCAATTCGAGGAAATTTCATAGCATTATATAAATCAAAATCCACCTTCTCACTCCCAAAATTCAAAGAAAGTATCCCATTTTTAACATCAATGATGGCACCAACAGTAGCTAGGAATGGAATACCTAGAATGATAAGAATTTGAGAAAATAACAAAGTTAACTAATATGAAAAACTTACCAACCTAGATGGGTACATCCTCCAAATAACCTACCGTGTGTCTTAATGATCGATTGGCCAACTGTAAGGAGATGGTGGTGGGCTTTAAATCTGCCATTTGAAACTTGTCACACACCAATAATGGCATTAGACTTGCACCCAAATCACATAATGCACAATTAATGGAAATATTGTCGATTATGCATGGAATAGAAAATAAACTAGCATCTTTTAGCTTAGGAGGTAAATTATTTTGGATAATAGCACTATATTTCTCTATAAGAGAGACCATTTCATATCCCTCTAACTTTCCCTTGTTCGACAAAATCTCCTTCAAAAACTTTGCATATGAAGGCATTTGAGAAATTTCTTCAAGAAAGGGAATGTTATTATACAATTTTTTTAATATTTCCAAAAAAATTCCAAATTACTTCTCAATTTTGGCCTTTGCTAACACTTGAGGGAAGGATAGAGGAGACTTATAGGGTGCAGGTGCAACATATTTTTCAACCTTTTCTCTTTGACTATTAGTTTTATCCTCATCAATTATTAGGTTCCCAACATCATTATCTAAGCTCTCATCACTCTCCTTCATCCTCGGTCCTTCTAACTCCTTCCCACTCCTCAATGTAATTTTATTCACTTGATTTTTAGGGTTTGTTTTAGGTTTCCCCATAAATGTCCTAAAAGGTTAAGAAGATGAGCTAGCTTGTTAGGCTATTTGTGTGATTTGGTTTTCTAGCATCTTATTATGTGTAGCTAATGAATCAACCTTAGAAAGCTATATTTTTAATGGCATCACTCATGGTTCTATTCTAGTGTCTAAACTCATCCCTTTTTTCTTAAACTCTTCATTTTGTTTGTTTGTGACATCACAAAATTTTCCATTAATGTTTCTATGTTAGACTTTTCGGCAGGAGGGTGAGGAGGCTTTTGGTTTTGAAAACCTAGAGGGACATAATTAGATTGAGGCACAGAATTCTGTGGAGGATTTCTGTAGGATAATTTTGGATAATTACTCCACCGAGGGTTATGATAGATGAGATTTATTGATTATTTTCATGTCTAAAATATCATTTATCCCTCATTTATTCTACTAGATTTAATTTTTTCGTCGAGTTTTCCTCCTTTGAATAAGTTTTACAGGAAAGAAAAGAATTGAAGAAATTCAAGGAGAAATCAATGAGAAGAAGAAATCAAGTAGAGAACACATCAAGAAATGCAGAATCAAGGAGAGCAAAGTTGGAAAGGGAACAAATATATCAAGAGAAGTGAAGCTGAAACTTTCGAAGGAATTGAGTGGAAGAATCAAAAACACGGGGGTCCCGTGTTTCCATAACACGGACCGTGTTATTAATCCCGAATATCGGTCTGTAAAACTTTGTCAGCAGAACGGTTGGAAGAAAACACGGGGGTCCCGTGTTTCATAAACACGGACCGTGTTTTCGATTAAAAATGTGTAACTGCCACGCGACTTGTTCCTGATAAAATTTGATATGAAAACAGAGTTCGGGATATCGAGAGAAAAAGGATCGAATGTATTTTTCTTCCTTTATTCTTTTAGAACATACATGTAATGCACAATTCCAATCTTTGATCTTCTTGAATTCTATTGATGATTTGACATTATGCACTTCAATTGATAAGTTTCCTCTATTCCTTTGTAAATTTCTGTATTTTCATTTTGCAGAATCTAAGTAGTTTTTGTGTAATTTTACTTGTGATCATTTCATTATTATCTAATTGTTGGAATAATAGAATTTGTGAATGTGTTATTTTCATTAATTTTTAATATTTTTGTATAATAGTATGAATTGTGAATATGCAGAAATTTGAGTAATTAGAACAGGGTAGGATGAATTGAAGATGGAATCATAACTTAATTATCATTTCATAATTTAAATGTTTGATTCTACATGAGGTTTAATTGAATTAATGGTTTGAATTGAATGATTCCATATCATAGATTAAGATTCTTGAACTGATTAGATTGATCACCTATTTGGTTTAGGACTTAGTCTTTGCTAAGACAATGAAATTAATCCGTAATTGTTAATTAATTTGTCTATAGTAGCAAGAAGACCATTAATTCGTGCAATTGCATGATCCGAGCTTGTGTGATTATGATTGTAGTTGGGTACTTCCCGTTCATAATGCTACCATTAATTGAATCTAGTGTTCGTAACCTAGGTTATTAATTGGGTACAAAAATAAATTGAGAGCATATTCAATTTATTAAGGTTGAGAGGAAGTATAGAAATTATTATTCTAAATTTCTTAAGTCAACATTAACCTATTTAGAATCATTCTTTTATGTGAATGTATGGCATTTTAATTCCATCACCAATTCAATCCTTTCCTAATTGTAAAGTCGTGGTTAAAGCCTTAGTATAATTGAATTTAGTTAGGAATCAATGAAAATTGTACAAACGGGTTTATAACATCAATAGAAAAATTAGTGATTAAAACATCATTCCTTGTGGGTTCGACTCCTTCTTGCCATATACTACGTATTTGGAGATTAGGATTTATTTGTTAAATTTGTTGTGCATACGACAGTGCATCAAATTTTTGGCGCCGTTGTCGGGGAATTGGCAATTATAATCTCTAGTTTTGTTTTTGTTGTGGTTTCTTATTTTAGTTTTTGATAAATTCTTCATGTGAACTCATCTAATCTTTCATGGTGTGAAATCTTCAGGCACTCACAATTGAGATCATTTGCAATCGAGCATCAAGGACAAATTATTCCAGCCATAGATCCAAACTCATCTTCTCCAATTGCAACTAGGACGAGAAGGAAGTTGGAACAAACTAATCAGATTCCATCACCTTTTGAAGAAAGTTCCACAAATTTGGGAGAAGACAGTATAGAAGATTTGTGTAGTACACCTTACTACATTACTCCACCTATGGCGGAACGAACTCTCAAGGAGCTAGCTGCTCCTATCTTCAACCCTAATCTTTTATGCATTAATTATCCTGCTGATAATGATACTTGTGAAATCAAACCTGGACTAATACGAGCCTTACCTATTTTTACAGGTTTTAAAGACAACAATTCCATGGGTTCAAGCTGTTTCACCGACCCAAATAAATTTCTCAAGGAATTCCATATAGCTTGTTATGGTATGAAACCGAATGGAGTAAGTGTAGAACAACTTAAACTCAAAGCTTTTCCTTTTGCTTTGGCTGATGCTGCTAAGGAATGGTTATATGATCTACCAGCGGGCTCAGTAAACACTTGGACTGATATGCAGAAGGTTTTCCTTAAAAAATATTTTCCTTCATCAAGAGCAACTAATATAAGAAAGGAAATATGTGGTATTAGGCAAGATGGAGGAGAATCTTTACATGAATATTGGGAACATTTCAAGAAATTGTGTGGTAGTTGTCCTAATCATCAATTAGTGAACAATTATTAATACAATATTTTTATAAAGGTTTATCTCCTATGGATCGCAATATGATAGATGCTGCTAGTGGTGGTACTTTAGTTGATAAAACACCTATCGAAGCTAAAAGGTTAATTGCTAATATGGCATCTAACTCACAATATTGTAATAGGGGTAATACTTCTATGTCTCAACAGGTGAAAGAAACCAATATTGCTGAATTAAAAACGCAAGTATCAAATTTGATAGCTCTTGTGGAAATAGTTGTAGGAGAAAAGATTCCTGCCAAGGTATGTGGAATTTGTTCTTTTACAGGTCATCCAACTGATATGTGTCCTACTTTGCAGGAAGAACAACAAGTAAACGCCATTGGAGGACAACCATTTCCAAAAAGGAATGATCCATTTGCTCCAACATATAATCCTGGATGGAAGGATCACCCAAATCTAAGGTATGGAAACACTCAACAAAGTGGTAACTCATATTTCCGACCACAGATGTATCAAAATCAGCAAGGAGCAAATCCACCTCCCGGATTTTTTCAAATTCCACAAAATCAGCAAAGACCACCATTTCAACCGATGCCTCCACCACAAGTTTCACAACAATCGGGGGGTATACCTTTGGAAGATTTGGTAAAATCTTTAGCTACCAATACCTTACAATTCCAATAAGAGACCAGAAACGGTATTAAGAATTTGGAAAATCAAGTGAGTCAACTAGCAGATTCCCTTGGTAAAATGCAAGCTCAAGGTTCTTCAAAATTTCCTAGCCAGACCGAAAGAAATCCCAAGGAAAATGCTAGTGCTATCACAACTCGCAGTGGAAAACAATTATCAAATCCAAGGAAAGGGGGTGAAGAAGAAAACACAAACAAGGACACAGATGAAACAAATGTTGAAGAAGAAATAAAGGAAGATTCAGAACCAGCGGTAAAGAGTAAGTCACATTCTCTTATAAAAATTCCTGCTCCTTTTCCTAGCAGGTTGGCCAAAAACAAGAAGGTAAATCATGATAAGGAGATATTTGACATATTCAAGAAGGTAGAAGTTAACCTTCCTCTCATTGATGCGATCAAACAAGTACCCAGGTATGCGAAATTCCTCAAGAACTTGTGTACAAATAAAAGGAAACTTAATGAGAATGAGAAGGTAAGTGTGGGAGAAAATGTATCAGCAATGTTGCAAAGGAAGCTTCCACCAAAGTGCAAAGATCCGGGTATTTTCACTATACCTTGCAAAATTGGAAACACGAGGTACGAAAAATGCATGCTTGACTTAGGTGCTTCAATAAATGTCATGCCTTTATCTATCTTTAACACCCTAAGTCTAGGTCCTTTAAAGGAAACTCGTGTTGTTATCCAATTGGCTGATAGATCTAACACATATCCTGAAGGGGTTATTGAAGATGTCTTAGTTCAGGTTAATGAGTTTGTTTTTCCTGCAGATTTCTATGTGTTAGATATGCAAGATAATGGCTTCGCTAATCCATCACCTATATTGTTAGGGAGACCATTCCTAAAAACTTCAAAAACAAAAATTGATGTCCACGATGGAGTGTTAACCATGGAATTTGATGGTGAAATTATTAAGTTTAACATATATGATTCCATGAAATTTCCGGCAGATGGTGAAGAGGTATCTATGATTGATGTCATTGAAAATTTAACTGAAATGGTGTACCAATTATCATCAGCTGATCCTTTGGAAATAACTTTGACACAAGGAATAGCAACTGAAAAATTGGAAGAATTAAGCAAATTGTATGACGTTGATGAAGAAATCAAGGAGGTAGTGGCCGCTTTGGGAACATGTCCGAGTAGAATTGGAAAATTTGTGGATTTACCATTGACAGTGGATAGGCCTGTACCTTCCATAGAACAACCCCCTGAAGTGGAGTTGAACCCTTTACCTGACCATCTCAAATATGCATTCTTAGGAGATAAGAATACCCTTCTAGTTATCATATCTAGTAAACTGACATCTCATCAGGAAGAAAAACTCATAAATGTGTTGAAGAAATACAAATCAGCTTTGGGGTGGACAGTTGCTGATATTAAAGGTATTAGTCCTTCAGTTTGTATGCATCGGATTTTAATGGAAGAAGATGTGAAGCCATGTAGACAAGTACAACGTAGGTTGAATCCGATAATGATGGAGGTTGTGAAGAAAGAGGTTCTAAAATGTATGCTATGTGAGCAAAACATACTCAGGCCATATCTTGTGTGTTATCGCATGTTGCCTATGTGAATGTGCTATGTATGCTATGTGGTATGATTGTATGCTTGGCCTTAGCGCACCTGCGTCCTTACTCAGTATTGGACCCGTACTGATACTACCTTGATTGACTGGGTCCTGTGATGATCCACCAATGGTACCAATGGTGGGGAGCAGACCTCCTATGCAGGTTTCATCGATTACTAATTTGGGTGGAAGGCTTGACTGAGTGAGTAGGTGATCCGGATACTAACCCTTTCTGGGAATTGCTTTGTTAGCTATATTTTGTATTACGTTTCATGTTTTAAAAGAAAAAAAATATTATGGGGTTGTAATCCTAAAGCGTATTCAAACTTCTATTGGACTTATATCTTATTAATGATTTATGATAATGTCGTTTTGCGTTTTATGATACTTTGTGCTTATTGACGATCGGATTTAGCCTTAGCACTTAGTACCGGAACGGTAGAATGAACCGGTCTGGTACTAAGTGTGGCGATAATACCCCCAAGTTTACAGTTTTAAATTCTTTCGCTTCCGCTAAACCTTTGATTTAAACGAAATTTTTCAGCAGTAAATTTGGGGGTGTTACAAGTTGGTATCAGAGCGGTTGGTCCTTCGGCCACGCTCGTTTTTGAAAGTAAATTTGGTTTTCGGATTTTATATTTGATTTTGAAGTGTGTTTTGACCGCTCCTCTAATTGTTTTGAAACTTTTTAAGATGATACCACGAGCTGGTATCAAATCTTTTGGTTGTTAAGGATCGAGTTTCGGTTAGAGACTCGGTTCTCACGTCCGTAAATGTTTTAGCCGAAAACGTATTTTAACTTCCTTCAAGTGATTTTTCTTTCTATCCGGATTAGCTTGTGAGGACAGTGGGATTGGGTAGTATCAGTGGCCTTGCGATTTGCTGTTCATTTATGTCTTCGGATTTGCTTCCTTGCTATTTGACATGCTTAACTCGTGTTAACGTCGAATTTTATGTGGTAGTGATTATAGTTTTGTAACTAGTTTGCCCTTAAGGGGGTAGTGACCCCACTGGGTTAACCCCAGCCTTGCAGGTTTAGTGGACTAAAAACCTTAGGGTATACCATACCGGGTAAAGTGTGAGGTGACATAGATCGTAACGTATTCTGGTGGTTTAGTTTTACTTTTGGAGTTGCAAGGAGTTTAAGCTATTGTTATCGTTATTGTTATTTTCACCTTTATAAGACCTTATTTTAAAGGACAACGTTTTGCGACTTGTTTTGACCTTAAGTATGTACTTCTTGAATTTTATTATATTTGATTTGTTGGGCATCAATTCTCCTTCTTTTATTTCACCCTTCATGCCTTGTGTGATCCAACTTTACTGGGTTTAGTTTCGTAAGCATTGTTTTACCTTTCCTCGGAATTCCTTTTAACCTACTTATCTTGGTGAATGTCTTATTCAATTGTTTCGTCAAGTTTTCACTACTTAGGCTTCTCGAACTTCGGGGACGAAGTTCCTTTCTAAGAGGGTAAGGATGTAATACCCCGTGTATTTTAAAATCCAGATTTGTTAAGACTAATGATTTTATTAGTGTAATTTGATGTAAACAATTAATTATTTTAATTTCGATTCGGTTTATGGATTTATCGACGATTTTGAATTCATAATTGAACGTAATTAATCACTTTCAGGAAGCGATATTTTATTGATGTTTTAATCATTGGAATTTAATATTTTCGGGAAGTTTAAATTAAAAATATTTTCTGAACTTATTTAAGAACTCATTTTGAAATTAATTTTCTTCCGTTCTACGCTTTTTAGTTTGCGGAAAACCGATTTCGGAAATTATTAAAATTAGTCTTGATTTGTTGGAATTTGACTTAAACATTTTATTATAGGTTTCTAAATATTATTTCCGGGTCTTATAGTGTATTTCCATAAATAATATAAATTTTTACATTCGATGGTAAATTCTTCCCAAAAATGTTCCGAAGTACCTTATATATCTTTTTATTAATTTTAAGCCTTAGGATACTTTCAAAATAGATTTTCGATAAATAAAGTTTCGATTAAATCCTTCCAATATTAATCTTTGAAATTTAGTACTTAATTTGGACTTATACCTCAGGCACAACAATCCCTAGTTCGTTCCTAAGGGGTTAGTTAGGTTAAGTACAGCTAGTGATGCATTAATATAGAAGATTGGAATGCCCCAACCCTAACCCTAGAGAGTCGCAGGAGACTTCGGGGACGAAGTCTATTTTTAAGGGGGTAGTGATGTAATATCCCAAAATCCTAATCTCCGAAATTATGGCCAAATAAGGAATTATTAGGAAAATTAATTATATAAATTCATTTATTAAAAAGTAGAGAGTTAATTAAGGTATATTAAGAGGAAAATAATAAAGAATTTAATTGGAAGAAAATTTGGGTATTTCTCTAATTAGCATGAAGGTTAAGGGAATTTATCTAAAATAGTCTAAAATAAGCAAAAAGGAATTTATTTAATATTTCATAAATATTAATATTATAAATAACCCAAAAATACCCCAAATTACCCATAAGTTATTTTATTTAATTTCCCCATCCTATTTATTACCTATTTTCCCCTCTTTTTTTCCTTTTTCTCCCTCCTCTTCTTTTTTTTCTTTCTTCTCCCCCGGCTGGGCCAGCCCACCGGCCCAAACCCCTCTCCTCTCCCCCGCCTCGCGCACGAGCCCAGGCCCCTGGCCTCTCCTTCCTTCTTCCCTCCCGCGGCCCAGCGCCGTGCGACGCGACCCACATGCGCCCGTGCGCTGCGTTTTGGCCTCAGTGCCGTCGAAACGCCGCGTCACGCTAAATGGCCTTATAGCCGTTGCCAAACGGGCAACGCGACGCGGCGCTTTGTCGCCCATAACGTCGAAACGTCGCGTTTGACTTGCAGATTAAATAACCACCGCCGAACCGGCCGGTTCCCCTTCTTTTCTTTTCCCCTGGACCACCGGTCCACCCTGCCATCTTCTTCTTCTTCGACCTGCCCCCCCCGACCTGCAAATCGACCTGCAAGTCGATTTCGCCGGCAGCCACCAACCCGATCGTCCTTCCCTGCCTCTCTCCCGTCGCTTTCTTTCTTTTTTTCGACCCGACCAAGTCCCTCTCTCCCTTTCCCGCGTGCCCTTCTCTTTCCTTTCTTCTTCCCTGTCCCCGACCCAGTCTGCCATGGCAGAACCTGCACCGCCTGCCATCGGCCGGCCACCTGCACCCCTGCCCCGCGTGCCACCTCCCTTCCTCTCGTCGTTTTCCCCCTGGCCTATAAATACCCCCCATTGGCAGCCCCGATCAGCCCTTTTTGTTTTTTTTGCCCCGAAACCCTGCCTCTCCACCGCCTCAAACAGACGGGCTTTTCGCCGTCACCGGAGACATCCGCCGCCACCTCTGGCCACCGTTACCATCCCTGCACCTCCCTCGACAAAACCGAGCCACCACCACCCTCCGCCTTGCCCTGCACGTGCCGCCTTCGCCGTGCAAAGTTCCTATCCCGGAAACCACCACTTCCAGCCCGTCGCCGCCTTGCACCGCCTTTTGCCGCCTCCTCCGCCGCTACCAGCCACCCTTCCACCCTCCAAAGTGACCAGCAGGTCCTCCCCTACCTGCCCATACCCTCCTTACCCCCTGCTCCCTTCTCCACCGGCCTCCACCATTTCCACCATCTTCCTCCTCCCTCGGCCACCGCGTCCGCCGCCGCGCGCCGCCTCCCTGCTCACGCCACCACCCTCATTCCACTCCCCTCTCCCTGCTGTATCCTCCCCCACACTTAGCTTCCTTTTTCCTCCTCCCATCT
This sequence comes from Tamarix austromongolica, assembly GCA_039764185.1. NCBI lineage: Eukaryota > Viridiplantae > Streptophyta > Magnoliopsida > Caryophyllales > Tamaricaceae > Tamarix > Tamarix austromongolica. Next base: position 38,065,792 of record CM077808.1, on the reverse strand, counting down.
CACCGCCACCTCCATCTTTCCCCCTCTTCTCCTCCTCCACCGCCGCCGCCGACGCCGCCACGCGCCGCCGCCGGACCACCACCGACCCTAGGCGGTTCTCCACCCATCCAAACCCTAACCCCATTTTTATATAATTGCTAATATTTTCTACTAATATTAATACTAATATACTTATTATTATTACTATTATCCTTATTATTCTTCTTTTATCATTATTATTATTATTATTATTATTATTATTATTATTATTATTATTATTATTATTATTATTATTATTATTATTATTATTACTTTTATTATTATTATCATTTCTAATATTGTGACTTCTGATATTAAAGTTATCATTTTTACCATACAAACATCTCTTGGAACCCTAACTCCTATTATGCTCAACTTTGGTTTATTTTATAAGTGTTAATATTAACAACCCTACTATTATTATTATTATTATCTCTATTACCTTACTAAGGTTATTATTATTAATACTAACCATACTAGGTTATTGTTATTGTTATTATTATGGCTAGGGTTATTATGGTTATTATTACTATTATTATCATTATTATTAGCATTATTACTATTATCATTATCACCCTTAGGAATAATTTACTTGAAATATTGTGACCTTATAATATTATTATTTCAAACCAACACCATTGTTAGACTTAACCTTAAAGATGCTAGAGTTCTATTACTCGAAACATAAGTGTCACTATTAGTGGTCTTATTATAATTATTATTATTATCACTATTTTACTATGACTAGTGAACACTAGTATTATAAGAATGGAACTAATGGGCTTAATAAAATAAGTGTAACAATAAGTATCATAAATAAACATATTTTTAACTACTAATATTTGGTATACTAATTCTAAAGTAAAAACCCTAGTTTTTGTATAAAACCCTTTTTAGTAATAAAAACCCTAACCTTAAACTAAAATGAGGTTTGATAGTAATTATAAGGGAAACTAATACTTAGCATTTTCCCCTTTTATAGGTAACCCCGACCAAATCCCTAAGGAGTTAGAGGAGCGTGCTCCAAGCCCGGCGTCACCTTAGGTAAGGACGAAGCTAATGGCCTTGTGTTATGTGTGACATGGATGTGTTGAATGTTGTGTATGCCATGCTAGGTCATGTATTGTATGATTTGTGGATAACTTGTTTTATGTGTAGCGCAGCTTGGAGATTGAGGTATGTTGTTTGTGCTTCCATGACATGAGCATGACGTTTATATGTATGATGTTTACGACGTATTATGCTATGGCCCTCTAGGACATGCATGTTAGGATAAATGGTAGTATGAGTTGGGAACCATCATGGGGGTCTTGAAGTTTGTATGGTGGGATTAGGGTTGAATGGTGGCATCAATGCTCGCACGTTGGTACTAATGATTTCATAGTGGTATTAATGGCTTATGGCGGTATTCGGGTTCGTATGGTGGTATTGTGACTTTATGGAGGTATTGATGTTGGATGGGGGTATTTGTGATTTTATGGGGTATTAATGGGGTACGATGTTATTTGTGATTTTATGGAGGTATTAGTGTTGTATGGTGGCATTAGGGATCGCATGGTGGTGTTAGGGTTTGTATGATGGTGTTTGTGATTTTATGGTGGTATTAATGTTGTATGGTGGTATTATGGTTGTAACGGTGGTATTAGGGTTCGCATGGTGGTATTAGGGTTTGTATGATGGTGGTTGTGATTTTATGGTGGTATTAATGTTGTATGGTGGTATTAATGTTGTATGGTGGTATTATGGTTGTAACGGTGGTATTAGGGTTCGCATGGTGATATTAGGGTTTGTATGATGGTATTTATGATTTTGTGGTGGTATTAATGTTGTATGGTGGTATTAATGGTTGCATGGTGGTAATCATGATTGCACGGTGGTATTAGGGTTTGTATAGTGGTATTATGGTTGGTATGGTGGTATTATGATTCGCATGGTGGTATTAGGGTTGTATGGTGGTATTAATGATTACATGGTGGTATTAATGGCCTAAGGAGTAGGGGGTTGAGAGTGAGAATTCACTTATATAAAGGATGAGTATGGGTTTTCTAAAGGAGGGAGGTTACTTGTTGAAGAAGTAAAGTGCTAGGGTTTGGTGCAGCCAACCAGGGTTGGCATGGTCGATTAGGGTTTGAGTGGCCAACTAGGGTTTTGTTGGTCACATATGAACTTGGTAGATAAAGAAATACACTTGGGGAATTTCCTAATAAAGAATGAGGTGCGAGATAGAGAATAACGTAGCGTTTGGGTAAGTAAGAAAGAGTTGGGCCACATAGGTCCGATTAGGGTATCCGAGGAGGAACCCTAGAGGGATGAGAACATGCAGAGGCGATATCATATGTGTTGGGATGGCCTATATCCTTGGGGTTTGTGTCTTACTATATGCTACTTTACCTAAGTCTACGGGGGATGGATGTCGGGTGTGAGAAGAGGTGCGAGTCTCAAAATATGGGACGGTCCCTTCGGAGGGAAAAGAGGTAGAGTATCAACCGCATGCATGTCAAGGGTGTGATGTGAATCAATAAGACACGGATAAGACATTAATTATGTAAAGCGAAAGATTGTTGAGCCGAGCCCAGACCGGTCCACCGGCAAATAATAGTGGCCAGGAGCCGGGGTGCCCTGGAGACCGGTCCACCGGCAAATAATAGTGGTCAGGAGGCGTTCTTCCCTGAGTGTATACTTTCCGGTCCACCGGCTATAATAGTGGGGGATTTCGTGCTCGACAAACCGAAGTAAGTAAGTTAAACCTTGGGAAATACACTAAGCACTTACAGCGAAACATCATGTGATTCGGGGCCAGACCGGTCCACCGGCAAATAATAGTGGCCAGGAGCAATTTGCGCTGGAGACCGGTCCACCGGCAAATAATAGTGGTCAGGAGCGTTCTGCCCTGAGTATATACCTTCCGGTCCACCGGCTATAATAGTGGGGTTCCCGCAATCACATGAACTATTAAAGAATGTGTGTGGATTGAACATGTTGTTAATGAAAATAAGGAAAATACACTAAGTCCTTACGGTGAAACACCATGTGAGTCGGGGCCAGACCGGTCCACCGGCAAATAATAGTGGCCAGGAGCGTTCTGCCCTGGAGACCGGTCCACCGGTAAATAATAGTGGTCAGGAGCGTTCTGCCCTGAGTGTATACGTTCCGGTCCACCGGCTATAATAGTGGGGTTCTCGCACTCACATGGACTACTAAAGAATATGCGTGAAATGGACATATTATTAATGAGGATAAAGAATAAATCATCGGAAACATACTCAGGCCATATCTTGTGTGTTATCGCATGTTGCCTATGTGAATGTGCTATGTATGCTATGTGGTATGATTGTATGCTTGGCCTTAGCGCACCTGCGTCCTTACTCAGTATTGGACCCGTACTGATACTACCTTGATTGACTGGGTCCTGTGATGATCCACCAATGGTACCAATGGTGGGGAGCAGACCTCCTATGCAGGTTTCATCGATTACTAATTTGGGTGGAAGGCTTGACTGAGTGAGTAGGTGATCCGGATACTAACCCTTTCTGGGAATTGCTTTGTTAGCTATATTTTGTATTACGTTTCATGTTTTAAAAGAAAAAAAATATTATGGGGTTGTAATCCTAAAGCGTATTCAAACTTCTATTGGACTTATATCTTATTAATGATTTATGATAATGTCGTTTTACGTTTTATGATACTTTGTGCTTATTGACGATCGGATTTAGCCTTAGCACTTAGTACCGGAACGGTAGAATGAACCGGTCTGGTACTAAGTGTGGCGGTAATACCCCCAAGTTTACAGTTTTAAATTCTTTCGCTTCCGCTAAACCTTTGATTTAAACGAAATTTTTCAGCAGTAAATTTGGAGGTGTTACAGGTTAGGGACAATAAAAGCTCCACATAATAAGCTGAACAAAATACAACAAGAACAAAAGAGTCCTAGCGAAAGCTGACCACAAAGGAGCACAAAATGGTGCAACACTAGTTTTCCTTTACACTCAACCTAATTATAATCCATAATACAAACTATAAAGATCAAAGAAGCAAAGACCCTCAATCTCCTGATCATCTTGTCCCTTAGAATACCACTCCTCAAAATCCTTCAACCATTGTATTTAGTGCACATACTCATTTTAAAAGTAATTATATCAGTACAACTTTCTCGTACAAAATAAACCACAATGTCTTTGAAGAGTTAACATACCCTCATTGCACATAACACACTAAAATAAAGCATGCTTTAAATATAGTATCCACATGCAATCATAATAGGCAGTGTAAACTCGCTTCCATAATTTCAACGTAATAATATTCATTAAAAAAGCCATCAACAACCACAATTTCTCAACACCATACAACCATTCCTAAAGAAAACCCCTAATTTGATTAATGAGAAGAGTTCTTAGTGATCCATCCAGAATAATTCCAAATAAACTAATTATTTATTGAGATGAATAGGATCCCATAATCTTAAAAAATGATTTTTAAGGATAAAAATAACTCAAAAAATGAAACCATTAACCTCTAGAAATCACATTAGAGAGGTCATGAGACATCCAATCATGTATAATAAATTCATAACTAAATTCTTGACATAATGTCATAGAAGTCACACAAACCATGTCTTCTTTATATAACCTTAGTACTCAAGTCCTTAATTATGCACACCCTCAATAAGGTTCATGATTCTCTATGAGTAAAAATAATTCCTTTAACTCGGAAGTCCAACTATACACTTAGTGGCCCTACTAAGGCACGAGATCCCCTTGCAAATCCTCAAGTTTTTCGCTTTAAGTGATTAATATAGTATTTGAGTCAAGTTTTGTATTCCTCAAAGGATACTAAGAGCCATCACAAAAATCAAATAAAACAAGGATCGCAAAGGTTACCATAATTAATGCCATCATGATTTAGGGTTAGGCATCATACCATAGCTCAAATAATCAATTCAACTCATTCCACTTCAATCTTTTTCAACTAATTATTCTAAATTATTCCAAGGCTAAATCTATGGTTAACCACATAATGGAAATAATAACATGCCCAAAAAAGGCCTAAAGGATAGTGGGTTAGCCCCACAAATCAAGAATTTAAAAGGTTCTTAGATTAAAAGATGTGATAATGAAGACATTAGATCAACTATTATAGCAAATCAGTTGACTGTTATTAACCTCAGCTGGTCAATTGATAGATCATGGCAGTAGATCGAATATCCAAACATACACTAAAAAATACTAACAATCAATTGATTAAATTTTCACTTATATTGACAGACAAGAGCTAGGTGCCAATTCAATCAATCGAGAACATGCATCAGTTGATGGTATACACAAATACATCGAATGACACAACCTATCAATCAGTTGAAGACCATAATACTTTGAGACTCTATTTACAAAAATAAAAAAATAAAAATAAAAAACATTACAAAAAAATCTAAAAATCCAAACCACCCTTGGAAAAAACACATTGTAACAACTTCATATTAAATTCTGACATGCTCAACACTAATTCAATCTTGGAAAATCATCAAATCATAAGATTCATGCTTGCATATCAAATCAATCATAAGCTTGTAAAATTAAAGCATGCTCTCTATTTTACCATTTATCACACATATATCCTCATATTTTAAACATAATGAAAGCATACATGATAAGTGATCTCCAATATACTAGCATACATAACATTTCATATAATAACATAATATCCTATGCTTTCACTTTCTAACACAAGAACACAAAAACTACCATATGTAAGCCTATCATGATTCTACTCTAAAACCATATAACATACTTACAACAAAATTCTACCACCTACAAAGTAGTTGGATTTACCTAAAGGTTACACCAAAATGTGCAACCCAAAAAGCCTTCTCCAAGGCACCTCAAGAAATATTGCAAACACTTCAAAAAGAAATTCTAGAATTAACAAAAATAATAACAGCAATAGCCAACAATTAAATAAAAATAATATATATATATATATATATATATATATATATATATATATATATATAATATAAAATGTCAGAATAAAACCTCATAAAAAAAGATAGGGGAGCAAGATATCATCCAAGGCAAAATATTCACAAATAACCAAAAATCTAACATCCCTTATTTAAAAATAAGTAAAGGCTAGACAAGATAAGTTTAGAAGATAAATATCAAATGAGTAAGGAGATAATGAAGGAGAAATGAGTCAAAATGGGTTACCATAAGAGGAGTGAAGAAAAACTTCAACTCACAAAAGAATAGGAGAGTAGATGGAGCAAAATAAAGAAAATGCTAACTGTTACAAAACTAATGAAATACTATCAACAAAAACAAAAAAGAGGCATAATGAGGGGATGGGTTCAGACCATTAGTTGATCAAGAAGGGGTTACCTTGTGACAAACTTGAATTAAAAGGAATCGAGTGGAGGGTAAAGTACAAACAAGATGGAGTGTTGTAGAGTGGTTGAAAGAAATATGATAAACCAAACAACAAGCAAGGGGGAGTGTGGGTGTTGACAGACCTATAATGGATAGGAAAGGTCTATTTGGTAGAGGTAAGGTGAGGGGAAGATAGAGAAAAGAGGTTGGGGTGTAAGTAAGAACTAAATGACACAAACTAGCATAGGTAAGAAATGAGTAAAGTCAAGAGTATGCTTAACTGGGTACAAAAATCATAACATATGCCTTGATTTAATCAAGGGGAGACAAAATGAATTTTTTTTGTGGCCTCAATAGTATTTTTTTATGTTTAAATTATTTTTTATCCAAGAGATCAATAAATAGGAAAAAATAGGAAAAATACCAGACAAATCCCAAAAATCATCAAAAGTTATTCAAAGGTATCAAATGATGTTAGGAATCTAAATATGTAAAAATATTTGGCATAAATACAACATAAAGCCAAAAAAATCACAAAACACAAATAATTGCCCAACATTGGTTAACCAAATGCTACCCTCATTCAACCAAAGGAACCCCTAGACAAACCCTCTAATTAGACAAACAACCAATTAACTAAAGGTCATGGCCAATCGATCACGCATCCAAAAAAGCTCTATTATAGCAAGGTTTTATTCTAATTAATTTATAATATATTCCCCCATATTAATACACATAGTAATAACAAATTACGCATAAGTTACCCTATAATATTCCTTATAAGTAAGTACACATAATTAATTATGTTTATAACTAGGGTTTCTAATTGGGGTTATTATGAGTAGGGTATTACAATTTATCCCAAATTGGGTATTGTGTAACCCCTACATGCACAAACCATATCAACTAGATCTTATAGAACACCCCTCATTAAGTACATAAATTTTTCTACAAATATTTTGTCTTATTCTCTCTAACTCAACCAAAGCTCCTTCAATCTTTCTTCTTAATCGTGTTCGATCTTAAACTCCCCTATATGCACCTAAATCTTAATCTTATCCCCTCATTAAGTTCTTTCCCTCTTCCCACAAACTCAAGTGAAGATTTGGAGAATATTCTCCCTAATATTTCAATGTTTAATAAATCTCATCTAATCCCACATCCACCTTATCAAAACTGTGCAACAAAACCAATCCTATAGCATCCCTAGCTAAGCATTCATCCTATCCATTATCCTCCTTCTTTTTTGTTTCCCCATAGCAAACCACCATTATTTTAGCCTTGAAACTCAATTGTACTTAAAGATTTGAGTTTTCTACTCTTTAATCTCTACTCTTTTCCTTTGGTTTTAGGTATGGATTTATAATACTTTATCATGATTCTTATTTCCTCAATAGGTGATTTTAAGGATTCATAAACTTGATATTCTCTCTTTTCTATTTTGAAAGAATAAGTTGTCAAGTAATATCTGCTCACTCACTTTGGGCATGAACTAAGTGGTTTGTTGTGTCTTGAGCACCTTATGATTATCCATAGCTTTATATGAGTAAATGCATATTTGAATCATTATATTTTAATTTTAAAATAATGAAAATAATTATATCTTAACACTTCAAAACTTTGGTATAATAAATAGTTTGAAAGAAACATGAAAATGGTGGTTTTGGGGACCACCAAATCTGATGTATGTTGTGTAAAAAATTGGATTTATTGGATAAAATTTATGTAACAACCCCATCTTTTACTACTAAAATATTTATTTCTAAAAACATTGCAAAAGTAGAAAACTACTAAACACTTGAAAAAAACGAGTTATTACCGCCGTACCTAACATAAGATAGGCATCAACAACCCGTCCCATGTTAGATACAAGACTGAGAAACCAAACCAATCAAAAGTATATTAGAGTGTGTAAGAAACAATGTATAGATATTAAAGAAAATGTTCACAAGAACACAACCTCGATGGTTCCCAAATATTCAAACACATAAAGGAAATTAAGTTAAAGTATAGAATTTGAATAACAAAAAACAAAATTAGGGCATAGCCCTAAAACCTAGTCCATCAAGGACCATACAGAAGTCTCTAGATGTCCATGCTCTCAAAACCCAAGTCCTTCATGAGGTAGGCCTACTACTAACCATCCCCAAAAACCTACATCTGGTCCTCTACTAATAGGAATGAGAAAGTCGGCACACAAACGGGTACATTAGTATGCCTCATACTGAGTAAGCTAAGTTACTTCCTCAACAAGAGTAACAAACACACAAAGTCCCAACATAATATGGAGATCATACAAACATATTTTATGCTTATGTCATATAATTAGGTGTAGATGCTATATCAAGGTCATATAATGCATTGGAAACTCATACCATACACAACTCATACTACTTATCAATATACACAACATCATAGATGTAACACCCCAAAATTCACTACTTTTTTTTTGAAGAAATTACAATAGAAATACTTAAATCAGAACCAGTGAATTCTAGAGATGTTACCGCCACACTTAATACTAGACCGGTTCTCTCAGACCGTTCCAGTACCAAGTGCTAAGGCTAAAGAAAATATTAATAATCAATTATAGATCAAGACAAACTAAAATCCAAATAAGCATTAAACGATTGTAAAACAAAATTAGAGTACGCATAAAGAATTATAATTCATTTCTTAAAGAGAAATAAGATTACAACCGATAAAATATTCATTTGAAATACTCAATACAAGGTAATAAATCAAAATGGATAAATCTGATACAAAAGAACTAACAAAAGGAAATACATCGTATAAAGAGTAAATATGGCCACAACTCTTGAACCTTGAGCCAAATCAAGCTCGACACACAGCCTCGATTGATGTCTCACTCATGGGAATGAGCAGCACCCATGAAAAGGGTGATCAGTATGCTACGTACTGAGTAAGGTAACCGAGCACTAAGGCCAACACATAAGCATATAAACCATGCATAAGAATAAAAGAGCATAATCATGTTAACATAAATGCATATGACCATCCAGGTAAAAGTACAAAGGCCCAATTATAGTCCAAATTAATATTTAAATTAATCTCTGATCAGAACTCATTTCACACCATGCTTTTTATCAAGTCCATACGAGTACGGGAACCCCACTATTATAGCCGGTGGACCAGAAACACATAGGGCATCATGCCCTAACCACTATTATAGCCAGTGGACCGAAAACGCATAGGGCATAAAGCTCTTAACCACTATTATTTGCCGGTGGACCGGTCTGCCCCTTCTCACACGGTGTTCTACTATAAGTATTTAGTGTCTTTCCCATGTCTTGGCACAAATATGTTTAGTTTTGTTGAGCACGGGATCCCCCACCGTTATAGCCGGTGGACCGGAAACGCACAGGTACAAAGCCTGACTACTATTATAGCCGATGGACCGGAAACACATAGAGCATCATGCCCTAACCACTATTATTCGCCGATGGACCGGTCTAGGCCCGGCTCAACATTTTCCACTTTACGTGATTAATGTTTTAAGTATCTTATTTAGAAGCTTTCATCCTAGACATGCATGAATCATTCCCTTTACACTTCACCCATCACAAATCATAAATTTCACAATCACAATTACACTTTAATCACCAAATACACATGATCACATAAAAACCTTAAGTAGCCACAACAAACTCTAATTAACCACAACAAACCATAGTTAACCACTCTAAACCCTATTTAACCATAACAACCAGAATTAGTCATTCCAAACCTTAGTTAATCACAACAAACCACAATTATCCACTCCAACCCTAGTTAATCACAACAACCCATAGTTAATCACTCCAAACCCTAATTTAGTCTCCTCTATACCCTTATAATGTCGTACGTACTATTTTTCATCCCAAGTGTTCAAACACCCAAACAACACATACATTACCTTCCTTACATCCCAAATCAACTTTCCACAAGTAAATTTCATACCCATGCAAACATTAACCTCCCCATGCAAACCTTCAAACTTTTTCATGCAAACTTTAAAATCCCACGTGAAACCCTAAATTCAACCATGCAACCCTAGATTCTTACATATAATTAAAACCCTAGATTCCTCCATACAAAACCTTATATTCAATCCATATACAACCAAATATTCATCCATACCAAACCCTAGATTCAAGCCATATAAAACCTAAGGATTCATCCATACCAAACCCTAAATTTCAACCATATAAAACCAAATATTCATCCATACAAAACCTTGTATTAGATCCTCCCATACATAACCATAAATTAGATTCTCCCATATAAAACCATAAATTAGATTCCCCCATATAAAACCATAAATTATATTCTCACACACAAAACTATAAATTAGATTCTCCCACATAAAACTATAAATAATATTCCCCCATATAAAACCATAAATTATATTCTCCCACATAAAATCCTAAATTTCTTATTTTGTTCTTCCTCTCATGAATCATTAAAATACTTAGGACAACACACATCCCTTGGTCAACTTCTTTCCCCATCCTCATTTTTCTTCCTTTATCCCACACAAACCACATCAACATCCTCACATGCATGTCTTATAGGGTCACAACACATATCATTACATATACAATATTTCATCACATATAGTATAAATGCCATACAAAAACATACTTCAAATCCACGTTATACCACATACAAAATAATCACAAATATAGGATACATAGCATGTGAAGCACATAATGCATATAAGCACACAAAAGGCCTTAGCGCCCCTTACCTAAAACGACACCGATCTTGGAGCACGCTCCTACGCCTCCATAGGGCTTTGACTGATCTCACCTATTATGAGGGAAAAGCTAAAATTAGACTCCCTCCTATCAAAAATACTATTAAACACTAACTTAATATAAGACTAGGCTTTTGATAAAATAATAATAACAAAAATACCAAAAATAATATCAATATTAATATTAACAAGAATAATAAAAATAGTAACAATAATAATAAAAAGGCATTACTCAAAAACAAAGTGAAATAAGGGCTTCGGCCCCTTTACCAAAATAATACTAATAATAATATTAGTGAATTAAATAACCAAATTTAGTAATAATAATAATAATAATAATAGCAAAACTAATAGTAAAGTAGTTGTGACATTAATAATGAAATAATAATAATAGTAATTTGAAATAGTAAAAATAAAATAATTATAATTATAATAATAATAATAACATATTAATATTAATAATAGTAATAATAGAAATAATAAGAAGAATAATAATAAAGTTGAATTAAAAATACACGAGCCCTCAACATAATAATTATAAAAACATTAATATTAATAACAATAATAATACATATTAAAAATGGAAATATTATTATTATTATTATTATTATTAGGATTTATATTAGAATAATTGAAATAAAATAGTTTAAGGCTTATAAAAATAGGGAAAAGGGTTGAGAGGGTCTAGGGTTCAACCTTAGGCTGGCGAGGATAGGTGGCACCAGCGGTGGTGCACGAAGGCGGCGGCGATGGCCGGAAAAAGAGAAGAAAGAGGGGAAAGTTAAATGCTGGGAAAAGGAGAGGCAAAATAGAGGTGGGAGATGGGGTGTTTATGGTTGCCCAGAAGGAGAGGACCAGAATGATGGTGGTGGTGCAGCCAAAGGTGGCAGCGCACAGCAGCGGGGGTGGTGGCCGAATGGGGAAGAAGAAGAGAAAGAGAGGAGGAGAGGGAGAAAGAGGAAAAGAAAGGTAGGGGAAGGTAGGGGAGGGTTTGTAGAAGAGAATGGGAGGAGAAAGAGGAGGTGGAAGAGGCGGAAGAGTTGGCGAATGGTGGCGCAAAGGGTTGCGGAGGTGGAAAAATAGGTTGGTCGAGAAGAGAACTTCGCACAGCCGGAATGGCTCGTGCAGGAAGAATCAAGGGAGAAGAGAGATGTAGTTAGTTAGAGGGCAAAGCAAGGAAGATTTTGGTGGCCAGAAAGGGCGTCGAAGTTGGATGAAGGCGGCGAACGAGGCGTCTAAAGGGGTGGCGGCGACAAGGATGGGAAATTCTGGGTAGGTGACAAAAGCTCGATACAGGGCTATTATGGGGGTATTTATAGGCTTTAAAAGAGAGGTTAGGGTTTTGTGAGTCGGCTACCGGGGTAAGGCAGGTAGGGTTAGGGTTACCGGCGGCAAGGTTAGCCGGTGGGAGTGAGTTTCGGGTATAGATTGGTGGCGCAGAAAAAGAAGGAAATCGCGTGAGAATAGGGGGAGTTGGTTTGGATAAAATGTCAAAGAGTCAGCAGGGGAGAGAGAGGATCGAAACAGCCAGTCAACGTCGGCATAAAACCAGGGCACAAGAGTGGCGGAAATGGCGCAGCTCGGCGGCGACGGGGCTGGGCAGGTGCGAAGGAAGAAGAAGAAGAAAGGAAAGGCTGGACCGAGCAGTCCAAGGAAGAAAGAAAAGAAAGAAAAAGAAGGAGACCGGGAGGTCCGGGCACTGTCATTAAAACGGGGCAATAAAATGCAGCGTCCATGGGGGAATAGAAGAAAAACACGGCGTGACGTGGGAGAAGGAAGGAGACGTCGTGCGGGCTGGACTGGGCCGCGCCGAAGGAAGGAGGGAGGAAGAGGAAACTAGGCTACGGGCTGGCCCAGATGGGAAAAAGAGGATAGGAAAAAGAAAAAGAAGAAAAGAAAGGAAAAGGGAAGAAACAAAATGAAAAGGGGAAAAAATAGGAAAAGAGAAAAATAATTAGGTTGGGTATTTATATTAATTAAAATATTTGGAATATTAAAAATAATAATATTTAAATAAAATAATATTTAAATCCATATTTAGGCTAAAATAGGATTTTTAAAAGATTTTTTATAAATTCCATTTTAATTAGCAAATCACTCAAAATTTCTTTAATTAAATTATTTATAAAATTAATATTAATTTGAAACTATTGTATCCTTCTTATTTTAAATAAAATAATTTATTTAATTATTTTCCAAAATAAAATCCTTAATTAGCTAAAATACAATAATTTCTCCAAATTAAAATACTTGTAAATTTCTTCTTAATTTGCCCTAACTAATTCCCTTTTCATTTTAATAAAAATAACTTATTTAATTAATTTTCATAATAAAATCTTATTTAATAATAAATAATAAAATTAGAATTTTTGGGGCATTTCAATAGATATAACATACAATCTACTAAGTAAATTATTCAAACAATTATTAGGGATTCTATCATTCATTCACATAGATTCTCATTGAGTACATTTTTTCAACTTACACAATCCATTAGGTCATTTACTTATAAGCCATTATCTCTTCCTATTATTTTCCTTATTATTCTTCTCCTTATCCATATTATTATTCTCGTTCTTATTAAGTGATGGATTGTGCGCCACCTTATGGTCTCATATACCATGGAAGTATATCCAAATCATAAATGGACATAAAGTCCAATAGAAGCCAAAACCCACCTAGGTCACCAGACCCTTCAGTATTGATGCCTCCGAGTACATTATTAGTTTCTAGAGTAGGTAAAAAAACGGGATCTACTAGGATCCAACCTAAATGCAAAGCCTAAAGTCACCATTAAATGCTAGAAGGTAAAATAACTCCCAGTAGCTAATCAAGGATTGGGTAGCCCAGACTCATATATAGCTTGATCATCTTTCACCTTAAGTGACTGATCTATTAGTTTCAAGGTAATGTGATCATACAAAGCCCATAAAACATGCAAGTAATACATCCACATACTTATTATATCTTAACCATTTTCATTCCCTCAACAATGTGGTGGGATTTCCATTAATGCTTAAAAAACATTAATTAATCCATTTTAGGCTAATATTCCAAATTAAATTACCCTTTAAAGTCATATAATACTTATTCAAGTTTTTCCACTAAGGCCTTCACAAACACCTATTAAGTATGCCATGAATTATGATTGATTTAATCCATCAAGTAGGTTTTCAATCTATGCTAAAAGATGTATTTCCATCATTAAATAATTATTTAATAGCATTGGGTATAGTTTTAGAGCATATCGAGGCTAAATGATCAAAATTATACAACCTGGTTGAACCAACAAATTAGTTTAGGCCAAATAATTGATTGATTTGACTCAATAAAACCCAAGGTTCCCTCAAACAGGTCAATTGGTTTGGACAAACCAGTCAACTATTCTGAAACCAATCGATCGGTTTTGCTAAAAGAGTCAATGGGTTTAAGTAAATAGTTACCAAGGTTAGCATAGGCATAGACTCACCGGTCAATTGGTTTGGGTCAACTAGCTGACTATTCTAAGGATGAGTTAATTAGTTTGACCTAACTAGTCAATTGGTCTAACCAAACTAGTCAATCGGTCTGGCCCCAAATGACACAAAATAAACATTTTCCATGTGAATCACACTCTAAAATCCTACCAAATCCAAATCAAAATATATCATCACATCATACAAATGCTTTAACAACTCATAAAGTGAATCATGCTTCAAATTCAATCAAATAGCCTATATTTTCTCTAAAATCATGCATTTTTCTCAAGATTCACAAATAATTCAACATGCATCAATATAAAGCCAAACTCTCATAAAGACCTATAAAATTAAAACTTTATAGAATACATTACATCACATGCTTATTCAAGCAATATTTCAGAGGTAAGAATGGCTTACTTAGTGCTTCGTAAAATTTTCCACTGATGTAAAAACTCACCCTAGATGGTTCTCCACTTCCAAACCTTTAAGAACAATAGTTTAAAAATTCAAAAATCATTGAGTATTTTCACAATTCATAACTTGAATTAGAAGGAGCAATAGGCTTACGAACCCTAAGAGAAAAATAGAGGAACATTATGCTAAGAAAACTCTACTTCCTCCTAAACCTAAACCTCCCATGCTAAAATATAAAATAAGATAAAGCTATATAAAGGATAAAAAGAGTGGAAAGAACTCAAAATCAAGCTTAAAATGGAGAGGAAGGAACACAAATGATTAAGAGTTGAGATATTTTGGAGGATGGAAGAAAAGTCAGAAGAATGGTGATTAGGATTATTTATAGCCAATGAATAAATTCAAGAACAAGTGGGGTTATGCAAAATATTTAAAAACCTAATATTATAGTTTAAATTTAAGTTGAACGGACATATTTATCAAAGATAGGTTGACTTCCCTTCTACAGTTAAAATGGTAATTTTTGGGGGAACAGAGGTCGAATTCATTTAGAAAATATCAAACACAAGAATGGTAATGGAAGATCAGTGTGGGAAGGAATATCTTAGCCGATAGTGATAGTCTAGAAATCAAAGCAATAATTCCAGAGGTATGTAGAGGATAGAGGTGAAAGAAGACAAGGGTGAGGTCATCCTCTCCCACAACTATCAAAATTGAACCCTCAAATCAACTCTAGATGATAGCTAGAGTTGAATACATGATAAATAAAAAAAGTTAAGAATCTATAAAGGATAGCTTGGAGTTGGATTATAAAGGTTCCATTTGGTATAAGAAATTTTCCAAAAAATTAAACTTCAAAAATATACTCTGCTCGACCAACCAATCGACTATTGTACTAACCAATTAATTGGTTCTCCCAAACTAGTCAATTAGTCTGGTCAAACAAAACCCTTTAGCTAAAACAAATAAATAGTCAATTGGTCCACCTAAAAACTTGTCTTATTCAATTTTGAAAACTTTATTCAAATCCATCTTTGTCTCAACCTCAACTATAGTTCCAAATCAAAATCAACTATTATAAAATTTTAGTAAACACCATATCTTTCCATTCAATTAATACTACAAAAATATGGAGTATCATAATTTATGGCACAAATAAGGAATCAAATAATATTTTAGGATGTATAATTTTTCATAAATTTTTTATTTTTATAAAATACAAAATATGTAAAAAGTTATGGCTAAAACGGTACAAGATGTCAAATCTACCAAAAATTATATTTTATGTTTAAGGCTCAACCTTCCTTTTTTGTATGATATTTTTTTGGTTTATTATTACATTAAATTTTTTAGGTTTTTTAATTCAAATTTAATATAAAATATAATATCATTTGGCCAAGGACAACATAGTTTATGTAAAGTTAAAGTTTGAGCATGTTTTAGGCATTTTTTTGGAACTTATTGTACAAAGCTATGTTTATGGCCAAATATTGTGTGTTCTTGATATTTTTAATTAATTTAAAGATTACCATTTTAATCCTTGTAATTTCTAGATGAGTGTTGATTCATAGCTTGCCATGATTTAAGCATGTTTGGTAGGTTTAATGAGAAAATAAAGTTTATGATGGTTTAGAGTTTATACAAAGTGTTATTCACAAACTCAAAGTTATTTCACTAATCACCATAATTAGGGTTAAAATAAAAGTAATCATGTTGTTGTGATAAATTAAGGAATTAAGGTAAATTGACCATTGAAGGTCTTAAATATGATATTAGGAGTCAATGGTTGACCATTGACCATTTACTTTAAATTTTTACCATTGACCGTTTACTTTGACCATAAATAGTATATATTATTTTGAGAAAATGACATGCAACATTGGTTTGCCATTTTTGACCCAAATATATCGGATATTTGCATTAGATTAACTTTTATATGGTGTTTTAGGATTAAATGATTATCTTTGAAATGTTAACTGGTGAATTTTCATACTTATTTGTGTGTTGCCTATGAACACTTGCAATATACATCATATGATATATTTGAGATATACACTGATATTTTTTAACCCTTTATTTCATCAAAAATGATATTCTAGCCCTTTGATCCTAATAATCAAAGATGGTGAGCCCTTCATGATTGATAGATCAAGTTGATGTTAAAATCTTTGATTCTTATATATCAATGATAATAATTTAGCCTTTGATACTTTATGGATCAAGTTTAGAAGCCATTGATCACTTGTGTATCAAGATGAGATCACCCTTTTATTGATAACCAAATATGATAATTGATAGCCCTTGATACTTTGTGGATGAAAATGATTAGCCCTTTGATCCCCTGTATATGAAGGAGGAGTTATGATTGAGCCCTTAACCCTTGGATCAAGGTGAAATTTGTTAACAAGTGGAGTCATAATAATTGTCTCGATATTGTGTAACACCTATTTTGCTTATTTGGTGTTATCTCTTACACGCTAAACACTCATTTTTTATTAATAATTGGAACTATGTGTTCATAGAATGAGTTTAAAATAATATTATTTGTCATCTTTTAGATGTACAGGTTGCCTTACGTTGCAAGAGTACTATGTTTATGTGTGTAATGTGATTGTTATCATCACTTAATGCTATCATGCATATTTATATGATGCCATGTCACATTCCGTGCAAAGATTTATTATTTGTAGTAATTAGATCTTACTAGTATGAAATAGCATACTAAGGTGTTTCTTTTCATAATCACTTTTCTATATCACAGGGAGTTGACGGAATAAGTGTGTAAGTGGTTGATTCCCTAGTGGATGAGGACTATGATAGTCAACTCTCTAATGCAAATCAATAAATGATTATTTGGTGGGTGATGATCACATATTAGAGTTAATTTTTACCCTTATATGAAAATATGTTATGCTTTGTTTGGTTTAAAGTCTTTGCCTTTGAATAAGTGATGTTATATATTGTGGTACACTATCAACATTGTATGTATTTCTATCTCCCTTTCAAAGAGACCTCATATGTATATTATTGAAGGAATTTGATTATGTACCTCTTTAGACTTAGTTTTGGAATAAATAAAGCGATGATCACACTTCTCACTATTTTAAGGGTGGTAGTTTCCCCCTCACTTATGGGTTTTTTTTTTGGAGAAAGTTAGTTGAGACATGTTATTCATCCACAATGGGGAAGGAATAGGAAAAATTACATATCATGCTAAGACATGAGGATACACCTCTAAACAAGACAAGAAAGGGAACTATAAGCTAGAGATAACAAGATAGAAAATCCAAGCTAATTCAATAGAGCTTAATACAGGCTGTTTTGATCCTTAGGACAAGAGATGAGAATCCTGCAGGAGGTGTTGAATTGGATTGAGTGGAAAATTTGAGAGACAGATCGGGATTTGTTGGAGAAGATTCTGAGATTTCTTTCAGTCCATATTTCATAAACAGTAGCACAAATGGAGGCTCTAAGCCATTTCTTTCGCCAATGCTTCCCCCTGTTATGTTTATGCATCCATCTGAGTTCCTTATTTAAACATCTACCTTTTCTAGTAATCCCCATCCATTTTAGAATGCATTGCCATATTTCAGTAGATAAAAGGCATTCAAAAAAGAGATGTGTGTGGGATTCAGCTTTGCATTTGCAAAGCTCACATCTATTGATGATGGAAATGCCTCTGGATGTTAAGTTGTCAATGGTTGGGAGGCTCCTTTGACAGGCTAACCAGGAAATGACTTGGTACTTGGGGATGACACTCTTATCCCAGAGAGTTTTTGCATAATAAGTGCCATGATGGTTACCCTTAATCCAGTTATAGACTGAGGTAGCTTTTAGATTACCACCAGGTGTACATTTTTGGAGTAGCAGCTTGGTTGCAGCTATATCCCCAGCCTTATTGATAAGCCAAGTTCTTACATTGAACATCTGTTTCCAGCCCCAGGAATTAGCCTGCATTTTTGGGGTATTCCATATATCCTTCCCCTTAAGATAGTATTGGTGTATCCATTCAGCCCAAAGGGAAGGGTGTTTGTTTTCCAGTTTCCAAATCCATTTGAGGGTGAGGGATTTATTCCAGTTGAGAGCTTCCTTGATGTCCAATCCTCCACATTTTTTGCTTTTACAAATGTTATCCTAGCTAACAAAGACCATCTTATTTTTGCCTTCAGTGTGCCCCCAAAATTAACTTCTGTATAGCTTGTTAATTTTAGTTAAGACAGTTTTGGGAAGAAGGAAGGAAGAGAGCCAGAATGTAGAGATCCCTTGCAGCACAGAATTTATGAGCTCTTTTCTCCCAGCTTAGGAAAGGAAGCAAGTTGCCCAATGCTGAAGCTTTTTCTTGAATTTTTTAATAAGGATATTACACATGGCAGTGTTAAGCTTGCTTCCATGAAGAGGGAGACTAAGATACCTAAAGGGGAGCTTGCCTTCTTTGAATTCTGTAGCCTGCAGGATGTCTTTCTTGGCAAGAGAAGTTGTACCACCAAAGAATATAGCTCTTTTTGCAGGATTTGCTTCAAGACTAGAGAGGAGGGCAAAGTTCTGAAGACAATCTTTGAAAGCCAACACAGATTTTAGGTTACCCCTGGAGAAAAGGAGGAGGTCATCAGCAAATAGTAGGTGAGTAATGCCTTGCCCAGCACATTTGGGGTGCTTTTGATATTCAGTGTTAGGGCCAAGATTTTTCAGCATTCTTGATAAGTATTACATAGTAAGGATGAAGAGGTATGGGGAGATAGGGTCTCCTTGCCTTAAAACTCTTTTACCCTCAAAGAAACCATGGGAATTACCATTAAAGCAGATGGAATATTTGGGGGAAGAGACACATCCCATGATCTATTTAATGAAGAGAGCAGGAAAGCCAAAATGGTTGAGAATAATCGCAAGAAAATTCCAATTCAGGGAGTCAAAAGCTTTTCTGATGTCAACTTTAATCACAACCCATGGGGAGGCTTTTTTCCTGTCATAATGTTTAATAAGCTCATGAGCCAGCATCACATTTTCAAATAATGATCTCCCTTTCATGAAGGCGCCCTGCTCCTTGCCGATAAGCCTATCCATGGCAGAGAGTAGCCTATTTGCTTCTACATAACTTTTAAAAAAAATTAAGCCGTAAAAAATGAGTTAGAGTTTACTTTGTAGCATGAACAACGATTAATATATATATGTTCAATCATTACAAATACAATAAATTTAGAATTAGGTGGTATTTTCTTTTTTTATAGTTGTGGTGGAACATGTAAAAATTATAGAGGAAATTAACAACATGATTAAGGTCAAAGGGTGATAAAGTGTCAAATGTCTCTTCAAGTGGAATTATATATCTGCTACTACTTGGGAAAAGGACATAATGTTCTCAATTTACTACTGATTTATGTAAATGAAGATTCCACTTGCAATATCAACTAAGACAACATGTTGGCTAAGTTGATTATTTGGTTTAACCATAGAATTTGGGACGAAGTCTCAATGTTTCAAAGGTATTATATGGAAGCTATTGATAAAATCATGTGTTATATACTTCAAATTACTAGTAGCTTTCATGTTTCAACCTAAATTATCATTTGGAGGCAAAATTATTGTGTTTAGATGAGATTTTAGGCAAAATTTACTAACTATCCCAAAGGAAAGTCAACGAGGCATCATTCATACTACACTCACTTATTATTATATATGGAGATATTGTAAAGTGCACAACGGAATCAAAAACATGAGTCTACAAAGTGTATATCTATAGAACAATAAATACATCTACAATAATTTTTATAATGGATAGCAAGCATTGATGATGGAATTATTAGAAGAAAAATGATGGGTATGTAGAAATTGATATTTTTGAAGATATGTTGTTGAATAGTTATTTATATACTATTAAAATAATTATCAAATGCATAAATCTATATTTGGATCAAGCAATCAATGATTGAACTTATTTTCAAGATAGGTTAATTCTAACTCCTATACTTGAATTGTTTGATGTAATAAATGATTATACACTCTCTATTAATAGTCCCATAGGAAGACCTATCTAAGCTCTAATATTTCATGTCAAGCTAAACTAAACTCTGATATGTTGTATGATTTGCGTGCCCCTAAGTTTCTTAATAGTCTTAAATGTTTTGGTGTCCTTGGCTATTGTAATACCCCAAATTGAGTGGAGTGTTATAAGGATTGATCTAGCTACTTATATCAACATGGTATACCATCCTTTTGGCGATTCCTTCCTAAAGAACTCCACAGTTAAGCGTGCTGGTTGTGGAGTAATTTTAGGATGGGTGACCCTCCTGGAAAGTTTAGGAAATTTTCTTAAAACTTCTTGGGAAGTACGTGAGTGAGGATAAAGTGCGCTGAAAGGACTCGTGTTGATCTGTGGGGCCAGCCTGATCAATCCGAAAGCACTCTAAGGTAGCCCCCGCGTGGTCGTATCGACTTGGGGTGTTACAAATGGTATCAGAGTGAAACCACGACCGTGAGCTAAACTTGGATGAACCAGTTAGCCACCTAGCGGGACGATTCTTGAGATAAACTTTATTAAGACAGTTAATGGTTGAGGCGCAACGAGGACGTTGCGTTCTTTGAGTGGGGATAAATGTAATACCCCAAATTGAGCGTAGTGTTATAAGGATTGATCTAGCTACGTATATCAACATGGTATACCATCCTTTTGGTGATTCTATCCTAAAGAACTCCACAGTTAAGCGTGCTGGTTGTGGAGCAATTTTAGGATGGGTGACCCTCTTGGAAAGTTTCAGAAATTTTCTGAAAACTTCTTGGGAAGTGCGTGAGTGAGGACAAAGCACGCTGAAAGGACTCATATTGATCTATCAGGCCAGCCCGATCAATCCGAAAGCACTCCAAGGTAGCCCCTGCGTGGTTGTATCGACTCGGGGTGTTACATACAAGGATTACAAAATATAAGGAAGAACAAGGCTATAAGAAATAAAGTTGGATTACATATGTTAAATTTATGTATTATATATTTAGATTTTGTGTAGCTTTGTTATTTTGTTGTATGCTTTGTAATACTTATAAAATGTTATTGTAATTAGTGTGTATCTGCTTGTGTCGTGCTTATGGTTCACTTTTATTAATAAGGCCAAGTTATGTTAGCTTATTAATGAAAGGTGCATGGGTACTTGCATATATATACCTCCTTGTACATTCATCTTGGCAACCATTATGCAAATGGAATAATCGAAAGAGAGAATTTACATGAGAGAAAGTGTGTTCTTCTTCTTCTCTTCTCCTTCTTCAATTGAGTGTATTGGAGAGTAGCAAGAGTACTCTATTAAGAAATAGGATATTTTTCATTATAAGGCATTAGATCTTGGATTAGATATACGCCACCCTACAAAAGCATATCGAGTATCATCAAAATCAAGTTGAAGAGTTGATCATTTGAGGTATTTTTGTGACTTGTAATTCCAAAACAAAAGTTTCTGGTTGTAGAAGATTGTTTGGTGATAATCATATCAAATATCTATGGTGGAAATTTTTAATAAATGATGGTGAAATTTTTTAAGAAATGATGGTGAAAATTGTGCACATAAAAAGTAAGTGAAAATTTATTGGAATAAAGTAACAAGAGAGAAAAAGAATTGTCACCATATAACTGGTTGTTAGATATAAATATTACCACCATGGAGAAGCTAGAAGATCACCAAAAAAATAACTTTATCTAAACCTTTTCAATAAATGAACAAAAAAATACCTTTCTACTAACTACACATATGTTTGGTAAAAGTAACTTATAAATTAGTGAGAAACTACTTACCAAAATCAATTTTTTTCATTAATATAAATTATTATCTTTATTCAATAATAATAAAATTATTATGAATTATTAATAATGTTAATAAAATAATAATCTATTATTACTACTAATAATACTAAGTAATAAAAATATTAATTATAATTTAATAGTAATATAAATAATAATAATAATAATAATAGTAATAATAATAATAATTAATAAGACTCATTAATAACAATAATCAATAATACTAATACATTAATTTAATAATAATGCTAATAAGAGTAATTGATAATAATAATATTATTATTATTATTATGATCCTTAATTTAAAAGTATAAATAATAATAAGGATAATTAATTTAATGATAATACTAATAATATTAATTAGTAATAACAATAAGTTTACAATATAAATATAAATATTAATAATAATAATTATTATTAATATTAACTTAATAAAATAAAAACAATTATAAAATATCTAATGATAATAAAAACCTATTTATTTATCATTATAAATAGTATTATCCTTGATGATGATGATGATGATGATGATGATGATGATGATGATGATGATGATGATGATAATAATAATAATAATAATAATATAATAATAAGGAAAAATACACATATATGTAACACCCCCAAAATTTACTACTGAAAAATTTCATTTAAATCAAAGGTTTAGCGGAAGCGAAAGAATTTAAAACTGTAAACTTGGGGATATTACCACCACACTTAATACCAGACCGGTTCATTCCTACCGTTCCGATACTAAGTGCTAAGGCTAAACTAAACAACCTCAGATATGAAACATTAAAACATGGTTCAGCACTTAACATAAATCATTAACGAAACATAAGTCAAACGTCACTTAGAATACGGTTTAGGATTACAACTTAGAAGTGCGCTTTCTCAAAACATAAAGCGTAGTTCATAATACGGTTAAATAAAGAGAATACGAAACCCAAAGGTAGAAATGGAGTCCGGCCAACTCGCTCTCGGTCCCCAAGTCAGGTTAGGCTCAACGCTCTGCCCCACCCAATACCTCGTAGGTATCATAGGCATCGAAGACATGGTCTCCTACCTGCACAAGGTCAAAGGGGTCCTCTGCTCGTGGGAATAAGCAGCACCCATGAAACGGGTGATCAGTACGCTACGTACTGAGTAAGGTAACAGACGCGCTAAGGCCCACACATCAAGATACACGACAAAGCAGACATAGCACAATTACTTAGATAGCATGCAATAACGCAGATAAACAATACAGGTTACAAACCGGTTAACTTTTTCATCAGGCCTCTGATATTTACAATCGATTCACATCATCATCTTTATCAGTCCGTGTGAGTACGGGAACCCCACTATTATAGCCGGTGGAACGGTCACGAGGGCCATGCCCTGCCACTATTATAGCCGGTGGACCGGTCGCGAGGGTAACATACCCTGCCACTATTATTTGCCGGTGGACCGGTCTGGCCCCGACTCACAAGGTATTCCACTATAAGTATTAGTATCTTTCCCATGTCTTATCATTGTTCTGATTAGTTTGTTGAGCATGAAATCCCCCACTATTATAGCTGGTGGAATGGTCACGAGGGCCATGCCCTGCCACTATTATAGCCGGTGGACCGGTCACGAGGGTAACATACCCTGCCACTATTATTTGCCGGTGGACCGGTCTGGGTCCGGCTCAACATCTTTCTCTGTAAGTAGTTAATGTCTTAACGTATCTTATTCAAAAGGTTTCCACCAAGGATACACATAAATCATTCTCTTTATGCTGTGCACATCACAACCAATAAAGGTCCGTATTCATAACTACCCTTTAATCGATGATACACATGATAATGCCAAACGACTCTAAGTAGTCATAACCAACCCTAATTGTCCACACCAACCCGCGGTTAACCACTCTCATCCCTATTATACCATAACCACCGTACTTAGCCATCCCAAACCTTAATCATCCTCAATAGTCACAATTAGTTACTCCATCCCTTCTTAATCACAACGCCCCAGAGTTAATCACTCCAAATCCTGATTCCATGTGATCGTTAACTCCTATGCAAAACCCTAATACCGCCATACTAACATTAATACCACCATACAATCCATAACACCACCATGTAAACCTTAATACCACCATAAGTCATTAATACCACTATACAATCGTTAATACCGTCATACGAATATTAATACCACCATACAATCCATAACACCACCATGTAACCCTAATACCACCATAAGTCGTTAATACCGCTATACAATCGTTAATACCGCCATACGAATATTAATACCCCCGTACATTCCATAACACCACCATGTACACCCTAATACCACCATAAGTCATTAATACCACTATACAATCGTTAAAACCGCCATATGAATATTAATACCCCCATACATTCCATAACGCCACCATGTATACCCTAATACCACCACAAGTCATTAATACCACTATACAATCGTTAAAACCGCCATATGAATATTAATACCCCCATACATTCCATAACGCCGCCATGTATACCCTAATACCACCACAAGTCATTAATACCACTATACAATCGTTAAAACCGCCATATGAATATTAATACCACCGTACAACCCTAATACCACCATGCAAACCCTAATACCACCATACAAACCCTAATACCACCATACAACACTAATACCTCCATAAAATCACAAATAACATCATACAACATTAATGCCTCCATAAAATCACAATTACCACCATACAACATTAATACCTCCATAAAATCACAAATAACATCGTACCACATTAATATCCCCATAAAATCACAAATACCCCCATCCAACATTAATACCTCCATAAAGTCACAATACCACCATACGAACCCGAATACTGCCATAAGCCATTAATACCACTATGAAATCATTAGTACCAACATGCGAGCACTGATGCCACCCTTCAAACCCTAATCCCACCATACAAACTTCAAGACCCCCATGATGGTCCCCAACTCATATTACCATTTTACCCTAACATGCACGTCCTAGCGGGCCATAGCATATTACATCATAAACATCATACATATACATATCATGCTCACGTCATAGGAAACACATCCACACATACCTCAATCTCCAAGCTGCGCTACACATAAGACAAGTTATACACAATCATATAACACATGGCATAGCATGACATACATAAAATTCAACACATCCATGTCACACATAGTACAGGGCCATTAGCTTCGTCCTTACCTAAGGCGACGCCGGGCTTGGAGCACGCTCCTCTAATTCCTTAGGGCTTTGGTCGGGATTACCTATAAAAAGGGAAAAATGCTAAGTATTAGTTTCCCTTATAATTACTATCAATCCTCATTTTAGTTTAAGGTTAGGGTTTTTATTACTAAAAAGGGTTTTATACGAAGACTAGGGTTTTTACTTTAGAATTAG
Organism: Tamarix austromongolica; assembly: GCA_039764185.1. Lineage (NCBI taxonomy): Eukaryota > Viridiplantae > Streptophyta > Magnoliopsida > Caryophyllales > Tamaricaceae > Tamarix > Tamarix austromongolica. The sequence goes on along the minus strand of CM077808.1, from coordinate 38,039,593 downwards.
TATACTAAATACTAGTAGTTAAAAATATGTTTATTTATGATACTTATCGTTACACTTATTTTATTAAGCCCATTAGTTCCATTCTTATAATACTAGTGTTCACTAGTCATAGTAAAATAGTGATAATAATAATAATTATAATAAGACCACTAATAGTGACACTTATGTTTCAAGTAATAGAACTCTAGCATTTTTAAGATTAAGTCTAACAATGGTGTTGGGTTTGAAATAATAATATTATAAGGTCACAATATTTCAAGTAAATTATTCCTAAGGGTGATAATGATAATAGTAATAATGCTAATAATAATGATAATAATAGTAATAATAACCATAATAACCCTAGCAATAATAATAACAATAACAATAACCTAGTATGGTTAAGTATTAATAATAATAACCTTAGTAAGGTAATTGAGATAATAATAATAATAGTAGGGTTGTTAATATTAACACTTATAAAATAAACCAAAGTTGAGCATAATAGGAGTTAGGGTTCCAAGAGATGTTTGTATGGTAAAAATGATAACTTTAATATCATAAGTCACAATATTAGAAATGATAATAATAATAAAAGTAATAATAATAATAATAATAATAATAATAATAATAATAATAATAATAATAATAATAAAAGAATAATAATAAGGATAATAGTAATAATAATAAGTATATTAGTATTAATATTAGTGGAAAATATTAGCAATTATATAAAAGGGGGTTAGGGTTTGGATGGGTGGAGAACCACCTAGGGTCGGTGGTGGTCCGGCGGCTGCGCGTGGCGGCGTCGGCGGCGGCGGTGGAGGAGGAGAAGAGGGGGAAAGATGGAGATGGCGGTGAGATGGGAGGAGGAAAAAGGAAGCTAAGTGTGGGGGAAGATACAGCAGGGATAGGGGAGTGGAATGAGGGTGGTGGCGTGAGCAGGGAGGCGGCGCGCTGCGGCGGACGCTGTGGCCGAGGGAGGAGGAAGATGGTGGAAATGGTGGAGGCCGGTGGAGAAGGGAGCAGGGGGTAAGGAGGGTATGGGCAGGTAGGGGAGGACCTGCTGGTCACTTTGGAGGGTGGAAGGGTGGCTGGTAGCGGCGGAGGAGGCGGCAGAAGGCGGCGCAAGGCGGCGACGGGCTGGAAGTGGTGGTTTTCGGGATAGGAACTTTGCATGATGAAGGCGGCACGTGCAGGGCAAGGCGGAGGGTGGTGGTGGCTCGGTTTTGTCGAGGGAGGTGCAGGGATGGTAACGGTGGCCAGAGGTGGCGGCGGATGTCTCCGGTGACGGCGAAAAGCCCGTCTATTTGAGGCGGCGGAGAGGTAGGGTTTCGGGGCAAAAAAAACGAAAAGGGCTGATCGGGGCTGCCAATGGGGGGTCGAGGGAAAGGGTTGAGAACGAAGGAAAAGTGGAGGGAAAAATGGAGGGGTGCAAGGGTTGGTTTCGGCCAACTAATGAATGGCGGTTGTAGAGGGGATGCAGGGTGTCGAAAGGTGGGTTGGGGAGACGGGCGTGCGAGCGAGGGAGAGAAGGGGGGAACGGGCCGAAGGCCCAACGCGCGGGGGGAAGAGGGTAGCAGGCCGAGGGGTCTGGCGGCCCAAAGGAGGGGGGGAAAGAAAAAAAAGAGAAGAAAGGGAAAGTGTAAAAAGAGAAATGGAAAAATAGTAAAATAAATTAAATTAATTTATAAAATTATAAAATGTAATATTCTTGATAATTTATTTAATTTAATAATTTAATTTATTATAATGTAATATTCTAGTTTAAAAAGGAATAAGTTGGTAAAATATTAGTTTGGAAAATTATTTAAATAAAACAATATGATAAATAGCAAAATATTTATTTTAATTTATTAAATACTCTTATCCGAATTTAAATACTCTAAAATCCATAAAATAATGAAAATAAATAATTTTACAAGCTAATTTTATTTCAAATAAAGTTATTTATTAAAATATAGGTTTTTGAAATTTTTGGGGTATTACAATATAACCCTGAGTTTAGTCAAAATATAGGATATAACCTTGAAATTTTAGAAACACGTGAAATAGCTCCGAGTTCTGATGATTATGCATAAGGTAATCTTTCATCTCCTGTAATCATTAGCTAGCCATTAACATTTTTAAAAAAATCAAATATTTGTATGCAAAATGATAATTCTTCCTGCTTCCATTACATCTCATTTCCACCATTTTCCTCACCCATTTTCTTCTTCTTGTCTAATCTAAAAAACCTAAAATGCACCAAAAAATAACGCCCCCTATTTCCTTATTGATTAGGTGAAGCACCAGGAAAAACAAGGTTTGTTTTGAGAAGAGATGCTTTCAATTAAGAGCAAAAAAAAAAAACATAATGAAATCTATCCAAAAATGATTCCACTCAACCTAGAGGTACCACCATCATTGGATGAAAGCTTTTAAAATCTAGTGAAAAGAAAATATAGGTCAAAGCTTAAGGTACAAACCAAAATGAGTTAAAAAAAACTCAATTCTAATAGGAAATGCATATATATGAGCTACACACAAACAAAGCAGAATAACGAACTTAATGAATCCTAGATCTGAAACACCAGGCAAAAAATTAGAAACATGGATCTCTAATTTATTAGACCCGAGACTTTGAAGTATTATTAGAATCTTCAACTTAATCCATAGCTCGAACTATTTCAAAAATGAAGATCATGATTTCTAGTGAATTGAGGAGAGATCAACTTATTACAAAATAAATTGAGGAGAAAGAAGGAAGGCTTCACCTCACTTTACTTCAATCTAGATCATTTGTTTAAAATCCATACTTTCTTTTTACATATCTTATTTTGTGAATTGCCTGATAATTTTCCAAACTTGGTTTAAGCTAGATACTTTAGATTTAAGTTAGCGGTAATATTTTGAATCTAAGTGGCAGGAACAAGAACGTAACTTGTGATTAGGATGACAATTCTTCTCACTGGTTCGGAGTCCTACCAGGGATTTTTTGTTATAATTTGGGATTGGGGATTCTTATCTGAATTTTTTTGGGGATAGATTAGGGACAGATTTGGTGTCTTCATCTCTGAATCCCCCTTGAATAATTATGTGTATATATAATCTAAATTAAAAATATGTAGTAAAAAAAAAAATAGGACCGGTTTTTGGGGATGGGGTTAAGTTTTGGTTATCGGGGCAAGATTCAATTTTAGAGAATGAATTAAGGATGGAAATAGATCGAAGATCAAGTGTTATGGAGATTTGATCCTTACAGGAATCAGATTAGGGATTCCCTAATAAGAAAAAAAAGGGGATTTGGAGGGTTTCAAGTTCGGAGAATAAATTGAAAATGGTAAATAGATCGGAAATTAAGTTGGGTATGGAGATTCCCTAATAAGAAAAAAGAAAGGGAATCAGAGTAGGTTCAAAGATTATTTTTTATATTGAATTTAGGTATGAGATTATTTCTCTAACCCGTCTTGTTGTCATCTCTACTTGTGCCTCAATGGTTGCTTTGATTAGATGTGAAAGGCCAACGATAGTTGGAGGTCTCTTGCTCATTTTTTGGCTTCATTTCATGTGTTCAATCTGAAGATGAGTTTTCATATGTTCTCAATAAATTCGGTGAGGTTGGAAATTTTGGATTGAATTCTTCACTGGCATTGTTTGGTTGAATTCATCACATTTCTTCTAATATGAATCGCAAATGGTTTGTTCAATTGCCTATGCATAATGACTATCATTTTGCCTAGGTCAAACGCATTATAAGGGGTTTGAATTGTTAAAAATTTTAGAACCGTGAAAGTTGATCAATGTTCATTTCTAGTGAAATTTTTTTTCTTAATGTTCATCTTCAAATATATAGAGCGGATGAAAATTAGCAATAATATAATGAAGATATTTTAAGTGTTTCACATGAGACAAGAATAGAGAAAGAGGCGAGAAAATAGATGATAATGATATGCAATAGAAGTAGGGCTAAAATTATCATTTCACATCAATATATTCAAATTTTTTGAATTTTCTCGGCAAGTTAAATGTAGATGGACGGTTACTTGATGCAAAATCATCAAAATTCAAGATTATTTCATGTGTTTGTCAAAATAGAAAATCACTAAACAAAGAAAACCAGTGCATTATAAGCTAGCTTATTTGTTGTCGGACACACTAATTGTATGATTCAAAATGAATTGTTCATCGTTTGTAGATTTACATAAGGGCTGTCAAGTTGATAAATCCGAGAAATAATAATAAATCTCACGGCAAATGTCTAGTTATGTTTCAATGTAACATCTACAAAAATGAAGAGAGAGTAATTAAGGAGACCATCCAATGAGTTCCATAAGGTTGACGAAAAGCTCACGTCGTAAGTTTCTATCTCAAAAAATTAAAAAAGAAGAAAAAAACAGAGAGAGAGAGAGAGAGAGAGAGAGAGAATCATATTAACAAACGTTACATCGATGCTCAAAGTCTTAAACAATTTGTAGTTAGAAAGTCGAAAGATGAAGACCTAGCCGAAGATTAAGAGCTAAAGTCCTTGGAGTTCAAGCTATTCTAACAAGCTTAGAAAAAAAGAAAAAAGCTTTGGGCTTAAAAAGATTGTATCACCTATCTGGCCTCTTAAAAATTATGATCAAATGATTTTTTTCTTTTCTACTATCAAATTAGCCGTACACTACCTTAAGTAACTATTCAAGCATACACATCTTAAAACTTGCAAGTATATATGCAAACATTCATCGGTACCACTGATTGGGTAATGGCGATTTAACGCCATGCTCCATCCATGAAGGCTCCAATACTCATTGAACGTCATGCATAATCCAGCAATCCAAGCTAGTAGATGTGTCTACGTTCTCTCACTTCCTTTATATTAATATAAAACGCCAGATCACGAGGACCAAGAGCTGATACACCACAATGACAACATCCACCTAGCGGTGGAGTAGCCATCGGTGGACGATTTCTGATAGCCCCAGGGAAAACTTTTGAAAGTTAGTGCACTTAGGCGTAGATACAATTGCAAAAAATGTGCATAGCAGAGCTGCTAGCATGTATTTCTTCTCACGAAGTGACTGATAATAAGGAAACAATGCCAACCCAGCGGACAAGAGCAGCAAAAACAAGTCCATGAACAACTGAGTCACACACTCACACTGCTACATAATATGCTAACAATTCAAATCAAAGTATTAAACGTTCACCAGATAACCAAATCATAAATATGATATATCTGAAAATTTCGAGGAATCAACAATAATATGGGGGAAAAAATCCATTCATATCTTACACAAACAAATTTACTCCATACATGTTCGACAATAACTACTTACTGCTACTAGTCTTCAAAAAGATTGAACAAGAGACGGCTTAATTTTACTCTCAGAAACCCTTCCGTTAATCCCATTCACACCAACACAGTCCAAACCACACCCACATTGAGGACTCTCAAAAAAATTCTCAATTGGGAAACCGGCCGACGCAATCCCTACCGAGAAATCCAGATTCTCACCACTCCGATCAACCTCAACGATATTGACCCATACAAACCATATTTTCACCTGTACACCTTCAAGGCTTGCTAATTTGTTATTAGAGATGTAACCCTTGATTGTTGGCTTGTAATCTAATTGATACGAGCCTTCAAGAGAAAACCCACAGCTATTGTTCATGTATGCGGCGAATTTACCTGTTGATTCGTCCAGTTCGTAGCCTGTTATACCTTTCGGAAGGAGACCTACGGGGAAGTTGTAGCTTTGTAAGACATCGTATGCGGATGGTGCGTCGTCGGCAGAGACGGATGAGATCAGGAAGTAGAGGATGAGGAGTACTGACGGTGGAGAGATTAAGGCGGTTTTCCGGTTTTGATAGATACCCATTATAATTTTGCTAAGAACTTTTCGTTTTCCCTTGTTACGATTGGGTGTTTCCTTTCGATTCTTGAGTAAGGATTTCGGAATAAAATCTCAGTTTGGTGTCGTAACTGTTATTTGTGGGCAGTCGATGAATAAGAAGGTCGTTGATGGGAGAGGAGGGGAGGCCGCAGCGTACATCGACGACTTTCTCGCAGTTGAACGATAGTTGAGCTTCGTTGCCCGGTTTTGTATCACACTACGCGTCGGATCTGGGTGCAATCATATCCGAATTCATATTCATTTAAAATCCGTTTCATAAATTAATATCCAAAATGAATCTAATTTACAATAATGAAAGAAATATTTTTGAAGACATATATTAATATTATGTAATTTATTTGTAAGTACTTTATCCGGTTGTGATAAAAAAAAATCAAGAGTAATTTAAATTTTCTTAGAAAGAATAATATTTCATGTCAAATAAATATAAAGAAATAATATGTAAATAAAATAATACACAAATAAATCCTTAGGTTATATATATATGGACCCAACCTAAATATAATAGATCTTCAAAGTTTTGAGCCGGACTTAGATTTGGTGGATCCAGGGAAGAAAAGAGTTTTAAGATTTTGTTAAAATAAAATAAATATTACAATAATATATATATATATATATATATATATATATATATATATATATATATATATAAATGTGTAATATAGGGTTAAAAGGGGGTCACTATCATTGATATATGTCATTTTAAATTACATTAAGGTATTCAAATCTAGAGAATTTTATCTATAAATACTATTTTAAGTGTTTAGTTACATGATATAGCTATAACATTGTTAAATTAAGTGTTTATATATATATATATATATATATATATATATATATATATATATATATATATACTTTCGAGTCAAACTTGGATATAAACCTAACCCAATTAAAATAAATCCATCACTAGCGGGTCCATCACTAGCGGGCTTTGAGTCCATCACTAATGGACTAGAGAATGGGAATTAGAAGTAAAATAATAATAATATTTACCATGTTTGTTGGATAGGTATGAAAATGAAATAGGGGAACGAGAATGAGAAGAAGGAATGGGAATTGGGTCTACAGTCTTGTATACCCACCATTTAATGCCATAAGGGGCTGGTAATTGTGTGAAAGTGGAATGGAAATGGAGGATAAAAGACCAAAATATCCCTAATTAACTACTTATAAAGATAAGAAACTTTTATGATTAAGTTTTGTAAAGGAAACTTTAGCAATATGTTAGGAATAGAGATAGATAAATCAATTCTCAATAATTGTAATACCCTATCCTTTTGTAAAGTGTTGAATGAGAAATTATGCTAATTTTTGGTGTTTGATTTTGATTTGAGATTATGATTGGGTTTAAGGTAAAGTTAGATTCAAAATGAGGTAAGAAAAAATAAATTTAATAAGTTTTTCAGGCAAACTGATCGACTGGTTCTATGAAAAGATCAACTAATTTGTCGTTTCAGCAAAATAGTTTTTACTCGACCAAACCAATCAACTGGTCTGTAGAACAGTCAACTGGTAAACCAAACCGATCGAATGGTTTGTCGAGTTTGGTATATTTTTTAAACTCAATTTTTTGAGAATTTTTTTAATCCTACAATGAAACTTTGTTAACTCATGCCGAAATGTTCCTAAATAATTCTTAACCTTTTTTCATGATGCATTTGGCCTAAAAATACTACCTCGGATCAATCTAAGGAGTCGATTGGGACAATTAAGGTGAGGGAGATGTCCTCAATTTTTTCTTCTTCCACATCTCTCCTTTGCATATTTCTAGGATCATTGTTTTGATCTCGGACTTGATTCTACTTAGTTAGGAGATTTCTTCCACGCTAACCTTCCATTTCTCCTCTTGTGTATTAAATTTTTAGACCAATTGACCTGCACTCCTCCAAAATCACCATTTGAGCTCTAAACAGTAGGTCAACATATATTGTATGAAATATTTCCATTTAATCCAAATTTGAATGGTAAGATATAGGGTTTTTTGTTTGTTCCCAACCACACTTGTGATTCGTATTGATTTGTTAGCTATAAATAACCATAATCACCCCTTTTTACTCATCTTTCTTTCAACCACTAAAAATATCTAACTCTCTAGCTCTCACCTTCTCCCTCTGCACTTTGAGCCTTACATTCAAATTTCCTTCACTTTTTTATCCTTTCTCTAGATCCCTCATGTTTTAATTGTTAAGTAAGAAAGAGTTAGATTTAGGAAAAAGGTTCGGTGGTTTAGCTAAATTAGCCTCTATTTTTCCTTTAAGGTGTGGTTCTGAAAGCCAAGGATTTCACAAGTTGAGTGTATTTGTTTAAGGAAATTTTTGCTAAGTAATTCTTGCTTCTAAAATGGCTTATGAGTAATCTTGCATGATACAAAACTCTTTAAGTTTGATATTACATGTTTCCATGAATATATAGCTTATAAAATTGGATTTGGATGGTTAGATTGTGCATTTTGAGTGAAAAACATGAATCTTAACGAAAGATTGGGATGTGATGATTAATGCTTAAATATAGAATTAAATTAAGCTAAAAACATATTATGTGATGTCTGAGCATGTTCCAATATGGTATTATAAAGATTTATAAGAATGATCTGCATGAAAATAATTTTTTGGTGTTTTTATAGGGTAAACCGATCAACTTGTTAGGCCAAACTGATTGATTGGTTTCTAGAAGAGTCAACTGGTTGACCCAACCTATCGATTGGTGAGCTTGTTGAGACCTTGGTCTTACTCTCTGCTTAAATCCAGTAACTAGTTGAGTAGAACCGATTGACTGGTTTATGAATAGTTGATTGGTTTGCCCAAGCTGATCAACCAGCTTGAGGAAAAGCATGGTTTGGTCAAGCCAAACTGATCGATTGGTTAGCCAAAACTAATCCACTGGTTGGTGCAACTAATCAACTGGTTGGACCAGACTGATCAACTGGTTTGGCTAGTTTATAATTTTTAGTTCTTTTCAATTTGGTTATGCTTTGAGGCTAAGCATGGGATTGCTATATATTATTTAAGGGATGAGATATAGATATTATCATGGATTAATGACCTAATGAATGGATTAAATGGAACATGATTTATGACATATTAAATGGGTATTGTAAAGTCTTAAAGGGGTATACCACATATGAAATGTGAAATTCTTGAGAAATAGGATGGCGAAATAAGGAATATGCGTGAATGGAATAAAATAATGTGTATGATTGATATTGGAAAATCATAAAGGGAAATCCCACACATAGTTGGGAAAGAAAAGGATTACTATGGAAGAAATATGTGAATGTATTTCTTGTTCTTTGTATAGGCCTTGTGTGATAACTTAACCTCATGAATAAGGTACTAATCACGTAAAACAAAAGACAATCAAATTATATATGAGTTTGGGTCACCCAATCCTCGATTAGCTATAGGGGGTTAGTCTACCTTTGGACATATATTGGTGCCTTCGGGTTTAGCCTTAGGGAGGGATCCTAGTAGATCTCGATGCCTTACATATTCTAGACACTGATGATGTACTAGGGGTATCGAAACTAAAGGGTATAGTTACCTAGGTTCTTGGCTTTAGCCTGGACATATATCCATATTTAAAACACCCCCATTTTTCACTACCAAATTTTTTGTTAAAACAATTATGGAAGCGGAAAACGCTTAGAAAAAACGAGGTGTTACTGCCGTACCTGACACAGGATAGACATTTGCCACCTATCCCGTATGAGATACAAGGCTAAACTAATCAAAGCACTCAAAATAATAGAGTATATAAAATAATAATTTAATTTAAACAACGTAGAAGAGTATTTATATCGAATTACCCTAATGGGTTTCGGTCAAATCATTACAAAATACATGCAAATAAATTACAGGGTTACGAAACAGAAGTTAGGGCATGATACCCAAATTAAAACCATGGTCTGCCACAAACTCTACCAACATAGTCCGGATGTTCTTACTCTCAAGTCTCGACCTAACTGAGGTAGGCCCTTTAATGGTCATCTCTAAAGACCTGCATATGGTCATCTGCTCGTAGGAGTGAGCAAGTGACCGAGAAAATGGATACACTAGTACGTGACATACTTAGTAAGCCAAGTTGCTCCCTAAATGCTCACAAGTATTCCAACTTACCATATATGAAGATAGATTACAACATGTATCATGATAAGACTATATATAAAGGTAAGAGTGCATAAGATATGCCATCACATATAATTCCAACACAGTAGAATAAATCATGCTTAGATTTACAATGTTTTCATATAAACACTTCCATAAGTAATAGCAGAGAGTAACCAAGAAACCCCTAGGATTATTTCCAATTATCTAATTTCTTAGTACATGCCATTCATTTATCCATGTAAGAGATAGGTTAATCACTCAATCAATATTCCATTCCATAGCCAATCCATCATTTCAACCATTATCCAAGTGTATAAACTAGAATTATTCATTTTGGTAAATAATACCATTACTTCCATTTCTTAACCATTCACTTGGTCATTGTTCATAATTTCAACCAATATTTACCACCCATATTTTATTATCATCGAATGATGGATTGTGCGCCGCCCTATGGCCTCACATACCATGGAAGCCTATCCAATAAGGGACATAAAGTTCAGGTAGAAGCCAATCACCAAGTGGACATAAGTCCAAGCTAAAGCTAACCAATATGGACATAAGTATAAGCTAAATCCAATCACATAGGTAGACAAACCCTTTAGTATTGATACCCCCTAATATATCATCAATATCTAGAGTAGGTAAGGCATTCGAACCTTTCAAGATCCCACCCAAAGGCACCAAAAATGCCTAAAGGAAAATTAACCCTCAATAGCTAATTGAGGATTAGGTAATCCAAACTCATACTCAACTTGACTTTCTTTCGCTTTACATTATTAGTGTTTTGTTCATAAGGATAGGTGATCATACAATACCCATATAAAGCAATTCAACTTTCCATATTAATCCTTTTCTTTCTATTTTTCCCAAGCATGTGGGTTTTCCATTTATCCTTAGCTAATGTTACTCATGTCCACCATTATATTTAGTTACAGTTCGAGTTTAGTTTCATTACTCTATTATCAATATCCTCACTTATCATAAGTGAAATATCTATTTAGTCCTTTCAATACTCATAGAGTATACCATAATTCATGATCCATTTTGATCTTTTAATTAGGTCAATAATCCATGATAAAAGATGCATTATATCCCATTAATAACCATGGTATAGTACCCATCACAACCTCAAAGCATAACCAAACTAAATGCAAGCAAATTAAGTAAACTAGTCGAACTAGTCAATTAGTTTGGGTTGACCAGCTGATTAGTTTGACTCAACCAGATCATGCTTTCCTCAAACCAGTTGATCAATTTGGACAAAATAGTTAATTTTTCATGGACTAGTCATTCTGTTCTACAAAACCACTCAATGAGTTTAAGTAAAGAGGAAGACTAGGGTCTCTTTAGGCATACCATTCAATGGGTTGGGTCAACCAATCAATAGTTCTACGAATCAATAGATCGATTTTACCCAACCAGTTGATTAGTTTGCTCTAATACAGCACCAAATCACACATTTCATTCAGATTCTTTCATATAAATTATTTTTAGCCATATTAAAACATGTATCAACATCAAATAACATATTTCCAACCAACTTAACATGCATTTCTCAACATGATACCATCATAGCCTATTTTTACCCATTGTTAAGCTTTTTACTCAAATCATATCATTTAAGCATCTAAATCATATATATAATTGCATTCTTTCATGCCAACATTTAGAAACAAGTAGAGGTAACATCTAATATGAAGGAATACTTACTAAAAATTTTAGAAGTAAGAATCACTTACTTAATACAGGAAAAATCCTCTTAAAAATAGAAATTATAACTATTGGAATTCTTAGCTTTGAAAACCTTAAACCAAAACCTTAAATTTAGACATTATACTAAAATCTTACCAGATTTAGAATCTTAAAAATAGAAGAGAATAAGAACATGCAACTTGAGGCTAAAATCAAGGAAAGAGTTAAACTAGACAAGTCAACATCTTCCTAGAATCTAACTCTACCTTGATTGAAAATTGAAATAAGAAAAAACTAGAGACAAGATCAAAAAAGTGTGTGGAGATAGATTGACAAGGCTCAAAGGGTGAAAAGAAGAGAGGGAATACAAGACTTATGAAAATTTGTTGGTTGAAAGAAAGGTAAAATAAAGGGATGATTGGGGCTATTTATAGACAACCAATAAAAGGGAAACTCTGAAGGTTTTGAGATTGACTCAAAATCCTACCTTTGACCATTTAAATTTGATCAGCACAGATAGATTTTGTCCAGGGTTTTCTAACCTCTTCTCTAAAGCTCAAATGGTATCTTAGGGGAATTCAAGTTAATTAGACAAGAATTGGTATTCATGAATAGAATAATAGAAGGCTAGAATGGAAGGAATCTTCCAGCTATTCAAAAGTAAGCCTAAGATCAAAAAATTAGATCTCATAGTCATGTGGAGAAGAGAGGAGGAAGAAGATAATGCTGAGGTCATCTCTCCCCCTTATTTGTTATAATCAAACTCTAGATCAAATCAAGGTTTGGGTTGAATATATCATAAAAATGGTTAGGAATCTCTTATGAATAACCTCGCATGGATTGGTAAGGTTCCAATTTATTGTAAGGGATTTTCCAAAAACAAAATCAAGCACAAAAATATGGCTAGCTTGACAAACCAGCCAATGGGTTTGGTTCTACAAGTTGATTGTTCTATCACCAGTTGACCATTTTCTCACAACTAGTTGACCAGTTTAATCGAGGAACCCAATTTGGCTAAAATGATAAACCACTTGATCAGTTCATGAAACCAATTGATGAGTTTGTTTGCAAAACTCAATAAAATTCTTTTTCAACATGATTTCAAATCAAAATTTATCCCAACTCAAATCATAACATTAAATGAAAATTAAAAGCCCAAAATTTGACATAATTTGCATTCAAGCATCATACAAAAATGTGGGGTATTACAATATTAGTTGGCTTTGGTCTAGACTTATGTCCATTATGATTATTAGCTTCAGCCTAGACTTTATGTCCCTTGGTTTGGATAGGCTTCCATGGTATGTAAGACCATGGGTAATGATTGGAACAAATGATTTGGATGATAATATGGGTAAAAGTTGGAATAAATTCTTGGATAATGGCTTGAATGAATAACTGGTTAATAATTGGAATGATTGACCGCATATTAACCTATATTAATATATGTATAAGGAAATGGTAGAACCGAATTGATTGATTAAGTGGAAAATAAACCCTAGTTTTCATATAGATAATCTGTTTAGTACGTGTGTGTGATTACCTATGATAATGAGCATGATACATTCTGAGTTTCCTAAGTTATACATGATAGTGATTCTTGATGAATTATCTGATTCTAATAGAGTAGATATACTTACTCATATGGATTTGGCATGATGCATGTTAAGTATAAAATCCATGTTATAATTGAACCTAGTATGCTTGTGACTTTTTTTGAGGAGAGAATTCGACTTACTCAGTACGTAGTGTACTGATGTGCCTGTTTGCTCAATCACCTACTCATTCCCACAATAAAAAGGATATGTGTAGTTTTTTGGAAATAACCAATAGTGGGCCTACCTCAGCTTGGGTTCAGATATTGAGAGTGTGGACATTCAGAGGTTTTTGTGGGGTCCATGATGGACCATGGTGTTGGGGTCACGCCTAGCTTGTTTTCTACTATTATAGCCCTGTATTCTTACCTTATTATTCTCTTTATATTTGATTATGTCAAGGACCTACAAGGTCCAATGTTGTAAACAATCTTTTAAAAATTTAAGTGACTTGATCTTGCACACTCTGTATTGCTTTAGTTTTAGCCTTGTATATGATATGGGATGGGCGGCTGACATATATCCTATGTTAGGTACTGCAGTAGCACCCCGTTTTTTCTAGGTTTGTTTAATATTTTTTTGCTTTTGCACTATTTTAAAATAAATTTTTTTAATAGTGAAAAATGAGGGTGTTATAATAATTTATTCTCATTCCCATTTTAATCCAATACATATATCATGCGCAATTTCTACCATGTAATCGTATACACCATAGGGGTTGTGTATCCTATTAAAATCATTATGATGCCAGTTTTTTTATAAAAAAAATTATAATATCTCTTAGTAAGATTATAAGAAAACAAAATATCATAAGATTCCAGAAATTTTTGTAATACCCCATCTTTTGTAAATGTGTTGAATGAGATCTTATGCCATTTTTTTATGTTTCACTTTGATTTGGAACTATGATTGGGTTTGAGGTAAAGTTGGATTTGAAATGAGGTTGGAAAACTAAATTAAGCAATTTTTTAGGTGGATCGATCAACTGGTTTATTGTTTCAACTAAATGGTTTTTACTCTACCAAACCGATCAACTAGTTAAGGAACTGATAAATTCATCTGTAGAACAGTTGACTAGTAGGCCAAGCCGATCAACTGGTTTGTTGAGCTAAGTCCATTTTTTAAAATCAATTTTTTTGAAAAATTTCTTACACTAAAATGAAACCTTGATAACCCATTCCAAATTGCTCCTAAAAGATTCTTAACCTTTTTCATGATGCATTTGGCCTAAAATACTGTCTTAGATTGATATAAGGAGTCAATTTGGACAATTGAGGGGGGATATGACATCGGCTTTATCTTCTTCCACCTTTCTCTTCTACACACTTCTGGTATCATTATTTCGATTTCATACTTAGTTTTTCTTAGCTAGAAGATTCCTTCCATGCTAACCTTCCATTTCTCCTCTTGTATTTTGCATTTCTAGACTAATTAACCTGCACTGCTCCAGAATTACTATTTGACCTCTAGAGGATAGGTCAGCATCCGTTCAATGAAAAATTTCCATTCAAATCAAATTTGAACGGTAAGAATTAGGCTTTTTGATCTTTTCCTAACCACACTTGTGATTTGTATCAATTTGTTGGCTATAAATAGCCCTAATTGCCCCTTCTATTCACCTTTCTTTGAACCATAAAAAATATTTTAGCTCTCTAGAATTCACCTTCTCCTTCTCCACTATGAGCCTTGCATTTGAATTCTTTTTTTCTTCTAATCATTTCTCAAGCTCTATCTTGTTTTAATGGTTAAGAAAAATAGAGTTAGATTTAGGAGAAAGTTGAGTGGTTTGGCATAATCTTCCTTTATTTTTCCATTAGGTGTGGTATGTATGTTTTTTCCTTTTTATTTCAAGTTCAGATTTGGAAATTTGATGATTTTTGAGTTAAACTTGTTTTTTTTTTTTAGGTTTTGAATGATTAGGATTTCCATGGGTTGAATTTTCTTATTTGAGGAAACTAACTTTTAGGAAGCTGCAGTATCAGAATTTGATTCTTGCTAGTCACTAAAGTTATTAGTTGGGGTCAGCTCCTTGTGGGCACCCATGATCACAAAAACATATTTCCTTCACTATTGAGTCACATGCCACAATTTACTTCCATCGTATTGGCTCATGGTAGGGTTGGCGGAAACATCTAAGGGAAGCATATTGCCTTTTATGAAAAATAACATGTCATGTTTCACCACTACTATATTTTACTTAGTGACTATTTTTCATCATATTTTTTTTACCAAAATTATTTCAATATATATCTATATTTTTATAGAAAAATTACAAACACCCCAATTTTTTAGTACTAAAAAATCGTGTTGGTCTCGGGTCATATTAGGGATTATGGTCTCCAAGATATCAAGTAATCTTCTCATATCATTTTCAAGTGACTCAGTGGCTCTATCCATTATTCAATTATTTGTTTCCTCAAGGCTCAACTCCCTTGGTAAAGGAAGGTCTCCCATTGAAGATTAAGAAATTTAAGAAGATAAAAGGATTTCAGTGAAGGGAAGAAGAAAAGGAGTTGGGTTCGAGAAAAAGAGGGGGTGATCAATTTAGAGATTTGTGTGTGTGTGTGTGTGTGTGTGTGTGTGTTTGGTTTAGAAAAGAATTATGGGAAGGAAAAATATAAGATCCAAATTGCTACAATCTAATCTTTGATACCAAGTTGATACATATGAGATCTAACTTGGGTCTTACTAGGAGTTGGTGTTCTAAAACTTCAGAACAGCGGAAAATATAAGAGAGAAATGGAGGAAGTTTGACTGAATAAAAATTAATTCTTGGTAACCCCTTGAATCAATACTTGAAAAAACCACCTAAGGTTTAAAATCTTAGGATAAATCTTGAAAAAGTTTTGCAAAATTTTCAAACTCTTGCACTTTGAGAAATGAAGTGAAGAATCTCAGTTCATAGTGAGAAAAATGGGCAGCCAAAAATTTAAGTTCCTATATTTCATTCTATCCTTAATACTTATAGAAAAATTTAAGTATTAAAGGTTACAACTTATCCAAATAATACATGTGATTTAAGATAAAAATAAAGGATACAATCTACTTAAGTTCTAGACGTGAGTTTTGATCATGGGGAGGAAGATTGAGCAGCTTTTCAAAACATGCTTCACCCACTTAGCACATGTTCTAACTCATATAACAACCATATTACTCAAAATGAAAGAGAAAAAGTCCCTTTTAATCTCATAAGCAACAACAAACAAGAAGAAAGGAATGTCTTCTATCCTTCGTTAATCTTTTCAAAATCTACACTAATCTTCCCAAGTGTTGAAAATAACTTGACATTCAACTTGAGAGGGACTTGTGGCTGTTTTGTGTGGCTTTCAAGTGTGTAGAATGGGATATTTTTTGTGGATTTTAAGGGAAAAAATATTAGGATAAAATAGGTTAAAAATATGTAAAAATAAACTTGAGAAAAAATGTAGCTTATAGTGGTGCTATTTTGGGGTGTTTTGTGGATGGTACAAAGAGGGGTTGACAAGGTTTGCATGGCTTGTATGACTTGCATGGATAGGTTTTGTTGGATAATTAATTTGTAAAATTAAGGAGAGTTTTGTGGATCTCAAAATTTGTAAAATTAATTATGATATTGTTATCATCAAATGAGGATACTCCTCCATTAGTATGCATACCAATTATATCATAAGATGAATCAAGAGAGGAACTGAAAGTAGAGCTCTATCTTAGGTATACTTATAATTCATTTTCTTTATTAGGATGAATTCAAGAACCCCACTATTCATAATAGGTGAACAGTATCAACAATAGCAAAAACCCCAAGGAATAATGCTCTTTTCCACTATTCGCTTTTGTTGGAACAAGCAGGTACAACCCCTAATCATAATGTTTTTTTATAACTATTCTCGTCTTGTAGAACGGATTAGTACAACCAGTCTTGACTTACGTGATATTTCACATTAAATATTAATGTCTTATTATACTATTGGTTATATTGAAATTTTCATGAAATCTTATCATAAATATGCAAGGGACATACAACATAACCAGAAGTGGTTTAGGACATTCTTCAATGTCCCTACGAAACCCTAATTTCATAAGATAAACGTAACTTATTTCACAAGGCTCATATAACCTCCAAATTTAGTACACCTTACTAATATATCATTATTGACAACATATCCCAAAATCAAGTTCTAACTCTAACATCATATGCATGTAATAACAAGCCTGCCTTTAGGGTTACCATTCCTAATTTAAGTTATTTTCTCATTTTATTAGACTTATGTTGCTCATAATTATCCCAGGTATTACATAACATAATTTCATATTTTAACCCAATATAACTTTAGAAATACCAAAATTTCATATTTAACCCATATTTACCAAAATATCCCTATCTTGCTTAATTGTCCCAAAGTTTCTTTTAGGATAACCTGTACTCAACTCAACCTACACTTAAACATATTACACATGAAATTATTTGTAAAATCCTTGACAATTAACATGCCATATTTATTTTCCACAATATCATGAAATATCCCAAATATCTTTAAGATAGCCAAATCATCCAATTTTCACAAAAAATCCTATGAGTATCAACCTTATTAACTTTTGATCTTCAATATATCATAATGATAATACTTATCCATATTTTTTTCAATAAATAAGAATGTTATACCCACATAATCAATCAACGAGGATAACAAATACTACCTATTAAAGGTATTCATATATCATATTTGGACTTATACCATAGGAGGCTAATACGCCTAACAACTGTAAGAGTAATGAGTTTAAAAATATCTCACGTAGCTCTATGCCGGTTTTGGAAATTTTGTAAATTACACTCATGCTAAATGGTCGCCACAAACACCCTAAACAACATGACTATAACTTATCTCTTGTAATTTGGTTACCTAGCTTTAGACATCATCACTTGCAGCTCCATCACCCAATTCACCACCACTTCAAGCCTGCCCATGGGCATCATAATACATTACCATGTGTCTAAGGCAAACTAACACTACATAAACACATGATCAACAATCTCTACCACATCATCATGAAACACATAATTATTATTTGGAAACATCCCTCGATAAAGCAATCTTGCTCTAGTAGGTAGCCTATTTTGCATAGCAAGCCATACAGTACCTTGATATTTAGACAGTGTAAGAGATTGCTAAGCCATATGATCCCACCTTTGCTTTGGTTTCCTACACCTCAACTCATAATATGCCCTCTTAATCACAAAATCCTGTGAGCCTATATCCATACAACAAACAATGAGGTGGTGAAGTTTATCCCTAACCTCAAGGACTTGCATAAAGACCAAGGATGTATATGAAGAATGATAATAACTCCAAACATCACCATGGCACAAAAAAACATCATGGATCCTCTTCACCCACAATGAATCCTTCTTGCTACAAATATTCCAAAGAAGCATCCCCAAGGCACACCAATTCCAAACATACAAGCCTAACCCACCTTTTTCCTTAGGGGAACACAACTAAATCTATACCACCAATGTTCTTCCTCTTTTGGTTAGATTCCTCGACCATAGAAAATCTCTACACAAGGTTATGAAATTAAGTAAAAAGTTTTTAGGAAACAAGATGAACTGACTAAAATACACTTAAATGCTAAACACGATAAAATTCATAAGTTAGATTCTCCCTATGTAAGATTAAAAAATAGTACTCCTATATCTCAGTCGAGTAGTTACCTTTTCTAATAGTAGCTATAAGTGAGCATAAGAAATACAAGGATATGAGATCAATAAGTCAATATAAGTGATAGGTAGAGAGCCCTCCCCAAAACTAAGAAAATTGCATATTTATATCCTGATCCTTAACTCCACACCCCCAAAAAAGCGATACACTTTGCTGGTTTTAAATCCATCTCAACAAAGTGATTTAAAGGTGCTAATATGAAGTACACATTTCTCATATCACCATGAAAAAACAAAATAAAGTCATCCGCAACACAAATTAATGATCTTAAAGGATTTACACCGTGGGTGACCTTTGAAGTCTGGATTCTCCCACAACAACTTTGGGCACCGAGAAAGATAATTCATCACCAGAATAAATAGATACAAAGAAATAACTTTTTGTTAACCCCTCTTCCCTGTGAAAGGATACGTTGATGTCTTATTGTAGAAAATACAATATGAAACCATGCTTATACATGCTATAATAAAGGAGATAAAACGAATTAGGAAGTCATACCATAATAAGATGCTAAAAGAAACTACCAACTTACCTTGTGATATGCCTTTTGGAGATCCAATTTTAACATGCATATTAGGGGAACACCTTTTGTTGTGCATGTACACACAAACTTATGAGCAAGTAGAATATTATCTCCAATACTCCTACCCTTGATAAAATCATATTGCAACAAATCTACCAAGGAAAGCATCAAGCTTTGCATACAATGTATTAAGAGTTTAGAAATAATATTTTATGATGTGTTACAACACACAATAGGCTAGAAATTTGAGACTTTATTAGCATTCTGACACTTCGGGATAAGCATGAGGGAAGTCACATTCACCTTGGTCAGTAAGAATCTTGTGGCAAAAAACTCTCGCATAACCAAAAATAATTATTCACTTAATACCAACCACTCTTTCTTAAAGAATCCCACAATAAAACCATCCACTTCAGGGGCTTTAGTATCACCGATTTCAAAAACAACACCTTTCACTTCATCTATTAACATTGGTTTGCTAAGAAGGTGTTGATACTCCCACACTAGCAAGCCACCCCTCCTAACAACCTCCCCACTTATCTCACTCATATATTGTTGGGTCAAGCCCAACAAACCTTTGGTGTATGCAATGAAGGCTTGTTAAACTTGAGAAAAACCATAAGCTTCTGTCCCATTCTCATCCCGTATCAAACCCACAAATTTTTATACTAATGTTCCTTCACTTTTGTGTAAAAAAAATTTGTGAATATGATCTTCACAAGCCAACCAATTAATTCAAGACTTTTATTTTTCAAAAAAGAGTTCCTCACACCAAATAAGCCTATTATATTTACTCAATAGAATACACTGTTGCTCAAAATAAGCTTCCAAAGGTTATACCTTGAATGCTTTACGTTGAAGATTACCCAGCTCCTCTCTGGTGTGTCTAATAGGCTGAGATATAGACCTATAATTAGGGATGGCAATGGATCTCAAACCCGACCTAGACTCGCTAGACCCGCCTCATTTTTAGCGGGTTTGGGTCCATGATTTTTAGACTTGAGGGGTCTAGGTTGGGTATGGGCCCATATCTATATTAATGGGTTTGGGTCTGGGTCCAATAGTTCTAGACCCAAACCCGACCCACCATACCCATTTAGTATATATATATGTGTGTGTATGTGTATATATACATATATAAATACATACTAATATTATGTTTGTCGTTACTATTGTAATCTTATTTAAGCTCCTTATTCATTTTTTTTTTGTATATTTACTTTATAGGCAATATACATAATATTGTATTCTAAAAGCATTAAAACGCCATTTGAAAAGTTAACATAACTATTTTAATATATTTATTTTTTTCAATTGGAGGATTTTTTTAACAAAAAATACATATTAAGTTATATAAAACATAAATGTATTTCTATTTATATAGACTCAATGGATCTGGGTCTGGGTCTGAACATTTGAGATCCGATGGGTCTAGGTCGGGTCTGGGTCTGGGTCTGGGTCTAGGTAAGATAAACAAGTCTGGGTCTAGGTCTGGCTAGACATGACCTAGACCCGACCTATTACCATCCCTACCCATAATGGTCCTTATTGAGTTATCAAAGGTATTTCATCAAGGAATGAAGTCTCTTTGTAATACACAACAAAAAATTAACATGAAAATGAGACTTCCAAATTCCAATGCTTATCAAGCTATACAAATGGGTCATCCTCTAGCCAAAAATTAAAAAAAAAAAAACAAAACAAAACAAAAAGGCTTCTTACCATGTTTTACCGGCATCTATGTGTCAACCACTATCAAATAATGATTTGAAAATAAAGGACTTTGACAATTAGCAATTGAGATAGAGAACTTATTCAACCAATGCACATTGAAAAACACCCAATCTAACGTAGAAAGCTCCTCCTCATCCTTTCCTCTTCAACTAGACCATGTAAAAAAGCAACCTTGAGCCCATAAATCTATGAGACCTAATTGATAATAACAACTCACCAAATCCATCATCTTACTTTGTCTGGAACATTATCTTAGTACCTCTCCTCACTTCCCATAACAACATTAAAATTGACAAGCAGAATCCAAGGGCCATCAGTAACTTTATGTGCAAGCAACCATTCCCAAAACCTTTTCCATTCATAACTAGAGTTTGATGCATGGACAAAAGTAACCATAAACTTACAATCAAGTTGCAAGTGATGTGTTTCACACAAAATATCTCAATAACAAGAAGTAAAATGAATCAAATGCAAAAAAAATTGGGTCCTAAGCCACCCAAACACGTCCATTGTGGTGATAACCATAATTAGAAAGTAATTTACATCCTCAAAAAATTCTATCAAAATTACCACTCTTATTATTCTCTTTAACTCTAGTCGCTAACAAACCAATCAATCACACATCATTGTGCGTACAAAAATGTGGGACATCCTTATGCTTGGAGGCCTTATTTAATCCTTAAATGTTCCACACACTTAACATGTCCACCTAGTTCTAAAGTAAGGCTACAAAACAACCCATTTCCACCATTGTCCCATATGTCACCATTACATCCAACTAATTTTTGACCTTTTTCACACTGCTACGAGTATGTCTCCTAGCCTCCAACTACTGCCCCCTTTTAAGTTGTTGGCCATGGATCACAACTGTAGGCCCCCTCGCAACTCCTGATATGACTATTGGAATTAACCAAACCAGTTGTGCTTCCTCGGTGGATAATGAGCTCATCACTAACTAGGATTCTCCTATGCAACTTGTCATTTCAATTTGCTTTCTAACAATTGTGCTCGTTAAAATTGCAATGACATTATGAAATGAAGCTAAACCAACTACTTAGTTTAAAGAGGCATGCTAGTATAACATTTTTAGACATTCATATTTGGACGAAGGAGCTCCTGCTACAACAACCTTAACAACAACTTCCTCACTAGCTACCTCTTTCCTTTATGCTTATCTTAAATTGTGAGCCATTCTGAAGATCCAATGTTCATCTCCAACCACTTGTTCTTCTTACATTTCACACTGTTGTGAACGAACGAGACACATAAAAGGGCGATAAATAGGCCTCCAATCATATCTTACATGCTAAATGACTTCACGGCTATTTGGGTTGTGAATGATAAAACTCGCAAAAAAAGTTTACTTGATATTCACCTCCATAAGAACACTTAGGAAAGAGACTCTTTCATTAGTCATAGTAATTATATCCATGCCTAAATGCCTACCCACAACACTTGCAATCCAGCTAAGTGAATCCATTGACTAATAGTCAATGGGCAAGTTGGTGAATTTTATTCATAAGGGAATAACTTGTGAACTCTTGTTATCAATCTTCAATATTCTATACCAAAATTATAAAACCAACAGCTTATTGAATTAGAAGCAATGTTGATTTAAATTTTCAAGGACATACTCCTTATGATCAAACTTGAAATAGAAGAATCTATTCATATACATCATGACTTTTGGCATAGGAATCTTAACCCAAGGAGCATGAACAAAGCTAGTCATTTGATTGTAAGTAGGGAAAGCCCCAAAAATATAGCCTATAAGTATTCTCTCACACCGCTCAAGCCTCTTTAAGAACATATTCTTTATTCAACTCCACTAAAACAACTCCTACACTAACCCCCAACTACAAAAAATTCAATTTGGCACCTTGATTCGGTACTTGATTCCCTACTACATGATCACACTAAGAAACTATTTGGTCAGATTCATCTTTTATAGGCCCCATATTTTCCTATATATACAAATTTGTTGGTATCTCCTGGTTATCCTCCAATATCCACTTTTTAAGATCATCACCTCTTGAGAGATCACCGCTGCATGACCTTGTGTGGCGGAGGCCAAATAATTAAATTGATTTCCAACAATCATATCCACATCTTCCCCCACCATTGCATCAAAGATGTTTTCCTTTAGGGCAATCACATCACCCTTCACAATCCTAGATACATCCTTCATCTCATTAATCACACCTTCGATATGCGAAATTGCACCACCATCCTTGTCAACTTTCTTGCACAAGTTTGCTAATAACACCGAGTTGTTCAAATTATCACCCTATCCACACAATCCACAAGTGATCTTAAACTCCTCCTAGGCCACCAAAAGAAACACCTAAAAACTAAGCATAACACATGGTTAGAACTTAAGAAGATATCTAAGGAAAAGGTAATGTAAAAAGTGGTTAAAAAATAGCAAGAACCAAAGCAAGTGAAGATTTGAAGTTGTGTTAAAGTGTGGAGTTAATGGGGGTGATTTATATGAGGTGTGGACACAATTAATGATTACCACATGCTGGGTAGGCCAAGTAATGTGAGGTGCTCACATTAGGCTTGGCTTGCTGCGTGATTTTTTGGTTGAAGGTGAGGAAGTTGTTATGTGAAGGTTAGGTGATGTTAGTGGTGTTGCTGCGTGAAGAAGACCAAATATGGGGATGAGATAGGGTGATCACGTGAGCTTCTCATGCTGCCATGGAGGAGCAATGTAAGGCTTTGATGTAACAAAGGTGCTAGAATGTGAGGTGCTAAGAGTTGGGTGAAGCTTGCTACACAAAAATAACAGAACTTGGTGGCGGTCGATGCAGAGAAGAGTTGGAAATGGAGAGAGGGAGTCAAGGATGAGTTTTGTGAAGTATTAAAAGAATTAAGGTGAGAGGTAAGATGGGTATTTATGGTTGGGGTATCATCCAAATGGTGTGAGCAGAAGAGGGTTGAAGTAGAGATGGGTATGGTGCGATCGCAGAGAATGAGAGATTTGGGAAAAAATCTATTGCAACACATCCCTAGAATGAAGGGATGTGATGAAATAGACTTAGGTAGGCTTATCGTTGGAGGCTAAACCAAAGGAATTGGTTGGGGAAGGAGCAAATCATGTAAGAGAGGAAGAAGGCCAATGTGTAACACCCCAAAATTCACTACTTTTTTTTTTAAAACGGAAGCAATTAAGATAGAAACACTTAAAACCTGTGAATTCTGAGAATGTTACCGCCACACTTAGTACCAAATCAGTTCTCTCCGACCGATTCAGTACCAAGTGCTAAGGCTAAAGGAAAGATTTACGTTAAATTCAAATTAACAATTCATAAAAGAATTCAAAAGATCATACAACAAAATCAGAGTACGCATAAACGTTTATTAACACTTGTAACTTTTAAATAGAAATAAATTTAAACAAGATAAAACCCGATGGGTCAAATTCCGGACTGCCTACTCACTCAAGTTAGGCCTGCCACCCCAAAATAGTCTTTGATCTTAAACCTGCACAAGAGGTCTACTCCCCACCATGGGTGGATCATCACAGGACCCATCAACCAAGGTAGTATCAGTATGGGTCCAGTACTGAGTAAGGTGACTTGATCACTAAGGCCAACACATAGTTGTACATAAATAATGCAGGAATAATAATAACGCACAAGACCAATATGATCACATAAATACATACGACCATCCAAGTAAGAGTACAAGGCCCGATTGTAGACTGGATTAATGTTTAAATTAATCTCTGATCAGAATAAATTTCACACCATACTTTTTATCAAGTCCATACGAGTACGGGAACCCCACTATTTTGCCGGTGGATCGGTCTCCAGGGCACTCTGGCTCCTGGCCACTATTATAGCCGGTGGATCGGTCACTTAGGGTACATGCCCTACCACTATTATATGCCGGTGGATCGGTCTGGCCCCTTCTCGCACGGTGTTCCACTATAAGTAGATAATGTCTTCCCACTTATTATCAACATGTATAGTTTGGTTCGTTGAGCTCGGGATCCCCCACTATTTTAGCCGGTGGATCGGTCACTAGGGTAACATACCCTACCACTATTAAGCCGGTGGATCGATCTCCAGGTTACCGCAGTACCTGGCCACTATTATGCCGGTGGATCGGTCTGGGCCCGGCTCAACATCTTTCACTTTACGTGATTAATGTATTAAGTATCTTATTCAAAGGCTTTCACCATGGACATGCACGAATCATAAATCATAAATTACATATTCATCATCATACTTTATTCACCAATTACACATGTGCTACCACCAAACCCTAGACATGTATGAATCGCTCCCTTTACACTTATCCTCCAATTCTACTTCACATCTCACTCTAGGGTTCTATCCCGAAACCCTAATTTAGGCCTTAACATCCCCTCTTACTCCACCTCACATCACCTAAATCATTTTAATACTCCACACATTACAAGTCATCGATCCCATTCTCATAATTACACCTTAATCACCAAAAACACATGATACATCAAAAACCCTAAGCAACCACACCAAACCCTAATCAACCACCACAAACCATAATTAACCACTCCAAACCCTAGCTTAGTCTCCTACGTACCCAGATAATGCTCTACGTACTATCTTCCACCTAAAGTGTTTAAACGCCCAAACAACACTTATATTATGTTCCTTACATCCCAAATCAACTTTCCACACATACATTTCATATCCATGCAGACATTAACCTCCCCATGCAAACCTTCGAACTTCTTCATGCAAACCCTAAATTCAATCAACACAAAACCAAAGATTCACCTATACCAAACCTAAATTCAAGCCATATAAAACCCAAAGATTTGTCAATACCAAACCCTAAATTCAATCCATACCAAACCAAATATTCATCCTTACCAAACCCTAGATTCAAATCACATAAAACTGAAGATTCATCCTTACCATATAATTGATTAGATTCTCTCATTCATAACCACAAATTAGATTTTTCCATACAAGACCATAAGTTATATTCTCCCACATAAAATTATAAAATAGAATCTCCCAAGCAAAACCATAAATTGGATTTCCCCAAACAATTCATAAATTGGATTCTCCCATAAATATCATAAATTACATTCTCCCAATTAACCTCATAAATTAGATTCTCCCAACAAACCATAAATTTAATTTTCCCATATAACATCATAAATTACATTTTTCCCAAATAAAACCATATATTATATTCTCCGCATAAAACCATAAATTATATTCTTCCACCTAAAACCATACATTAGATTATTCCTTATAAAACCATAAAATTAGGTTAACTCACTTCCCTTAATCAAATTCTTTCCCCATCCTCCTTTTTCATCTTTCCTCTCACACAAACCACATCAACATTCTCTCATGCATGTCTTACAAGGTCACAATACATATCATCATACATAAATAATATAAATGCCATACAAAACATACTTCAACTCCACGTCATACCATATACGACATAATTAATAATCATAAGCATAGAATACATAGCATATGAAACACATAATGCATATAAGCACACAAACGACCTTAGCACTCCTTACCTAAAACGCCACCGGTATTGGTGCAAGGTCCTATTCCACTTGAGGGGTTTGATTGGACTCACCTATTATGGGAAAGAAATACTAGGATTAGCTTCCTTCCTATACTACTATTAGTTTCTAATTTATCTTAAGTCTTGATTCTTAATTAATCATGCCCAAAACCACTAAAACATTAATACATACTATTATAATTTAAAGTAAAAAGGTGATATAAGAGTTTCTACCCTTTACCGAAATAAAGTTAATAAAGATAATAATAATAATAATAATAATAATAATAATAATAATATTTATTATAATAATAATTTTAATAATAACAAATTATTACTAATAGTAGTAATATTAATAGAAAACTTAATAATAATAATAATAATCTAAGCCTTAAATTTACAAAGTGGATTTTGAAACCTCCCCATTTAATGATAATACTATTTGAACTGTAAAAAGATATTAATATTATACATCTAATTATTATATAAAGTTAATATGGTTAATAATAATAATATAATTAGTAATAATGTTAAAAATGCTAAAAATAATAATAAAAGGCAAATCTACGAGACTTAATTAAAATTTTAGGATTCTATTTCTCCTGAAATAATTTCAGTATCAAATAACTAATTATACTAACAATAATAATATTAATTATATTATTAATAATATTATAAAACATGTAATAATTACATTAAATAGGCAAAATTCGAGAATAATAATTTATCTTACTCAATAATACTCCCAGACCTGTCAACCAAATTTAGAAATTAAAATACAGTTGATAACAACAATAATAATTATAATAATAATAATAATTAAACTCGAATTAGCATTAAAAATTAGAATAAAAGCATAATAATTATCAATAAATCGAAAGTCAGTATTTAAAAGGTCTAGGGTTTCACCTTGAGTTGGAGGGTATTGGTGGCACCGGCGGTGGTTCCCGGAGGTGGCCGGAAAAGTGGTCTAAGAGGGGTGAAAATGAAGAAAAAGAGGGAAGGGGAAAGGAGAAAAATAAAATAAGCTTATGGTTCGGTGGAGGAGACTTAGCAGGAGATATTGGGTGGTTTAGAAGGTGGTAAAAGCGGCGGATGCGGTGGTGGATGGTGGTTTAATGTTTCGGGGTGGAATTTTCTAGCGAGAGGACTAGCCAACTTTGCACGATAACAGACGCTCGTACAAAGTGAATTGAAGGTCGAAAATGGTTTAGTTAATTAGAGGGTAATGCAGGGAAGAGATTGAAATGGATAAGAGGCGTTGAAGTTGGCCGGAGGAGGAGATAATGGCGTCTGATGGGGCGGTGGCAGGCAGATCTCTCTTAGGGTTTTCGAGAAGAAGAAGTCTCGAAAACATCCACCATTAGGCTATTTATAGAGTTTAGATGGGTTGTTAGGATTTTGGGGGTCTCCTGGATGGTATTTATTGCCAGGTTTTTGGTGGCCGGTGACAGAAATCGGCCGGTGTTAGTTTGGGTCGGGGTCGAAGGTTCGCGAAGCCAGAGAGAGAGAATGAGCGAGAGTTAAGGATAATTGATTATTCCAAGCTAATGTGTGAGCCGGGAGGAAGAAAAAGAGAGGTGACTCGACCGGTCAAATTCATCGTGGCCGGCGCCGCCATTTTTGGCTGGGAGTTGCAGGCTGCATCAAGCTGGTGCGATGAAGAAGAAGAAAGGAATGGCTGGACCGGACGGTCCAGGGAAGAAAGACACGAAAAGGAAAGGGAGGCAGACCAGGCGGTCGGCACGGGGGAGGAATTAATTTAAATGAAGTGACGCGTTTCGAGGGAAGAACACATTAAAACGCAGCACAGAAGAAGCGGGGAGGAAAGACGCCCGTCGGGCGGCTGGGTTGGGCCGAAGGAGAAGAAGAGGAAGACTGGGCCGCCGGGCTGGCCCAGTTCGGGGAGAAGAAGGAAAAGAAAGAGGAAGAAAGAAAAAGAAAGAAAAGAAGAAGAAGGAAAAAAAAGAAAAAGGAAAAATAATGGTTTGGGATAATTAAATTAATTAGAATATTTGGGATATTTAAAATTAATAATATTTAAATAAAATAATATTTAAATCCCTTTTTAGGCTAAATTAGGGTTTTTAAAAGATTTTTCATAAATTCCATTTTAATCAGCAAAATACCCTAAATTTCTACAATTAAATTATTTATAAAGTTATTATTAATTTCAAACTATTTTCTCCTTCTTATTTTAAATCAAATAATTTATTTAATAAATTTTCAAAATAAAATGCTTAATTAGCTAAAATACCCAAATTCTTCCTAATTAAAATACTTATAAATTTATTCTTGATTTTCCCTCATTAATTTAATTTAAAAATAATTTATTTAAATAATTCTTATAATAAATATCCTTTAAATTTAGTTTATAAAATTAGAAATTTTCGGGGCATTTCACAATGTAAGGAGAAAAATAAAAAAGAAAGAAAAGGGGGGAAGGGAAAAGGAAAAAAGGAAAAGGAGGAATAAGTTTAGGATTAGAGTTAAAGTTAAGTTTAAAATTAAGATTAAAAACTTAATATGAGATTAAAATATGGCAAAATATAAGATTATTAAAGAATTAGAATTAATGAATTAGTTTGAGATTAAAATACCAATTAATCAAGATTAGGGTTAGGTAAAATTCAAGGCATTACACATATCATGGTGAAGCATAACAATGGAAAGAAGTAGGTTTACACAATGTTGGACCATGGTGAAACCTAAAGTATATTATGGTAAAACACCAAGTATACTATAATAAAACACGAAGAATAAATATGGTAAAATACCAAGCATATCATATCAAACACAAAAATAAAGAGAAGTATTATTATATAATGATGGACCATGATAAAACATGAAGCATATTATAGTGAAAACACTAATACTGCCATGATGAAATATAAAACCTGCCGTGGTAAAACATAATAACAGAGAAAAGTAGGACTACATAATATTGAAATATAGTAAAACATCAAACATACTATGGTAAAGCATGAATCATATCATGGTGAAATATCAAGAATACCATGATGAAATATAAAACATATACCAAACATATTGTAGTGAAATATAATAATAGAGAGAAGTAGGATTATATAATTCTCGACCATGGTGAAACACCAAGTATATCATGATAAAACATGAAACATATCATGATAAAACATCAAACATACTATGATGAAACATAAAGCATATTATAATAAAAACACCAAGCATACCATGGTGAAACATGAAGTTGATCTTGTTTATACAATTATCACCGCATAAAACTACTGAATAAATGTTAATCTTCTAACAACTGTTCCTTTATTTACTTAATTGTCACAGTATACACCATGAGGAAGGTGTATATGGTCACACCATATAATAATTGCATACCATGCAACCCTTCGCATGGTCTTCAGTGTATGAAAGGTATCATTTAAAATAATAATAATAATAATTTTTTAAATTAAATATCTTTGATTTGAATTGATGAAAAATAAAAACTTGAATCATAATGTTATAAAAATATTCTTTATAAATAAACACTCATATTAATATACTTTTTAACTTAAAAGTATTATGCATATATCACTATTATTGTGCCAATCTTTTACCATTATTGTTTTACCATACATAAAATGATCATTTATCATACATAACCTAATATTTCACTTAATCAGAACATTTACCAACTTTGAGCTTAACTTTCACCATAGAATGTACAATTAATGTGTCACCATAACTAAGAGTTCCTTCACTATAATTGAACTAATATTTCACAATAACATAATTGATCTTTCACTAGCATTAAATTGTCATTTCACCATAGAATATACCTACATAAGTTGATGGATTATTATAATAAAACTCATATATCACCATAAAAATATTGTCAACGTTTACTATACATAAACTAATATTTCACCAGAACTAAATTGACCTTTCAAAGTAAATAAATTGATCATTCACTATTAGTCTACTTAAATTTCATCATTATCATTATTACACTAAAAAAAATGGTCATTAATGTACCAATTTTTTACTCATTTTTTTAATCAAAAGTATATCAATATAAGTCTCTATTTATAGAGCACTTTTTTGAGAAACATTATATTTTTTAATATATTAAAATAAAAATAAATATAAAGTAGGTATTAAAATAAAAACAAAAATAAAAATTGATGATATCACCAATTATATAGTATTGCACCATACAACCAGTCGTATTATATAAATTACCAATTTCCACAATCTCATTCCCAAATACTCATTTTTATTTATTAAATGACCTCGTGGTAATCCCTACTTATGAGCCTCTAACTAATTTTTACCAAAAATTATATGAATATTATTCAAAACATTTTAATAGTCAACTTTATACTTACATTATAAGTATAGTTATCTATAAGTTCATTTATAGCATAAAATTATATACATTGAAAATAATATTCATAAATCTATAAAATAAATCATATATAATAAAGAAGTTCCAAAGTCGTTATTTGCAAACTTAAACTAACAAAATATAAACTTGACATTTGATTATGCACTACTACTCATACGACTTAACTGAAAGTAGAAAATGCATAACAAAAACAAGCAATATACTATAATTTATAATACCATATGCATATTGTTCCTAAAAGTATACAACACATTAGGAAAAAATGATGTGAATGAAATAAAATGAATTATTAACATTAGTTTATCCATTTCCTATAGGCCTTCATCTAAAAATATTGTAAAAGTAAATTAGTATAGGGTTGGCTAAAATATGACCCATTTTTTGTCTAAACAACACCAGCCAAGAAGAAAAATAAACAAAAAGAAACAAGTTGAGGAGGTTTGATTGTGGTCTCGCTAGGGTCGTTCTTCTCAACCAATTTTTGTTCAATGTGAATTAATTTTTTTAATAAGTAGTTATTATTATTATTATTAATTTATATTGTTTAATTGTTATTAAAATTTTGCTCTGAACTCATACGAAAATAACCTCAGCAGACATTGCAGACAGACAAAGCAAATAGTAGGAGTGGGCTTCGACCGCCTCATTGGCACGCAGCATCCAGCGCACAGTGGAGATAATCGTCGGTCACTCAGGAGGTTTTGTCATCACCTCTTGGAATCAGTCACTCATCCAACTTGCAAAAATGTTTAAGAAGTATTCCCTCTATCCTCTGCATTGATCTTGTTACGTTTCAATCACTTTTACTGGTACTAGGTATTCGGCTTATTCAATTCGCTTCCTTATTGAACTAGTTAGAGGAAAATATTCAGTATTTCTTCGAGGTTGTCTGACTACTGTGGTCTATGAACCCTAATTGTTAGATTCTTTTCCTATTTGCTCTGTGATTTCGACGTTTTCATTCTGATTCTTTGTGCTGCTAATTAAATATATGATGATCCATTCAGTCGCTTGTTCATAAAAGATTGAACTTGTCAAACATTTGTTGTCTCTCCCTCTCTAGAAATTATGTTTGAATCTAATCAGAGTGACCTTGATAATAATTGACAAACAAATATTTTTCAATTGAGAAAATATTGCTGCATGATTCCCTCGTCTTTCATCTTATTGGATAAGACCTAATTGCTAGGTATTAGTTTATTCTGGACCGAATAGAAGATGAAGTAATAAGACACAGGGGTATGTAATTTTTTTCTCAAAACTAATTAGATTATGTTTGGGTGAGCTGTAGGTGTTTGTTGTGGAGGGATTTTTTTAACTTATTTGGAAAATGAAGTTACTATATTTTGTCTAAATTTCCAAAATCTGATGGAGGCTGAAATGTCCTCCCAGACATAACTTGCTTATTTTTTATTTCACTCCTTTTATCAGCGTCTTTCTCATGCTTGAAAGGCAAACTCATTTTTACACATTAAGCTGGTTACTATTACTGGCTGCTGATGTTACATATTGCAAAGTGGCTTGGCTTCACTCAATGTCTGTGTGTGCCTGAGGTGGCTGTACCAGCACAGAGCACACCGTGCTTTCTCTTTTTTCATTTTCCTCTGCCTTTTTGTAGTCAAGCTAGTATTGAATCATGAAGTTTCTATGTAATAAAGTAGAGCTGGCTGATAAAGGATCTGGTGAAAGAACTTCTCTTGAAGTGCAAATAGATGAAAGGAATGGCTTATGAATACTATAATCTTATATTCTCCCTTCTCCTTTCTTGAACACGAATGAAATACATCTTAGCAAGGGGTTCTTGCTAGTGACATACATATTATCATTGCTCAGTTCTAAGTATCTTGTAAAGCAGAAAATCTCAATTGGAGGGATCTTGGTGATCTGAATGAAAGACTGGCTTGACTAGCAATGGGGCTTTTAGGGTGTGCTAGTTTCTAGTCATAATTATTATGTTTTTTGCTGAATTTTTTCTCAAGCTTGTGAATACTTGTTAATGGTTTTTGACCTTAATTGTATAACTTATGTGCCTCATTGTTTTAAAATACCTTTTGACATTTCCCCATATGCTATCTATGGGCATTTCTTGTAACCTATTCCATTGCCTGTAATGCCCATTTGGTCCCTTCTCAGTCACGAGAATGCCTTTGTGCTACCTGACAGATAACTTGTCATATGTCATGTTATGTTTAGGAGTAGGAGTTCAAGGAAAATGTTGCCTCAATATTTGACAGTTTATGCAATTAAGCTGCCACTCTGTTGATATGTTCACTCATGAAGAATGCGAATTGGCTGCAATATTGAGATTGAAAAGTTGACGGGGAATGTTTATGGTGGAGCTATTGCCACCAGCTTTGACTATCTTCTGTCCAAATTAATATTACCTCCATCTGCTGACAACTTTGGAAAAGTCATGAGAATCTTTATTAGAGTTCGTGCATCTGTCTGAATTGATATTGCTTCTTGATAAGACTTCATATGCTGTCTAATTTACAAGCTCCCTCTGAAAGAGATTTTTCTCTTTTCATAAATGATTGTGGGAATATTTAGAAAAAAAAATAATGAAAGAACATTTATCAGGTTTTCTAGTGAAGAAGTTTCTGCTCAGAATCAAGTCAAGGCATCTGTACAGAGAAAAATTCGTCAAAGCATTGCTGAAGAGGTTAATTCTGTGTGCTCTATTCATTTGACAAAATTGTTTTTTGCTTGTAAAGTAGCTAGTAAAATTATATTATTGTTATTTTAGGATTAGTTGTCTTATGTATAAACTTTCACTCGTATTGCAGTACCCAGGCCTTGAACCAGTGTTGGACGAGTTGCTGCCAAAGAAGGCACCTCTTATTGTTGTCAAATGGTCCTCATCCGCTTGAAGTTGCTATCTCTTTTATGTTATGTTTGATTCCTTTGGCTTTTATGATATAGTTGTTGATAAATCTCTTTCCTCTTCTACAGCCAAAACCATCTAAATCTTGTTGTAGTGAACAATGTACCACTCTTCTTTAATATCCGTGATGGACCTTATATGCCTACTCTACGACTATTACATCAGTGTAAGCATTTCTATTTTCTTTTTCAATGGATTTATTACTACAATTCATATGATTGAGGTTTATATATCTACTTGAGTGAGAAGCTTGAGTTGTGATCTACTTTGATGCTATAATGTGCTAGATACATGTTATTTATATGTATAACTGGACCTGATTTGTATTTTCTGCTAAAGTTCTTTTGACTTCCTTGACATTATGATACTTCCCTACAAAATGTTGATCTTCTGGTTGAGGAAAGTTTTATCTGATGGAATCTAGGGGTGAATCTTGAAGCTTAACTGGTGAGGATAGTTTAGGATTTCAGGCTTCTGAATGACAAGAAGAAACAAAATATAGGAATAGACTGACTCTGTAGTATATCTGCAGACTGCAGTAATTTAAGGACCTTCTGAGAGTGCAGATGATAAACCAATGTTGTCTTACTGGGTATTTTTACTAATTTATTTTCCTGAAATGTTAGCTTTTAACCTTAGGTGAGGATTAACAGTTCTCATCTGTTTTCATAGTTTTCCAGATTGCCAGCTTTATTTATCTGACTTGGACTGCTAGTTGTCTCTTAAGTTTTATGGTGAATTAACTTTTAAATGACACCTATACTTATTCATAATATCAAATATGATAAAATATTATAAAAAATATCTCAATGTGTAATGATAAAGTATCTTTGGCACCTCTAATCATATCATTCTCCCCTGGCTGGTGAAAAACCAACCTCAAGTTTTGTAAACCCTAAGCATTAACTTTTGTGTGGTGTTGCATGATGTCTATTTTGCCATGTGTAGTTTCGAACCACCTACATTCATAATGAAACAAGCTTGGAAGAGTATTGCAAAGAAGAGGAAAACTCTCTTTTTTGTTGGATCAACCTTTTTGTTCTTTTACTTTACCAGCAACAACTAAACAATACAAAGTCGACATAAACCTGCAAAGAAGAATGACATGGCTCGATGGCTGATTCTTTGACAATGCAAATGCTGATGGCGACTCTAAACTGCACTGGAGGGCACTGAAGAGTGGTCAACAGCACATCACTGGTGGTGAGTATAGACATCTACAATAGGTGAAAACAAGTAAAGGGAGTTGGGTGTCGTTGGACCTTCTGTGATTAATGACCTCATGAAGCAACTATGAGGTAGCGCTTGTGGCAAACGGCAAGAAGATAGTTTGTTCCACTAATGCATGGATGCTATGGTCATAGATTTTATTTATTTATTCCTGGATCGAAGGTGGAAGATGGGTGGTTGATTGGTGGTTTGTGTGGATATTGGTTGTGGCTGGCTGCTTCTTGGCAGTGGTTGTGTGGTGATGTGCAGGATGGCATTGTTTGATGGCTAGTGTGATGTGATTTTGTGGTGGCTGAGTTTGTGGCATTTGTGGCTATTGTGTTTTCATACAGCTAGTTTGTGGCTACACATTGATTTAAGTGGTGGCCGTTGTTGTGTTTTGTTGTAGTGCATGCGATTACGTGTTCTTGATTTCTTATGTGAAGGTGCTGTTTGGCGCTTGGATGCTATTTCTTTCTTGTGCTTGTTTTTGGGCAAAGGAATATGGGATAGAACCTGATTTTGATACCAAGCTTATGCAGGCATATTTTAGGTGGGAAATTCAAGGGGAAATAGGAGTCACTATTCACTAAGAGATGCAAACTTGGTCCTAGGTACATAGTGATGTGGCAGACACAACTTAGGGAAATTATCTCTATCTTTCATAGGTTGAGGGAAATACTAGGGCTCTATATAGTCCAGTGTGTTATAAAATGATAACACCAAATCTTAATACAATAAAATTAAGGTCCTGTTTTCCTCATATTATAGTAATTATTATTATTATTATTTACAATAATATTTATAATAATAATTTTATTATGATAATAATTATTTATGATTACTATCTTTGTTATAATTATAAGTTCTATTATAATTGTAATAATGTTATTATTATTCTAATTATGATAATTAAAATAGTGATTATAATAATAATAAAATTGTATTGTTAATATCAATATTGATATTATCATCATCTTCATCATCATATTATTTATAATAATATCATTGACTATAATATTTATATTTAATGATCATATTAATATTTATAATTATATTAGTAAAAATAATAGCTTAATATTATGAAAATAAAATTGTATAATGATTATTATTTATAATAGTATAACTATCATTATTATTTATAATGATTATATATACTGATGTTTCTAATGATAATAATAATAATATTATTATTATTATATACTCCCTCTACATAAAAAAGAAAATCATTCTATCATTAAATTTTTGTATAAAAAATAAATTCATTTTAGAAAAGTCAAAACCTACCTTTTATTTTTACCCTCATCTTTTTTAAATTATATATGCATTAAATGCTTTGTTAATTTTTAATAAAGGGTGTAAATGTAATTTTAAGACTACTTTTATTACTTCCTTAAAAAGTGTGCAAATTGTTAGAATGATTTTTTTTTATACGGATGAAGTTTATTATTATTGTTATTAGTACAATTATAATAATGAAATTTATATTTAAAATATCTTATCATATTTGTAACAATAATTTAATATTATTAATAAAATTTTAATAAAAATAAGATTGTATAATTATTATACCACAATTCGTAATAATATAATTATCATGATTATTAATAATAATTATATATGCTAATTTTTCTAATTATAATATTATTATTTATAATAATAATAATAATACTAAGAAAATTAAATAAATATTATTTTTGTTATTATTATAATTATAATAATTATTATTATTATTATATTAAAATTTATAATAATATTTGAATGTATATTGTAATTATTATTTGCATGAATATAATAATAATACAAATATTACCATAAATTATAATAATAATTAGAATAATCATTTTTAGTTATAATAATAATAATATTAATCTGTATTATTATTATAATTATCAATATTAATATAATCATTGTTATTCTCATTAGCACTAACCAGATTAGATTAAATCATCACTGATCATATTATATCCGAAAAATCAGGGCCTAAGTGCTAATATCATATCTTAAAAGATATTAATGAACATCTTAAAAGATGCCTAGACTTATTTCTAAACAAATAATATTGAGACTGGTAAATGAGTATTGACATCTACAGCTGGTGAAAACAAAGCTCATTAGAGTTCTATGTATTGCGGTGTCATCGGATCTTTTGCAATAAGCGGCCAAGAGTTAGCGCAAGTGGCAACCGGGTAGAAGATAGTTGGTGCCATTGATGCGTAGATGCTAGGGTGGTTGATTGTTATTTTTATTTTTATTTTTTTCTGGATCAAAGTTGGGAGATGGGTGGTCGATTGGTGGTTTGTGTGGATTTTTGTTGTGGCTGGCTGCTTCTCAACTGTGGTTGTGTGGTGATATGTGGGATGCTTGGTTGAGTTTTGCAATTGTCTATGTGATTACACCGATGGTGGCGTTGCAAAGTGGTGGCATGCATTGAATTTTATTGCTTGATAACCGGTGAGGCTGTGGGTGGTCAAAGCCTGCAGATGGGATTTTGTGGAATTTTTGGCTATTGTGTTTTCATACAGCTAGCTTGTGGTTACACATCAATTTTAGTGGTGGCCGTTGTGGTGTTCTGCTGTAGTGCTTGGGATTACATGTTCTTATTTTTCTTGCATGATAGTGGTGTCTGGCACTTGGATGCTGTTTCTTTCTTGTGCTTGTTTTTGGGCGGCAGTGTATGGGATAGAACGCAAGTTTGATACCAAACTTATGCAGGTCTATTTTAGATGGGGTAGATGTAGGTGAATTGTTTACCCTAAATAACCCCCAAAAGAAGGTCCAAATGGGCTGAATGGAGATAAAAGAAATCAATTGTTTGATTTACCCCAAACCAAACAACACAACATAAGAGAGACAAACTTGGTCCTAGGTAAATGGTGACATGACAGACTCAACCTTTCTTAGGTTGAGGAAATATTGGCCAATGTGTTATAAAATGATAGCACCAAATCTTAATACCATAAAACTGACTCTTATGGTCATATGTTAAAAGATATTAAGGTACATCTTTAAGGATACCGAAACTTATTTCTGAACAAATAATATCTAGACCAGTAATATCAAAATATTATTGGGTAAAATCTAAAATCTCTGAATGTGAAAAATAGAGGTATAGAAGATATTTACTTTATACCTATGGAAATAAAATCCCACTAGGACGCGGTATTTCAACTCTTCAAACTTTATTATGGCTATAAGCTCATATTCTGGTGTATCCTTTCTGTTTTACTGACCTTTTGATCTGATTCTTTAGAATTCCTTCCTAATATTGTCATTATCATTCTGTCTTGTAGACCCTAATATAATGAAGAAGCTGCAAGTGGATAGGGGTGCTATAAAGTTTGTTTTTTCTGGTGCTAACATCATGTGTCCGGGGCTTACATCTCCTGGTGGTGCTCTTGATGATGAAGTTCAGGCAGAGATGCCAGTGGTATGCCCTCTTCTTGATAATGACTAGGGTCGTAAATGAGTTAGCCAAACACTCGAAAGCTCAGACTCGGCTTGTTTAATAAATAAACCTAAAATAAGGTTTAGGCTCGGCTCATTTAATTAAATGAATGAGTCAAGTCGAGCCAAGTCAAGTCAAGCTGAGCTTATAAGCTAAAGCTATAAAATGAGTCGAGCCTTATTTGTTTGGGTTCATGCTCGCCTCGTTTAATAAATGAGCTCAAAAGTTAAGTTTAGGCTTGACTCATTTAATTAAACAAACGAGCCGAACAGAATTTTTAATAATGCGAATACCGAGCTGACCCAGCTCATTTTTCACATTCTTTCCCGTTCATTAAGGTGCTGTCAATGTGATAAGATGCAGTTAATGCAGAAATGTGTATGGACTCCCAATTTTAGGTTAGGCTGGTAATAAGATGTCTAAATTCCATTTTGCTTCTCTGATGGGTATTGGTTTGTCTTAAGGCTATAATGGCTGAAGGAAAGCAGCATGCTCTTGCTATTGGATTCACAAAATTGTCAGCTAAAGACATGTAAGTTATCTAAGACTCATTAGCTCATAGACTCAACAACTGTTGTTTAGCTCTTCTTTGTCCCCAGCGTCCCACACCTCTCTGTTTGGTAGCTTTAATTAACCTGGGCCAGTATTCTCCATGAATGTCTGTGACCGTGTACCTTCTACACTACTATCAGTATTCCTGGAAAACAAAAAGGAAAAAAAAATTTGTGTCCAAACCCTTTGGAGTCACAGGGCACCAATCTGAGTAGTGACATTCAAATGGCGACTGAAGCCACCACATGTTCCTCTGGTTGGTCCAAATGGATGATGGAGAATGCGGGTTCTTTGTTGCACTCTGACCCATTAGTTATATTCTAAACTTTGCCACCTTTTGTTTTCTTGTTTATATATATATAATTTTTTATCCGTAACTGATTCAGAATCCCTGATTCATAAAAATTTCAGACTTAGTTTCATTAATTGGTGCATTCATACTTGCAGACGTTCTATCAACAAGGGAATTGGTGTGGACAACTTGCACTATCTTAATGATGGTCTTTGGAAGGTATTCCATGTCTCTATTCTTGCTTAAATATATTCATATCAGATGTTGTCTTAATATTATCTGTTTGAGAAAGTAGGAAGTGATCATACCCCTTGAGAAAGCCTAGGGCTTTTGTTCTGCTCTCAGAAACTCAAATTGTTAGCAATAGGATTCTAAGACCGAACCACTTTCCATTCATTTTGGCAGAATAGCAACTGTTACGAAATAGGAATGGTGAAAGTAAATATATACTGTGGAGACTGAAGACTAGTATGCCTGATGTATATTCTGATTGTGTCAAGCGAATTGATGAATTGGGTGTGTGTTTTGATGCGCAGATGGAGCGACTAGACTGAAGATTTGTTTGGTAAGGAGAACCGCAACCCATTCTTATTGGGTTGCCATCGGTAAAGGTTGACAGGTATTCTGGATTTATCGCAACGGTTTTTCATCACTTTCGTGGGAGCCTCGTTTTGGCCTCTGTTTAGCATGTAGTCAGGCGAAAGAAACCGAGCATGAGATTGATTAAGAATGCATTTGTTTTGTACCCAAGTACGTCGAGCGGATGGTTGGCGGGTGTGTATCCTAAAAACATTTTTTTTATTAGATTGAATATCCATCTAATGTTTGAATCAGATGTCTACATTGTCTCCATGGACTATGGGAACGTACGTTCATGCTGTGCATATAATTACAGGAAAACGAAGGATATCCAGATAGCCCTGTTTCTCGTCGGATTGCTTCTCGTACATTACAATTGCGGTTGATAAGAGAGAATGGCGGGACACTTCATATTGTCGCATGATGAATTCTACCTGGACCTTTTTCAATAGGTCTAGGAACCATTTGGTATCAGAATCAGAACCTCTTTGGGCTTGCTTACCATACTCCCTACAAGGAAAGCAATTTATTTGGCGTGTCGCAGATTATAAATGGCCAAAGCTTGTATCATCATTTAATATCTATGAAAGTTTTGGACCAAACGTGAACCTCCGTGAGTCAAATTGAAACCAAAGGATGCACTCTCCCTTCTTTTTCCTACCTCTCCGTGTCCACATTATCTGCATTTTTGGAAGTTAAAATCGTATGCCCTTGCGTTTTCCACTCTTCTAAATGCTGCTTTTCCT
Organism: Tamarix austromongolica; assembly: GCA_039764185.1. Classification (NCBI taxonomy): domain Eukaryota; kingdom Viridiplantae; phylum Streptophyta; class Magnoliopsida; order Caryophyllales; family Tamaricaceae; genus Tamarix; species Tamarix austromongolica. Next base: position 37,998,754 of record CM077808.1, on the reverse strand, counting down.
TCCCTGTCCTCCCTTGCTCTCTGACTTCCAAGTCCAGTCCCCGGCCTCTCCTTCCTAGCTCTTTCAAAGAGAGTGGTATGTGTTGAAAATCTCACGCAACCAAACGCGTCTAGCTTAAATTTTGAGGGCCCTGATCCTTAAGTTGATGCAGCCTAACATCCTGTCAAACACAAGGAATGAGCTTAAACACGCCAATGACTAGATTTTTTTTTCATCACAAACGAACATAATTACAAAAATATACGAGTTGCAAGGATTACCCGGCGGGGGGAGGGGGGCGCGGAAATCACGCAGTTTGGAATGCGTCTAAGCTAATGCTAAAACTTCTGGTGCGTCCAGCGTCCTAGAGTATGTCGTCACCCTTTTATAGGAATTAATTTTGTCCTCTATCAAATATTTCATTTCATAGTAAATGTCTACTAGATGACCTTTCCGCCTACAACGCAAGTCCAAAGATCCCGGTGGGGTGTCTTGCCGCGAGAAATTTTTATATGAGTTTGGCATATGTTTGACATTCTCATATATAATGCGTGAATTCTGTAGTGTACTTTATATTTATGTTCACCGTAAATAAGGTTCGTATAAGAATTACTTCTTGTGGAGCAAAATAACAAAAGGATAATATGTGAAGTAGGATTTGAGGGAAAATAATATTTCATCCTTTCTATAAAGATGATCTTATATTTCATTTCCACGGAAATTAAGAAATTGAATTTAATGTTGTTGGAAAATAAAATGCATACTTGTTTTTCTAATTGTGTCATTAACATAAATTTATTTTTTCAGTAACTTAACTAATATTCAATAACGTATTAAATTAAGGGTATATTAGAAAACTAATAAATTAATTTCACCGTTTACATTGCAATATTTTTTATATATTATAAAAACAACAAGGAAAATAAAATTTGTATGCCCAAATCCGCCCTCTATGGGATCACAATTATATTCTTCATTAATTAAAGAACAATCTACGGGCTACAAGGAGTTGCTCTGTATAGAGCACTGATTCATAGGATCACATATAACCGAACTCTTTAAGTGTTCAACCTATTTAGTAATTCATTTTAACTATATATAAAAGTGCTCTATAACCAATTAAATTACTGAATCATACCGCCATCAAATACAAAAAATTATTAGTCTTTATTATATATAATATCAAAACCCATGACACAAAATTTTCCCACCCAAATTTTAGAATCATAAGTATGTTCTTTGTTAATTAAGGAAACAATCCAGGGTCTACAATTAGTTGCTCTGTATTAGTACCAACTCATATGTTCAAATATAATCGAACTCTTTGAGTATTCAAATGACTTAGTAATTTATTTAACTAAATATAGAAATACTCTACAACTAACTAAATTATTGAATAATACTACCATTAGATACAAATATTACTATTGCCTGATCAAATTTCTCATGAGACATTAATATATTAAGGGAATTATATGCACCTAATCTGAAGTGTCGGCAAAAAATATTTACTATAGCCAAATATTTATGAAGGTCACCCCCTAATTTTTTTTTTAAAAAAAAATTGTTAATGTAGTAATGACATGTAAAAATAAGAGCCGGTCAACTTTTTCATATACAAGAAGAACTGAACATATGAGTAAATAATCGTAGTAACACTATATAAGTAAATAAATAACTTTTTTATATTAAAGTTTTATTTATTTTTTAATTAATTTATGATGTATAATATTATGTTATTGTAAACTTACATTTTTATAATTAGATAGTTAAATTCAATAGATTTGTTATTCAATGATATTTAGTTGTATTTTTTTTCACATATCCATTTATCTGTCTTCTAATTTTTATTTATTACATCTTACTTATTAAAGAGTTAACATTATATTTAAGATTAAATTAATATTATTTATGTTATTTTTTCCAATGTGCGATGCAAAGGATACTAACAGGACTATAATTTCAAACAAATAAAAATTAAATGTTGGATTATCTTTGTAAAATAGAGAGGCTATAAAATTATACTTTTATATAAATGCAGACTATTTGTTTGCGAAACATGCCACTCAATAGTTATTTCTGTAGAGCTTTGGATCCGTGAATTATACTTGAAATATTATAACAATATTTTAAGCAGTCTTTTAGCATAAATTATGAATGACCCAATTGAAATAAAATGTACGAACTGTTGGGTGTATAGTATAGAAATATAATAAAAATACCAGAAAAATTTTGTCCGAGCTCACCGAATTCACGATGTGTCCTTAAGACGATTTTGCTCCCTCACACGGTGCTCAAGGTTGTGAACAATCGTCTTCCAGGATAGAACGGATTTTCGTTCCTATCAGATGTAGCACTTTAATCTAATAGGATTCCAACGAACGCAACGTTATGCTTGTACTCAACTAGGAATATATGAATCGAAAAAGTAGAGAGAGAGATAACTATTGGAATTTCTGAAAAATCTGAATTTTCAAATTGATCTTTTCGGTTGATGGTGGGGGCTATTTATAGAGTTAATGAAGTCTCTTTGAAAAGACACCAAATCAACAATCATGACTCTTCAAATTAATTCAAATGAAAAGACACCAAGTCAACAATCATGACTTTTCAAATTAATTCAAATGAAAAGGCACCAAGTCAACAAACATGACTTTTCAAATTAATTCAAATGAAAAGGCACCAATTCAACAATCATGACTTTTCAAATTAATTCAAATACGAACTAACCTAATACATCATACATGCTGTATTTAGTGCAACTTATTGTCGAGCTGACTTGTATTGTATGAGAAATCTAGCCACAAAATAAAAATAAAAATGATAAGACAGGTAACGCGTTCAAATTGTTCTGCCTGAGGCTCATGAGTCATGCTGATGAGAATCCCTACGGAAAATCATTATTGGGTTTGGGTTGATACACAATTTATTGATGAGTACAACACGGGGCCGGCCTTAGGTGAAATTTTTTTAAGTTATTTTAAAGTTTGTTTAATTTAAATAATTTAAAGTTAAATAATTTAATTAATATTTAGTCTATTTTTTTATATTCAATATATATGTATATATAAAGAATATTATATATACATTTATACATAATTAGGTGTATATATTAGTATAATTATATATACATAATATTTTGTATTTAGAACTAAATATTTTAGGACCATTTTAATTTTTATCCTATTAATTCCACTCAAATGGACTGCAAACTAATTTTTTCTAAAACGTTTTTAAAATTTATATTAAAATTTTGGGATGTTTGGTTTTTTAAAAGCTCTAAGTTTTTAAAAACAAATTAAAATATATATATATATTCAAATTTTTGAAACGCCTAACAATTAACTTAGAAAAAAAAAAGAGAGTGGCATTTCAATAGACTAATACAAATAATATCAACAATGAAATACTAAGTTTAAGAGAAAAAAAAATAAATCAATATTACAAGACATCTAGAATTATCAAAATAAACGAAAACAAACAATGACACCTAGAGCTGACAATCGGGCGGGTCGGCTCACTATCGGATCGGGTTACATGATAATCGGGTTATATCGGTTTCGGATAATCTTGAATTAATTTATCAGGTCAGGCTTGGTCGGGTTTGATTCGGATCAACTCAATATTGGATAATCTTGGGTCATTCTAAGCTCTCGGATCATGTCTGGTTGAGATTTGATAGACTTGGATTCAGGTAAATTTGGGTTGTTCTAATTTCAGTTCGAGTTCGGATCAAACTCGAATGAGTTTGAATTATTATATTTTCGGGTCGAGTTTGGATTGTATTTGCATCTTCAGATTTAAGTCATGCTTGTGTCATTTTTTTTTCTTTTTTTATTCCAAGATGTATTAAAAGCTAATTATTTTGATATCATTTATTTTAATTTATCTTATTCAATTAAAAGTGAATTGTTATATTGATTATTTTGAATCCTTAGAATTTATTATTATTATTTTATCTTTGGAGATGTATTTGACATTTCAAATTTAAAAGCTTTCAAATCGGATCACTCTTCTTTTTATGTTAAGGTATAGCTTATAATTCAACTCCATTATTAGCTTGGTCATATTAAGTTTGAGTATTATTTTAAGTTTATATTATATTTATATCTTATATGCTCTTTACATAATATTAACTTACAATAACCATTGATAATTGATAACAAATGAAGGCTTATAATGTTGTACTTCTCATATTATTTTTATAAGAGATTGATTTACATCATATCAACATAATTTTAATAAATATAATAATAATAATAATACAAAAATAATGATAACAATAATAATAGTAACTAATGAATATCAATTATGGAAAAAACAATAATAACAACACATTAATTTTATATATATTTTTTTTTATTAGATCATATCAAGCTAAATAAGATAAAAATTAGATAAAGTAACAATGACTATTATTGACAAAAGACCAACTAATATTGATTTCTTACTATTTAACATAGGTGATATAATAAAAAAAAATTAAGCTTCAATTTTAATAATGAATAAATAACATTCTCACTTTAGGTTTTTCCTACTTTCCTATGATGTTGTAGGTGCTATATTGTAAGGTATAGTCGTATAGATACTAACATATAGGATTCAAGGCTACAAATTTTTTATGAATCTTTTCCATATTTTTTATTTTGGGATATTCATCATTACAAGCATATTGACAATAGTTATATCACATACATATCATTACAAGTATGTTACAATATTTGATAAAGTGGATTATGATGTTAGCTTTACAAGTATTCATAATACCATGACATTCCTAAGTTGAATAGATGATAAGAATATATTACGTTAGTTGGTAGACTCGAGTATTCTCATCCATGTTTGATAATAATAATATATATGGGGGTGTATCTAGTGAAAACAATTACTTATAATGAGAATTGAGAACCACTAGTTTTATGAAACAATTATGGTAGTTTCATAAAACTATTACACTAGGTTCATAAACTAAAACGAATATTTTCCTTAATAACTTTAAGTAGTTTAATAAGTCGAGACAAGTAGTTTCATTAAAAATTTAGAGTAACTTCATAAACTATAATGACTAGTATCATAAAATGAAATGAGCAGTGTCATTCGAAACTTAGAGTAGTTTTATTAGAAACTTAGAGTAACCGAATTGTTTCATTAGCTGAACTGATAGTTTGATAAGCTTAAGCATGTAGTTTTATTATAATCTTAACCTAGTTTCATAAGCTAAAATGAGTACTTTCGTTAGAACCTTATAGTAGTTTTATAGATCAAAATAAAATAAATAGCGACATCTTTTTTAACAATTACTTTTTAGTTTCGTATTAAATAAATAGGAAAAGGGAATTTGGTTAAAAATATTAATTAGTTTTGGATATGAAATAAAACTTCAATAAATTTACTTTCTACCCTATTAACCAGAACTATAAAATTAGACTAGTTTAAGTAATTTTATAATTCGGTTTATAACTAATAATAATAATAATAATAGGTTGATTTGAATTTTTAATAGGACTTCAATTTAAAATAAAATTTTAATAAATTTACCTTTTAGCCTATTAACCATAAGTATAAAATTGGATCATACTTAATATCAAAAAAAAAAATTGCTAATATAGGGGTAAACTATTGGTGTTAGATAATAAGTTTACTAACATCTTTTATATTCATCCTAGTATTTAGTTAACTTTTTTATTATGTCTTTATAGATAGTCTTATTCTTTTTTTTTTCTTTTTTATTTAGAAATTTGACTCTTCAATATTTCTTGGAGGTAGCAATATTGGAAAAACTAAATTGGAGAGCTATCATAAAATTCTAATAATGGAGCAATTATTTAAGCTTGATATGCTTTCTTATTGGAAGAATAAATACAGTTGCTTTCCGATACTTAGTTTCATGGCAAAAGATATTCTCGCTATTCCAATTACCATAGTTGCTTCAAAGTATACTTTCAGTATGGGTGGTAAGATATTGAATAAGTAAAGAAATTCTCTTTTGCCAAAAAATGTTGATGCATTGGTAACAACACATAATTGGTTATTTGGATATAGAGGTAAATTGATTATGTAAATTAATTATTATAATTATGTCTTTTATGAAATAATTTATATTTTAGCATTTGAATAGATCTTGAAAAAGATGGTTATATTATGGACTTGTCTAAACCAAACAATGAGGCTAATTGAAGGGCGGGAGGTAATTTTTAAAGCTATTGTATTTTTGTTGAGTTGTTTGTTCCTCAATTTTGTTGATGAGCTGATCGTTGCATGCCCTTTGTGGCTTAAATTTTTGCAAATTTGATTAGGTTTTGTG